>CM075873.1:10236073-10924930 GCA_038021265.1 Cyprinella venusta
GGTTGAGGGCAGTCGACACACTTCAAGTAAGATGTGAGGAGGAATCACTAGGACTGAGAGGATTTTATAGAGCCCTCTGAATCTGTATTGAGTACATGAGGACATAAGGACACTTAAGTACGACATGTCCTCATGGCATGACTAGCATAACATTTCGGATAAGCAAAAAGAGCTGTTCTGAGCCCCCTGTGTGGTCCATCCAATACGTTTTAATGATTTTATATGTCACCCATACTGTATGTTTATTCTGCCAGTGTGGCCTGAAGGGCTTCACTCTTAAATCGGCCTTCTGAAAAAAGAACGAATCAGATGGCTGAAAGTCTACGATGCTAATGAGGGATTTCTCCAGAAAATGGCCCCGCCATGCGCAGCAAAGCCATCTGTTTATGAGATCACGGCGCCATCTCTTTTATCAAAGGAGACTATCATTCGTGCCTAAAGAGAGAGATTCATTCTCACTAAATAATGCTCCTCTGTGCCATTTACAAACTCAAATTAAGTCACCACTTGCAGTGTAGGGTATGAACCAGTGTGAGCGAATTTGACCCTCATGCCACCAATTTGTACCTCTCAGAATTCAATTGAGAATGCCTTTTGAATTCCAATTGAATTGCTGATTTTGAATTTAATTTGAACTGATGTAGGGGAAAAAAAAAAAAAAACCTTGGGAGAACCCATGCTTAGTCATGGGCCAGTTTTTCTCTGGCCAACGAAGGAACAGTGTGTGATTCGAGTAGCATTACAAGACAAATTGGATTGAAACATTAATAGTAAACTATGCAGCCTAATTTTGAATTAAGGAAGTCTATAGTGTGTTATGTGTATGCTAGACCAAACAGATGTGTTTTTAGTCTAGATTTGAACTGATGGAGTGTGTCTGCTTCCCGGACAATGTTAGGAAGATATGAAAAGAAACTACCGCCAGCAGTCGATTTCGAATCTAGGTATTATCAACTGGCCGGAGTTCCGAGATCGCAAGATGAATATAAAAAAATATAAACACTTAATTTATTTGTTTAAATCAGCATTAGGAAATTAATTCCAAGAAAACATCTAGTTCATATTTGTTGATTTAAAGAACCTCCCAGAAGCCATACCAGCTTATAAATATGGTCCTTCAAGACACATAATCAGCACTAATAACAATAAAGAATAATCCACCCAACCAAATCCATCCACACCAACAAAAACACCATTTACCTCCCTAAAACAGCACACATCGTGCATCTCATTTATGATGACTATTTTAATAGTTGATAATTGATGAAAAATATAATAAGTCTAAACAGAAAGGTTCTGCATGTATTTGACTGCAATTCAGTAATTCCTTGTCATTTCAATTCAATTTATATTCCTGAAGGTTGTTGCCAGTAATACAAATTACAGTGTATGACTTTCTTTAATTCTGAATTTTGCCCAACCCTTCTAAACATTTTGTTGCATCTTCCAAATCCCCAGAAGAAATAGACAGAGACGGAAATCCAATTCACAAACACCCAAAGGGCAGTAGTTTATTTCATGAAAGTTTACAACCTAAAACACTGGACTCCGGAGGCGTCCTTCCCCCAAAAACAACAAAAGGCAAAAGGCCATCTATTTTCCCCCGAACAGCTCACTCTAATTCTTCATTTCTTTTCTCTCTCCACCCCAAGGCGTGCACCTTTTCCCCTTCCCCTAACTATCCCCTCCCGGACACCTCCCCAAACAGCAAGGACTGTTATGGCACAGTTCCACAGGAACAGTTATGACACGGACAGTTTTAATTTGACTAAAACCCTTAATTCCAGTGAAGATAAATCAAAGTTCGATGCCATACAGTCACATTCTACATAATTATTTGCTATCTGTCTATTTATATAGCGTGGCCTCTGTACTGTAACATGCAGCTCTTAAACTGTGTTATATAAAAGAAGACCAGAATCTCTCACTAAAACTCTAGATTTGAATATGTGAAATCAATAATAAAAAAGCTTTTGAGTTACAAGAGTAAGTATATACAAGAGTTATTTTCAATCACAAGAATGTTAAAATAGGCTCCCATTATAGTATTTGTGCTTGTGGAGTTATTTTATTTGAGTCTTTAGAGATTAGATCATTAATCTGCAGCCAGGCCCAATGTATGACTGATATTTTGTTTGTATGTGGTGGTTTCTCTTGACCTCCCACAGCTTGTCTGGTCATCAGGTTGATCTGCCATAGGTTTGGCTTGGTCCATTAATCATTGATGGCTTGGGTCAGACGGCTTCAGGCCCCTTGCATTGTGTGTGAGTGGGCTTGTCTTCATGAGGGATAGAGAATGGGAAGGTGTGCAAGATTGACTGACAAACAATGGGAGGTGTGTGTGTCTGTTTGTGGGTGAGCATATGTGGCAATCAGTGTCATGTGGAGCAAAAGCTCTGGGGGTTTGAGACCACAGGCCCTCTCGAGGGAAATTTTACCTCACTTTCAGACCCAACAGTGTTTATTACAGAGTGACAGAAATGCAGACAGAGGTGTCACTAAGCCCTGGCTGTGTGTAAACAGTTATTACAGGTCAATAGTATCGCTAATGTCAGCCCAGGGGAAATTTAGGTAAATAGATAAAGGATTAAACATTTAGACCACTTTAATTTCAACACTACAAATGACCTTCTCACATAGCAAACACACATACTAATGTACCAAGTAAAACATCATAAAACAAAAACATGAAACATGTATCATAAAACATATATAGGCCTATATTTATAACATACAAATGTATGATATACTCCTTAGACCTAGATATAGATTTTTGTCTATATTTGCCTATACATTATATATTTGTTTCATTTTAATTTCCATTCCAATTCAACCATGCATGTCACAGTTTAAATTCTTGGATGTATACTGTAAAGAGCACATTCGGGGCTTTTCAGAGATACCAAACGCACTCTTATGGAAATGATAATATTTCGTAATTATCATTTATATCGGTTTGTCATTCATAAACATCCCAGGAAAGCATAAACAGGATTTAGACACAATAAGTGAATAGGGAAAGAGATTATTTATAAATATTCCTATAGAATATGATAAATTCTTAGGAAAATGTTGCCAAGCTATTAAGCTTAAAATTCTTTTTTCATGACATGCTTCCTCAATAACATATTAATATACAAATTACACACAACTGTATAGAATGCAACTATGTACACATATTGTATAAATTAAAATACTATATCAAATCATTATGTCAGGCCTATTGTCACAGTCTCTGTCTCCACCTCTTCACTTCTCTTCCCATCACCCCTCTTGTCTACACACCTGCTTGTCATCATCGTCACCTGTGTTGTCATTGTTGTCATCTGTGCCACCTGTTTCTGTTTATTAGTATGAGTATTTAGTTCCTGCTTGTCTTCAGTTCAGTGTCTGTTCTTATGTGTATCACGTGAGTCTGTATCTTCTGCCAGTCTGAACCCTGTGTGTTGTTTATTGTATGGAAAAGTTGTCGTTTTGGACTTCTCGTCTTACTTTGCCTACACAAACCGTGAAACCTATATCTTTCACAACATACAGTTGTTAAGAATCATTGTTTAAGTTTGGTTAAAAATAGCCTGAAACTTAAAATTAAACTAAATTCAACCTATTTAGCCATTTTGTGATTCAACGTACTATTCTGCTATTTTGTGAGCTCATGCTTTGTGATGATCGATTTATATTTGTATTATAAACAAAACCCCCAAAATGTAACTTTACAAGCAAAAGCTAGAGTACAACAGAAATTAAAATGCAGATAATATACGCAATATTTATTTAAAATAATAGAGGGGGCAAAAAAGGCATTCAGTATTAATAATTATCATTCTGATATTTAATAATTATAAAAACCTGCAGCTGATGACTTTATTCAACATGCATCACACGAGCAGTTAACAAAGGATGTGTTGATTATTACTGTATAATGGAAATAATGTCACTTTAAGTTAGAAAACATGTTAAAGATAGATTAAATGTGACTAGCCTATATTATTCAAATTAATCATTTTAAAAATGCACTGTAAAAATGAATATGCTTTATCTAATCAATAAAATTGTGGCAACAGATTACAAGCAATATTATTTATTAAATTGAACAAATTAGAATTGAGTAATAGTTAATCAAAATAATATTCTAATTAGACAACCCAAGTATTATAATATTCATCAACAGGGAACTGAGGGAAGGAAAGAAAACAACAGATATGGCTGCTTTTGGGAATAATGAAAAAAAAAAAAAAAAAAAGACCAATGCAACAACACTTACTAGTTGGTTGCACTATTTGTTCTGACCAGAGCGGAAGAAGATGACCACGACAATTGCGTATTTCCGGTCACAAATACGGAAGTTGTGAGAAAGGTCAATAACAGGCAGAGCCAGAGGGTGTTTAGCCACTGTGGGACCATATGAAAAGATATTCAGGTTCGGGTACATGTAAGCTAACATTCACTGCATTTAAACAGGTCATGACTATGTCAAAATGAACGAGGCATTGCAATGTTACGAGCTACAATCGACGCTTCAATACCATATCATTATCATGGACCCATTCAACAAGACAAATGTTACATTTTTTACTGTTTACTTTGATGTGTCCAGTATAGATGCCCGTGATCGTGCAGATAAATTGGATCAGTTTATTATGAGCATTATAATTGCATTATGTGTTACTCTACACAACTGCTAATTCACAATTCACAAAATATTCCTAAAATGTTAGACCTTTTATTGAAAGTAGCCTAATTTTATCTGTCGAGACATACAACACCAGTAATAGCTGTGTTTGTGATGTGTTATTTGGGGGAGGTATGGCTTTTTTTCGCAAATGTGCTTTATTTCTGTAATTCCTATGTACTACTTGCAGAAATTCATACTTCACCTTCACCAGTCACATGAAGTCTAATGACTAATAACAAACAACTCTGTGTGTTTGCCGTGAAATGATAGTCTTTGGTCTCCGTTGTCCTGTCAGAGAGTCATTTCTGCCCATTTAAATGTAATAACTATGACATCCACTAGATTATGGACCATAGACAAACAATCAGCAAACACACAATCTGATTTTAAATAAGCCAATCTATGTGTCAGTGTTTACAAAAGCTACCAGACAGATTAAGACGATAAACTCTTTGGGCTATTATCCTACCACCGACTGAACAAACACAAGCCTCTGAGCGTGGTTTCAGTGTGTGTGTGTGTATTGCTTCTGATTACCTGCGCCCAGCTCATATCAGTAAGGCCACCCCGTTGACGCTTTGTCAATAAAACGAGAGAGAAATGTCACTCTACCCTTTGCCACCAGCACAATCACCACTTGACCTGACGCAGAAGAATTGTCAGCAACAAAACCACCATACACACACACACACACAGTTCCTGGACAGGCGCTCAAAGCTACACACATATGTCCCTGAGGCATGGCAATATTACACAACAGACACACATACAAGCACTTATCTGACAAACACAGACTTATAATCCATGTAGAACAGAAAACAAGGTATGAAATAGACAGCAGACACTGTGAGCATCCAGGAGGGTCCACAGCTCTAAACAAGTTGAAGAGCAGCTAACACACCAGAGAGAAAGCGGGTCACTAAATAGGCTAAACTCTCTCCAGAAGACAGCAGGAGCAAGCTGTCACCAAACAGTGGTCACTGGGGATACACCTGTCTCCCCATCTTTAGCCATATGTTGTACATTCTCTTATGTAGAAGTAACACACACACTAACTAGCTTACCTACTAGATGATTAGTTCTGTTTTCGCATCGGCCCTGTGTTAACTACACTCTTAGAACAAATGGTTGTATTTAGAACCAGAAATGGTTCCATCCCCCGATTCATATAAGCCCCTTTTCCACCAAAGCATTTTGAGAGCCGATTCGGAGCCGTTGCCTGCGCGCGAACCAGTTCTTTGTGTTTCGACAGCCAAAGAACCGGTTCGCGGCCGCGAGAACTGGTTCCAAAGCGGCACCAACTCTTTGCTGGACTAGAACCGTTCTTTTAACACGTCATGTTTACGGGTTTAGATGCGTTCTTCTCGGTTCTTTTAAACATATTTTCTGACCATCGCAAAGCCAGGAGAAACTGCAGAAACACGCAAGCGTTTTATTTATTTATTTATTAATTTATTTATTTTTTAAACATAAGCAAAGAAGAAAACAGTCACGATATAGAACAAATAAATGGAAAGAAAAAAGACACAAGACAGGGGTACATAACTTATCAGAAAAGATTACATATCAAACGAAAAGATTAAAAGACATATTTCAGTTGTTTTTAAAGTTTTCTTGGTACACGAGTTAGAGATAATCCCAAAGCAATGTACTTGCAAGCGACGTACACAGTGACGTAACGACGTCGTTCCCTGGGCGCTCTAGTCAGTGGAAAAGCAAACAGATTCTGAACGGGTTCGCAAGTTGAACCAGCTCCGAACCAACTTTGAACCAGCACCAGTTCTGAACCAGTTCTTTTTTCGGTGGAAAAGGGGTAATATGGAACTCACAAATGGTTCTATATAGAACCTTTTTTTTAATTGTTGTTTTTTTTTTTTTTGTAAAAGGTTCTATTGGCCAAGTGTGGAACCCCAGGGTTCTATTCGCCTGCTAAAATCTACACACTGCACCTTTAATGTTCAAATAATGTTTTGGCAGATAGAACCTTATAATTCTAAACCCCTTCAATAGCCATTGAGTTCTCTCGGCCACCTTACAAAACTGCTCAGAATGCAGATAGAACCTTATAATTCCAAGGGGACGTATTATAGGAAACTTGCAGGATACTTGAAGGATATTTTTATTATCCTACATAGTTGCATTGTACCAATACATTTAATCTATCCATGTAACTTGTAGTAGATAAATTACAATTACTACCACCACTATTATTACTAATTACAAGGCTAAGGGGGTTTTGGTGCCCCCGTAAGAAAATGTTGTGCATTTTAATGTTTAATTCATGTTTAGATGAATTTAAATGTTAAATTCATCAATCTTGTGCAATTCAGTGTGCAAACTGAACAAAGAAAAATTAAAAAAAAAAATCATGATTAGTTTTGTATAAATTTCTATACTTGTAAGTAAGCTATATATTTGGAAGTTAAGCAAAACAAAATGAATGGGCTGCCGCCTTTTTTATTTTGTTGGTTTCTCTGTTTTCGCCCCTGTGGACCAGATCAGATGGTTTATACCGCTTCATTTTCGATCAACGTGCCAGCAGCTGAGCACTTGCCTAACGTAACGTGACGTAACCCGTGATCGACAATAATCATGAATTCAATCTAATCAGTAATTAAGTAAGTAATTAAACTTGTGGCTGAGGGGCGCCTTAGGATGATCATGTTTAATAAACAAATTTTTGTTTCTCATTCTAACTCTCGATGTGATTTCTCGATTAATGGGAAGTAGCAGAGAACGTGAAGTAGGTCAAGGGTGACACTAGAGCTCGCCCGCGCCCCCAGCACATTTGTCGCCCAAGGCATCCGCCTAGTTCGCCTATAGCAATCACCGGCCCTGGATACTTGACACACCTTGTTGGGCTAGTCAAAGAAAAATCTGACAAATCGGGACACTTTTTTATGTTTTTGTCATCCCAGAACCAACGATAAATGATGCGAACTGATTCTCATTCACAACAATGAGTCTACTGATAATGTCACTATAAAAGACGCCAAGCAGCAATATTTAGCACCTTGGGATGTCTACACACACATTTGGCACAGGCACATATTTTTGGACAGTATGCAGCAGGCAAAATGATTAAATCATTTTACACATACACAGAATCACAATAATAGGCACACACAATAGTCTAATCCAGGATGGAGTCAGCATAAGCACACACATAATAATTCACACTACCATTGGTGTTTGTTGAAAGACAAGCACATGGTTTTGAAATGAGATGCTCATCGACGGGAAATAAATCTTTAACATGGGATCCGCACTCTATGTTGTGGCCAATTCCCACTCAGCTAGCAGCAGTGCAGAACAAAGGCAGAGTCACATTAATGCATTTTTGATGAGCCTGTCTACGCCGCTATCTCCAGCCTGCCCCTGACTTTAGACGCAGGCTGTCCTGCAGCTGCATATTTCAGAGGAGTACAACAAACTATTGGATTACTTTGGCCTTGTAATTCCATATGGACAGTGGGAGAACTTGGATAGGGACGCATAATCTGGGACACGATCTTAATCCTACTTCTTACATGAACCAGCCTGTTATCAAGGATTTACAAAATAAGAGTTTACTTTTCAATTTGTAAAAGGATCATTATCTCATATGGGGGAAGTTGATTCAACAACAACAATAACAGGATTCACATTCACTCGCTTTGGATTATGATTGTACATGTTTTGATGCTAAAAGAATTTATGAAAATAGACCATATAACTTTAAATTTAACTTAAGGGACTGACGACCCAAAGATAACTCTCCCTTTTGACATTCCAAATACAAAATGCGTTTTTTTTCCTCTTTGTCTTTCTTTTGATTGTTTTTTTCAGATGAAAAGCAAATCTTTGAACATTGATCCATATAATTGTTATATATATATATATATATATATATATATATATATATATATATATATATTGCAAATCTACACAACCCCTAGTAAAACACACTTATGAGGGTACTCCACATTTATTTATTTATTTTTTTTTTTGAGTCATGGTCAGTATAAATAATTATATGAATGAAATGCTGTATATGTGAAATACATACAAAGTAAGATGTCGTTTAAAGCTCTTTGAAGCTGCAGTGAAACTCTCATTTGGAACCATTTGGTTCCCAATGAAGTCCATTATATGGAGAAAATCCTGGGATGTTTTCATCGAAAACCTTAATTTCTTTTCAATTGAAGAAAGAAAGACGTGGACATCTTGGATGACATGGGAGAGAGTAAATTATCAGCAACAGTTTTTTTTTTTTTTTTTTTTAAGTGAACTACTCCTTTAACAGTGCTTATATTTACAGTATTAATATAGATTTGCAAATGTAAAATATAGCTAGCCCTCATATAACTCTAAATGGGATGTGAATAAGCAATGTTACGCCGATCAAAGTCTTTAAATGAGTGACAAAAAGGTTTGACCTCACAGTCCAGGAATGCCTATAACAGTGAATCGGAAGCAATGGTACTGACACTTAATTTTGAGCATTTGATGAATGATGAAACCAGTTTGAAACCAGTCTGACAGGAGTCCCAAGCGCTTCTAGACCGACATCGGCTACATCCCCTCAAATGTCAAAGTGTATTTTGTCTGTTTGAAACGGACAGTAAAAAAATTTAATTAAGGCATGCAGTTGTAATCTTTTTTTAAGTATTACTCTCAATGATGGATTTGTGTTTAAGATGATGCTCTTATGTGGTTTTAAATAGCAACAATAATCAAAAATGGCATAATGTGTAAGATATTTACATTTAGAGATTATGCTCAAAGAGATTTAAATTGGCTTAATGCTAAAATTCATTATGGAATTGAATTGTGTATTTGGATTTAATGTGATATCCTGGTAAAAACACTTCCTTTACTTAAAAATACAAATATGCATATTGAGATATGAATACTGAATGTAAGAGACAGAGAGGGGGGAAAATGATCTGTATCTGAAAAGTAGGCTACACTGGGTTTATCACAGATTATGTGTCAGCATGATTGTTCATTCATATTAAACAGAAAACATCACCAAATTACCCTGAAACAAAAACCTCATTTACTCTTATGAGGAGTCCCAAAGTGCTTTCTGCCTATTTATGCACGATACTTCCTAGCTAGAAAACTAGCAGAGATGTCACAAAACACACATCAATGTTGTAAACAATTAACAGAACAATGGTTCATGCTGCAATTTGCATGTCATGCAAACGAATAGAAGAGGAGCTGCATTTTGGCATGCGAAATGAAGATCACACCCGAGAACACGCGTGCACGTGCCCGTCACACACTAATTGGCTGGTTTCTGAAGTGTGTATGCCTGTCTGCATCACAGTGGTGCATGTGGGTGTTTGACTGAATGTGTTGTTCGGATTTGTAACCCTTATGTAGCAGTGACTGGTTCGCCAGTTTCAATTTACACCCCCTGTGCTAACGAGGTAAACCCTCAGGGAAACCTCTCCGCCCTCTTCTGCTCCCTCTCTTTCTCCTCAACTCCCTTCCCTCTCATCTTGTTTTTGACAATAATCTCCCAGCGGTGCGTCGGAAGCAGAGAGGATGAAACATTTTGTCACAAGTGCTTGGTGCGTTGGAGTGGCCATGTTTTATTTACTCCATGGCGAGAGGGAGCTTTTCATGCCCAATTGGCTCCCAGCCAATAGTGGAGCCACCGTAACCACGGTGACACTGACAGATGTAGAAATCACTCTGAAGATTATGTTTGTTTATTGAAGTCTTGTGGCTAGCCTCTTGTCATCACTTCCTGTCAGTTAAAGAGATGCTTGGAGGACTGTCTCTTGAGTGTGACAGACAAACGCAGACAAAGAGGGAATTGTCATTAATGTCAAAATATTTGATTCGTAGTTCTATTTCTCAGGTGATCTAAGCACCTCTGACTTTACCAACAAAATCTGAAAACTGCACAAAACTTTTTTTTTTTGTATTTGTAGAGAGCTTTGTAGGTCTACTTAATATTCACTATTTCATACCTAGGTGGTTCCCATAATGGCATTATTTTATGGATTTAAGAGGTGTGGTATGTGATTTTTCAAAATCGTTGTTAAACACTGTTGATATTTGAAATCGACCCAAACAAACAAACCCCTCCCTTCACTGCTCCGCCCCCAAAAAGCACAAACGAGCAATGCAAGAGTATCACTTTTATCATATGTGATGCGATCTGGGAAAACCCACCACATGGTGAAATTTGACATATTACAGGTTTTGAGACCATATTAAAGCTGGGTTTAAGCCCTTTCCAAATCCGTTTTTATTTCTTTTATCGTTTGTCTGCAACAAAACTTGTCTGAAGTCGGCTGATCGCTATGATTTTCAGAAACGGAATTTTGAGTAAAACAGGTTTAATTAACGGTCACGTCCTGCTAGCGGGATGACTGGTGCTGTTTTTTTTTTCATATCTCATATTTTAGTGTTCATCATAGATTAGGTTTCGCTCGAAAGCTTACAAATGGCGAAATCTGTTTTGAAATTGGACGATTGAGAGGCGAGCAAGGTCTTTCTAAATTATAAAATACTAATTTATTGAAAACCCAATTTTGACAAAAAAATGACATTCGATTTGTTTTAGAACTTACCGAAAACGTACCAGCGCGACATCCGACGGGTTTTCCTAGATCACATCACATATTAGAAGCAAAGAAAAATAATGCTTTGCGAAAATAAAGTTAAGTAAAGATGACGAGCGAACAAGGAAACACAAACACACGCACAACAATGAATATAAAGTACAAAAGACTATACAAGAGTTTGTTGTTAGTCCCTGCCACACACACTCAAAACAATATTACTCATTCATGGATAAAAAACAGCGTAACCTTGTCGTCTATTTCCAGGCCTTCTCGCTTAGCAGCACTGGAAAGCTTTTCTAATATTAACATGGGTTCTAAAGCTCTTGCCTGATCATAACTATTATTTTTGTCCAGTATTTTTGTCCAGGTTAAAAAAAAAAACAAAACAAAAAAAAAAAAACATTTGTTAGATCAAAAATGTCCAGATGAAATGGAAAAGAGACAAAGAAGCCATCCAGTACCAGTGACCCCTCTGAGACCCAAGCAGACCCGGACCCTTTCCGCCTTGAGCGAGGGTCTTGATAACTGCTAACAACAAGCCTCTGTTTAAACAGTGAAATGCTGTCTGTATGTCCGTATGACTTGCTTATTAGCTTAACTGCGTCCTGTGACCCCTTTCCTTACACAAAGAAACACACCAGAGACGAATCAATCCCATCTGCCTGGCCAACACAGGAAATCTGATAGTCTCCGTTAATATGTCATATCCTTCGCATGACTATAATTTCATTTCCTCCGATTAATTTCTGGTCATAAAATTGCCATAAGAGATGAAGTTAGAGTAGCTTGCACTAATGCAGGCGTGCCCGTGGTTCTGTAATGCGTGTGTGAAGACTATTTGGTGGGTTTTTAAAAAAGATTTTCAGCTTTAAAACATACTTAAAAATGGTGAGCAGTAATTATTGCCTCATTTAGCCTGAGTCATTATTAGTTAAGAAGCAATTAATCTCATTAATTAGAGAGCTGAGCGTATGAAGATCACGACAGCTGCATTTGAATGTCGTTGCGACTTGTTGTATTGTTTGAGTGCACAACCACAATAATTTGCTGTGTGCTTTCACAGTCTAAGCAGCATTACAATAAAACAGGTAAACATTCATGAATTGAAGTAAAGGAAACATGATCTCATAAAAATACATTACCTCCAAAAACACTTTAGATGTAGGTTATCTCCAAAAAACCAGAGAGCTTTTTAGTCTTATTAGAGCTGAATTATTGTGTGTTTGTGTGCATATGTTGAGACGAGCAATTATTTCTCTGTTAGCTTGGGTTGAGACAGTAAATTATGATTTTCTATGCGGATACAAATTCTTCATTTCTCTCCGTCAACCCACACACCTGAGTCCCAGTGAGAGAGCCCTGTAGGCGCACACACACACACACACACACACACAGACGAGAAGTATAACCCAGACTGAGAGTGTTTTGCTGGAGGTCATGAAATTCACGGTACGCCAGCTTGCTTTCCCTGAGGTGGCTTCAAAGACATCAACATGGATGTTTTTGCGGATTGGATTTTCATTCCCCAGTTATTAAATAGGTTGACATCAGAGAAGGTTCGTTAATGTGTGTGTCTCATTCAAGACAAGGAGACGTGGAAGTACATGAGGACAAAACAGAAACCTTGCTGTCTAATTTCACAGCACACTTTCATGCACTAGGAAGTTCTCTAACAACCTCCTGAATCAGATCCACCCCCAAATTCCTCCTCCCTCAGCTAATTTACGCTTGAATAAAACAGGCGAATCATCATCCTTGTTATTTAATTCCTCCGTGACCAAGCTAGATGACAGGTTCAGGTACAACAAAGACTCTGCCTCATCTAAAACAAAAGAAGGATAAACCCATCAGAGAAAAGAGAAAAAACCTAACATGTTCACAGTTCATTAAAGGTTAAAAACAAATCAGAAAAGCCAATGAAGTGGTTACGTAATTTGTTATTGCGCCTTTTCTTCTTTTTTTACATTGGTATCGTTTAGTTAGTCTTTCATTTGAGTCATTGCGTTGGTAACAAAAAGTTTCCAAATGTTCATCTTCAACTTTTTACTTTTTTCAGATAGATAAATCATTTCAAATTGTAAATTCTATTGTTGCCGTAAGGAGGTTAAGTTCTGTTCAAGCGGTCAGAACGGCATCATACGCAGAAACAGGTCGTTATCACACCGCAACCACCTGAAATTGGAGCTCGGATTCGTCTCAAGGGGCTGCCGGTAAGCTGTCAATCAGTTTGTTTTCAGACGCCCAGTTTGATACATCATAGCCTCTGGACGGCCCATCAAATAAATGGACAGCTTGTCATCACGACGGGATGGTTTTGAAAATGAGGACTTGCAAAGACGTCGCAAAGTCACTGATGAGGGTGTCAACATACTATTTTATTATATAACACTGCATATGGAAACATAAATAATCAAAGTGACAAATTACATATAAAAAAAGAATTGACAAGTGACACTGCATGCAAGAGTACTTTTGTAAAAAAAAAAAGTGTGTTTTGGGAATGTTAGCAAGCTGCTGTGATGGCAGTAGAGGGGGTGGTAACAATACCAAACAACTCTACGGTCTTGAAATTGTAAAGTGATATTCCCCTCCCTGTTCCCTTTCACAGTGCCGCTCTCATTATTCTTGCTTATTGAGATGGATAAACCTGAAGTTGGTAATTACATCCCCCTCTCAGCCTGTTGTACACATGCAGAAGTTAATTAGCCTAAGAGTTAGCTAATTCTGAGAGGAAACTAAGCAAATAGCATCAAATCCACTCTCTTTAATCATCACCTGAACAAAGCAGGAAATTGATTTCCCCGTCAGACTCTCCAAGAGAGTGACTGGCGTTTTTGTTGTTGTCATTTTTTGCTTGATTGTTTTGCTTTCCAGATTCTGAAAATTTGGTTTATAAAAAAGCATAATTATTTTAATCTGATTCGTTAACAATGTATTTAGAAAATACTCTTCAAATATTGCACAGTGCCTAGTGTACAGTTGCTGAATTTATAATTGGGGGAAAAAATGGGATAATGGCACTGGAGTATGGCGCCACGGACTTCCTACACTTACATGTGTAAGGGTGGATTTTCTGCAGGGGTTCAGGCTGCAAGACTGGCGAATGACTAAAGAAACGTTATTAGCAAGATGGTAGAAACTGCACATTTCTTGTCTATTCCACCCACTGCCACTTATACCAACGACGGAAATAAGCGCAGTTACAATAGCTTAATATGTTGGAGAGCTTTGCTATAGAGAGTGACAGTATATTGCAATAGGTAGCAATTCAAAGTCAATACCAAATCAAAATTATTTAGCACATTAGTTGTAAATGAAAAGGTTTAATGACAAACTATGGTTACACTTAAAATAGTTATAAAATAGATGTATGAGATGATTATAACTTATACCAATAATCTTACCCAGCATGTAAATTATTACCAGAAAGAAAGAGAGAGAGAGAAAAGAGGAGGCAAAGGAAGTGAGCCCCAAGAAAGGGAGAGAGCCAGAGCATAAAAGAGCAGAGAATTAAAAGAGACAGAACAACCGTTACAGTCTTCTTTTATTCTTTCCCTGACCATGTGACTAAAACCCAAATGTGAGACATTCAAACTGACCAATCAGATAATTACACTTCCCCCATTGTTCTAAAGGTGTGACAATTCAGTCACCCCCAAAGTATACAAGTCTTGGCCTACAGGCCTTGCTCATATCAGCCCCACTGTGTCTTTGGGAACTCCAAATGGTTCTTGTGGTCGAAAGAAGGGGTGGAACATTTGAAGTAAAGTTCATTTGAAATGTCTTGGATTTTTTTCAATCCTACTAACACAGTCTCATCCCAATTCGTCATATAACTGACGTTTTGGGACGTCTTTTGACCATTCGTCAATATACGACTTTTTAGGGCCCCCTTAAACGTCGGTAGATGACGATCCCGGGTCGTCATACAACTGACGCTTTACCTTTAACGTCAGTTAGGTGACGAGTTGGGTTTAGGGTTAGGTTTAGGTCTGGGGTAGAGTTAGGATCCCATAACGTCATCTACTGACGTTTAAGGGGGCCCTAAAAAGTCGTATATTGACGAATGGTCAAAAGACGTCCCAAAACGTCAGTTATATCACGAATTGGGATGAGACCGGGTTGATCCTACACATGTAAATCAATTTATAAAAATTAATTAAAAAAATATATAAAAATGATATGGGAGGAAAATTTCAAATGGCAATTCTTTTGCAATTTTTTGCAAATGTTTTGCATTCCAAATGTTTTTCACATATTAACATTGATCAGCGAAAATAAACAGACGCTCAACCGTACATCCTTGATGCACAAGAACAAACCTCATTGGCTCTTAAGGAAGCTCAAAAGCAAGATTGATGTTCCTCACTGGTTCTTGCACATCAATCAAGAATGCTTGAGCTTCCTTTACCATTACTGATGTGATCTGATATGTGAATAAGAGCCTAAATTCAATCTTTTCATCATATAAAGTGTTCATGTCTTTTCATGAAATTTGGATTAAACCAGCACTGTACATGACAGGTTATCAGCAGAGGTTTAAAGTCCAGGTTCAGAAAGTAAAACTCCTCCTCAGTATTTTTTTCCAATCACCTGCATTTGCTAATTAGCAGTTTTTTCAGCCAGGAAAAAGACCTAATTAGTGAAATCAGCTGGCTGAGTTCACGGCTGGAATAAAAAATGGCAGAACTTTTACTTTTTGACCCCTGGACTTTATATACCTCTGGATATCAGTTCAACTGAGCCATCAATATCATTATAAACTGATTATTTGGGTGCATGTAAACATATCCATTCACTTTCATTGTATGGACAAAAACAGCTGAAAGTCATTCATGTTTGGTGTAGCCTAGCAAATATGACACTATTTTCATGTTTACATGAACTAATGCCTGTAAAACTCTCCACCATATCGCAGTTCACCCAAACACATTTCATGTTCAATCCTGAGCGCCTTTTTTTCTGTGAGATATGTAACATATGTTGGGCAAAACGGAGTTATTGCCTTTGACCTGCATATTTTATGGATGAGAGGCTTTTGCCCTTGAGTCAGGCAGATCACAAGCTCAGCATATGTCCAGTGCAGACCCGGGACCCTCTACCGAACATAACTACACCTCCAGGCACAGAAAAAGAGCCTGTACACAGCATATCAAACAGGAGGTCAACGGGCTCCCATATGCACGGAACTCAAAGTGCAGATGAAGGGAAGTGGATCTTGAAAGCACACAAAGGCATCAATGGTAGCAGCGATCGTGAGGCACTTAACTAAGAATGAGAAGGAAAGGAGCTATTGAAAAGAAAATATATATACGGCTAATGAGCTGCTCGTCTTTGGCCTGTTTTCTGCTGAGAGATGCTACAGTTGATCCACCGCGTGGGGAACGTCAGTAAGCGTTTGGGAATAAAATCAGCGCCGACGGTAGGGGCGGCGGATCACGGTTTGCTATCATTAAGTCTAGATGGAATTAAAGGCTGTCAGATAGGGAGTGGGGTGACTCATCTGGAACATGTCTGGGGGTTGCTTTGGGGGAAAGATGTCAGCTACACTCCAGCACCCAACTTCCCACTACCTCCTCACACATCCAATACAATAAGTCCACCGCACACAAAACCTATTACTCTCTATGGTTTTCGAGTGGGCAGCATTGCTTCCACACTTCAAAATGTAAAGATCAGGTGTCTTGTATGACTCTAATTAACATCAGTATATAGATCCCAAGATTGCGTGTCACTTTGAGTCTAAGAAAAGGCAAATAAATAAATAAATGTAACTACGGTAGAAGCAGCAACGGTTACTCATCAGTGCATCAGCCTTCTAGTTTGATTTTGACAAATCCCACAGCACGTTCCTCCAAATTACCGTCATTTACTCAATAATGACAGTGATAAATCGTTCAAAACATAAAAACAGCCAGAACGCACAGGCTGTTTCCGTACAGAACACTGGGGAACAGCCAACAGTTGAGCTAAACAAAACTCCAAATACAGAGGTTTGTTATTCTATAATCATGTTAGAACCCCCCCTCTTCTATCTTGGCCAGAAAGACATAATTAATGACAAAATCCTATTTCCTTTGTGCTCATGGGCGATGTTATGTTCACATACTGTGTCAAGCAACAGGGTAAGCCGGTGCATTTAATTACGGAACAAAAGGAACGCTGTGGAAAATCAGACAACTTTTGAAAACTCAAACAAACTCAAATCCAGCGACTATGATATGTTCCTTTTTTAATGGGCTTCAGGGCTAAGCTGCTTAGGGAAACAAAGAAGGTTTTCTGTAGAAGACGTTCAAACTGCAATGAAATCAGATGGGATGATATACGGTAATCGAACAAAAGAAATTTTATATGCCCCTTAATATGCAGTGGTTCTGAATGAATAAAAAAAATGACCATACGTAAGCTGCCGAGAACTAAGTAAAAGCCTATGTATAGTAAATGACACTAAAATTCATTAGTATTTTGTCAGAACTCAGAAAAAAAACAAAACGATAAAATAATGACTTTAATGGTTATACGTTTCTCGTGTTAATCAGGTACTAGTTCTCATAGCTTTTATCTGTTGTTGTTCCCAAAGGGGGGTGACCTATTTTCTATTATATGAAAAAAAAAAAAAATGAAACTACTAAGTCAATCCTTTCTGTTCGGTTTTGCCTGGGAGACTCTGTTTGAAAAACAAAAGGAATAAGCACATGTGGGATGGGAGAGAGTGACGAGTCCATTTCCGTGCGATGGATAATTGCCGAGGGAATAGGACGAGGACAGCTGGCGGCCAGCTCAGAGCTCTGATTTATTCTGGAGTTGCATTACTCAGATAGATTTAGATTAAAATGCATTCATCAATTCAGCAGCGGACATAATGCATTATTGCCCAGGAGTAAACACGGCCCAGGCACCGAGGGAATCAATAAGGATAATTAAAACGGCGAGATGTAACAGCCATTCCTCATCCAACCTAAAACCTGTGTGTGTGTCCATGTGATGGACAGTTAAAGAGGTCTACGGCAGCTTTTCTAGTAATGCTATTGTTTTGTTGTTTTGCACGTTTATAATTGTTAAAATTGCGCTTTTGGGACATTGAGCCTCTGTAATGTGTTGAAGCATCAGAACTCCCATTACGTTTATGACATAGGTGTTGAGTGTCATGGGACATTTGAGTAATTAAGATAATTGTGTTGAGATCATTCGTTATGGCGACTTACTATTTAGAAATATTTACATGATAATGCCCATGTTTAACATGGCCAGAGATATTAATCACCGTTGTGTGTGGTGTTTTAATTTAATACCCTGTGCTCACGGGTACAGTAAAATACTTTTTAAGGCAGGCAATCCAGGCTTAACAGAAACAAACAACCCCAACTTAATTAATTGTAGAGGCAGATTAGAGTTATTGCATCCATTGAGTGCTAGGGAATGTCTAACATGGTACAGTATCTGGATGATTTAGGGGCATGATTTAGTTTATGGTGCTCTTACAATTTTTATTTAATCTAAATTGATTTGTTTTATTGTAAATTATAAATAAATGAAGTATATTTCATTTAATTTCAAGCCAGTGAATATCTTGCACAAGATTTCCGTCTATTTCCATCTTTCGCTTTCGTTCCCATCTATGCTCACCTAAACCCATATTCTTGTCCCTCTAGTGAACTGCTGTTTCAGAGACAGTACGCTTAAAATAGGCCCTGTAAAAGTTAATTACACAAGCGGGTCAGGCAGCCGGAGGAAGGGTCAGGCAGTCTGAAGTACTCAGTCAGCTCTGGTGGAAGAGCCTTCCTAACACATCCATTCATGTCGCAGATTTCTGGCTGGGCCTCAATACGATGCAAACAAACCTTGTTACTGCTCACTTAGCACTTAACAAAGGGTTAGGCTAGTGGCCCCTGGTGAGATAACTGTTCAGCTCTAATCTCATTCACAAATATAATTCTAATTAGGTAGTGCACTTTTTAAAACCCTAATGATGATATTCAGGTGTTGATTTCAGTGGGTTTTGATGACAATCTAAATTGGGAACATCAGCTATCTCAGACAATGGTAAAAGGAGACACGTTTCACTGTTAATTTAATTGAGAGGTCAGAAAATTGATTATCACTGTGGCCTAGAGGTTGGTGTACATGCTCTGACACATTGAGCTGTGGAGGCTTGGCTGGCGGGCAATGTGGGTTATCTGTCACCTCATAATGTTGAACATCACATAACTTCTTTTTTTACAGTCCATACTGTCAGTAAAATTGCCCCACAACAACCGTAAGTAACAGTGTAGGAGTCTAGAGCTAAAAACTGCTTCTCTGGATGCTGAATTTTTGTTGATCTTTTAGACAAGCTTGCTTGACATTTCCATCCTTCTCCCTGCTATTTTCGTACAGCTTGTTGTTGTTTTCAGGCCCATTTTGTTTAAACCTCATTCCCTGGGACCTTAGGCGCCATTAGTCAGCTCTCAGTGAGGCAACATCCCATAATATCTCCAGCCCCCTGGACCCATCTCTAAGGTTTATTAGAGTCTGCCATTTGGAGCCCTTTTCAAATTATTTTACCTCAAATGCCATGGAGTATGACAGAGAGATGAGTAAGGCAACACCTCAAAGACCTCCGATATATCATCTCTCTTGCCTTCTCTTGCATCTTTTTGGGTGCCATCCCCCCTCTGAACAGTCACATACAGATATTACATATTAGATTTTATAAAAATGCAGTTACATTGGCAGCACGAACAACCACACTATCGCATACTAAGACCACACTCTAAAAAAAACCCTTCTCACCGCCCTCACGAGACTCTCTATCCTTTTCAAACTTGTTCTCCTCAAGCCATGCCAGGCCCAGACTTCCCTCTCTAGCTTCACTCTCCATCTCTCTCTCTCTCTCTCTCTCTCTCTCTCTCTCTCTCTCTCTCTCTCTCTCTCTCTCTCTCTCTTTTTCAATCATCCCACCGTTTGTGCTGCCCCATGCAAATTCCCTGGCTGTCTCACACTCTTCCACACGCGCACACGATCTCACACACACATCCTCCAAGCAAAGTCAAGTCACCCTTGATTAGGTTCTCATAGCTCCTTGGAAATGTGCCCTTCGAGAATGTGTGTGTGCGTGCACATTTGTGTTGCGCCGCCAACCTTCTTTTCTCTGTTCACTCAGCATTGTCGATTTTTTTTTTAAATTATTTTATTAATGGTTTCCTTGTTTCTATAATCCATTTAATGTCTCAGAGTTCAAAAGCTGATCGTTCTGTTGGAAATCTGTTGATTCTCAAGCGGTCTTGTGATTTGATTATTGAATTATTACATTGCAGGTCCAGCTTTTTTAGAGTAATTACTCAGGCAACTGTTCTCTTTTCCAACTTCTATCTTACATGCAAACAATATGTCAATGTGAAAATACTTTCTCCTATCCCATTTCATTGTGTAAACACAAGTCAATTCACAAAACACTATAGCTATATAAAAACATGCTGCTGTTTTAGCAGGTCTTCCCAGACAGCAGTGTCTGCCCAGATCCAGGCCACATCTGGTACATGTGGATTCAGCACGCACAAGATGTGGGCCGGATCTGGGCCGCCACTATGTTGCTCTCTGGGTTGGTAGTAATGGCAATAATTTTGGATGGGACTAAAGATATATTTACCAAGACTAATGCACTTTACAAGAAAGGGCAGAGCAGATTTTTCCTTTGGAGGCTGGGGTCCTTCAATGTCTGTAGAAAACTCCTGCTTATGTTCTACCAGTCTGTCATTGGGCTCTCGTTTACATGAAAACCCCGTTTTATCTCAGAAAACGATTATTTCTAAAAACTCCGGCCAAAGTGGAGATTTCTGAAAACACCAGTTATGTGGTGTCGTGTGAACTGGGAAACACAGTGTTTTAGGTTCTCTCTTGTTGATTCTGATTGGCTTGCATGGCTTTATCTTTCTCCCTACACTGCCGCCAATAGGTTTGGCATAGTTATGATGGCGAACGATGGCATATTTATTCGGGTGTGAATGATGTTATTTTTGAAAACGGAGAGGGGGAAAATATTCGTTTCGCTAAATACCCGGCTTTGTTTTGCCCCGCAAATCACTCAAGGCCCGCCTCCCCCTGAACAAGACCATCACCTGTACAATCAAGGTCAATCATGAGATCTTAATGAAGAGTTGCACGCTGCTTTGCCAGAGGGATAATCTGAATCTGAATTGTTTAATGTTTTAAATGTTAAATGTTTTTTTTTATTATTATTGTTTCAGCATGTTTATTAATCTCCCATTTCTGTCATTGCTCGCTATTAACCTTAAACCCAGATGATCGTTGATGTGACATGTTTAACATGATCATTCCAGTTATTTTTGTATGATTAACTCTGGAAGTATTCCTTCGTTCAAAAAACTTAATTTTATCTACTCGAGATAGCAAAGGAAATTAAAGTGAGTGATAGAAAGCATTTGGTACATTGTTTAATTGCTATCATCTTTACTATTAGCCTGGTGTCGACCTAAATTAAATATTATGCAGGAAACAAAAATCCGACCGGTTATTCAGATACACAGGCTACTTAATGTGAACAAATGTACCGCGCCATGTCCTGACTGGTTAATGATCCAATCTGCTTGATCGGATCACGGTGATCGCATGTTAATGTAAACACAGCCAAAGTCAACAGAATGAGTTAAAGGGACCATCAAAAATCATTAGTGATGTAGAGTGCCCAATTTATAAAATAAAATCATTCAGGCCACTTTTGTAAAACCGATCGACCAATTCATTGAACAGGTCTGACCCAAATGAACAATTCATGAATGGCTTGTGTGATAAAGAAATGAGGGTGAGCGGCACGATTTTCTTTGTTAAGTGAACTTCCCATTCAAACAATTATAAAATCACAACAAAACACCTTTTTGTATTTAATCAATGATCATTTAACAGCCAGGGTGTTCTCAGATAGGTGAAGCAATGCAGATGTATTTTTAGTGCTTGTATGGCCCTGTGAAACCTGTAACATTGGACACAGACTGCGAAAGTCCACTAATTAGTCAGCGAAGAGCTGAGCATGTAACAACAGCACATCTGGATGGAGCGGCACTAAAAAACGCTGGATCATCCCTATAAAAATAACCATCCATTAAAATAACAACCCCAAGATACATCACAATGCTTTTTCGTAGACTGAGATCTCTTCTTAACCTGCTCTAGGAAAGTGAAGAAATATGCCAGGTTTCTGTCCCTGTTGTCATGCCTCAAGTCTCTTCGGTGCTTCTTCAGTCCCTGAGAGAAAATTATAAGATAATGCCTTGTTCGTGCAAGTAATTCTCAGCAGTATGTAGCAGATAAAGGTGCCCTTCATTGGTGAGTCCCAGCGTACAGAAAGACTCTTTAAAACAACAGCAAGCCCCTTGTGCCGGCACATACTAAACTTATGGGAGGACAGGAAACTGCTGCAGTTGACAGAATTAACACAGAAAGGAAGCAGCATATGTCAACTTAGGACTTTCCAAATAAAGAGGTACATTGCAAACAATTGGTTCGCTTGCAATATATTTTCATGACGAGCATCGACAGACAAGCCGACAGTGCTGCAAAAATAATATTAATGCTCCCCTTTAGATACACTAATCTGCTCTAATCAAAGACCGCAAAGGTGCCGGAAACACAAAACACCTGCACTTCCTACAAGTTCTACTTCCATATCATGCCAGAAAAGTGGAATTAAAATATGTCCACGGTTTTAATCGCCAGTCTAATTGTTTCAGTTGCTCAAGTGAAGGCAACATGAGAATTGCCAAGCAATTGAAGGGCTTTGATATTAGCTTGCTCGTCATTCACTTGTGCTGCAATTTAGGTTCCACTGGGTGAGGACGAGTGAAAACCAGTCATTATGTCGTAATTATGATGTGATTATAGCCTTATTATGGCTAATGCTTTGTCAATGCCACACATAACTGAGTATGCGCATGTACTGCGTGGCAGACATCGGCTTTCTTGAGTAAGTGTTATTAATTACCAAGCAAAGATAGGTGGTAAAGAGGCGAGTGTGTGTGTGAATGTGTGATGGTGGCTCATTAGAAGCGCTGAATAAGATGAGGTATTAATGTATGATGTTTTCCCAAAGCTCCACTAGTCATTTCAGAGCTGTGTTTTCCTTCTTGGATAGCCACTCAATCTCAATTAACATGAAAAAACCCACAATACCAGTAAAGAAATGGACAGGCACACATCCTCAGTGTGTGTGTGTGTGTGTGTGTGTTTGTGCTCTCCAACAATGATGACTCTGTTAGGTGGATGGGGCTTTTCCGAACAAAGGGCAAAGGGACAGAGGAGATAAGAAAGTTTTTGCGATAACTTCCCCTCTCTGTTCCTCTCTCTTTCGTTCTCTTCTATCCATCTCTCTTATCTCCATTTCACCATTCAGCATATGGCATCCCTGCAGAGTAGATGGAGGGTTTGCTTACATGGCCGCTTTAACCACTCGTACCCTTCTCCATGTTACCACTTAGAATTCAATCTGTCCGTTTCCTTATCTGCCCAAGGTACCTACATTCCCTAATGCAGGCCTGTAACAAAACACAGTAGAAGAAGGAGCAGGGGGTTATGGGATACAGGTGAGAGGCCGACACTTTGAATTATAAAAAAAAGAATACCCCAAATAAGGGGTATGCAAGATGAAATTGAGATTTGCCAGTTCTGTGGTATGATAGGATACAGTCGTCAATGTGGAGGAAACAAATCATTGTCACCATGGTTGCTCATTAATTTATAGAGAAAAATAGAACCTCAATTCTTCACTTTTTTATTAAGTTTCTTTAATTAAATTGTTTTAAAATAAAATAATAATAAATAAAATGAAATATTAGAACAAAATAAAATTAATCAAATGTGATGCGATCTGGGAAAACCCGTCGGATGTTGTGCTGGTACATTTTCAGTAAGGTCTTAATATACTGTAGATTGAATGTCAGTTTTTTTTTTTGTCAATATTAGGTTTTTATTAAATTATTACTCTATAACATCTCGTTTATCATCTCTGAATACATATTGGGAAAATTCACTAGTTTAGTGCAGGAAAAATAGTGATTTATAATGTCCAGCTGAAAGACTGTGTTCAAGAACACGAAGGCCGAGCGGAGGGGCAAAAAGACAATATCTCCCGTTTAGCTCTCCTTCTCTTAACACTACAAAGACACTTCACCTATCAGAACATAACAAATAAAGCCCAGTCCTGGGTGAACTACAACAGCCCGCAAGTTTTTATTTATTTATTTTTATCCAGCGTTATTGTGTGGTTTGATGCGGAACACAAGAGAACAACAGAGTTTGAAGCTGCTCGTTTAAAAGACCTTGCTCGCCTCACAATCGTCCAATTTCAAAACTCGCCCAATCCTCACTGTCCGACACCAGGATAGAGCAGCTGACCTCCTCTACAGATGCAGCTATCTCGTCGTCATCAATGACGGAAGTGGCGGCGGACATTGTCCGTCAGTGAGCGGCTCGAGTGCAGCTTGTGAAGGGGGGGGGGGTATTTACGGCAAATATTTGAGTATGTATCAGAAGGGAGCATGTGTAGTGTACAAGTCGATGTGAGGTGTGTGTGTGTGGAGTGGAATTCAAATGGTTCCTCTTGACGAGGCAGCGCTTTTCTCCAGCGCCCTTAACATGTAATTAATCAATTCAGGTCTCAAAGAGCTCTATTTATAACTGCTCGGAGGACCTCTCCATTACAAAACTGCACAGATCCTCAACCAAACAACATGCAGAACGCTAACTGTTACCAACACCGCTTCCAATTCACTTCCGTCCTGAAGTGCAGAGTGTGTTCAATCAGGTATTTATTGGAACAATGATGGATGTGCAAATGAACAATTAAGACGTTAGTCTTTCTCAGTTACCAACAGTAGGTACACCTTCAGTCAGTTTGACTTCATAGGTTAATACCTTTTTCTAAGGGAGATTCTAAATCCCAGTGAGTGTGGATCCTTGCAAATGACATGGCATGGCATACACTCAAAAAAATGATATGTTGGCTTTAATTCATTTTCCTTCCGTCTGGGTTACTGGGTTACGTTAAATAAACATAATTTGTTCGTGTAACTTCAACGTCATGGAACTGAGTCATTTTAAACGACCCTATGCTGAGTTGCTGATCTGTTTCCAGTTCAGAATTGTGCCATGTTTAGCACTGATGGGCTTTCAATGACAAGGATTTTCTGTGCTTTCAGAGCTCTGGTTGCAGAAGTGTGTCTTAGTGTTATGCGTTAAGTTTCTTTTGTTTTCCTTTTCTGGTTTATTTCTTTAATCTGTTTTAAACAGTTTGGCATCCTTTGAATTTTTATTTTGCTTTCAGTTCATTCACTGTGATCATTGAGTCGCAGACCCAAATGGCCACAAAGTGCTTTACATTTTGACTCACATTCACCCATTCATTCAAGCACCGATGGTGGTGTCAGCCATGCAAGGCTCCATCCAGCTCGTAGGTGTCTTGCTCATGGACACCTCGACACTTGGTCAGGTGGACCCGGAGATTGAACCACCAATCTTTCAGTTTGTAGATAACCTATATGAACCACTGAGCATACATTGATTTAATTTAACTATTGCTACGATGGAGCTCTATAGCCAAATTAATTTAGTTATTTGTTTATAGTTTTCTTGGTTTCTTTGTTATTTGTGATCTTGATTTGTGCAGACCCGAGTGGAACCGAGTAGGTGGTTTCTTCCTGGAACTGCCTTTGAGTTATACGTTGTATTGCCAATTTATTGTTTAGCTTATGCACATCCCTGCTCCATTTTATTGTCTCTCGCTCTTGTTGTCGGTAGGATCTGGGCACCGGGGGCAGACGAGTGACCTTCTTTGGGTGGTGGTATCTTTCGTGTGTGTTATACTCTTCTCTGATATTAGTCGGTGTGAGTGCTAGCGTGCGTGCACTGTGATTTGAGTGATTTTCATTATTTGGTGATTATTCCATCTGAGACTGCCCCTCTTGGTAAGCCCCTTTACTAGTGATAATTGAACCTTCTAATGAGATGAGTGTGGCTGTCTGTTAATGCCCTTTTTATAACGGTCCATAAAATATTTTTGTACGATTACCTATGTCTCTGGTTCTAATGGTGACTAGAACCTGTGTGTGCCTGTGTAGGTTATAATAACATCTCAATACAGGTTAACATTTGGAGCCTTCAATGCATCTTCTCCATTAAAGAAAGCAAATGAAGAGAAGCAATTGCTCCCGCAAGCTGAATCTGTGCCAGTGTAGACCGATAGATTACCTAATAAGAATGGCGGGTTATTAATTTCCACTTCTGTCGGAGGCACACCTGTGCTCTTCTCTCCCTCTCTCTCTCTCTCTCTCTCTCTCTCTCTCTCTCTCAGGCATACAAGCTTGGCATTGCCACTGTGAGGGATTATTACAGACATTAAAAGCACATTACATACCCCGCCCTGCCCCTTCCACACACACACACACACACACACACACACACACACACATACACAAACTTCATTAGGCCTTGCCCATTAGCTCCCTCTCTCTATCTCTCTTTCTTTTTCTCTCCGGTGGAAAGCTTGTGCAGAGAGTCATCATTTGCCAAAAAATCCATTAAAAAAAACATAATTACAGAGAGAAAGCAGGAAGAAAATCAAAGAGATTGGCCCTCTTCTGAGAGAGAGACCTCCATTCTGACATTCCTATTGAAAAGATAAAAGCTCTTTCCAATCTAACATTATATCACACACAATGCATACAAGACCCTATCATCTCTCTCTCTCTCTCTCTCTCTCTCTCTCTCTCTCTCTCTCTCTCTCTCTCTCTCTCTCTCTCTCTCTCTCTCTCTCTCTCTCTCTCTCTCTCTCTCTCATACTGTAAAGTTACAAAAGAAAATTACATGTTATTTGCATGTTACTGTTTTGTGTTTACTAGGATGAAAATTGGACCAACAGCTTATGATGATAAAAAAATAATAAATAAATAAATAGTTTTTTTTTTTTTTTTTAGGAATATTCGAAAGCCAGGGTCCAGAGTTATAATACAATCGCATATTACCTCATTACAGCCCCAAGTAACGTCTTTGCCACCGGCAACGTAACTCATTCCACTCAAACAAGAAAGATTGTGGACATAAATGCAAAGACAAACAGCAACAGGGCTTAAACTCTCATCCATGGATGGGTCAGTGCAGAAAAAACTACTTTCCTGTCCCGGATAGAAATGACACCTTTCTCTCTCACTCTCTCGAGTAGTCAAGCAGGCGGCACACATGCTCAATATCTTTACGCACAAACACTGCACGCAGGATCTCACTGCAATCAAAATCAAACCCATACAAATTACAAAGGATCCATACTATCCCTACACCTACTTTACATTTCCCCATCTGACACTTTCAGCAGTCAATGTTTTATTTTGTGTTCCGCTATTATTTTTCATTATAGTTATAGTTTTAACTGTTAAAATAGCATGCATACAAATAGCTGCTCAGAAGTTAGAAAGGGGAAAAATGTTTCTAAACTCAGCATTATAATTTTGCAATCATGACATTTTATCCAATATGCACATATTAAATGGGGGAAAAATGAGAGGAGTATCTCTATGGACTGAGTTTATGAATATGTGTGATTGAGTACGACGAGCAAGAAGAAGGAAGTAGGAGTGAGAGAATTGGAAGGGAAATTGCAAGTAACTTTGCAAAAAAAAAAAAAAAAAAATGGAGATTCATTGCCTGTGTCTTAATCCCCATTCAGTGATTATAAGAACTAAAGTTCTTGCAGACTTCTGGCTCATATTTCTTCCCATTGTTTGACTGCATAGAATACTGTATGTTTGAGTGAGTTTATGGGTCATCCAACAAACATGCCTTTTTGATAGTTTTTAAGTCTTTTTTTGTGCAATTTTAAACATTCTGTCAGACAACGAATGTGTTGATGTAAGTGTTTATAAATCACATTAAGCCATTTCAATAAATGTGAGGCCATAGTTATACCTTCTGAAAGGTAACAGGATTGGTGGTAAATAACATTTCATTTTCTATTTCTCTGTGAGGAAAATTCACAGTAGAGGCTGACAATCAATCAACCAATCAATCAATATTTTAAACATGCAAGGGGGAAAAAAGACATGTTTTGTAGAGTGACCCATATAACCATATGCAAGAATCTTCAAATATGGTGGCAGTGTCTGGGTGCAGCCAGTTAGATTTACGACATTTTGGACATGGCTCCAGCTTCCGCATTGGCTGTTGGGCCGGTTTTTAGTGTATCAGCTGAGCGCTAGCTCTTTGTCTTGTCACCAAGGCAATCAGGAAAATAAGGCACATTTGATTTACTCTGGCCTGGCTTGGCCACTGGGTCCTCACGCCGCAAACACTCCTTGCACTCCTCTTTTTTTCTTTCGTTTTCCTGTGTGATGGATGACAGAAGATCACCCATTCCTTATAACCTACGGAGAGACTCCATTTATCAAGAGCCTAAGGCCCCGCCCCCAGGTCATAACATAAGCTGTCTTTCATTCTGATAGCCATGGCTAATACATCAGACTCCCTCTATCTCTATCTCTCCCTCTCACACACGTACGACGGGTCAAGCTAATATATCAAGAGATCCGCAGGCCGTGGGAGTGCGTTATTTATGATCAGGACTCTGACACGGAAAGCACTAACACAGCAGAGGGAGGGAGGGGTGTAAGCACATGAGAAAGAGACAAAGAGAGATGGATGTTTAAAAGAGATTAGAAGACCATTGGCAAAGCATTCCTGAAAGGGAGTGTGTGAGCGTGGATTATGGGAGATATTCTCTAATAAGGTGTTGTTGGATGGAATGTGATCTCCCCAACCAACCACACAACATGGAAAATTAGCAGGGGTCCAACAGAGAACTCAAAGAAGAATGAGTCTCGGTAAAAAAAAAAAAAAAAATGGATTCCAAATAAAATGTAGCAAATATAGCATTAAGTAAATTTGAAGCTTGTTTGTGTGGGTATACACCGGGAAAAATGTTCTATTTAAAAATCAAAATGAACAAATCTTTTTTCATGTCATTTGGTTCATTCAACGAATGAAATGAACAAACTGACTCGGGAAAAGATTCATTAATTTTGATGAACGAGTTTGAACTGGAGAGTCACAAACGCGCATCACAGAACAGAGCAAGGCGACCATTTGAGCTTGTAAAACTTAAACTTTTTTTTAATGAGCAATCGCTTCGCTTGATAAGACCCTTGTTCGTTGTCTGGTGTCGTTTAAAGCCCTTTGAACAGTTTTCAGTTTGCACTGAAACTGTCTTTTGGACCTTGACCCGTTTGGTTACCAGTAAAGTGCATTATATGGAGAAAAATCCTGGAATGTTTTCATTAAAAAACATTAATTTCTTTTCGACTGAAGAAAAACAGATAAGGACATCTTGGATGACTTGGGGGTGAGTAAATTATCAGCAAAAGTTTTTTTTTAAAAGTGAACTACTCTTTTAACAAATATTTGTTTGACGTGTCTAAAGTACTCCCTAACCACACACTGTAAATCAAATAAGTCTCAAATTACCCTCCCTCAAAAAACGTTCATAATAAGACTGCAACCTGTAGCTCTTACCTCGTGGACATAAACACGGCGCACCGGAAATTACGTCACTCCCAGGACCCCCAGAAAGACGTGCTTAGTGAAACTTTAACCTCATCTCCTTTTATATCCCTTGAACGTGCTGTATCAGCCCCTAATCACCATGATGACTCATCGCATCACCACATATGCAAATGAAGCAACATTTACATTTTTACGTTTATTCATTTAGATGACGCCTTTATGCAGAGTGACTTACAATTGCTATATATGTCAGAAGTTGCATGCCTCTGGAGCAACTTGGGGTTAAGTGTCTTGCTCAGGGACACATTGGTGTCTCACAGTGATTCGAACCCAGGTCTCTCACACCAAAGGCATGTGTCTTAACCACTGCGCCATTCACAGATTTATTTCTACAAAAACTGCATCTAAAAAAAGCAAAAGGGAGACACAATGAAATGTGTTTCCTTCTGTATAAATAACCAATTATTATCAGAGGTGACCTTTCAAAACAATTAGCTTTCAGCATCACAGCATAACACAACAGGTGGAGAGAGACAATAAATATATAAACAGGTGGAGCGAGACTTTCAATTTTAACTAAAATATTGATGGAGTCCAAATTATTGAAGCATCTCAAAACATGTGAACGACTGTATGACAATCTCATAAATAATTTTGACGGAAAGCTAAAGGTTGATTTCCTGTACTGTAGGTGAGTAAATGATTTGATCGACATGCAAAGCACCAATTACACTTTTTTTTATGTGTCTAAATGGATTGGAAATATTATAGGGTAACACTTTATTTCGATAGTCCACTTTAGACATTCTACTACACTATAATAAACTTTTCAACTACATGTCAACTAACTGTCATTAGAGTATTAGTAGACTGTCAGCTTAATATCTGCTAACACTTTATTTTGTTGACCCCCCAACAGACATTCAACTGACTATAAGTAACTTGGCGACTACAAGTAAACTTATTCTCCTAACCCAAAGCCAAACACCTAACCATAACTTAACAGTCTGCTGATAGTCTTCTAATATACTAATAATCCAATGAAGGTTAGTTTACATGCAGTTGAAAAGTTACTTATAATTAGTAGAATGTCTAAAAAGTGACTATCGAAATAAATTGTAACCAAAAAAAGATCTACTAGAATAAGTTTCAACAAAATGCATGATATAATGGAATATATATTACTATTATTTTTTACACTGTAAGAAAAGCAATTGTTTTGTTTTAATCTATTTTTTTTGGTCCCCATGAGGAAACAAGCTTATAATTCATACTTTTGTTTTGGAAAATCTAATTTTTTTTTTTTTTTTTTTTTTTGTGATGGGCAGTTTTAGGGGTAGGGTTAGTGTAGGGGAATATAATATACAGTTTGTAAAATATATTATGTATATGTATATAAATGTCCCCAAAAACATGGAAACCCAACATGTGTGTATGTGTCTATGTGTGTGTGTGTTTATTTGTGCTGTACTGACAGCCAGAACCCCGACTGTACAGCTCAGTTTAATTGCCTCAGTTTGACCTTGAAAAATCACAGATCCATCTGGCTTTCACAGTCCACAGAGTCAGGAAGTGCTTCTCGCCCCTGCTCTGTGTTTGGCAGTTACTTAAGCGGAGATGCGTTCCTACAGTACCGAAAGCTATGGAGTCGTGTCGCGTCCTTTTCTGCCATTAAGTTTAACAAAGAAAACTTTTGCCTCCTGGAAAAGGAATGTAAAATGTTTCCTTTCACTAAGTGCGCGTCTCTTGTTTCGCACTCTCTCTCTCTCTCTAAAATGACTGTGCATTGCTTCTCGTTCTTACTCAGCAGGAGGTCGGCAGGATGGTAGCTGAAATCACTCCCTCCGCCTCTCTTTCTGTCGTACACAGCTGCGCACATCCCTCTCGCACTGTTTTAGTCTTTCATTTCATAATTCATCCCGTTGAGTCACAAACACGCACACAAGGGCTAGAGAGCGGGATCGAAACAGCAGTCGAGTGCTGAGGTGGGCGGAATTCAGAGTGACTCCGTGAAACAGCAAAAACACTCTGCATCCTGTGTTACATGCACTATACGCATCACACACATCTGGGCCCATTCACTACTGACACAATACCTCCAACTCCTTTTCACACTCTGAATGGCAACTTGCTAATAGAGAAGTATGAGGGAAGTTGTGAAAGTAGAAACTTTTTTGGTGCTGGAATCCAATTTGTCACCTGATTTAATTCAGGATGAAAAAAGAGACATTTGTGTCTATCCTCACCATTTCCTTGTTTAATTGGTAGCTTCTACTTGGGGGTTGTGCTGGGGTTTTCACTGGCACCTTCACGTGACATTTATTATTATCAGAGGAACCAGCTGACTGAAGGTCAGGAGGGTGCTGGTGTGATAACATATTGTCCAGATATAAGGCCTGATTTGCTATCCAATTTAAACTGGGAAGAAATGGGCACAAGAGGATCATTTGTTTCAGCATACTGACTGAAAGTGGAAAATACAGTGGCCTCAAAATAGTTTGGACTCCATCCATCCACCCAAAATATTTTTAGTGGTGTAAGCACATATTTAGGATTCAAGACAAAACATTGTTATGATGTAATTCTCAAAGCACACGGAGGTAGAAGGGGAAGAAAATAAAGAGAGAAAGATGAAGACAGAAAGAATCAATATCAATAATGAAAATCAAAAATGAGAAAGGAAATGGTGTGGACAGAAAGGATATGGTGTGGACAGAAAGGATAAGGAGCAGCTTCTCTGGATCTCTCGCCCTCTTTCATATTTTAAGGCCAGAATGTGGTCATTTGGAGTTATTCAATTCTATTGTCTAACAACATGTATTCCATTTACTGTAAAGGGGTGATGAACTGAGAAATCAAATTTTCCTCGAGCTTTTGACATCGAAGAGGTCATTATATTATAAGAATATCCTGTAAGTTTCAGAACTGAAAACGTCCTTGTTAGTCCAATTAAATCTTCAATACTCCAGTACTTCAACATGGCCGGTTTAGCCCCTCCCACCTATTTGCGAATTACAAGCATAGCTAATAACATAGATTCCGCAGCCCACCTCGTGATGACAAAATGTTTGGTTCCCCGGAAACATTTCCGTTGTGGACCGTGTTACTTGCAGCGCATTTCTGTATTTGGTTGTGTTGTGAACGTTTCCAACACGTTTCTGTATTTGGTTGTGTTGTGAGCTTTTGCAGCGCGTTTCTGTATTTGGTGATGTTGTGAGTGATTGGAGCACGTATGTTGTTAGACTGATGCAGATTTTTTAATTTGCGGGTGTTTTTTTTCTGTTTGCATGCATTTTTTTTCTATTTGGATGCATTTTTTTATAGTCACATGTCTTCTTTAGCTTGCATTGCGGTGAGCTCTCTCGGCCACTGTACGTTCCAGCTGATGAGGTAAAACATTGTCCGTCTGTTCGCTTTATTTCACTGAGGATTGTTTTGTAATCAAGACTGGATTTGCAGACCGATTAAGAGTAAAGAACGGTGCTGTGCCATCTATTTTATTTCCTTTAATAATATTTTTTTGATATTTTTTTTTTCCTAGGATCGTAGGGGAAGACTCATAAATGCTATTAACCCCAGTGACGAACTAGGTTTAGGGACGGGTTCGGGTAGGTCATAGGTTTATACAGAAATGTAACAATAAGTCAACAGTGTTCATAAACGCGCTGAAAAGAGATTATGCGTGTTGAGAGCATGCCAAAAATTAAAATACGAATTGCCGTGTCATACAAATGCCATTTCATGAGAACAGTGAGAAAAAAAGATGTTCTTTTATTTTATTATTATTTTTTTAAATGAAATTAGATTAAGATTAATACAAATAAAATACAAAATGAAATTATGACACTGATTTAAAGGGAAAGTTTCTTGTGGGGAGTGTTAAAAAAATGAAAATGAATCCTGTCATTATTCACTCAACCTCATGTCTTTACAAGCTTGCATGACATTCTTGTCAAATGATGATGAAACAAATGATAATACTTTGAAGAATGTTTCAACTGTTTTGTCAGTGGGGTTTAAAACAACACTGCCATTTTTTCAAACATTTCAAATGTGACAAATTTGAAATGGCATGAAAGTGAGAGTCCCCCCCCCCATATTTTATTCACTAGTTGGTTAGTGAATAAAATATAGATTTTGCAATGAAACACTTCAAGTGCTACAAATTTTTAGCGAACGGTGGTGTCCAAGAAGGCAAAACTTTTTGTGCATTAAACAGACCTTGCTAGATTTTGGGGCCTACAGCAGCAGCTCTGCATTTAAGGGTTAACTCTATTAACTTTCTCTCTGTCTCTTTCATTCCCTTTCTCTCTGGCGGGCTCTCAGTCTCTCATCTCTAATTGAATGCCTCTCCTGACAAATGGGCTGTTGAGGCTACACCTGCAATGCACCATTACATTCTCAATTCTCATCTGACAATGAGTGTGTGTGTGTGTGTTTTGTTTGAATGTGTATGAGGAATGCATCATTTCATATCGCAGATCAAAGTATAGTTGAAACAGCTCTTTACTGCTAGTCTCAAATGGTTTGGGTTTGAGCGGTGGGTTATAGAAAGTGTTGTGTGTGAGTTATTCTCAGTGGTAAACTCTTTGAGTGCTGTTTTGAAAGTGTTTGTGTAATAATGGCTTTGAGCCTCATTGTTAATGCTCTGTAGCGTGACACTCACAGACACACATAAACACACGTGTGACCTCGACTCTCAAATCATTAATTTCCGTGTGGAGAGTGCAACAAAACGTTAACGCTCCTGAAATGCAACAACAGCATTGGGCTTTTAAGGTATGCCTTGATTTAGCACAAATTACTCTGACATTTAATCCATCTTCTTGCCATGGAACTGTGCAGTCTGGTATTCTGAAATGGAGACAGTTTGGACATAATTGGAGCTCATAATAAGCATTTCTGTTGGCACAAAGTTCCTAATTATACCTGATTCTACCTGTATACGTGATACCTGAAGTCATGTTTGTACAAGATGTTAGAGCTAGCAAAAACAGCATATTATATTCTAAGATTATTATTTATACATCATCACTTAATTGGCTTTTGGCAAAGGTTCCCTGAAAAACCAAACGCCTGCTGGTGTTCTGACCCTTTCCAGCACATTTGTTGACATTTGTGTCCTCTTGCCTGTTCGAGACTGGCGGAATAGAGTTAGCTATGAAAGCAAACATGGGGAAACCCAAAACCTCTTTAGGAGAGAGTGAGAGTGGGAAGAAAGAAAGGATAGTTGTGTGTTAGGCAGAGGAGATTGGATATGGAATTCATACATGTCTCTACAAGTCTGTATAAAAATAAAATAAAAAGCATTTGTGGTACAAAAAATTTACAAAAGTAAAAAGGTATAATTTGGTTAGTGATCACTTTAAAGGCAAACCTTGTATGATCTGATTTTGATATATGACAAACATGTCCAGTTTAAAAACATTAATTTAACTGACTTCTCAACCAAACGGTTGAGCAAATTTTGGGTTACTATATTTTATTGAAAGGAGTGCCTAACTTGACTCAAACTGATTGAGACATCTCTACCATCTGGCTAAGGTATGCCCCCCCTAAAAAAAAAAATCCACAAGATTTCACAGTGTCAATCAACGGCACTTGTCACAACACTTCTTCTAACATGGATGTCAGAAACAAATAAATCACACCAGCCATGTGAACTGTTTTTGGTGAAGTTTTGCAAGCTAAGCATATATATATATATATATATATATATATATATTTTTTTTTTTTTTTTTTTTTTACATATTACACTGTAAGTTACACTGTATTAACTTTACAAAATGATGTTACTTGGTGCTATGAAATAACGTAAGCATATTTAATAATTTTTTCAAAAACATGCTCAACTAAACATTTGATTTTTGGCACGTAATGGTTAATTGTAACCCCCCTTTCTGAGAATGGACATTACAGTGCACTATTAAAAATGGTTGTAATTCAATGCTTTGGAATAAAGACCTAAGTAAAGAAAACACTCTGCAGATTATTTCTGAAGTAAAAACTCTTCAAAAAATAAAAAGTATGAAAAAGTTATGGATGTTTTAAATTTACATTAAATCAAATATACTGTACTAACTATTTTTTTTCTTTTATATGAAATACATATTTTACATTTTTTTCCCTATAAAATTAGTATAAAATCAAAGCCACATATCTAACCAAGTTGTGTTCCAAATTTGAAGTTGATATCACAAAAATTGAAGTTCTCATGAGATTTTGTTTAGGCACAATACCAAAAATGACATAAATTCCATTGAATTTATTTGCATGCATTCTGATGTAACAAATTAATACATTTCTGTGCAAATATCACTTCTGTTACAAAATATGGAACCTTGAGACTCAGATATTTCTGACAATGTGTTTTGTCAAGACTAGAAAAGGTTTTGATCATAAATTATGATGGGCAATGAACAAGTATGACAAAGTATGTGTATGAATTTCGGTAACATTATTACCATTGTGACATCTCAACCATTTGGTAGAGGCCGATATTTTAAAAATTATGGGATGTGTTGAAAAAAAAAATACATTGAGTGTGGTTACTAGCGACATAAGAAGATAAGACATGCAAACATTTTTTTTCCCATCACTTTTTTCTTGGTGCGGACTTCAAAGGGTTAAAACTTGCTACTTTCTGGCACTGTAATTTTAGAGAGCATCTGATTAAACAAAAATCTGTACTCCAAGATGAGTCATAGATTTGTATGTGTATGTTATACTGGAAGATTTTTTTTTTTAATGCGCATTTTTGGATTAATATTTAGGAACACCAAAAGCCACAATGTTGGTTTCAATGGTCTTTCATGGGTCTTTGGGTCTTTCATTTGTAGCATACCATTTTTTTAAAAAAAAGAATATTATATTAAAGAGCACAGATGATTAAAAAAAATGTTACAAAACTTCCACAGGCCATGATAAAAGACAGAGAAAGAGAATGAGTGTGCCTGAGGAGACACTGAGAAATAACCAAATGTTTTTTTTTTTTTTTCTTCAATTGTCCACCATTTGAGTCATCTGCAACCTGGACAGTTTCTGTGTACACAGGTGGCAAACATTAAAATGGAAAAATTCCAGGATTGCTTGAATCTAAAAAAAAGCCAGAGGCCCACAGACTTTTAACTCCCTTTGACAGCATACTGTGCAAACCGTATATCCAATCACCCACTTGAAATTAAAACTGGCAGGATCTAAAATCTGCCATATTTGTAACAATTAACTATTTAGGTTTGTTAAATATCATCAGAGGGTTCCCATGAAGAGCCTTATCACGTTTTATCGTATATATACATGTCATGGAGAACTATATTAAATACCTTAAACCATCACAAACATATGTCACACTTGGCGCATGCAAGGAACAAACTCATCCTGACATCACAAGACAAGGCGTTACTATGACAACATAATCTAAATAAAACAGGCAAACAGTCAAACAATGCATCCATTATCACAGTGTATTTTGGGAAGAGTGTGAATGAGACTGAAGCACCATACAGTTACTACAACAATCAAGAAAATCTTAGCAACATTTACTTGATTTAGGACTTTTTATAAAAAATAATGAAGCAGGCCCAGGTTCAGGAAAAACAGAAACACAGTTGAAAGGGGTGGAGAGCTGGATGTGTTTTTCATGTTTGCCCACACGTCACGTGGCCAAGAGTCACGACCCACGAGCCACGATATGCAAATGCAATTAGAGCATCTTTATCTCTTCAAAGAGCCACGGATGAGAGAAAGGGAGGAGGCGGAGGGAGGACCGAGGAACTGAGAGAAAGCGAGAGAGAGAGAGAGAGAGTCTGACTTGACCTGCCATAGATCCTCATCGCCTGTCTGAGACTCAAGAGGAGAATACAAATGTTACTACATTAACCCGCTCCCGCAGAGAAACGACAGACAAGGGAGGAGAAGAAAGGCTAGGAAGAAAGGGAGAAAAAAATTAGGGAAAAATTGCTTTTCTTTGTAGTAAATCATATCTCAAATGAATGCTAATTTACAGGAAGTGATAGAAGTGGTAATTGTTCTTTTCAGCTGTGGGGGCTCGGGCTCTATAGAGGCGCACCTTTGATGGACTGCCATGTCAGCAGTGCATTGTGGGTACCAAATAGGCTAACCCCAGTGCACTTTGCTTCCTGTTGTGGATTATATGCACATCTTTGTAAAACAGCGATCGCTTCGGCACCTGTACACGTTTTGGATAATGAACTTCCAAAAAAGATCTTCAAATCATTGTCACTGGAGATGATTCAGTGGTGCATGTGCTTGAAGCTAAAGCTAACTGCATAATATAAGCTTCAAATTCACGTTTTTACATGCATATAACAACAAGATCAATATAGTTGATGTAATATAGCTATATGGAATATGTGTATCTTTGTATGTCATAATTTGGTCTTGTCTCTGTCACGTTTTGGTTTGTTCATGTCATGTGATTCCCTGTTTGTCATGTGATCCTGCCATGTGTCTTGTCATTGGTTAATCTTCTGTTCATTGTTTCCTCTGTTTATTGTTTTGTCGTTTCGGATTGCATGGTTGTTCAATTTCTGAAGATACTGCTAAGTGTTCCTTTTGGATTTATTTATTAAAAACTGTGTTTTGTTGTAGGCCTATCTGCGTGTGCTCATTATAGCCACATTTCATTACAATATTAGTCCTTGACATGATTATAAAATAAATGCTTTTGCGAGAGATGAAAATGATAGCAGCAAACAGCAATGCCTCAAACTCGTTACTTTAAAGTGAGATAAGATATACCTTTATTCTAAAAAGAGATGTTAATCCATCCAGCGTTACATGGTAATCTAATGTTTATCATGAGCTCTACATCAGTGCTAATTCAGCTCACACTTTAAATGAACATTAGACATGCTAACATTACTATTATATTACTGTTCTTTGAATTATTCTTTCATCTTATCTCATTTTACTAATTATCTATAATTTTTTTTAATACAAGCTAATATGAAGACAATTAAATGCTTCATAGACTTCTCATGAGAGTTTAATTTTAATGTAATATACTAAATAAGGGTTTGTAAGCAAGAAGTGGGTCAGTAAATATTACTGAAACCTAATTATTTTAATAACTTCTAGTTTTGTTAAAGGTTCTTGGATCTCTAACTTCTTCCACCGAGAATACTGTACTAAAATACTCGATTTATGCGATATAAAAGGGGTTATAATATAGTTTCCTGCATTGCTTTATCTCCAAAAAGCAATGTTTTCGTTAAGAGCTTGCAGTGTGTGTTGAACACAAAAGAAAGAAATAACAAAATACAATCATGATTCATTAATGTACGACTCGTTTAATTAATTGAAATGTTCTTTTTTCTTTTACTCAGAAATAAGTGTTGAACTCACTGATATCAAATGGCTCACTAAATGATTCTGTCAGAGCAGTTGTGGAATTGACATCTCATTTACTCACTGAACTACAAGACAGTTCTATTAGCATATCTCAGGGATTCCTATGTTTTTGTCTCCCGAAACAAATTCACATGGCTGATTTAGGTTAAAATTTCAATGTAACACAGGTTAATATATGTAACATTCATGTTAATAGTTATCTGAGGTTGGTTAATTGTGGCATGACATTATTAAGATTGATTTATGTATTTATATGATTTTAGAAATTATTTCAAATCTTTAAATGAATTCATGAAACCCCTGCAGTTCCTCAATGAACCCAAAGGAGAGCCAAGGGTATTCAGTTTCGCTACACCAAATTTGTCTTCAAAACATTTTAAAACAAAGTCAGCTGGCTTTATTGCTTCCACAAAAGTATTACAAATTTGTTAATGGAATCATGAAGGAACCAGAATCTGAACCCCCCCAAAAAAGATGGTCTTCAAACATCCCAAATTAGGTCACACGCATAACTCAAAGCATCCTAATACAAATCATTCTTTCCAGAACATTCTCAGATTCACCCCCTACAACTTTCATTTCATGGATGAGGCAGATTTGCTCTTGTTTATATATGCAGAGCAGGCACCACATCAATAGAGCATTGGAAAAGACACATTTTGTAATTTCCCAACTCTCATTTGCTCTGTAAATATTGATGGTTTTCTTTATTACTCCAGTGTTGGAGGAGAACTGGTGCCTCATCATTTTTTGTGGATTGATTTTTGCATTTGCAGGGATACAAGAGGTTTACAGTGTGAATGAATGTTCTTGAATGAATGCACTTTGTATCCTTCTCAGCCTCCTTTCCCAGGAGGAATGAAGAAGAGAAAAGGCTGCCAAACAAACCCCAGCTGTCCAGAGGTGTCATGGATGTTTTCAGGCTGGAGGGTTGGAATGCTCAAGTCGACCTGCATTGACCGGTTGTGAAATCCATCACAGATTAATTTATATTTACACACATTTGTTTGGAAGACAAATGAAGAACAGAGTAGGGGGTGAGTCTGAGATTTGAAAGCCTGAAGTCAAACTCAAAGCCAAATCTAAGGACACTACGTTAGGTTCTGCTATTTTTCAAGGTAACTCGGTAAACGCACACTGACCTCAACCCTGTGATATCTCTGCAACTCACCGCCTCCTTGTTAACCCGGAGTTCACCGCTCGAAAGTTCACAGGATCCATTTTTATAGCTCGTCTTAATCCGTACAGTTTGTCTTCCTTAATGCTCGGCTCAGTGAGGACTTAATCGTGCTTGCGCTCAATGGAACAGTCACGAACACTAACCGTGACAAACAAGATGTCCTGCCAAGCATCTGACCCTAAATTTGACAGAAAACAGTGCTGCATGGGACTTTTGTAGTCATAAACTTGAGTTTTTTGCACAATTGGATAAACAAGCGCGACGATATCCACGTACACACTGATATTAAACTATCCAGAACATCTCCTTCATCCGCTTCATTATTCACACATATTTCACATACATCTTTAGCGCACTCTCCAAAAAAAAAAAAATCCCTTTCAGATGGAACGGAAAAGAACGGAAGTGGTTGCTAGGATACCTTTTGGTGAATGGAGTGTACTTTAGTGCGCTAGGAAATGCAGCCGTAGCCTGTAGGTAGCGAGGGATTTAAGGAGATTTAAGCAGAGAGAGGGAAGCTGGGGGTGCGATAAGGGAGGGAAAAGACCTGGTCTTAACACAGAAAAGAACAGGGATTGAGTCAAAGAAAAAGCATGTCAACTCAATTCATCCCCAATGAGCGCTAGGGTGTTTTCTGTACTCCCAGCATGAGCGTAACATAGGCCCAACAGACGACTTATTATATGCGCAGCAGACACAGAAAGCTATAAAAAAATTACAGCCATACAAGCAGAATTCATTGTCCTTACAGCAGTTGCTGAGAATAAGGAACGTCAAAGGCAGGCGATCGCTGGGTTGAACTCGCGGCCTCGTAACAAATTCTGTTGGCATAGGGGGATGCCGGGGGGCTACGCCAAAGGAACACAAATGCACTTATCATCTGAGCGTTCATCTCATTGTATACACAGTGCTTGTATTCACAAAGCGTGCGAATTGAATTTCTAGTAGAAAAGCCAGAGGAAATAATCGTGGCCACAAAGTCAATCTAATCACTCACAGATTGCATTAGTATTCGTCCGCCGGTAATTACTGGCAAATATATCATATGACGGAAATCAGATAACATGTGCAAACTGGGTGTTTGAAGCTTACATTGAGAGAACAGAATCTGTGTTGTGATGAAAAAGGCACACTCTTGTCGCAGTCACTTACTGCAGATGTTTATGGCTGGTGTGAGAAAGGATACCAATTTATATATATATATATATATATATATATATATACTGTATATATATATTTGTACATTTTTGATAATTTAATGCATCAATATATTTGTACATTTTTGATAATTTAATGCATCAATTTGATGCGAATAGTTGTGATAACGCAATACAAATAAAACAAATTTCATGCCTCCTGACCCATATGGAAATGCCAAAATAAGGGGTTTCCTATCATCTTGGCAATTCAAGCTTTAAAAGCCATTTTCATATTTTAAGATTTTTTTTACATCTTATAAGGTTTTCAAAATGTGATAGACCACACACGAGGAGAAAAATGGTAAAAACTGATTCAAGAATGTAGTCTACAACATGCAAAATTAGTTGCATATGTTCATATGCTCCTGTTTAATTATATAGAAATAAAACAAACCTACAACCACTTTTTGTTATTCATATCCAATGCTTTAGTTTTCCATAATAATGTAATATCTTTGAATCTTAATTTGGCAGCTATGTGCAATTACAGGGATATTCTGGGTCCTGTACATGTTGAGCTCAGTCAAACGCATTGTAGCATAATATTGTGTCACGCGGGGTGGCTCAGACAGCTGAAATTAATAAAAAAGGTCATTCATAAGGCGAGAGGTGATCTGTACTTCATAGTTTAACAAATACATTGAGCTTCGCGTTCATTAGCATGACATTCGAAACAGGAAGCTCTCTCTCCAATTTCACTAAACAAGACAGGCAAAGAGACATTTGACCCCTTTAAACATCAGCTACCACAACTTTGTAATATCACAAAAAAGAGGACGAAATTAACTCAAAGAAATGAAACGGAAAATGTTATACGGCACATAGATTTTGAATTTAAAGCTCAGACAGAAAAGAAGATGTGACTAAAATGATCTACTCTAATGTGTTTGAATAACATAAAAGAAAATGAGTACAATTACTCGGGCTCGGGTCAGGACGGTCCGGCCTTCAGCTCAGGTGCTGGAGTGCTTAACGTAATTTGTCAAATGATGGAATACATGTTTCATTAAATATCATCTCAATCCAATCAATTATGCTTTAATTCATGGGGAGAATGGGAGTCTCTCGCTTCACATAGCGGTTCATTTCTAATCGAGGTCTAATTGTTTTTACACAGCCAATCAAGAAGGTATTTGTCACTCTCTTTGCCTCACAGTCTAATTATATGGTTCGGGACATTTACAGTTATGTTTTTTGTTGTTGTTTTCCAAAAACTGGTATTTTGTGTATATATTTTATCAGTTCATGTATTCCATCTACACTCACCTAAATGATTATTAGGGACACCATACTAATATTGGTTTGACCCCCTTTCACCTTCAGAACTGCCTTATTTATGCATGGCATTGATTCAACAAGGTGCTGAAAGCATTCTTTAGAAATGTTGGCGAATATTGATAGGATAGCATCTTGCAGTTGATGGAGATTTGTGGGATGCATATCCAGGGCATGAAGCTCCCGTTCCACCACATCCCAAAGATGCTCTATTGGGTTGAGATCTGGTGACTGTGGGGGCCATTTTAGTACCTAGTAATCACTAAAGGAGTGATTGAAACTTATTGACATGTTCAAGAAACCAATTTTAAATAATTCAAGCTTCGTGACATGGTGCATTATCCTGCTGGAAGTAGCCATCAGAGGATGGGTACATGGTGGCTATAAAGGGATGAACATGGTCAGAAAAAATGCTCAGGTAGGCCGTGGCATTTAAACGATGCCCAGTTGGCACTAAGGGGCCTAAAGTGTGCCAAGAAAACATCCCCCACACCGTTACACCACCACCAGCAGCCTGCACAGTGGTAACAAAGCATGATGGATCCATGTTCTCATTCTGTTTACGCCAAATTCTAACATGCCTAAAATTCTAACAACCGAAATTGAGACTCATCAGACCAGGCAACATTTGTCCAGTCTTCAACTGTCCAATTTTGGTGAGCTCTTGCAAATTGTAGCCTCTTTTTCCTATTTGTAGATGAGTGGTATCCGATGGGGTCTTTTGTTTTTGTAGCCCATCTGCCTCAAGGTTGTGCGTGTTGTGGCTTCACAAATGCTTTGCTGCATACCTCGGTTGTAACGAGTGGTTATTTCAGTCAAAGTTGCCCTTCTATAAGCTTGAATCAGTCGGCCCATTCTCTTCTGACCACTAGCATCAACAAGGCACACTGAATGTTTTTTCCCTTTTCACACTATTCTTTGTAAACCCTAGAAATGGTTGTGCTTGAAAATCCCAGTAACTGAGCAGATTGTGAAATACTCAGACCGACCCGTCTGGCACCAACAATGGTGCCATGCTTAAAATTGCTTAAATCACCTTTCTTTCCAATTCTGACATTCAGTTTGGAGTTCAAGAAATTGTCTTGACCAGGACCATACCCCTAAATGTATTGAATTACTGCCATGTGATTGGTTGATTAGATAATTGCATTGAGAAATCGAACAGGTGTTCCTAATAATCCTTTAGGTGAGTGTATTTGACCCCTGCCTTGGCTTTGCTATAATCTCGATAATTCATGTTGCATGCTTGAAAAACGAACAAACGCACATCTTAAACCAACTTAAGCTGGTCTTAGCAGGTTTCCCAACTTGATGAATAGGTGTGTTGTTGATTTAACATGGGTTTTGAGCACTTTTCAGCTGATCACACAGGGAGACAAGCTGGCCGCTCAGCTGAACCAGTTAAACACAAGCTTGGCCAGGCTGAGGGATATAGCTAGACCAGCTTGACTTTGCTTGAGACTCATTTAAACCAGCTAAGACTAGTTTAGCTTGCCTTTTTTTTTTTGCTTTTATTTTTTTTCAGAAGAGTATTTTGGCATGTTCTGTGGAGACCAGATTGTCCTAAACAAACACTTTATTGCTTTGTATTAAAGAGCGGAATAGAAGAGGCAAAGCAAATATGTGTGATATGAGAGATAACCTAGCATGCGGACCATGGATGTGCTTACTCTCTCTGACATCTTATGAAATCCAAGTTGACATTTGATTGGATCAGCTGATGTCGGATTTCTCACTTCCGCAGAGGGGATATTTACTGTCCTACTGTCAGTCAAATCACCACATGCATGTGTGCACACCAGACATACAGATATGTAGCCTGTTTAGGTAAACTTTTTCTTTGTACAGTCACCTTCACTCATACAGGTCTCATTTACAATGGTGTTTGCTTCCTCCACTGTCAAATCTCTCCCTCGGCACTAAATTTTCAAGACGGCATGCGGACATTTATTGCTTCTATGGGAGGAAACGCACAGATATCAAACCAGTGTGGCTATCACCTTCTAAGACTTGCAAATAGATACATTAATGCGCTGGAAAGTGCAGGGCTATTTTGCATTTAGATTTATCTTTCATTTTCATTGATCAACATTTTTCGCCTGTCTACTCGTTTGCGAGGTGAGGCGGTGAAATCGATGGGCGTGTGTGTGTGTGTGTGTGTTTTAGCAGCTCGTCTGGTAGGACTGCCAGACATGTTTAGATGTTTTACTGTAGAGAACCTGGACAAAGTGCACCGGTAAATCTGTCAATGGGGTGCAAGTATTTTTACGGTCACAAGATTCTCCTCTCTTGACTCTTGACAATGACAGCAATGGACTGAAAAAAAGACTTCATGATGTATTATGTCATTTCAGTGATGGATGAGATGTCCCTCTTGGGGGGGAAAAAATGAAACTAACTGATGAAAAAAATTAGCACACGGGACTGAATTGATGTTGGACTGGCTCGTTTCAGAAGTTGTAAATCAAACTGAATTGCTAATGCCGTTCTCTTAACATGTGGTACATTTGAATATGAAATCGACTATGAATCTTTGTTTCAGAACTCTTTCCACTACCTATGTGGCAATCATACAAATATAGAAAATGCAAACATTAAATCTATACTTCACCCAAATATTAAAAATCACCCTCATTTAATTTCAAACCAGTGTGACTTTATATCTACTTTGTAACAAGCAATACTTTTTTGTATGTCCACATATTGAAAGTCAGTGGGGTTCAGTTGTTGTTTGGAACCCATTGACTTTCATTTTGTGTTCCGTAGAAGAAAGAAAACGGGTTCAGAACAACATGAGGCTAAGTAAAAAATGACAGCATTTTCATTTTCTATGACTTTGTCACTCATGCAGTGGAATGAGAACGGAAACATAGATAGTCTATTTAAACATTATCCATTAGAGTTGCAACTATTCAAGTCTTACCTTTATGTTACCTTTATCTACCTTAAACGCACTACCAAATCTAGAAACTATAAGTAAGAAAGGAATTGCACTTTTCTGATAAACACAGACTTGCTTTTGACGTGACAGTTCTGACAATGAGACAAGTTTTGACATGTATATTAAATAATGGCTGGAATTTTGAGGTCTATATTGGTTTTGTTCTGGTTTTCAATTGGCCCAGCTAATAATAATAATCTGACACATCAGTACATCAGATAATTAGGGGGGCATTTCCCAAAACCACAGTTGCTAACCTGTTAGCAACTTGGTTGTTTGGAAATGGGAAATTGCATTGCAACCAGCATAGTTTTGGGAAAGCACCCCAGATCTGTGGTCTAATTCCAGTGCAATGTGACGTGTGTTAAAAAGCTGTGTAGTAGATGTGCAGCTTGAATGAGGGCTATTGTGCAGTGGACTAAATGCTTCTATTCTACTGGCTGTGGTTTATGGCGTAGTAGTAGACAAGGTCACATACTGGGCGTACGGAACGGCTCACTTTATTGGCAGGGCGGAAGAGACGAGGAGAGTTTGTCTCATACATAGATCTCCAGCCATGTGTGTGACCCTTAGACAGTGACATGCAGAACTAGACTGGCCGGGAGAGTATCATGGGTCAATGAGCCCTAAGGCAGGTCACTGAGACACACAATTTGGCACCAACCGACAGACACACACACATACACAAATACCTAAGCGTGCACAGCGAAACAAACTCTCCTACCTTTGTTTTCCAATCTCTCTCAGTCTTTTGTTTCTTTTTCAACCTCTCTGAGTCAGGTTTTATATCGGGGCCTTCTCAATGCATGCGGGAGGTCATCATGGTACAGTTGGAAATGTTTGTCAAATGTTTTTCTCCCCCCCCACACACACACACAATCATTCATGTGTTCTTACATCTTTTAATTGTTATGCATCAGATTTAGTTGTTGCGTTACGTCGGTTTTCTGCATTTTGTGTCATGAGTGCTGTACTTTTTTATGCCTAATTACCATGTTAAATTGAGAAGCCTAATTGAGTTATAACTGATTTTTTTTAGGAAAAAGCACATAAGAAAACAGACCTCTGAATCACTTATGCTGTGTTAGATTAAAAAGTGTTTCTTATTCAAGTCATTATCATTTGTATTCATATTTAAACATTGCATCACACTTCTCCCCATCCCTGCAGATCTCTATTTATTTCCCCCTCTGATATCCCAGCTCTGGAACAAATTACGTTATGCGATTATGACAGTAATTATCTGTTAAACTCATGATAATAATAATAATAAAAATAATAATAATAATAATAATAATAATAATAATAATAATAATAATAATAATGCAGTGTTTTACTGTATGTCTGATCACCAATTCTCTCTGAACCACTGGAGCAGTATCAGTTTTGAATTTAGAGTGTGCTTCTTTGCCGGTGTGCATTAGATAACCTTATGTGATGTAGTAAATTACACCTTTAAAGCCATAAAGTTGAGCAGGCGAAAAGTTGGGAGCAGGCGATGGACTTGTTGAACGAACCATGATTACTAAATCAATCAATACAGCAATTTAGCAGTCATCCTCAACCAGAGCAAGGTCAAATGCATGGCCTCCACGCTTCAACTAAACCTGCTAGGGAAAAAATCCTTAGGTTTGGTTTATCTTCTTTTTTTTACCCCAGAGAGAGCAGCAATCGAAGATATTGCACATACACGGAAGAAAGACAGCATCCTCCCCAAAACCCATCTCCTCTCCTCACTTCTCTCCTCTCCAGTGGTAATGGAGCGGCACTTTATTTTGATAAAGACGTCAGGTTGAAACTGACTTAAAGCCTGTCAGCAGTCATAATTGCGGGTCGTTCCTCGGGAAGGCCGGAACAGGACCCTGAGGAGAAAACACAATCAGTTTAAGAGTGCCCTCCTCCCCTTCGCAGCCCGGCACACAGAATTGGATCAGCCCTGCTCCGATCGTTTGTTCCAGCCCCGGCACCCTGATTGAAAGCCCCTCCGGCTTAGAGGCCAGAGATATGCCAGAGCTGGTCAGCCAGGAAAATACAAGTCAGACAGGCAGTGAGTTACAATGATGCAAGTGTGTCATCAAACTGTCTCTGTGCAGTGTGTGATAGAGGCCATAAGGTGTTTTAACATTTAAACAAACACTTAATACTACATAGGGTTGCTTGACATATCCAAACACACTATATCATCTTGATGTATCATCATTGTTATTATTATCTTTTAAAGTTCCAAAGCACCGCTGTTGTAATGGTTTTTATACTGTACAAACTGTATTTTCAATTCCCTAACTCTTTACCTCTAAACTTAGAATCACAGAAAACCTTCTGCATTTTTTCATTAAATAAATAAATAAATAAATACTAAAGAAAAGTAAACTTACTTTACTATGTTTATTAATCCATTGTGGAGACTGCTGGTCACCCATTCCGATCACACTAAGGCCATGTCCACACTAATACGTTTTCATTTGAAAACGTATATTTTTCTCTCCGTTTTGGCCTTCCGTCCACACTGAGACGCCGTTTTAAGCCACCAAAAACGTATCGTTTGGAAAACGATCTCCAAAGTGGATAAATTTGAAAACGCCATTTTCGCGTTGTAGTGTGAAGTGAAACAGTGAAACCGGAGGTATTTCAAAACGATGATGTAAGTTTAGTCATGTGATCCATGTAGTACCAATAGATATTCATGTTTATCGGTATTGTGACTGTTACGTGTTATTCGTTTTTTTACACTGTTGCTAAAATATGTTACTTTCTATGTTACTTAATATGTGCTATTCTTCATAGCACAGTACTGCAAAGATGACGGATAATGTACTCACATTTGCTGTCCTGCGGCAAAACAGGAATTGCGTTTTAGACCAAACATATGGTGCAATCAACTTGGATGCATCAGTGATGGTGATATATTGTGCTAAATAAAATGATCCTGTTAGAAGAATTGCGCGATAACTTTATTATTTATTTCCCCCTCTGTAACGTCTCGGTGAGCTTTTGTGAAGTTTCACGCATGCGCAGTAAAGTGAATTTAGAAGTTTCTCATCCACACTGAAACGTCAGAAAGCGCCTGAAAACGCTAGTGTGGACAGATAGTGTTTTTAAACGAAAACCCCGTTTTCAAATGTATCCGGATTAATGTGGACGTAGCCTAAATGCATCTTTATAGCACGCATGTGTATTTTACGTGCACAGGATATGCGTGGGTTGGTTAGGGTAGGTTTAGTAGTGGCGTGGGGAACGTGTGTATCATACGGTTTAATTTAGTGAACAGTGTAAATTTAGTTTCATTTAGTAAACAGCGTATCAAATGCAAGCGAAAACTGCGTCTCATATGCACGTAAAAACTCATTTCCACGTATAAATTACACGACAATGCACACCCCAATGTAGGTTTTACTAGACTAAACTATGTTCAGTTCACCCAATGATATACGTTTGTGAGCTTATCATTGTTTCATGGGAATTATCTATTCGATCTGGTACTCCATGTAGAGGAATTTTTTTGTTCTCTATTTTAAAATACAGGTTATCTGTGCTGACCTGATTACAGGATGGTCTAGCTGATGAGCCCACCTGCTGTGTCACACTCTTTAAAGGCTGAAAATGGAGATCTGACAAAACTGGCAATGTCCAACGGGTAGTTTTCGGTATCGTTGCATTGCATGTCAACATGCCAACTCCCTGCCCTGGCAGAGAGAGCTGGCTAGTGCCACGGTCTTAACTCTCATCTGGACAGCATCTGTTTCTCATTAGACTGATGGTGTCTGCTGGACCCCACTTAATCTGCCAGTCCATTAAAACCTCTAGACAGAGTTTAGAGGGGATACGGGAGAGGGTGTTATTTGAAAACTACACAACCAGAAGATTTTACATATCCTCACTGTAAAATCCAATTAATTAGATGAGTGAAATAAGAATAATATGTAGAACTAAAAAGTGTATTTCTAGTAGTGTACACTAACAAGAGAGTTCCAGTAACTTAAAAAAACCCCTAATTTGTAGTAAACTTGATCATTTACTTTAGATGTACTCATTTATGCTATAGTTGTTTTAACTCTGTTTTATTGCAGACAACTTGGAATTACTAAGTTTAATTTACTTCAAAAGCAATCCAGTTTACTTGTTAAAACCATGCAAACCGATTGCCTTAAAATAGCAAGTAAGCTTTACTCCAATAATTTAAGTGCTATCAATCCTCTATTATAAATCATTGAGAATAGTTTCACAATTTTACAAAGATAACAATTGTACAACTGGACAAATAAAGTTAAGGCAATGATACAGTTCAAAAGTAAATTTATTGTATTGTATTTTTTTTTTTTTTTTTTTTTTTTTTTTTTGCGGTGAGTCATGGGTGTGACAGCCTATCAGCAGCCATCCCTGGCATATTTATGGCTGAGTTCAGGCCCCCTGGGTTTGTGTCATTGTCATTGTTAACCTTTGTTTGGGTGTGAGCGCGCATCCCTGCTGGATGTACGTACTTAGCTGTTTGGCTAATGTAACGAAATACACAGAATCTATCGCACATGCTCTCACAAGTGCCGCTTCTTCTTCGTTTTTCGACACATTAGGCATGCTTTAATGCACTGCTGGCTCTCACTGGTTTAGTAACTTCATTGAGTAACTTGTTAATTTCACCCTGCAATTGACTTTGACTCAACAAAACCTAGGGTTAGGGTTAGAAGAAGTATGTATTTTATATAACCGAGTTAAGTTAACTAGTCGTGAGTCAGGAAAGCCATTGGATTTTACAGCTCTTTCAGTTCTGGTTGATGCTATTTGCTGGGTTCAGTTGGTTTTGAGCAAATTAGTAAGTGCGCATGTCATTATTTGGGAAGGCTCGAAGACTACCACACACACATACACGTGTGCAGATGTGCCTGCCTGAGTCTTCAGTCATTTTGTATGCATCAAACAGCGCCTCTGACCCTCTCATCAGTCAGACCCAAATTAATGAAGTCACTAGCCCCTCTCATAAGTGAGAGAACTAATCTCCCTTTTCCCCTCTCCCTCTCTCCTTTTCTCTGATGCACAATCCTTTAGAAAGCAATCTTCAGCTTGGAGATTCTGAATTAGTGTTACTGCCAATGATTATAAGAAAAAAAAAAAAGTGTGTGGCATCTAATTACATTTTAGTGTATGCATCCACGTATCTCAATAAAATCACTTCAACCAGTTGCACTGAGAACAAAGACTATTGTATTCTGCTGATGGGATGCCATCAAACGTTTATTTGATATTTGAAAAGACTTGAGTTTGGATTTTATCCCATATCTTACAGACGAAGCTAACTTTTTACAGCATTATCAGCGAAGTTTTATTAAATAAACAAAAGCAATGTATGCTTTTCTTGCTTATTTATTTTAATGAAGTGAACAGTTTTACATATTCATACTTATCTGCTGGGTTCTTTGAACAAGCAGTGACCCAACAAAACTTATATAATTAATATACAACTTCTACTATTTATGTTGTGTTTTGGTTCATGTTTCCTATCAGTTCAGTTCCCATTTGTATAGTTACTAAATTCTCCTTGTTTTTCACCTATTACCAATTCCCACATGTATCTTTAGTTCTCTGTTTACAAGTACTCCCTGTTTTGTTCATTGCTTTGTTGGTTGTCGTCGTTATCTAGTGTGGTTTGAGTTTCTCATGAGAATACGTGTATATTTACAAAAAACAGTTTAAATCCCGCAATGAATTCAAATTCATAAATTGTGCCCCAAGAAGCATTACGTCATGTTTATGATTAATTGCATTTCGTAATTAAATTGTCAGAATCTAAGAGCTGACAATCTGTTTCATATCAATAGTAACCTTCTGTCTTGTCTGTCGGTGTCAGTGTCCTCTTTGCTTCGCGATTTTTCTCTGTGTGAGAAATTGGATGTGTGGCGTGAGAGCGTGTAAAAAGGGACAATTGCGTGAGTCTCATAGTTAATTCGTAAGAGTTGGCAGCCCTGCAGATTCAGTTTCTAAATGTTTTTTGGCAGGTGTGCTTGTTCGTTTGCCATGTTGTTTGTGTATTATGGCAAGTGATGAGCCCGCTCGGAAATATGGGATCCCAAAAGGGGAGCGTCAGTGGATGTTAAAGAGAAAACCGATTTTCATTCAAAAAAATCGATGTAAACTACACATTCGAGTTAAAGGGATAGTTCACTTTGATATTATTTTTTGATATGTTTTAGCTTACCTCAAGGGCATCCAAGATGTATGTGTCTTTGTTTCCGAAGTATTTTCAATTTTGATATTTTTAGGTCAAACCGTTTTTAGGTCAAACCGTTCAAACCGTCCAAATTAAACATGATTTAATGACTCGTAAATGTAAGTACTACGCATGAGATATTGTTTAAATACAGCTAAAACATCTTTCCCAAGTTGCTGAATGAGCTTTTCTATTTCCAAGTCTCAAGCGTGCCCAAGAACAAACGAACGTTAATCTGTGAGTATTGTCAGGCCAGTACCAAGTGCTACTGAATTCCCTGGCTTGTTTTAACACACTGTCTGGAGAGCAGCTTTCTGATAAGGTTAATGCTAGTCTGTAACCTTAACCATGAGAGTTTTAAAAATCTTTACCCTACAGTGAGTTCTTGTGTGGTTCAGAGGGTAATACAAGCAGCAAAGACAGAATGTCAAGGAGCATGTCCCTCCCACATTCTCCTTCTTTCTTTCTTTCTTTCTTTCTTTCTTTCTTTCTTTCTTTCTTTCTTTCTTTCTTTCTTTCTTTCTTTCTTTCTTTCTTTCTTTCTTTCTCTTTCTCTTTCTCTTTCTCTTTCTCTCTTTCTTTCTCTCTTTCTTTCTTTCTTTCTTTCTTTCTTTCTTTCTTTCCGCTCACTATGTATCTCTCTGTGGTCCCTGACTCAGAGAACAGCTCCAATATAGATTAGTTTGGAAATTCATTACCCTTCCATTATCTCGCACTGAGCGCCACGCTGTAATGGCTCCCTAGGGAAATGGAGGACACTGCAAGAGCTAAAGGAAGAAATCTTCAGCAACGAGAGAGAGAGAGAGAGAGAGAGAGAGAGAGAGAGAGAGAGAGAGAGAGAGAGAGAGAGAGAGAGAGAGAGAGAGAGAGAGAGAGAGAGAGAGAGAGAGAGAGAGAGAGAGAGAGAGAGAGCATATGTGACACAACACCTAACATCTGTCTCTGCTTCTCAGATCTGGAGGGATGCCATATGCATTTGAATGTTCTTCTCAATCTCTCTGTGCAAACAACCATTATATGATTAAGAAATTTAACTCAGACTTCATTTTTTTCTACCATTATAGGTGCAGTTCATCCCACAAAAAAAAAAAAAAAAAAAATTAAAATGGTCTCATCATATATAATTATTCTCTCAATTAATTGTAAATTAAATTTTCATTTAATAATTGAATTGAATACTGAGTTAAGTTGAATTGAATACTGAATTAAATACCATTTAAAGCAGACAGGGTTTAGTTTAAGCCAGGACTAGGTCTTAGTTCAATTAGGACATTTGACAGCTTTTATAAATGTGCCTTAAAGCTACACTGAGTAACTCTTTTAGTTTATTCTTAGCTAAAAGCATTTCGTTCTTTCAAAAATATATGTGCTCATTAATGTATATTTACTTCGTTCAAGTAATAAATTATTCTTGTGTGTATATAATATGCCATTGAAAATACATACGGGTAAGGGGTTCTAATGTCGGTCGCCATGTTGCCTTTCCATCTTGAAAGTACGTTAGTCAAAGAGGGAAATACCCATTAATTCAAGCTTCGCCTTTCGCGTTTACGTTTGAGTTAACACTCATGGACGCGGTCAAACTGGAAGCCATGTTAATCTTGGACTACACTGGCCACCGTAGGAGTTAAAACGAAATCGGAATTGAGGGGAACTGAAACTAATATTCACTGGATGATCATATACCTTTTCACCTCTAGATGGGGGTAAAAATCACACAGTGTAGCTTTAAAAAAAAAAACATTACTAGTGAGCATATTGAGACCGCTTGAGACAAAACAATGGCAATGATATATTAGTTCAAGCTGCATTAAAACTTTGAACCTTTGATTAATTTCCTTTTTTAGAGCTTGATGAACCACTGCCCACTTTTGCTGTGTGCAAAATAAAAATGTGTACATTCAACTCTTTAAGACCTTAAATGTTATTATTAGAATAATATATTGGGATAGAATAATATATTGAAAGTGAGAAGTTGTCAAAAAAAAAAAGAGAGAGAAGATAAAGTTTTGACAAAAATCAGAGCATATTGCAATACTGGTTTAAATCTTTCCATCAAAACAGACTGACACATACAACAACAGAAGCAGAAGAAAAAAATAAATGAAAAAATAGAGTAGATTAAGTGATGAAACCTTGAAAAAAAGATTTGAAAAAAAAAATGTCAAAAGCATAAAGGCATACATCTTGTTATCTTCTATTCAGAACACATTCTCAATTCAGACAAAATACTGCTTGCAATTACTCTCCGGATTTTGTATTTATTTATTTTTTTTTTTTAGCTAAGATAACTAAATTGTTGTAGCAATAACCAGGACGTTACATCACAATAAAACAGTGCCACAGGCAATGCTATTTAACTGAAGTACTGTTTCATTTAAATAACACACCAAAACATCACAGGAACACAAAACAAATAAAAACACCATGTAACTATGTTGGTTTTGTCTCCAAGTGTCTGGTGGCTAGAATTACACATTCAGTGTTGATACAGGAACTAGTCTGCAAGCCAGCAAAAGATAAATTCAACACTCAATCAGAATATTATATGGGCCCAAATTCTCCCACCTAACCAGTTGCATACCTCTTATGTCACAATTTCACCAAGCTCAGTCTTACAAGGAAATGTCACTATAGCAATGTTTATCCATGCTCAACAAAAACATAATACTGGTCTCTTTAAGAGCCTTGGTTATGCTTGAACATCAGTGTTATCATTAATAATATGTGGCTGGATTATATCTGTTCGAATAAATATTTATGTATGCATGCTTTGTATAAAATCGTTTAAATTTGTGCCAGCCCAAAGAGGTAGGTCTCATTCCTCCCAAGATTACTTCCTCATTTATTTAAACTTTTTTTTTCTCCACCTCTGTCGCCTTTGGCTGAAGGCACTATTCTTTGTAAAGCTGCTTTGGAACAATTGTGAAAAGCTCTACAGAATTCTTATTCTTCTGAAAGTCTGTGACAACTGTGATTCCGTTTTTGAGATTCTCATTTCCATGTGAAATGTGAATTGCATCAGTTAAACTACCTGTTAGATTTCTTGGTAACAGTAAGAAATCAATAATTTTATTCAGCAAGGATGAAGTAAATTGACAAAAAGTGACCAATTTATTTTATTACAAAGTGATGTTCTTTTAAACATACTCATAAATGAATCCTGAGAGAAAAAAAAAAAACATATTCACAAAAATGTTAAGCAGCACATATGTTTTCAACATTGACAATAATGAGAAATGTTTCTAAAACACCAAAACAGCACATAATGATTTCTGAAGGATCACTTGATAACTGGATAATGGAAAATAAATGACAGATTAAAAATAGAAAACCGTTATTTTAACCCGAAAGAGGTTTTTTTTTTCTTGATAAAATAATTGCAGCCTTGGAGACCATTAAAGACTTCGGTAACACTTTATTAAGGGTTGTGCGTAAGACTGACATGACACCTTCATAACCATGACATGACATATGTCTTGAATATGGAGTAAGGTTTATGCATGTTTACAACAACTGTCATTAAGTGTACTTCGCTCAGTAATGACAGTTTGAATGCAAATATGACATAGTTTGAGATGTCTTTGTTATGACATCTTGACATAAAATTAAGTTAAACTGTCATGGGGTTGGCTTTGACTTTGGATGTCATGAGGCCATTATAACTGTCATGAATATTTCTCGTGACCTCAACTACAGTGGAACAAATTGAATTTGTCATTAAAATGTTATAATGACTTCATGACGGCCAATGTCAAAACCAACCACATGACAGTTTGATGTAATATTAACCAATAAAGCTAGGTGGTTTCTTAAGTTTGATAATTAATCTGCTATGTCATGTTTATGACGGGTTGTGTCGTCTTAGGAATGTCAAGTTGTCATGACAAAGACACGGACAGGTTATGATGTATTGGTTTATGTCAAGGTGTCATTACAAAGACATCTCAATCAATGTCATATTTGCATTAAAAATGTCATAACTGAGTGAATGACACTTAATGACAGTTGTCACAAACATGCATAAATCTTCCTTAATATTCATAACATGATTATGAAGGTTGGTGTCATGTTAGTCTTATGCACACCCCTTCAAGTGTTAACAAGACTTCTTTTAATTTTTTTGAAAAGCATATGCTTGCATGATAACATGCATACAGGGGTTATATTTCCCCATGCAATTGACAGAACAATTTGCCATGCATTCATACAAAAGGCCTACTTTAATTAAAAATGTCACCTTATAGCCACACATAACATTCAAAGATAACCAGTGCTTCAAGATTTCTCAAGGTAAAAATGACCAATGTACGTGGATAAATGTCGCTTGAGAGACATTTCCTCATTTACTCAGTGTGTTATCTATCAAATTTCATACCTCACAACTTAATCATATGTTCCGAACTGGTTCCTAGATTCCTCTCTGTCCTCTTACAACATTCTTATTATCAGTCTTTCATATGTTTAATCTGTCATTTGACAGTCTGCGCTGATAAAGCAAGTATTATCAATTTGATTATGGCCCTTTGAGTTTCCATTTCATCTCTGCCGAACATGTTATGCGTCACAGGTTACACCTCAGCTCGCTAAATTACTGTGAGACAGGGTGCAGAGTACAGACACGGTGCATAACACACGTGAGTTGGCGAGCCCCAGGATTTGAAGGTATAAATTCCTAATCAGCCCAGAACATTCCAGTCAATTAGGGGATCAACGCAATGTCTCCCCTCATATTTCTCATTAGAGAGTGACAGAGAACAGATATGATTATGTGCTTTCACATAACCATGTGGATCATATTACAGAGGAAAAAGCAGTCAAGTTGATGGTGTTCTCCTGCTCTTCAAAGCAGAGGCACGGGAGACTCAAGACTTTTTGGCAGTGTTTGAACCAACGAAACCCTTAACAAAAACCCTCTACAAAGATTCTCTAGTAGTTCAAACTGAATATGATGTTCTAAATGAAACCCGTTAGAAAATAACACTGCATCGGTTGCAAAGCTCAGAGACTTTTCAAGCTGGTGCTAACATCTTAGTTAACCTCCTGCCAGCAGACTTCATCTCGACACCCACAGAAGCTTTTGACGCTTGAAAGTACCTGCAAAGCACCATGAATTATACAGTGCACTTTAACTTACTCCTACTAATTTTTTTACGCTTTTGTTAAAGTCTTAGCTGAGATTGATTGAGAAGACAAAGTCCCTCAGCATAATTAAGCAGCTATTTCAAAAAGAAAGAGCAAACCCTGTTTCATGGATTCTTTTGTGAACCTACAATTTGCGCTTGTTGGAACGCTTTAAAATACCTCATTAACTGTTTTTGAAATTTTTTTTCTTTTAATTTAAACTTAAAATACTACTTTATGGATTTAAATATAATAACACAAGAAAAAGATTATATATATATATATATATATATATATATATATATATATATATATATATATATATATATATATATATATATATATATATATATATATATATATATATATATATAAAATTTTTGGAGAGGTGCACGTCAGGGTATGCCGAAGGGTAAGCGCGACACAGCCTACGATGTAGCTACGGCGTGAGTTTGATGCAGAAGTATAAATTGGGCTTTAGGGATCAGGTGGTGGAGATAGGTAGGTTTAGGTACAGTATATGTAGTGTAATGTATATGTTATGTAATATATATGTCCAGATCCAACTCCACCCCCTCGATTTCGTGTTCTGCAGTGAGGAGCTTCTCACAAATTCCACTGCAAGCCTCAAAGAGTTCATTTTGAGTTTACATTGGCAAACGGCTGCCTAAAGAGAACTCTGTCTTTCCAATACAGTCAGACACGACCTTCCCCCAAGAGAGGATCCAAGATGCTTCCAGACTGAAATCAGCTGGATGTGGACGAAAACATATTTCAGTCTTTATCAGCCAGAAGGACTGATGGGAAATGAAAAATAGAAATACACCAGATAAACACATATATGTAACAACCAAAAAATGCAGTGATAAAAGGAGATGAAATGAAGAAAAACAAGACCTGTCAAGTGTGACAAAATCTGTTTCAGTAGCTATATAGTGAGATCCAAAAATGTGAGACCACTAGTCATTCTATTTTGCATTATTTTGTTAATACAAAATGTTTAATATATATATATATATATATATATATATATATATATATATATATATATATATATATATATATATATATATATATATATATATATATATATATATATATATATATATATATATATATATATATATATATATATATATTATCACCTCACCAATTTTAAAATAAATAATTAAATTGAAATTAAGATGAATTTCAGAAAATCTTCATTTGGATGGAACATATTTTGCTTTTCCTTAAACAATAATTTTAATTAAAATAGTTGTAAATATTTTTATGAGACAATAATCATTTAAAAATCATTATATACAGTAGGTATACCCTCCTTTCTGCACTCCAGCCATGTTTGAGGATTGGCATGGGGCCAGCCATATTATTCACATGCTTTTACAAACGCAATTTCTCAGAGCTTAAGATGAAGATTGTAGCCATTCTCATGTAAGCCCACAGGACATCTGCTTAAGAAAGTGAGAAAAAAATACAGGGAGGAACGAAAGAAAGCTGAAAAAAATTCTCAGCATTATCCAAGTTTTTATCTCAAGCTTGACAATTGTAGTTATACATATATAGAGGAAGTCAGCACGTTGGGTTGGGCAGAATCTCTTGGTCGGGCTGATTGAATGCTATAATCAGAGCATTATGGCAATGTTTATATCCTATGTATAATTCATGTGGTGGTCTTAAGTTCTCCAGGGATACTTTTAGCACAAAATAAAATGGTGTAGCGTGGTTCAGTGGTGGTAAATGAGCCATCTGAGAGCGTAAAGTTCAACATCAACATTGAGAGGAGCAAACTATAGGAAGCACACAGCAGAGACAAACAGAGCAATGCGTCGCTGAGGATTTAAATAGGATGAAACTGAGACGTTGGGACTCGTGTGTGTCAGCGCATGTCTAAAGCAGGATTATTGTTGCCTACGAGTGAGTCTTTACTGTTTGCCTGTTACAGAGGTGATTGAGAGGTTGATACCACCATCACATTAGGCCAGGTAGCATACGTTCACACACTGGAGACGGACCACTGTTGAAGAATTAGTTCTGGAGATATGAATATGCAGTTTTGTCTTGAAAAGCCTCAGATTGTCTCTCTGACTCTCTTTTCTCACTTTTCTTCACTCTTGCTGTCCTTCACATTGCCTGGCTCTGAGCGAGCTTATTACACAACTCATGCTGCAGATGGGGCACATCTGACATCCCACAAACACTCACACACACATGCACACACTACTTCACCATCGCACATACACACACAGATGGGGCATGCAGGGACAGAGCATGGACCAAGGCAAAGGGTGCGATTATGAATGTGTGTGACAGGGTGTGACAGAGATCCGTCACTTCAGTGCAAAAAGCATCCGGAGCTCCCCCTGAGATGAGGTGCTCTGTGACAGGCGCGCACACACACACGCACACTTCACCAAGCTGAGCACTTATTGTTTTCTATATGTAATGTGAAGCAAAGGCCTGGAATCCAGTCAATAATTGAGAATAATCAATTATTAATATAATTAAAAGAAAAAATTAAAAGAAACAAAACTTAGCCAGACCTAGCCTTTGATTTATTGCTGTGATGTCATGTGAGTTACAGATTGTCCCGCCAGTAAATACGTCATCAGAGAAGAGAAAAAATGTCACATGCAAGAGAAAGGGAAAGTTAAGATTATGATGGCACATGGATAAATAATTTCATGACTGCATGATATTCAAAAACATATTTTATTTTTGATGTCATGTAAATTTTTATTCTGGTCTTAATGGTAGATACATTGTTTAAACTAATCCCATTTTGTACTTTAGCCACAACATATGCAACAACATATAAAGTACAAATAAATATATGAAACTGACTGCTTTTATTTATTTATTTATTTTATAGAGAGTGATTTCACAGTATGGCAGTTCAATGTGATGTCATAATGAATCAACTATGTGTATAATGACTGACCAATAATAATAAATGATAATAATAATAATAATAATAATAATAATAATAATTATAATCCAATACTAATTTATTAATTCTCAAAGGCAGTTAAGGATTAATAAATAAGTATAATAAAATGTTGGGGTTTTTTTTAGCCTTCAGCTCTAAACAATTATTTCAAAGGGGAAAAATATCTCTAAATAAAAGCTATTCAAGATGAATTGTCTGAATAACCCTCAACCACTCTTTTACGCAAGTTCATTTGGGGGTTAGGAGTCTATAGCCTGATTATCCATAGATTTATGCAATTAACTTTGTGTGCAACTAAGTGTTGTGCACTCTATGTTTGATGTTGCAGCCGTTTAGGACTAAATTTCTCCTCAGGGATCAATAAAGTGTAAGCAGGCAGCTCTTTTTTCTTTTTTTTCTTTTTCTTTTTCTTTTTTTTTAAAGCAGATAAAGCTCTGGGCCTGGTTCCTTGATAACACTCACTCTTAGCATGCTAAGAAGACATGAAAGATATATCTTACCAAAGTTGTTTATGTTCCTAAGTGTGTTCCCCGAAGTGTCCCTTAGGAAGCTTCTTACACGCTTACATTCGACATTACAAAGGCGCTGTCCCAAGTGAAGGTGCTGAATTAGTTGGAATTGATTGCTCAGGAATCAGTTTTTCACTTCACACGAAGGTGCATTACGACATTAAGAAAGACAACACGTTCTATGCAAATGAAACATTCCTCAATTTATTCCTCAAGTTATCAGTAAAATATAGACTATTAATTAAATTATCAAATTGTCAGTAATATGTTTACTTGATGTTGTGACGGGTAGACGAACCCGTCACAACATCAAGTGCTAATTGAAGATCAACTTAGCGCACAATGCTTTTGGGAAACGCAGCCCAGACCTGAATCAGCCTTTGTGTAATGCAGTCTCATGCAGAATGCAGTGCAGTGATTGGAGTAAACGAGTTTCTTCTCTTTAATAATGCGCACCAAACTGCTTAATGAATCGAAGCCGAAGTCACACACTTCATGAAACACAATACTGACATATTTATCTAATTTTTAATCGCTCTAAGCAATATAGCAATTTCAATTTAATGTTGATTCATCGTGCAACCTGTTTGCATGCGTCATTCATGAAACATAAATTCAGCTGCAGTCAATATTGTGATTGCATGACCCACTTTTTCCCAATCTGCGACCAGCAGCTTGAAAAACTTTGTACTATAGACCGCTGCAGTGGCCCCAACTAGCGTCTTAAACTTAAACAATGCTAAGAGAGAGCTTATGAATGGTCCAGACAAACCTTACGAGAGTGTGACTTACAGAAGATATTCTTAGCGTGCGAATGTGTCGGGAATCGTGCCATAAAGTTAAGAGAGAAGTTAAGGAATAGGTTAAATAACTACTTAGTGATAAGAACGTTTTGGGGAACTGGGCCCTGTTCATTGTTTATTGCTCATGTACATACTTTTCTTCTTAAATGAATGAGTTAAGAATGGAGCACTATTTTTTACAAACTGTTAAATTTTTGTGACGCTTGCATTTCCAAATTAAATTGACAAGTAATTACTATTTTCAATCAGGTTTACTGAAAACTAATCTGTCTGACAACAAACATGGATTGATAGCGTCACAGAGCCACACTGTTGCAGTTTTGTGGGAAATCACTCCTCAAACAGTATACCTATATATATATATATATATATATATATATATATATATTCTGTATATTAAATTGGGATAGGAGCAAATATTTTATTAAAAATTACACACTTACGCCTTCAAACCACTTGGGATTTCTAGAGTCCTCACACTTCCTGTTTGAATTCCGCAGACTGCGAGTGTTAAACACACCCACACGCACACACACACACACACACACACACACCCTACATTATTAAAAATCAGCACCAGCCACTGACCTCACACACACACGCACACACAAAAAAAAGAGAGAAATAGAGAAAGAAAGAGAAAATCAGAAGAGAAGTCACTGTGGACCACAGAAAGCATCCCTTTCATTCCCACACTGATTTGGAGCCTTCATCTTCAAAGCACTGCCTTAACATTGACTCCCAGAGAGACACCGTGAGAATATCAGACTGAAAACACATCATTTCATCTCTTTGGTTATCAGAGAAGCTACTGCATGATAAATATGATTGGATTCCATTACAGATACATACAGTGGCCTCAAAAATATTACGACACTTAAGCCAGAAATGTCGAAATGTTAGCGCATTAGATAAAATATTAAGCCAAGTGCAAACAAATTATGCTGGGCCTTTACTCCTTAACTCCTACTCATTAATATGTACTCATATATGTGCGTGTGTGTTTATATATATATATATCAACCTCAAACATTTGAACAGCAATGCATGCTTTTAATAATTTTGACCAGTACTTTTAATTTCATTTCATCTGTTCAGTTTCATGTTTGTATTTTTTTATTATTTTCTTCTTATTCCTAAATAAACAAAGTGGATTAAAAAAATATACGGTAAACTATCTCTTTAGGTGCACAAATAGGGTTGGACTGACCTTTGTGTGAATTTGAACAGGTTTGCAAATGTGAGTTCAAGAGGAAACTGAGGAAGAAAAATTAGTCCAAAAAGACAGACTGACATCTGTTTCTGTGTCTGTCCTGTTTAAAAGGAGAGGAAAAGAGGGGAAGATTCTACTAATCCCTGTTACCAAATCTCTGACTAGATCGCTCATCAGAAATTAATAACTTTGATCCAAGTCTCCATGGCAACCCTTGGCTTATTTGGGTCTTAATCTCTCTTAATGTTGTGTAATGTGTTTCTTAGGGGTCTAAGCTGTTTTTTTTTTTTAATCTTACACAGTTACACACACACCCACATATACAGTTGAACGCGTCTAGACTGGTCAGTACATGAGTTTGAAAAGTAGTGTATATAAACAGAAATAAGGGCGATGATGTACTTATAGTAATTAGTTCTTAAGGATTTGCAAAAAAAAAACAAGGAAGGAAAAGTAACATATTGCATTTAAGCTATTTTTTAAAGTACAGATTAACCTATAGTGCCGTTTGCAGAACAGATGGAATCTGCTGTGTTGATCGTGTGTACAGCTGTGACAGTACGCTTAAGAATGTGCAACATCCATGGATATGTAGTGTTAAAGGATTGTCCGGTCTGACACAAGGGTTGATAAACGTAAAACGTGCTCAATATAGTGCTTAGGAGTACATGTTTGTTTGTGTCTTTAAAGTAATCTATAATGACATATGTGTTTTTGTGCTTACTGAGATAATATGGTATAAAGTGCTCTTTATCTCCATGTATCCTCCTGGACACTTTAGCATTTTAATCCGGCTGTATTCAGAATAATTTTCCCAGCACTGCTCCTGCTTACAGTACTTCGTGAGAATCCTATATCTTCTCAGTCGACCAATTCCCTTGTCCTGTGAGAGCAGGGAGGGGGGGGGATCTTGGTTGAAAGAGGACAGACTGATTTATTTATTGGGGAAGTTCAGATATGCTTTTGAAATTTCATACGAATGACTCATTAGTGACACATGCACAGACTTCCTGATATAAGATTTTTGACTCATTCGCAGGACATGACAATTTCACTTGACAATTGCTCATAAATGTCAATTCCGTCATCATTTATTTACCCTTATGCTGTTTCAAAACTGTATGACTTTGTTCTGTAGAACGCATAAGGTAAATATATAAATATAGATATAAGGTGTCAATTCGGTCAATGGAATTACAATTTTTAGTCAAAGTTTTCTGCAGTCATACTCATTTTATGAGAAACATACCACAGTTGTTTATCGTTGACATTCACTGAAAATCTTGACATCAACTCTAGCTCCCCCTGACACTATCATGAGTGAATTTGTAGTGCAGATATGTGAATAATTAATCTTAATTCAATCTTTTCAATTAATCAGTTGAACCAGTTCCCAAAACTAGGTAATAATAAACAAATGAATACGCCCTTGGACGTAACACACTTTGTTTCAATGGTCCCCCAACAGACATTCCACTATTTTATTGTTTTTATTGTTTTTGTTTCACTATTTAATTTTTTACCATTTTATTGTCCCTTTGGAATCTGACAGCCCCTGTTCTCAAGTGTGGCCAGGACATTTGTCAAAAACTAGCAAAATTAGGGTAAATGACAGATTTTTTTAATTTTTTTTAATTTTGGTGAATTGTACCTTAAGAACCAGTAAGGAGTAAGAAAGCAATAGACAGATCACCAGTAAAAGAGACAGATGACTGGTAAAAGTTAGTGAGCTTATAATGATAAAAATGCATAATATGTGGGGAATGCTTTCTCTCTGTATGAATCTTTAAAAAACATGAAATTTGTTTGATCAAAGTTGAGGACTCCTGCTAGCCTAGAAATCTAGACTCCCCCTAGCGGCAGCCAGTGTAGTCCAGCAACTCAATGTTGGCTTTCAAGCTGAAAAAAAACAAACTTTTGTCAGGCCAATCACATCGTGTATACAGTCGGCGGGTGGGCTTAACATAATGACCAGAGATGTGATGGTTCACTGCTACTTGAAAACAAAGAATGGCTACTGTTGCTGGTGAACAGCTGTCTTTCAATTCGTCTTTGCCGTGACTCTGTATGATTTAAAGTTAAGCTTTTCTCTGAAACATGAACAAATAACGGCACAAAAAAGGAAGATGTGTTCGGAGTTTTGCCGACTAGATACAGTTAAAGTTTAATATACCTACTTCCTTGCTCTGGTTGGTTGTAGCGCTATCCTATTACGTGCAGAGGGAACTTAAAAGACAACCATTCATCCCACCCCTCGTATTGAGCACTGTCAATTCCCAGACCTAACGTTCTGATGTAGTTCTGCCATTCCAGGCTAGCCTCCTGCTGTTGTCAAGATAATTACACAAGATCAAAGAACCCAGATGAGAATGAGAACACCATAAGTCACTGACAGGCCTTATTCAAGTTTTGAAACCATCAACGAGTGTCTTTAATTCATAGTCTAATCCTCTATAGAACGGGTAGCATAGATAAGTATAAAACCTCGCTATCATACTTTAGAATTCCACTTCAGAATAATTTCAATGTAGAATTATTTACTTCTCCATTCTGAACGGGTTCATTTTCATGACAGATAAATGAGGGTCCAACACCACAGGAAGTCTGTGGAAGGATATAATCAATGCCTGAGAGAATAGTGGTGTGTGGGTGAGAGCGTGCTTTGTAAGGGAGAGGCCATTGGCATGCTGCAGGCTGGCATGTCATGTGCCAAAGCTGACAGACGCTACGAAGAAATCCGCTGCATTGTTTTCTGACTGCAGAGAAGGTCACAGCAGACCTGCAGGACAGATGAATGTTCAAGACCCCATAGCCCTCAGTATCACCCCAGAGCAGGACAGGCTGGTTGTCATCAGGCCAACCTAAGTTTCAGGATGGTCACTACGTTACAAAGGTCTACAAAGTTACAAAACACACAGCCCACTCGAAAGAGTTTTATTTCTCTATTAGTAAGCACTGTTTCTGAACTCATATAATAATCCCTGTCCAAGGCTACGCAAAACAAGGGGGACGAGAAATGGTTGAGTAGTGTTAGTGTGTTGTGGAAAAGGGCTTGACATTTCTGAAACACACTTGAAGTGGTTCACCAATCACATCACAGTGGTCCAGCTTACCAATCAGAGCACACTCGCAAAACATTCTGGGATTGCACTTGTGTTATCTCTGAAAATATTACGTAGCATTTTGATTCAGCCCAAAAACAATATATTAGTAAAAAATAAAATGATTTAACAGTAGTTAATTCATTAAAACTGCAGTCTGTGGATTTTTTTTATGTTAAAAATTATCCTGAATGCTTATTTGAGAGAATACATAACCAGCCAGTGTTCAACACTATCTGTGTTCAACACTATCTGCTTGCCTTTGCTCAATTCAAAGCTGTAAGATTGTAATAATGTTTTTATTTCCGGTGGTACTGGTGGATTTCCATGGGAGATTCGAGCATGTCTTTGCGTCATTACGTCACATCTGTACACATAGAGAAGGAGTCTCGGCTAGTAGGCTATATTGGGTGTGAGGATGTTGGAGGTGGAGATTTAAAGCATTTTCTCAAAGCACTTGATATAATTAAACTTATCAATTTGATGGCGGATCCAGAAAGTTCAAAAGACAATCACCGGTGACAACAGATTCACCCAATGTAAAATGCAAAGGACTTCATTCAGACTTCGGAGCGGCTACAGAAAAAAAAGAGACAGCAACCGGACCCATGCGAAAACAAGGACACATTTTGGAAGGACATTACATGTAGTCACGCAATGCTGGCATTGTTAACATTAACGATTTGAGAACAAAGTATACTTTGCACGGTTTTGCGTGATATGATAACTTATAAGCGATTGTTAGATTTAATCAGTGCGATTTACTGCAATGTCAGAACCAGAAGCATGGCATTTTTCGGAGAAAATTATTGTTGGTCATACTTCCAAAAAGAATAATCTGTGATTCTGAATGACAGTATCCACACTGGTGCGGTTATTGACAGCTGAACTCTCTCTTCAAACATTGTGTTCATCCACACTGTGCCGTGTTGAACGACAACTCACGTAAAGTTGATAATTCCGCAAATGACTGCAACTGCAGATTTCGAACAGAGATGGCGACAAAGAGGAAAAACCACAGCTTTAAGTGTTAATGTCAGCACAGTCTCATCCCAAGACGTCATATAACTGACGTCTTTGGACGTCTTTTGACCATACGTCAACAACCGCCTTTTTAGGGTACCCTTAAACGTTGGTTATAGATGGCGTTATCGAATCCTAACCCTACCCCAGACCTAAACCTACCCCGTCACCTAACCGACATTAAAGGTAAAGCGTCAGTTGTATGACGGCCCGGGATTGTCATGTAACCGACGTTTAAGGATACCCTAAAAAGGCAGATGTTGACGTATGGTCAAAAGACGTCCAAAGATGTCAGTTAAATGACTTCTTGGGATGAGACTGTGTTATCAATATTGAAGCAGTACACACACACTTTTAAGTAAAAAAAAACCCGAAATCTTGACTTTTAGAATATTGGGACCCCGTATGTGACTTAAAATGCTGTCTACGTAGGAAGCTCACATTGTTTTGGAAAACAACTTTAGAATGACAACAGTAATGTAAAGAAAATTACATTAACCACCAAGTTGTCTTCTTGGCTTCAGGAGACACAATCAAGTTTCAGCATAATTGGGGTCTATACACACTCCCTGTATTCAATACCATTGAGAACTCATCAGTACAAAGTACAGAGGACCCGTGTTCCTAATCATATTCATATTCTCCCTGGGGCTGATTTCACATTCTATTGGTGTAAGTTACAAACCCAGTTATAATTGGTTAGAAAGGCACAAACTCACAACCATAATTACACCCTAAGACTGAGTATCTATAGCTTTAGTGAGTTTTCAAGAGAGGTTCTGACAGCTCTCTCAACTCGCAGGATTATTTCCCACGGACTCGCAAACAGCACAACGGTTCAATTTCAGACATTCACATGGATCGTCAGGCTTTTTTTTCCCAAGGCAGAAGAACTGTCATCTCGGTGACTGCAACACCTCAAGTGCCTTATCTAGGGTTGAACCTGCATTCCATGAACTTAGAATGAACCCACAGCATTTCTAAGAGCAGCTCGAACTCACATCCATTAGGATATGTATTCACTCTTACAAACTTTACATTTATTGCAAGGACAGTGCCCCGGGGCAAGAAGTAATTAAATTACTCTCAGAGACAACTGTGATCAAACACAATATCCGTGTTATTCACAGAATAAAATAAATACTATTGATCCCTGAGGGAAATTTAGGTGCAGACGCAGTCTTTTAGCCATTACCACAACCTGCTATTTACTTGCAGGGAGAGGTCTTTGGATCGTCTGGATGTGGAATGCTTTTCAAAAGCGCTGGCCAGTTTTGACAGGGAGTGTATTTGTATCACATGCCTGGGTTTGAACCAACAACATTTCCATATATATCAAACCAGAAAAATTTAACTACAAGGATGTATTTTCTTTTAATTTTATTACACCTAAAGTCGTACCTTGAAGCTCCTGTTTAATTAAGCGATTCTGTATGTTTAAACTCAACTGATATCACCATTAATGTATGCCATTATCTGTAGGAAAACAAGGCTTGCAGATCTTGCTGATTAAAATGGCTGCTTCTACTGTTATGGTCATCTAAATTAGTGAACTTAAAACACTATTTACTTTATTTATTAACCACTTTTCGCTGTTGAAGGTGACCCTTAAATGGAGTTTGTGTCACATTTAGCGGATTTGTCAACAAATTTGTCCCTGAAATAAGGCCAGGCTTAAAAAAACCAGTGGACCGTTGCTGACCACTGCACTTTTTAAGCTCCCTGTGGTTGTCACCATTGTAAACAATATAATCAGTTACACCTAACAGCATTAAACAGAGAGCAGAGCTGTATGCAAATAAGAGCTGGCCAAGCTTTATTGAGCCTCAGCTATCTCAGCTCTTATTTATATAATCTGTAAATTTCAGCCACTGTGGTGAGAACTGTTATAAGCACAGATAACAAAAGATAAATCAGATTAGGGAGGATTGTTTTCGTGTGTGGTCATTTGGATACAACAAAACAGACGGTCAAACACTTGCTGACAGGGCAGGAAAAAAAGAAAAGCTCTCATTTAATCTTCAATTAATCCTCAATCTTTAATGTTGTGCTAAAAACAAAATGGGATGCCAAAGTTAACGTTAAAGGTGAAGTGTATGTATTTTCTGTGTTAAAAGTACTGTTTGCTATCTCCAGTTTAATATACAAAGACAGCATTCAACAGTTGAAAATGTAAACAGATGGTCCTATGGTGATTTCAGTCCATTGCATTGCTTGAGAAAAGCTGGACATAGCAACATTAGCAAAACCAATGGCTTAAATTTGGGGCGGGACTATTTGTTTTTCATCGTTTTTGCAAATTTGTTATGTGATGTAAATAATGCAGATATACCATTTTAATAGCTACTTTTTCACATTGTATTACAGATCTTAAATACAGAGGAATCATTAATTAAATGTATTTTTTTTTACTTCTATTTGTAATTATGTTTTTTAGCTTGTGTTTTTGTGTTTATCGTAAATCACACTAAATGTACCATATTATACTTTTTCATAGGCTTATATTTATTATGGTTATTTAATTATAACTTATTAATTAAATTAAAGCTGCTGTCCACAGCTTTTCCTATTTGTCACCATCTCTGTTCGAAATCTGCAGTTGCAGTTATTCGCGGAATTATCATCTTTACGTGGGTTGTAAATCGGCATGAAACAGCACGGATGAACAAAGTGTTTTGAGGCTTTGAGTGCTTTGAACACACTTCACGCGCAGTATAGCCGGCTAGCCAAAACTCCGTCTTTATGTGTGCGGATGTAACGTAATGACGCAAAGACATGCTCGAATTTCCCGTGGAAACCCACCAGTACCACTGGAATTAAAATCATTTATTACAAGTTAACCGTTTTGAATCTAGCTATGGCAAGCAGATAGTTTTGACCACTGGCAGAATATGATTTTTTTTTTTTTACAATTATTTTGGATTATTTTTAACTTAAAAAAGTTACGGACAGAAGCTTTAAGAAGTAATTATAAACATATTTTTGCTGTTGGGCTGAAAGCTTGTATTTCGTCTTTTTTTTTTTTTTTTTTTTTTTCCTAAATCATTATTGGTCTCACTTTACACTCTGTCTCTGGGGTTTGTAATTTTTTTTTAACAATGCAAAATATTAAAAAGAGCTTGTGACGAAGCCTCGTATTTCCATTGTCTCTTCTGTCGGTTAAACCTCATAATCGTGAGCTGTGAATAAATTGCTACACTCAGTTTGGTCCATCTCTGCCTGTTTGAATGCAAGGGTGAATAATTAACTTGTTGATTGTGTAAAACGTCTCGGTTACATATGTAACTCTTGTTCCATGAGTAGAGAACGGAGGTGTTATGTCGAATGATGACAAAATAGGGTTTCGCCATCATTCAACTTAACTTGAAGCGACTACGAAAGGGAAACAATGTTTTCTTTCTTGAAGATCACTAAAGGCTAATGTTGTATTTGAGGAGCAGAGAAGAGTGTCTTAGTCTATCTGTCATCAAGTCATGGCCAATTCTGTCTTAAATAGCCTGTACATAGCACTTCATCTTTTGTTCGTTCATTCGTTCGTTCGTTCGAAAGAAAGAAAGAAAGAAAGAAAGAAAGAAAGAAAGAAAGAAAGAAAGAAAGAAAGAAAGAAAGAAAGAAAGAAAGAACTTAATAGGTAGATTTCCACCAGACAGTGTAATATTTTGACTAATTTAGATCCCAGAGAGACAAGAATGAAATATACCCTTTTCAGCAGTGTGTGTACCACTTATTTAGCATTTATTTATTAATAGAAATGTCATTTTATTAATAATAATCACACAAAATATTATTATTATTTTCATATACCTTTAGCTTGTATTGTTTATCTGGTGTTATTGAGAGAGAGATGTTGGTGTTTATCTTGAGAGAGAGAGAGAGAGACTGTATGACACATCTCTTTGGTGTAAGTACACTCTGGGCAGAACTAAAGGTCTATCAGATGTCCTGCTGTGTGGAAACCTCAATGACAGCCCCATCTTTGTAGGCTACTGCACACCTCGGGCTCAAGTTGCTGCTCCATGGGTGTTCTGTGCCTCTCTGTGGGGGTTGTGGCTTGTTGCCTCCAGTTCTCGCTCCGCAAAACAGTGGGGAAAGGTTTAAATGTGACATAGTGGTTCTTTTCCTTGGGTAGTGGGCACATCTCTGTATAAGGCTACACTTAGACTGCAGGAAAATGTGACCCAAATTAGATTTTCTTTTTTTCCCCCATGTGTGACTCAGCACAAACCACATGGAGTCAAATTTGGGCCACTTCTATATGTGCTCCTGATATAGGTCAGATGATTTACAATGGGGTATTAGTCTGAATGGGCACATTGAATTCATGCAACGTTACTCTAGATCAACATTCATCACAATTCTGCAATAATGTGAGTCAGATTTTACTTTTTTTAACGTTTCGAATCTCCTTTCCTATCTTGTTTTGATACAAGAATTTAAATAAGCGAGTATTTAAATAAGCAATGAAAAATGAATCATTTTTATTATTGTAGTTATTTGGGCTTAGTGTCACAATATCATTATTTTAATTATTTTATTTATTTATTTATTTATTTATTTTTTTAAGCTTCCTCAGCATTTGGTTTCTGACTTGAGCGTAACCCCACTCAGAAGTTTCACACGTACAATTTTTAAAGGATATTTCAGTTCAGTCAGTGAGTTTCTTTCTGCTGTTGAACACATAAAATATGTATTTTAAAGAATGTTGGTAACCAGACAGTTGACCATTGACTTCCAGAATATTTTTACCCGACTGTGGAAGTCAACGCTACCATCTGTCTGATATGTCTGAACATATCTCTTTTTGTGTGTGTGTTCAACAGAAAAAAAAAAGAAACATGTACATATTTGGGACAACTTGGGGATGAGTAAGACTATCCTTTTAATGCAGTGAATGGAGTCCAACACACTTTGAACTTATCCACCTTCAACCATGTAGATGGTCAGAAATGCATGTGACAACATTGCATTGGAAGTGTAAATGCATTTGTGGTCGTATATGTTCAAAATGCAGCAAACGATGTCAATCGGCATCAAAGTGGTTGTATTTACAGTGCCTTTTTTATTAATTTACCCACACCTCATGTATAATTTCAAGATTTATTCTATACATTTGTTTTTATTTTCTCTGCATTTTTTCTTCTGCTGATCACATATTAAGTGCAGCTAAAGGGTTGTTTAGATTTTATTATCTTTTTTCATGTGCTGAATTGAATTCCTAAATTGAATACCTTGAGGCCTTCCACAATGGTTTTATCTGAGCATTTCTTTACATAATAATACCCTGTTTGGCAGCAGGCCCCCTGCTTGATTTACACAAGCCCAGTCCCTAATACACCCTATTACCTGATTGAATATTAAATTACCCTGCACACGGAGGAGGCCAATCACAGCTGGGTCAACACAGCAGGTAGCTGTGACAACTGCTCACCAAGGTGATTTGTAAAATGATCTGTTAATGATTCACAATGTTAAACGGAGCATGGGTTTGCAATTGAAAAATGAAAGTGTCATCCTTTGAGAACATGACACTTGGATTAACGTGCAGAGGGAAAAGGGTGCGCACGTGCATTTATGGTTTTATTTCAGGCTGTTCCTGTGATGATCAACACCGCATTAGTGATATTGATGAGGACGATGATTTAGCCCGACGATGGAACATAGATCCTACAGCTGCTCTAACAAAGTACAGGGATCAATGAAAATCAAATTATCTTGGCCAAAAAAAAAGAAAGAAACATGAAAACCTTTAAATTAAAAGGCTTGTACAAGAAAATTGCATTAATATATCCACATATAACAAATCTAACAGTCATAACTGGTAATAGAGGTCAGAGAATGACACAAAAAGAAGCACAAAAACGGCATAGCTTATTTTAATCTACGAGAGCAGGGACCCTTTTCATACAGGACAGGAGTGATTGTTAAAGTCTCACGTCTCTCAGAAGCATTACGCAACTGTCTCTGTCTTTTTCTTGTCCGAGAAGTTCTTTGTCAGATGCCGCTATATAGGCGCAGAAAACCGAGCTGGGGAGCTTTAGAGTGAGTGATTTGAAATAAGAGCCAATCTTGCCTAGCTGGTTCCCATAAAAGCCTTATTGAATTAATTCTTCTGTGTTTTAATTGCAGCTGTCTAAAGTCGTTCTCTGCTGGTCGCAAGAGTGTGCTTTGGCGCCGGGCTTTCAAAAAATAAATAAATTAAATTTCCACAGCAGCACATTAAAGTCGCTCTCTCAGCATCTACATGCAAATCACATCTATTTCCCTTTGATGTCATTTCCCTTTCTTTTATTTTAGCAATTAAAAGAAGAAGAAAAAAATCTCTGTTGGTTTTCCAAGAATAAGAAAATCTTTTCATATTCTAATATGAGCCTACTGTTCTCGGTGCGGGCAGAGTTGGCTTCCTCTGAAGACGAAGATCAATCTTTTAGCAAGGTCAGAATCACGCTGGCTATAAAGCACCGACTAAACGACCAGTTAAAAAGAAAATCCTACACATCTGAGCAGCTCACCTTATGGCAGGGCCTGAATAGTTAGAGCGTCTACATCACTCCTGATGGAAACTAAACTGATGGTGCGGAGAGCCGTGATTGGAGGGCTTAGTGGCAGTTCAGGTAAGCCTGATGCTAATCCAGTGAAGTGATTGTGAGCACTGATAGATCACTGATAAAGTACCTTCTTAAAACTGAGCTGAACATGAAGGACAGACAATGACTGCTCTGCTGGAAAGCTGAAAGTTGTTCAGTAGACGCATAGACCATTTGAGTTTGGCCAACTCAACCTTAAAGGAGTAGTTCACTTTTAAAAAAGACTTTTGCTTATAATTTACTCACCCCCATGGCATTCACAGAACAGGAGAGTCACGAACGCTCATCAGAGAACAGAGCAAGGGAAAAAAAAAAAAACTTTTTTATTTATTTATTTTTTTTAATGACTGATCGTTTCGCTAGATAAGACCCTTATTCATTGTCTGGTGTCATTTAAAGCCCTTTGAAGCTGCACCAAAACTCTCATTTGGACCTTGAACCCTTTGGTTCCCAATGAAGTCCATTATATGGAGAAAATCTTGGAATGTTTTCATGTTTTCAAAGTCAACTACTCCTTTAAGTGTAGAATAATGGCATTGGGTATTTAGACCATCCTAAACTGTGGTATAGCATGACATCATGATATAAGGAAGTCAACAGGTAGCATAAGCAAAGCTGTTATCCACCCTGCTCTGTGTTGAGGGCCAAGCTCCTGTACATGCCAACCAGTAGTTTTCAACTGAAAATAATTTCTATAGGACAATATCTATGGCAAATAATCAACCATGCATGCATATGATACTTTTTTATCAAAATGTCAACTATCAGCCAATTAATCAGATTGGGATGCACTTCCAAAATCAATGTAAGCCTAAAATGAGAGGCTTGAATTTATGAATAAATTCGGTTTTTGATAAATAAAGTATTTATCTATCTATGGTAGAAATCACTGGCCTCAATGGTCTACATGCAATTTACATTTATACAATGCTTTTGGGAAAAGCAACCATTATGTTGTAAGAGAACGGGGAATAGTTTTGAAAAAAAAAAAATGGCTAATGGAAGAAATTGCACAGTTTCTATTGAAATGTAAATCCCAAACAACTGTTTACACAAGGCGATATGCAGTGTTTCTATTGTTCACATAAACTGTTAAAAAAATATTTTTTTGTTAATCTAGATATAAAATCTTACTTGGAAAAAACAAAATTAGAAATGTTACCTTTGGAGTTTAAAGCACAAAAAGCACAAAATAAAATTCAAATGAAAACAGGAAAATATAAAAGAACTAAAATAACACTGAACAAATGGAGTTAAATAGATACACATTAACTGGACTATAGTCTGGATTTTAAAAGAAACTAAAATGCTAAAGGTCTGCTCACACAGAGGACAATAATTGTAAAGATAACCGATATAGTTCAGAAAAAAAATCATTCTAAATATAAAAGAATAGCAGAGTTCACACCACAACTATAACGGTAGCGACACAGAGAAACGATATCATTGGAATCACTTTCAGAATTATTATTTTCTGTCAGCTGATGAATGATAAAAACATTGACAGCCAATCAGTATCAATCCTCCTCTAAAGAGTTCAATCATTTAAAGTGGCAGACGACAAAACTGCAGCACTTGGTTTCAATAAACAGAAAATGAAACCACTAACTAATATAGTCATCGAAATCTTTTTAATTATCATTCTTGGTGTGAATGGATCTTAAGTTTATGATCATGTTGTTTTTAGATTTTAATTGCTGCATTGATGCATGGTATTAAACACAATCTTGACCAACTATTTTACTGTTGCCAGTGTTATTTCCAAAATGGCTGCAGAGTTTTTTTTTTATTCTAAAATATTAAAATTCTCAAAAAATAAGTCATACATATTTATTCTCCACAGACAAATGTACATTATGATAAATAATACAAATAATACAGCTCTCCAGAATCACCTTTCTTTGTCTTACCAAGAAATACTACTTTTCTCTCTCTAAAAAAAAGGCCTTTCAACTTTAATAACTTTTCCCCCTTCCCTGGTTAATCCTCTTTTCGTTTTTTTTTTTTTTTTTTTATCAGACAGACTGGGGCGCTACAGCACGGTACGTCTGCGGTCAATGTGGCAGCTTTTTAAAGGCCACTGTGATATGGTTGAATGAGGTGATCATACGTTCTGATCAGCGAGCATCTTCTCTGGCAGATGTGTGAGCATGTCAACGGACCGCTCGGCTCTTAGATTCCCCCTTGGGCCTGCACTTTGTTACGGAAAAAGTAGGGACAGAGGAGAAAGAAATAGAGAGATGGCACTCCTTTAAGGGAGAGGAATAGCACTCAGCGGATCGATCGATAGGCCCATGGCCTCAGACAGGGCCAGATGCTCTCTAGAGAGAGGGAGAGAGTATGTGTGTGTGTGGACATACTCATGCAAGTAGGCATAAAGTCACACATATGCTTTGTCTTTGCACTTTGCTTTCGAGTTTTTTGTGTGGTAAAAGTTAAGGGCCACTTCAAAGAAAGCATATGCTGATGACATCATGCTATATTATTACAATCAGCCACTATCTAAAAGGTCCTCTTCTGTCTGTGTGCATTACAGTAAGTGAGCTTTAAATCCTACTCTGTAGGGTAGAAAAGGCATAACTAGGCCACCCGCTGCTCTGTTACCCATGGTCAATGTCACTTAACGGCACTGGAATGGCATTTTGCTAAATTGTCATCAACCATAATAAGAGGTTAAAGGCTTCTCTGATATTCCAGAGCAAATGCTTCTCACGTCAAATCTGTTGCAAGCTACGAAACTAGCTTAGGCAGGCTGCCCATTTCTACACCCTTGGTATATTTCAGTATGAAACATTCTAATGATAATAATTTGACCGATGAAAGCCTCCCCGAAGTGTGAAATTTTGGCCTGCAAAAATGAAAAGCATGTTAGTGAAGGAAAGTCTTGTGATAAACCTGAAGACTACTCGTATTTAAATGGCAAGAATGTTGCATGCTTTTCTGGAAGCATGCCAAGTACATAAATCCTGATGTACTTGGTACATCATAAGAAGGATGGCGTCTACGCTAATATTATTCTCTCTGTTTATCCGGAGGTTTTCCTCAATCTGCCGGATCCAGATCTGACGAAGGACTTCGGTTGCACACGACAACGCAGTCCTGAAGTGTCAACTAGTCTTTTTTTGAAGGCCTTTTACCTTTACCCTTTACCTCTATACAGATAAAACTTTGTTGGGATAATTCCGGCTCGCATGGCGACACAGACGAGGCAAAAACGTTTTATGTATTATACATTTTTAAGACCAGACAAGTAGTTTGTTGAGAGTTGATTTGTGAAGAAGGACTATGAACTGAACACATGATGCGCATGTGCATTTGAGTTTCTGCGTGTTTGCGTTTTTTTTTTTTTTTTTTTAGGTTTAAGCAGAGATAACGAATAATCATTTGCACCTTCAAACCTATTTCAGGGAGTGCGTTCTCGAGACACCAGCCACTGTTTTGTGCGGATGGGTGGCTGGAGTTTTTCTGTTAGAACGAAGTGAGTTAATAACTAATGATCATCGCAACGGAAGTGAATCAATCAAAAGTAGCTGGACAATATCTTTATCATATGCTGCTGTAAAGTCTAAACAATCTGTTGTGGTAATATCTAAAGCTGCTTTGAAACAATCCATAATGTTAAAAGTGCTTTATAAATGACTTGACTTGTAGATGTTACAACACTTTGAGTGGACTTAACCTATGGCAAATTCAGTTCGGAAAGGCACACACCTCTCAATAAAAGGTCTAACAGCTGAAAGTGCATATCAGAGCAAAAACCAAGCTATAAGGTCAAAGAAACTGCATGTGGAGCTCAGAGACGGGATTGCATTAAGACAGATCTGGGGGGAAAAAACTGCTATATTGAATGTTCACATAAGCATGTAGCCTCCATACTCCTTAATGGAAGAAGTTTGGAACTACCAGGACTTTTCCTAGGGCTGGCCTCCAGGCCAAACTGAGCAATCGATGGAGATCACCAAATGCAGATGTGCAAAGCTTGTTGCATGGCATCATACCCCAAAAGACTTGAGGCTGTAAAGTTAAGGGTTTGAATACTTATGCATTGAGCTGTGTATATTTGCAAACTTGTCTGTTAAATGTGATTAATCTGACAGCGCTAAAAAAAATGATATTACACAAATCTTAAATTATGAAAACAATTAGAGATTTTGCTTTGGAGATGTTTGGGGGGGCCTGCAGTCAAGAGGGGGATTATTTGGGGGTAATGCTGTTAAATTATGAGAGAATACCACTATGGAAGGCCTCAAGTTATTCAATTTAGGAATTAATTTAGCACATAAAAAGAGCATAAAATCTAATCAACCCCTTAGCTGCACTTATGTGATCAGCAGGAGAGAAATTAGCAGGAAAAAATACATTACAACTAAAAGTAAATCAAGCTAACTAAACACAAACTAGAAAGAAAACAAACTAATTAACAATATATTATTAAATACAATAATGGTGTATTTTACAACACTGAAATATATTTTGAATTAGCATATATTCTCCTATAAAGAGACCCACACAGATTCACAATGAATAGTACTAATTATTAATAGTGACAAAGATGAACACTTCAGGAGAGCATCTGGTTACTGCTCAGCTGTGAAACAAAGATAATGGTTTTAAATAAAATGAGGACACTTTGTCACTCTACACTGCTAGTTACAGGAAAAAAAACTATTTTAAAAATCAGTTAACCTAATGTTATTCTTCAGAAAAATGTAATTAAGTTGGCCAACACTCTAAAGAATTTAAGCACACATTTAAGACTGGAGCGAAACAAACACAGTAGTTTGTGAATTGACTGCTAATCTGAATATTTGGGGGGAAGGTTCCCTTCAATGTCTTTGGTCGTCACGGCTCTCTATTCTTTGCCTATTCTTTCCTTTGTCCCCTCTTCTCTTCTTTCCCCTCCTTTTTAACAGGTTGTGCTTCGCTCTATTAATTTTGTGGTTGGAGGATTGATCCTTCCGGTGAGCAGCTGTTTATAGCGACGTTAAGGTTATTTTACGAGACAAAGATGGCTGTGAAAACTTCTCCGGAAAAAAATCCATCCTTCATCACCACACTGAGTCCTCTACATACAAATGCCCCACTAAACCGCCATGTTAGCAAAAGAGCGGCACATCCCTGCTAGGTAGAAAGACTTATTTTGTGGTTATGGAAAAAGGCCAGAAACGAAAGACAGTCTGGAGTAAACCCAGACTTCATCAGAAAAATGAGTCATAAATGTGAGAGCGGGAACGAGGGAAAGAGATCAATCCGGTACACTGCAAGGTCTTGAGGAATGAGGCAAACTGTGAAACCACATCAGTTCCTGTTGCTTTTGTTTATTTTTTTTTCCTTCGTATTTGTAATGCATTCATATTCATCCCATGACACTTTTCTTTACCAAGGCCTCTTCTGCTACATTCCTAGACTCCGTCAGGAAGGATCTTTGGCTTGTTCCAAAACACACACACACATGCATACACATACTGGGCCTTCGGAGATTATATCTTTGGTCTATCACACACAAGGGGATTCCTTCGTCTGACACAAATCAAAATAATAGGAAGCTTTACTTGATTTCTTTCAACATTTGCTCTAGGAAAATGTGTAAATATGTCAACAGCTTTGTCCAATGGTGCATAAAATTACAAAAAAAGAGAGAAAACAAGTGAATCCCCGCAGGGAAGGAGATGAGAACCAGGGCGGCTTGGAAGCATAACAGAACAATTTATATGTTTAAGACCACACGGAAGGCCCTGTTTTTGCATCCAGTGCACAGTTCCCTGTGGCAGTCTGGTTGGGAGCTATTCATAAACACTCCTCTAAACACACTCCACCGGGTCAATTGCAGTTGGCTGAGGGCTGAAACCCTACACATGGTACCTGAGAGGCACATTTGTGTGTTTGCTATACTTTAGGGACAAATTCGGCTCCAGAAGTTACCTAGATTTGACAGAACTTACCTCTGCAACATTCAGGGAGGTCCTAAAACAAAACAAAAAAAGCATAAAACAGAACAGAAACAACAACGCCATAAAACAAATCAAAATTATATTTAGAATTATATACAAATCAACATAATATTTTAGTGTAGGGTAAAGGTTAGTAGTAATTATAATTAATTATGCAATATGTCAAAAGAAGTCAACGGCGTATCTCCATTTAGCTATGTAAACGTCTGCTTGTGAAGATGAATAACCATTTAAAAGCCATTAAAGGAGTGAGAGACAGAATGAAATTGAGGTTTAAAATTATGAATTAATCATCTATAGATGAGTCCAGCAAGGTGGGATGTTTAATGGGGGTTTAGAAATGATGAGCCTGTGTGTTGGTGTGTATATGTGAGCAAATAGGTGGTCCATTCAGGGTGACAGGGTGCAGATTCAGTTCTCTGACACAATGTAGACACAAAGTGAGTGGTAATGGTGACCGTTTACAGCTGCCTACTTCAATCTTCAGCATCATTGACGCCATATAAGGACGTAGAGAAAGACACGGTGGTACATTCTCAAGTAGAAGGTATGGATGGATTTTTTTTTAAGCGACATTGCAGCCATGAGCACAGGAAAATTATACCTTTTAACCCAGTAAGAACAGGAGAGAGAGAGAGAGTGAGAGAGAAAGAAAAAGAGCGCTGACCCTGAGCTTCAGACATTTTCTTCACAGACTATAACCATGATGGATGGCTCCACTGCATGACCAGATTGCTTACCCAGACATGAAGGAAAATGAGGAATAAAACCGCCTGATTCTCTCAACCTCCCCCCTATCTTTTTCCTCCCTCGTTCCTTCCTCACTTTTTCTCCTTTCGCCCTCCTTTTTTAAAACCATCTCTTTCTTTTCTGCATTAATATGGAGAAAAATAGGTTATCAGTGAATAACATGTCTGATTAAACCATGAATAAATTTGCTTAGAGCCGATTTCATCTCTTCGAATTCATATTACAGTGGTTGTTCCTTCACAAGTCCACATCTCACACCGTAACCCCCCACCTGTCAATCACGTAACATCATTAAGCATCTTTCCACTCACCTCCAGCTGTTATTCAACAGTATAGGTGAGAATGAGAGAGAGAAAGTGAGAGTGTACAGTATATCTCAGTATGTTGAATAAACAATGGGTGGCCATTCAATTAGTGCGTTTGTCATACGGCAGAAGCTCAAGTTATAATTATGGAGGCAGAGGAATTGGAGGGGTTTAACTGAAATTCAGTTAGAGACGTAGGAGACGTAGTATATGTAGCAGTATGAGTTAACATGTAATGTGTAACTGGAGTACTTTTGGCCATCCTATAAATGTAGTGAGTAGTCCTTCTAATGTCCTCTCTTGCTCATCAGTGACGGTAGTTGTGTTGTGCTTCCGGGTCTCTCTCCGTGTGCTCTGCTGCGCTGACAGATCTCCGGTTTGAGACCCAGTCTTCCCATCTCGTCATTTGGCGCATTCAATACTTTATTTACTGCATTATTGGTGCCGTTGGCATGCGTTGAGACATCTCCCTCGGGTGTACATGAATGCTGCAAAGAGGGCGGTTTAGCTGGAAATTGTCGCCAGCAACACAGCATTGATTCGCTAGCTGCTGTTTTGCATTGTACGGCTGTGTTGCCTACGCTGTGTTTGTACGGCTGAGTTGCAAATGTTGTTTTGACTGGATAGCTGTGTTTTGCCTAGCCTGTATGACTGTCTTTCTTTCAACTGGTGCAGATTGCTGTGCACTCATCTTGCCATTATAACAACGGGGCAATTACGGCTGTATGGACATAAGTATGTGCCATTTGTTTCATGTGGGATATTGTTTTTATCATGTTGGGGTTGGGGCTTCGTATTACAATTTTGTTGATTTGTAAGTTTGTTTTTGTTTGTTTCGATTCCAATTTTGCATTAAAATTGTATTTATACTTTGTTTGTTTTCTTTTTTTCCTGATAATTGGATGTGTGTATATATATATATATATATATATATATATATATATATATATATATATGAAGAGTTCAGATGCAAAAGCCTCTAAGTGCCATTTGAAATTTTCTTCTAAAATGATCATTTTTATCAAGCTTGTATATTTAATTTCAGTAATTTCACTTAAATGGCAATGAAGATTACCTATTAATTGTCATTTAAGTGAAATTACTGAACTTAAATTTACAAGCTTGATAAAAATGGTCATTTTAAAAGAAAATTTCAAATGGCATTTAGAGGCTTTTGCATCTGAGCTCTTCATATATATATATATATATATATATATATATATATATACATCCAATTATCAGGGAAAAAAAGAAATCAAACAAAGTATAAATACAATTTTAATAAAAAATACTGATATTTTGTATATTGCGGTTCTTTGCCTCCGTGTGTGGATTATCCCTTTCATAAACCGTTACAGTGCATATACTTGGGATAACAGATGGGCAGCTGAAAGCTATAAAGGCCATTCTTGTCAATTATGAACAGGTTTTCCAAAAGTAGACGACTGAGCATTGGAAGAATGTCGTTGATCAGACAAATCTGCAGCGTACAGATGGTAAAATCACAGTTTGACCCAAAACCTCACCCCTAGATTCTGCATGCTTGGAAATGGAGTGTAATAGTGTGGGGAACAGTTTCATTGCGCACATTAGGGGCCTTTTTACCAACTAAGCACAATTTGAATGCCACGGCGTACTTAAGCATTGTTGCTGTTATGTGCATCCCTTTATAGCCACAGTCCATCGGTTTCCAAATGGATCACTCCGGTAGGATAGTGCGAAATGTCATAAAGCTCGTCTTCAGTTCCAAGAACATGGCATGGGTCTCCGTTTCCCGCTAGCAGCCTGCACAGTCGCCTGATCTTAAACAAGAGTTGCTGTAGCGTGGCCTGAATAGATTAATAGATTCTGCAGTCAAAATATCAGTACAAACAGCCTTATGTTATTGAGATAGCAAGGACCGAATTGCCTGAAAAAAAATCTCTTGAATAAACTGTTGCAAAGAGTGCTTGTTGTCCTAGAAGCTAAATAGCTGCCCCCTCAGCCCCCTCACCAGAAGTCCTGCCCTAGCAGCTAATTTAATTGGTTAAGGTTACAGTGATGGGTAGGTTTAGGGATCAGTGTTTGGTCTAGACAATCAGTACCGTGTTTGACATCAAAGAATCGGCTGAAGTTTTCGCTGAACTGGTTTGGAGGGGGGAAGAGAATCACACGCACTACATAGATGGACCTTAAGTGGACTGAATTCATAGAAAGACCTTCCTTACAGAAAATCCCTCAATTTCATAAATTTCCTTTCTACCCCTCGCTCTCTTCTTCTTCCTTTTTTTTTTTTTTTTTTTTGCTTTTTTGCTCCTGCTGCGTTGTGTATTGGACGGCAGGGATCACTCACTCCAATCTAGCTTCTTGCTGTTAGACCCCACACCTACTGCTGACCCATCTCAAATCAAATGTCCACCGATGGTCAGACTCCACATAGGTCTGTACACACAAACACACACAAACTGCTCCTTTCGTTTGTAATCCAACCAGCTTCACACTATTTTCCCATGTTTGGTCTGGTTCAGAATTGAAAGTCTGCATTATAGGACCTTAGCAGGTGGGACCAAATCCTGAAAATACCATCTCTCAAGGTCAAAACGAATCCAAAACACAAAAAATAACATGTATACCTACATTTTTATTTCATCAAATACTGTATACAACATAATGAATATTATTTAACTTAACAACAAAACCCATCATCAGAAAATGTGACTTTGATCTCATTCATTCTTTAAACGTCCAACAACTATAGAGCCTGCTTTGAAGTAAACTACAGCTGTTCCATTATGTGCAGTAATACCAATTTTCCAATTCTATAGTTCTGTTGCAATGCATTAAGAGATATGTTTGTGCAGATTCATCTTTCATTAGCTTTTAAACAGGTGGTTGGTGTATATATTGAGATTGCTCCAATGCCTGAAGCATTGAAATTGAAGTTGGCAGTGAAGTCTAGCTTTGTGTGTGCGCTCATTTTTTCTACTAGACAGACAAGGTCAGATGTGGGTCCGTGGTTGGGCAGCAAAAGAGACAAATCTATATAAGATTTTATTACACAGTGGCATCCAGCGTGACAACCGATCCTTGGACCGGGTCACTATGGTCTACTGCAACAAGAGGAATTATAGAAACGCAAACCAAGATTTGTAATCCACACCCGGCCTGTCATCAGGAGAGGTAAGGCAAACGGGAATGCCGCCGTTGGGGGAGAGAGGGCAAAAAAAAAAAAAATGCATTTTGTCCATATCTGTATATGCGAATGAATCCCTATTCCCTGTTGAATTTGGACAACTGCAAACTATAATTAGTTAATTTTCCAGGCTTTGGCCTAACAAATAAGTTGTATTATTTGTAACAAGGTCTTTAAGTGCCAATATGGGGCATCCATCTGGATGTGACAGCAGCCGGTCTGGGCTAGTGCTTTCTCCACAAATCGGATACCACCGTGATGCGATGATGAAGACGAGACTCATATGAGGCATAAGCAGATGGAATGAAAATGTTTTAAGTGGAGGGTTTTGGCAGCGGTACCTGATATGGCTCCCAAGTTGTTTTGCTAATATACTACTTTTTATGTAATAAAAAAATAAAAAAACATGTAGAAGAACATAATCCAAAAATTAGCTGCATGTTCCAAAATTCTCCTTGAACAAGTTTTTATATTAAATCGTTTATATTAAATCTTAAATCAATTAGCCGACACCTAACTGCAACATTAATGGGTTTAGCAGTGTATATATACTGTGTATGAATGTTAGGTTTGAATATTAATTTAAAATTGTCTAGATATTTTAGTCTTGTGAGACTAGATAGTCTTGTGAGCTCTGGTAAAATGTCTTGTTTTAAGTATGATTCATTAATTTTCTTAAAGAAAATCCTGAATAAAAGTATTTTATTTTTGCAGTGGGGTAATGTTCAAGAAAAAAAGCTCGTTTTTCATATTTACCTACAGAATGGAGTGCTATGAGTAAGACTGACCTATTTTAGAGCTTAACATCACTGCTATGATAAAAATGTGTGCAGTACGAGCCTTCATTTTATCCTCAAGGTAGTGTTTAAAAAAATGAATATTAAAAAGGGGAAAATGACACGCTTATAAATAAGTGATAACCTCCTGCAGAGTGACCTGTATAGCAAAATAAATTAGGGCTTGCACTGTCCTTGTGCACAATAAATTATGTCTGTTGTTCACACAGCCGCTAACTTTGATCGGTGAGACTTAAGACTGTCTAAAGAGTTTTGTAAGATGAGTGGATGTTAATGAAATGCTTCTTATTCTTAATTTCTTTATGACACCAAATGTCACAGAAGTTGACAAATATGGAATAACAGGTGACAGGCAATGTCCATTTCAGCTGCTGTTGGAACATGGACTGGAAAACACCTGTAGATGCACTAGAAAAGAACCATGAAATATAAATGGGGTTTGGTTGTGACCCAGTTTTTGGGGTCACTGAGGAAGTCTATAAAATATCTGGAGAAAGTCATCCGTTAGTATTCACATTCATCTTAACGGTCTGGTGCAGGACCCTGCAGATTTGAAATCTGCCATCTTTGCTCATGGCGGCTCATGGGCAATAGATGTTTTGAGCCAACTACCTGAATCGAAATGCTAGAAGACTTTGACTCTGGGGAATACTAAGCGACAGTCCTGAGCTGTAGCAGAAAAAATATAAGCCCATTTCACGCTTTTATAAATCACAGATAGATACATAAATATTGGGCAATGTAAAAATCCAATATAATTTGTGAGATATAATTTGCTTCCACAATTAATCAATCAACCAATCAATTAATCAAACAATGGTTTCATTGCTGCCATGACAAATAAAGTGTGTAAAATACAAGGGAAAAACAGTGTACTTGATTAAATGCACACAAACAATTATTATACTTAGCATTATAGAAATAACCTGCAAAACAATAATAATAGCCTAATAGAATAATCGTAATGTCTGTTGTTTCAACAGGAGTTTGCCCTATATGCAGCAGTGTGTGTCTGTATTTTTACTCTGAATGGTGACAACTGATGCGTTGTCCTTCTCTGGGGAAATGGATTCTCGAAGTACTGTGCAAATTTTAATACTGGATGAATTTATCACCATTAGCAGTCTGAGTGACACAATGCCAGCCATACTTGTTTAGATGACAACCATGTCTCTTGAGATATTTGTATGCGTAATTGTTAGCGATAGAGAGAAAAAATGCACATCTATTGTAGGTTTGCCAATTTAGGCCTTCAGAAAAGGCCTTTTTTTTGGTGAAAGGGTAAATCCCAATATGTTATACCAAAAAAAAACAGCTATGACCACAATTGCAGTTAATAAACAAAATCCATCAGCATGACATTCAAACCTGCCATTATATTTCAAATCTTCCTCCCTTCATTTTACTTCATTCCAAAGCTCAAAATGGCTACATTCACACAGCTGCAGAATAAAGTAGTCACTCCTGTTTAATAGAGCCACATACCAATAACCACAATTTATGCAAACAAAAGAAGAGAAAAGACTGTTGCTATGACAGCATAACTATTTAGCTATTTGTTTTGTGACAAAAAGACACAGGTCATAGGCCTATGTCACACTTCCTGCTTCCGGAACGCGGAGTAGGGATTCAGAAATTCAGATCAACATTTCTCGAAAAGAATTTAGATTATCAACCATAATGTCTAAACCATCCGAGCTAGACTGACCACAAGCTATGAGATCTTCTGAAAAAACAAACAAACAAACAAACAAAATAAATAAAATACACTACCCACAATCCTAAGCGTAGTAGCAACATCTGCTGATTGGTCAAACTCGCTGTTACCATAGAAATGTTTACCTTACTGGCGAATGGCTAGAGCTTTATCATTCCTGACTTTCTATCAGAATAAGTACTAGCTGCAGATAAATTCCTAGTTGTTGGTGCTTTTAATATACATGTAGATAATGAAAAAGATGCATAGGGATTGGCATTTAAAGATATTCTTAACTCTGCTGAAGTTAGAAAACATGTGTCAGGACTGTCGTAATTATACACTAGATCTAATATTATCACATGGAATCAATGTTGATTCTATAGAAATACTGCAGCAGAGCTATGACGTCTCAGATCATTATCCTGTCTCCTGTAAACTTCATGTAGCCGAAGCAGCAAAGCCGACTCTGTGTTACAAATATGTTAGCCCTATCACTTCTGCCACTAAAGATTGCTTTATTAATAATCTTCCTGATTAGTTTTATCTTCTCAGCATCCCAGATAGGTTAGAAGAACTCGATATTAGAACAGAAACTTTTAACTCTCTCTTTTCCAGCACTTTAAACACAGTTGCTTTGTTGCGCTTAAAGGAAATAAAAAATAAAAAAAAAAGTCCAACTGCGTGGACCAAATCTCTCTGCAAATCTCTCCACAACCTGCCTTAAGTCATATATGACGATGTGGCTCGGATGGTAAATGAAAACTCACAAGTGGAAACGTCAAAATTGAGGAAAGGGTACAAGTGTTGTATAGCTCCAGCCACTTGTCCAGCGGTATCTATCCAACTCAGTCATTGAAAAAAGCTAACCGGAAGAGTCATATCCTACTAAAAAACGTACTTCCGTTGTTCAATTTTTTTTTTCGTGACATAGGCCTATTGTGTTCATTGAAATGAGTCAATCTCAGTCCAAAATTGCTCCTGTCACAATTTTTAAGAAGACCCAATGTGATTTTCTCCCTCTTATATTAATTGTTGTGGCTTAATGGAATATTCTTGTATACTATTTTCAGTCATTCTAGATAAACTTTGGAATAGTTCGCAAAGTTCATTGTGAAAGACAGTTTGGATGTCTGATTTGAATTGCAATACATTAATGAGATTCAAATTACTATCTTTTCATTTGAAAATGATTTTTTTCTTTTCTTTTTTTTGCTGATTGTTGAGTGCCAGACAGATCCACCTGTGAGCTGGCTTAAGCTAGTCATTGAATGCCTGACTAGTCCCCAGTTTGCAAGCTGGCTTGGGCTGGTTGTTTGGTGCCAGACTGGTCCGCAAGCTGTAAGCTGACTTTGGCTGGCTGTTGGATGCCAGGCTGGCCCACAAATTGTGAGCTGATTTATGCTGGTTGTTAAATGCCAGACTGGTCCACAAACTGTGAGCTGATTTAGGCTAGTTATTGGATACCAGACTGGACTACAGATTATGAGCTGACTTGCGCTGGTTGTTGGATGCCAGCCTAGTCCACAGACTGTAAGATGGCTTGAGATGGTTATTATATGTTAGACTAGTCCATAGGCTGTGAGCTGACTTGGACTGGTTATTAGATACCAGGCTGGTCTACCAGTTGTGACTGGTCCACAGAGTGAGATCTGGCTTGGACTGGTTGTTGGATTGGGCTAGTTGTTGGATGCCAGACTGTGAGCTGGTTTAGGCTGGTTGTTGAATGCCAGACTGGTCCACAGATCCACAGAAAATTAAAAACTCAATGTCACCAGCCAACGTGTTTAATTTACTATTTTACGTGTCTTATTTACTCACCAAAACCAATTATGACTCGCATTTGGTGCTTGGCGAGTGCGAATCTTGGACCCTGCAAACAAGGTTCTCTTAAATTAGACACCCAAAAAGTGTATAACTTCAAAAAAAAAAAAAAGTAGCCTCTGACTCACATACGCACTTTCTCTTTCTCCCTCGAGCAGAAAAGTTCACGAGTACAGTTGGAGGAACTCTGTATAGTTACCAGCCTTGTTGCAAATTGGAATTGAATCCCATTAATAAAAGCAATTGGATTTAAGGTGAGCCAATTGAGTGGACAGATCGTGATTTAGACACTAATTAATCAGAGAAATAAGTTTTGAGATTATGCAGGAAGATAAGACCATTAATTTTGGGACATGAGTGTTGTGGGTGAAGTCTGCAAAGGTCACACATGACAGCGTTTTAAGGCTCCGACTTTAATGAGAGAGAAATGGATGAGAGACTGTGTGGACACAGCATTTATTAATACAATGGGAACGAGGCCAGAGCTTTATTACAGCTCTGTGTTAGTGCGTATGTGTGAGCATTCATTACGTCAAGTGCAAGCGTGTGTGTGTGTGTGAATAAAATGAACAGGAGTTTGTGTGGGTGAGAGAGGGAAAGGCGCAACTGTGGACACGAAACTTCAGCTCGTGACCTTTACGTTTCCCTGTCCGTGATCCATGCTTCATTTGAGAGGGGGTAGAATGGGCCGTTACTCTCACTGACAATAATACTTCTCTCTCTCTCTCTCTCTCTCTCTCTCTCTGTCACTCTCTGAGTGTTCAATATAAAGCAACTGGTTCATCTTGTGCACCATGTGGCTGTGAACGAACACTTATCACTCATGACATGCTTCCTAAATCACAGCCACATGTAAAATATAAAATATATAAGGGTATGTTTCCCCTGCAACCTGAGAGGAGAAAAAAGAGAGGGCTTGAGGGGGAGTGTGTGTGTGAAGGCTTGAGTCAAATAGAAGAGCAGATGCTGAGTTTCATTCCGTCACACCTGTCTGATATGGAGGAGCGAAAGAGGAGGTATCATGATTTATTTCCCATTAAACATCTGTGCTGTAAACTAAGGTACAGAAACACCGTGGTTTAAATACACAAGGGCTAACAATTTAACACGACACACCTGGGACCAATCAGGACTAATGAACAGGGGTAACCGATAAACAAAATGTCTACAAAGGACTACAAACATGGCACAAGGAACAGAAAAGGAGCACACTACGCATACTTTTCAGAGTCGGTACAACATATCTTCACCACTGCAATCTAGACCTGAATTGTCTGATTAAAACAAAGACATTGTCTGAAAATATACAATTTAAACGTTTTTTTTTTAGTTACTTTTTAATGAATTGGAACTAATCAGGGCTGAGTGTCCCAAAAGCATCATAAGGCCAAGATAAATACTCTAGTCATTCCTTGCTTTCTTGACCTTTTGTACTTTGTAAGTCTGAGAATGTGTGCCATCTTCCTGAAGGCTTTGTACTGCGCGCACTATGGAGGCAACCGCGTTGGACTGACATTGATGTAATAATGAAGGGGTTTACTAAGGTGCATTACCACGTTTAATCGACCGTGACCTGTTGGTGTTTATGTGCTTTTGCATAAATGTGTTTTCTGAATGTGGAGTCAGATACCCAAAGGATTAATTTGCTCAAAAACATCACATTTCCTCACCAGGACATGTATTATATTTAATACAGTGACCTGATGCATTTGCACAGTCAAAATTATTAGGTCAAATTACAATGTAACCTACTTTAGGGCTATCTCATGAATATTCAACATGTTATGTTGTCAGAATACACAATGAGTGTAAATAATGGGACTGATGCACAAAACTTGATGCACAAAGACACAATTATGGGCCCTACAGTCTTTGCATTTGTGTTGGTCTTTCTCTCCATGTCATACTCTATTATATGCCTCAGTCTTCAAACAACTGGTCTCATCCATCACTGCATGTCATGCTGACAAACAAATACAATAAATAATATACAGAACAATGTTACACAAATTACACCTCAACAAACAAATAAAGCGGACTGAAGATCTCTGAGAAGAATTTCATGTTATGTTATTGTCAGTAACACAAGCTTAAGTAGATATACACACAAGCTGATTTTAATTTTAAAAATCAGCTTTAACTCTCTCTCTCTCTCTCTCTCTCTCTCTCTCTCTCTCTCTCTCTCTCTCTCTCTCTCTCTCTCTCTCTCTCTCTCTCTCTCTCTCTCTCTCAAGCAAGACTGCATAGACTCCAAGTATGGCTGTCAAATGCAATTTGTTCCCTCTATTATTTTTGCAGAAAAAATAACGTGTGATATGATAGCCTAGATAAGATGTTTTGCTTTAATAAAGCTCAGAAAATCCAAAGAGACTGAGGTTTCATGGAAGAGACCTGTGATGCTTTGGCTCTCTTACCTATTTCATAAGATTACCCTCCGGAGCTACCATTTCAGAGAGCATTATTTCCACATGGTCTCTATTTGCTGGATTTATCTTCCTTCTCTGATGTGGCTAGAAGTCTGACACCATAGATAGCTTTTTTTTTTTTTTTTTCATTTTTCATGTTAGGAAAGCAGAGGACACATTCTCCTTGAAATTCTCCTTGTTTGATATTTAACAAATTTTATATATATATATATATATATATATATATATATATATATATATATATATATATATATATATATATATATATATATATTATAAAAATTATAATTATATATTATTCTGATATTATTTTAACATAATATCGGTAACCCTTTACAATAAGGTTCATTAGTGAACTACATTAGTTAGCATGAACTAATAATGAAGAGCACTTATACAGCATTTATGAATCTTTGTAAACGTTAATTTCAATATTTACTAATACTTTATTAAAATCTTGTTAACATTAGTTAATGCGCTGTGAACGAACATGAACAAACAATGAACAGCTTTATTATCATTAACTAACATCAACGAAGATTAACAAATACTGTAACAAATGTAAAGCTCATGGTTAGTTCATGTTAGTTAATACATTAACTAATGTTAAATAATGAACCTTATTGTAAAGTGTTACCATAATATCTATATATCTACATCTATATCTACATATATCTATATGGATGGATGGATGGATGGATGGATGGATGGATGGATGGATGGATGGATGGATAGATGGAACTGGTGGATCTAGTAAACATCAACTTTTACTGCAGGGAATGCATTGTGTGGAACAATAGAGAGTATTTTGTGTTGTAAATCAGCCATTTAATTGTGTTGTGGTTCTTAATCAGTTCCTCTAAATCTTGAGAATCAGAACTTAAAGCATAGAGACAGATGTTGACGCACGTTCACACCCCCTCCTCAGACCTGGTGTGATGTTGCTGGCAGGACGAGGTGGAGGTAGACACTCATTCCATTAGTGCTGCCTCTGCAAATTCCAGCTAATTTCATACACATCAATACACATTAGCATACCACTCCAGCACCGGCATTCAGGAAAACACTGCACTCAAGAAAGAGACCATGAGGAATGGGAAGGTGTAATGGGGAAACAGGGAGAGAGAGGCAGGATAATATAAACAGATGATGCTTTTACAGTCTCTTTCATTAAAAGAGTAAATAGACTGAAAACGCATGATTGTAAATAACATGCCGTTAAGAGAGACTGCAATGAGGACGGAGAATGGGAGGAAGGGTGGCTGATGAAACAGCGTTTATCTTCACACATATCGAAGTGAACAGCTCATCTTCTTTGTTTACCTCCATCAAGATGCATTTACAAATGCACAGCATTCATTTATGAACTCGCATGTGCAGGCGAACATACTAAATGAGTGTAACATTAAAGTCACTCAAAATTTGCACTCACTTTTGCAGTTTATTTGGAGATTAACATTTTCAAAACATGCTTTACTGATGGTTTTGCAGAACAGACGGATGGCAGCTTCAGTGTCACACTTATATCATGGTCATCATCTCAGTGGGAGCCCTACAGTGCTATTAACAGTTTATCAGTGTATCTAACCAGCATCCATCATAATCATGCTGACATAAAGTTTCAAAGCAACTGTTGAAAAGAAGGATGAATTTTTGCTTTATTGCTGCTTTGTTTGCTGTTGATCAATCTATCAAAATTCTGCAATGTACATCTACTATACTTTATTCTAGCAATACATAGTTACTATTATATTTCATGGTGTGAAATTTATTTAGGCAAACTTGGAATAAACAACTGAAATGAACAGCTATAAACAATGTACAGCTAAATTCAATGTGGCAATATTGAGAAGTTACTCTCATTGTTTTCTCTATGATCTATGAACTAGTTCTCACCGAGTGGTCTGGGGTGTTCACTGATATGCTCACACAAAAATCGCTGCAAAAGATGCTTTCCAACAGGTGTTTTACCATTAATTATAAAACTGTAGACCTATTTTTCCCAACGCCTCACCCCCGTACATTCTTCCGTTGAGAGCTTGAATAATATACACTCTTGCTCAGTTGGTGGCGATAATGGGCCTTTGCCAATTGCAAGCAAGCCACTTGTTTAGAGTATCCTACGATACCGCGACTGCATAAGACTACAGACAGAATACAAACAACCCCATTTCCGTTTGCGGCAGCGAAGTAATACCGTACATCACAAAACATACAATACAAGTCAATGGAGTTGTACAAAAACTAGGATAAAACTTGTTGGAAAGCATCTTTTGCAGCCATGTTTGTGTGAGTGAACACCCCAGACAACTCGGTGAGTTTCACATCTTTGTAAACTTAAGTTTTGTGTTTTATGAAGGATTGTTCCTGTGCACCTATGCACCCATTGTGAAGGTGGGGTAAAAAACAATCTTAACCATTTTATTTTATCAGAAACGATCTTAAAACAGGGCTTTAATTTTAAAATACTAAACTTGTCCTTTAAACAACTAGAACAGAAGCAACAAATGTGTCTGCCATGTTAGACTTCAGAAAAATAGGAAGCTGCATGCAGTTTGAATGAGGCTAAATTATTGCAAAGGTAAAGCCTCTCTTCCTGTTTGTTAGTTTTTCATACAGTCATATGAAACTTACATTGTCTGAAAATATTGATTAGAATATTGATATTTAACTGATGTTTCTAATTCTGCGTATCTGATTTTTTTGTGTGTAGGCTAGGAGAATAAGTTGAAACAAGAGCTGGAAGATTGCTTACTCAAATGTAAAATAATGTGATCAAACATTAAACAGCATGTAAATCAAAACTGCTTAATGTTATCACAAATTAAATGAAGCGTAACCCATGAAGAGAAAATCACTGTGAAGCTGGTGTTGGACTCAATCAACTCCATCTGTGTTTTGATCATCGTTCTGAATCTGATCAAGGCGTAGTCTTCGACAAAAATGTGATTTTCTCAACTTTCTTTGTTTAAAACGTTGCCTCTCTTTATGAAACTTTCCGACATTCAAGTGTTGATAAAAAAGGATGCATGAAGCTAATAAAATGTTTTTAAAATTAGTTAAAGAACAGGTAAAGGTACTTTCAAGTAAAAAATACAAATAAATAAATAATAATAATAATATCTACATCTGACAATATAGTATACTGCAAGTGAAAAAAATAATGTATACAGTAAATAGCTATACGTACAATGTTAGGTTCACTTAAAGAAAACTTGCAAATATATTAGTAGTTTACTGAGAGTACACTTCAGTACTTTCATAAACTAAAAAAAAAATAATGTACTACTTGTATTACAATAGTAAACTACTAGTATACTTGTAGTACAGATGCATTACAAATGAGAAACCTAGTTCTGTACTTAAAGTTTACAACTGTTACACTTAAATGCATACTTTTATATACTAAAGTGGGCCAACTTGGTCCAAAGCAGTACCGAAATAGTACACTTACAATTTCCTACAAGTGCAAGTTTATATTAGTATACTTACTACATAAAGCATACTTAAAAATATACTTGAACATTACTTTAGTATACTTTATCCACAGCTGAAGGTTAGTTTTCTAAAACTATGATAAATGTATGTAAGGGAAAGCAAAGTAAAAAGTGTGTTGACCCAGCAGTTGTAATTATGGCAAGCTAATGTTAAATTGAGCATCAGCCATCGATCTGCCGAACTGTACGACAGGTCAAGCGCGGTGGTGCTGAGCAGGTGCTGTAGTGACAAAACGACTGATCTGCCATTATTCCACCTCGCCATGATGGAACTCTAAAACTTTCCACTAACAATCATGCTTCTGAGCAGCAACAGAAGGCCAGCGAGTGATTTGCCTAAGTGATATTGTCAGTATATTAGCGGTGGATGAAAAGGCAGACGGGAAATCGTTGAAGAGCGTGACGTGCGGGGCGATGGATGGCTAACGTAAGTTTGCGCGTTCCTTACTTTGCTGCTTTAAATTACAGCCACCCCTTAAAACAAGCCAGCCAGAACACATATCCATTAGCATAACAGCTTTGCACAAGTCAACACCTGACAAGGTTTAAATATTCAGACTGTATGATGAATTTCAAGCGTGAAGGCTCCTTGTATGCTATTTCGGTATATCATTACCATAAGTGATATCATTGTAAGGGAAAAATCCATATCACTAACAGTTAAGGTGATGGAAACAGGCAGGCATGAAGATAGGCAGCTTCAAGCATTTTGATGGAAAGAGTTGCCTAAAACACAGGAACCTTCTGACAGCACAGTTTTTACAACACTCCTCGAGTCATTTTACCATATGCTGTGTGAATTTTATTCTTTTTTTTTTTTATTAAACCAACTATGGGAACTACAGTAATGTGGATTTGAGTGCATTTGCTGTGGGGGGGCATTTGAGTGCATTTACTTTTTTTTTTTTTTTTTTTGGCTTTTTTTAAAAGCAGGCTGGGGACTGCCGAAAGGTCCAGCTATGACATTTCGATCAAATATTACAAGGTGAATTTTTTTTTAAAATTATTTTATTTATTTATTTATTTTTGTACAATGACTTTCTTTTATGTCGTACAGGGCCTAGTTCCAGTCATAATGAATTAATGATGCCATGACACCAACCCATCAATTTAAAAAGTCCATAGTAAAAAAAAAAGTGTGTCGGACTATATATAAGTGAAAGATCAAAATACTAGTCACTCATCTTCAAGGTAAAGGATACTCAACGAGTTCAAAAGTTTAAGGCAATGGCTTGTAATAATCTCAATGCATTCACCTATACGCTTTTCTTAGGAAAAAAAAAAAACACATTTCAAAAGAATCAACCTGTTCCTCTCTTATGCGGTTAATGGAAGAGAATGTTTGCACAATTCAAACAGACTTCGAGGTCCAAATAGACAGAGAGCTCTCTCGGGAATCAGCACTTCAAATTGTGGCTTGCATGTGGCTTGCAAATGGAAAAGATCTCATTGACGGACACTTTAAAACAGGCAAAGCACTCTCTGAGCTCCATGTTTACAATGTGAAATGCCTGGGGAGACAGAACGCTGCAGGAAGATAGACTTTTTATTCACCAATGCACCATTTCCCAAGAGATAGCCATCCACACATTTAAAAGAGTGAGACGAAGAGCTAAAAAGAGTGAGAGCTTTTGCACACAATGTGTTATTAAATGTGTGGGAGAGCCAGCGTAGGAGGTACGCAGCGAAAAATAAAAATAAAAGAAACCGGGAGCTCATTCAAATGCTTGATAGAAAAATGTGGACAATTTCTTTTAAATGGAATTGCTGATATTATGGGATGCGTCAAAGGAATAGAGCCGAGCATGAGGATGTACGAGATACATTAGCAAGGCAAAAGAGGAACGCTCGTGCACACTTGAGGAGGAGCCGAGCTTAGCAGGCGACCGTTTACCGCTTAATGGAAAGTTTAATTATAAAGTAGCTCTATTTGTTCCGTGTTTCCTGCTTCACGTTCCACTCATTAGCCAGGTAGATGAAGGTAAATCAACGGAACGATAAACAGGCGCAAACATGCCAGCAAACATCCCTAGCCTGAGCATATTTGAACGGAGTCCCAAGAAGCGACAGGAGAAGTGCCATTGGAAGCCCTCCAAACAGAGTTTAGTCACCATGGTGATTCCGTAAATCGCTCTGATCGTGGAGTGTGAATTTTTAAACGAGTAAGCGGATGGTTGGAGTCAAAAGCTGGGTTTTGTGCGACTCATCACCATAGCACCCGGCTAAAATGGGTTTACCTGACACATTTCTTCTAAATAAACCTGGCAGAGTTGTCACCCTGAAACAGATGCAATACTGCGACTCATTTTCTGAGCTAATTGTATAAAAGGATTGGGTGTAATGAAAACAGAGAAGAATATAAGCATGCTGAGGAACCTGAGGTTAGGGTGTTAAATACTAATCATTTTATTATAAGAACAGCTTTACTAGCATGATGAGTGTGTGTTTTCGCATGCACAACCTAGGCTCATTGTAAAACATGGACCTACATTTTTGCAAAACTCCAAAAAATGTACCTATACAATTTAATGCAGTTGCCAGTTGAAATAATCACTAGTGGGATTAAAACACACACCTTGTATTGCTTCTGACAAATTATGATTAGAGGGCCAGATTGTCGATTAATAAAGAGTTATTTTAGCACGGTTCCTTGGACAATATTGATATTCAGATTCACTCATGGTACGGCAGTGAAGTTTCCTGATTATTACGCAGGAATGAGAGTATAGTTCCTAGCCATATCAGCCTAGAAAATCACAACTTTACATTTTCCGTCTGTCTTAGTGCATGATGTAACTATAGAAGAGTCAAGTTTTAAATAGGAAAAAAATATTGAAACACTTTGGTAATTTTTTTTGGGAGAAATGCTAATGGTCTTGTGCACTTTAATGATGTATGCTAAGCTATGATAAAACTGGTACCGCCAGAACCGGAGATCGGCTGAATGTATTCAAAAAAGTTAAAACTCAACAGTTTAATTCTGGGGGAGTTGTAAAATGAGCGTATTTCCCCCAAAAAAGTGGAGTATCCCTTTAAATATGTCATTTGAGATTTAAAGGCTAAAATTATTATAATTACGTTACTTTGTATTAAGCAGTTAGAAAATCAGAGGATCCTGCATAAATAAAGAGATAAAGAATAAAGAAAATAGATTTTTATTTTTATCTTTGGTTCCGTGAAGAACTTTTAACGTTCATTAACCTATCCTTTTAACAAAATGTTCTTTATAGTGGAAAAATGTTCTTAAGATTTTTTAAATGTTCTTCATGTTAAGAGAAAAAAAAAAATCTTTTGAGAACTGATAACTGAAAGTTTTTGGGAAACCAAAAACGGTTATTTATGGCATTGCTTTAAAAATCCCATTTTGGAACCTTTAATTTTTTGAGTTACAGGATCTTTACACTGCCTCTCCATTGTGTCAATCAGTGTGCACCATGTATTTGCTCCACTGTGCAAGAAAATCAATAATCAACATTGAGCATGTGATGCATTGTTTCCTGCTTCTGTGATTCCTGTGCAAATTCATTTATCTCAGCAGTAAACACCTTGTATATTTGCCGCTTTGATGCAGCTTCTATGTGGATAAAATAGCTCCAATTTGGCAAAATATAACCGTAATTAGATCAAAACACATTGAGGGGGGCCCCAACGCACCAAATGGATTCTCTACACCAGTAGAGTGCGAGTTTTGATGGGACTGGGCAGCTAGTCAACAATTAATTCTAGTGGAAGTTGGCAACATGGCTAATACATTTAATTGATACAGTATGATAAAAAAAATACTTTATGTTGTAAAGTAAGCTATGATTTCAGACATTGAGAATGTACAAAGTGAGATTTCCAATCTATTGTATCGCTCGGTCACATTATTTTAGTCCAGCTATCATTATTGGCATGAAATAAGTAAAATGAGCAACTTCTCATGTTCGACCAAACACTTAAAAAACACACACAAAAACCACAGCACACATGTGAAGATTGATGTGCTCCTTACAGGTCTCTGGTTTCATAATGTGGATGCTGACTCTCTTTCTGCTGAGCGAGATGAAAAATTGACGCAGAGTTTTCTTGTTCCCAGAAAGAACATATAAGCTGTTTACGTTGTGCCAGCTGGTACCTGTAACACTTGACAGCAAATTATGCAACTAATGCATGCAAAGGAAAAAAAAAAAAACATAATTAGAAAAAAGTCATATACTTGAGTATGTCGACACAAAAGTTGCCATTGTTGTTCAAGATACTACAACATATAACAGTACAAAATTCACATTTATAAAAAAATTCATATATATATATATATATATACTTATTTGACTTCTTTTGCTAGTTTTGGCTCATTTGGCATAAACAACAAAAAGAGTCTCTCTTGGCACAAACAAAACTTAATTTCTGTTAAAATTAAGCTATTCACAGCTGTGCTCAGACCCCCTGTTGTCACTCTGCAGCGCCGCTGGAGGACATACTAGTCATGCATCAAAAAAGCGATACTGATCATTTGGCCACAATGTATTCCTATATAAGAACATATTTAGTAATATAAGTAAAGTAATGGTAATCTTCCCCATCCGAAAGATTGCCTAAATGTTACTGCCAAAGATTTCCAATACATTATGACATTTTGACTAATGAAGAACTTTTAGAAGACAAAAATTGTATACACCAATGATTGTATACACCATCATCAATAAATGAAGAATTGCTGTTTAATTTGAAATTTTGATCAGTATCATCACTATTTCTGATGAAAGCAACAGTGTTTAGCCTATATTGAAAGTGAAATGTCACATTTCATGCCCTTAAATGGTTTCTTCCCATATCTAACGTGAACAAAAAATATTTTTTGGCAGCAAAAAAATAAAAAATAAAAAATTAGATCAAAAGATTAAAAAAAATTCACAAAAGTTCTCAGCAAAACCACGGTTCAAGACCAACAATGACCTCTGGGTGTGTTTTGCTTGATTGCTCCCATGTAATCATTTTTTTTGCTGTTTTGAATCAGAATCATGTTGAAAGAAAATCTGTTGTGCCACAATTTCTGTCCCTTTAGAGATGTGCAATATATTTCTTATACTCTTGGCAAGTCTGCAAAGGCAACACACCCTAATCTTAAATATTCCAGCTTGCCGTAGCTTGCGCTTTGCTTAACCGTCAGCCTCCATAACAGTTTCCATACATCAAAAGTACCCATTGGACATGTTTACTTACGCAGTTTATGCTAATTTAATCTTTCATTCCACAGAAAATCAAAACTATAGCCCTATCTCTAACCTTAAAAAAAAAAAACAGTCACAATTTATGGCTTGAATCAGCTGGAAAAGACGCCCATGCTACAGAAAACAAATCATCAAATGCAACGCTACAGTATAATGACCTTGTGCTTGTGCATAATTTTGCTTACAAAAGCCTATAGCATTTTTAATGCTACACGTATAGGCCTTTTCTGCTTCTGTTATGATGGCGATCTGCTGTTTTAAATCAGACGCTTTAATCTAAAGTGGGTCAGTTCTTGTATTTCATAAGTTAGCATTTGGAACTGGGATGTGATTGATCCAAAATAGATGGTCAAGTGTATATCTGTCAGAGTTACTGTAGACAGATGGTAAGATGCATTGATTCAGATATTATTTATTATTATTTTTTTTTAACATGTTGAAGGTTGCCCGAGGCGATAACTTTGTAATGTGGGAACTCTGAGTTTGATGCAGAGTGTGTGTAGGCGTCAGTTACCCTTGTGTGTTTCTTTGCATGCAGAAGCAGTCAGACGTTTGTTTGCAGTTTGTCTCTCACTTCGGATGTCTTCAATTCATCAGCCTCTCACAGCTGCTCACTGTCACCTAGCCATTCATCACAAAAACACATACACGCACATGCTCACAAAAGCCTTCTATCATACACTCTTACACACGATTGCATACATACTGTACATCCATTGCATAGCCTACAAGTTATAAATTCAAGGATGTTTAAATTCTCTAGGACTCCAGCATAAAGCATGAGCCACAATAGGCAAGAAACGTTCTAGCCTATCTGACTATACACTCCGTCCACGGTGTGATATATTTCTTGCAGTTCTGTACTTACAATATCCCAAAAGTTCCCAAGGATTTGGAAATCCACATAAGTTAGTTTTTAATTAATAATGGCTCGTCCCTGGTCATTGTCGGCTAATGACTTAATATCCACTCTATCCTTGGTTTCAGCTTGTAGAAACCATAGATGCAATACACAGAGTCCTCATTAGTGGCCGTTCAAATCGGCCGCTATACGTAAGCTGCTAATGAGAAATTTATGTATGATACACGTTCTCGCACGCTGTTGTGTCGTTCAGTCACCATGGTTCATGATTATAGATTGGTGAGTACAAAAAACCCCCCCAAAAAACAGAGCATCTCGACAAACTTGGACTTAATCTGTCGACAGAGGCTCGTTTAGATAGATAGGAAAATATATATTATGTCGGACTCGACCCTTAAAAGACTCGGTCTTGACTCGGAATCGACTGTATTTGAAAACCAACGGACTCCGTCTCGACTCGGACTCGACCCTTCATAGACTCGGTTTTGACTCGGACTCGACTGTATTTGAAAACCAACGGACTCTGTCTCGACTCGCACTCGACCCTTCAAAGACTCTGTCTTGACTCGGAATCGACTGTATTTGAAAACCAACGGACTCCGTCTCGACTCGGACTCGACCCTTCATAGACTCGGTTTTGACTCGGACTCGACTGTATTTGAAAACCAACGGACTCTGTCTCGACTCGCACTCGACCCTTCAAAGACTCGGTCTTGACTCGGATTCGACTGTATTTGAAAACCAACGGACTTTGTCTCGACTCGGACTTGACCCTTCAAAGACTCTGTCTTGACTCGGAATCGACTGTATTTGAAAACCAACGGACTCTGTCTCGACTCGGATTCGACTGTATTTGAAAACCAACGGACTTTGTCTCGACTCGGACTCGACCCTTCAAAGACTTGGTCTTGACTCGGACTCGACTGTATTTGAAAACCAACGGACTCTGTCTCGACTCGGACTCGACCCTTCAAAGACTCGGTCTTGACTCTGACTCGACTGTATTTGAAAACCGACGGACTTTGTCTCGACTCGCACTCGACCCTTCAAAGACTCTGTCTTGACTCGGAATCGACTGTATTTGAAAACCAACGGACTCCGTCTCGACTCGGACTCGACCCTTCATAGACTCGGTTTTGACTCGGACTCGACTGTATTTGAAAACCAACGGACTCTGTCTCGACTCGCACTCGACCCTTCAAAGACTCGGTCTTGACTCGGATTCGACTGTATTTGAAAACCAACGGACTTTGTCTCGACTCGGACTTGACCCTTCAAAGACTCTGTCTTGACTCGGAATCGACTGTATTTGAAAACCAACGGACTCTGTCTCGACTCGGATTCGACTGTATTTGAAAACCAACGGACTTTGTCTCGACTCGGACTCGACCCTTCAAAGACTTGGTCTTGACTCGGACTCGACTGTATTTGAAAACCAACGGACTCTGTCTCGACTCGGACTCGACCCTTCAAAGACTCGGTCTTGACTCTGACTCGACTGTATTTGAAAACCGACGGACTCTGTCTCGACTCGCACTCGACCCTTCAGAGACTCGGTCTTGACTCGGACTCGACTGTATTTGAAAACCGACGGACTCTGTCTCGACTCGCACTCGACCCTTAAAAGACTCGGTCTTGACTCTGACTCGACTGTATTTGAAAACCGACGGACTCTGTCTCGACTCGCACTCGACCCTTCAGAGACTCGGTCTTGACTCGGACTCGACTGTATTTGAAAACCGACGGACTCTGTCTCGACTCGCACTCGACCCTTCAGAGACTCGGTCTTGACTCGGACTCGACTGTATTTGAAAACCAACGGACTCTGTCTCGACTTAGACTCGACCCTTCAAAGACTCGGTCTTGACTCGGACTCCACTGTATTTGAAAACCAACGGACTCTGTCTCGACTCAGACTCGACCCTTCAAAGACTCTGTCTTGACTCGGACTCGACTGTATTTGAAAACCAACGGACTTTGTCTCGACTCGGACTCGACCCTTCAAAGACTCGGTCTTGACTCGGACTCGACTGTATTTGCAAACCAACGGACTCTGTCTCGACTTGGACTCGACCCTTCATAGACTCGGTCTTGACTCGGACTCGACTGTATTTGCAAACCAACGGACTCCGTCTCGACTTGGACTCGACCCTTCATAGACTCGGTCTTGACTCGGACTCGACTATATTTGAAAACCAATGGACGCGGTCTTGATTTGGACATGACCCTTCAAAGACTCAGTCTTGACTCGGACTCGGGATAGGCAGTCTCGTCCCCATCACTACCAATAAAGGAGAGATCAAATATGTTCTGTATAAAATGGATTTTTTTAAATTATTATTATTTGTATCTGTCCACGACAGCAAAGTACAGGCCACAGACATACACAATAGGTGTGACATTAGGATGGATTATTCCATAGGGCTAACATGATTCAGCATTCAGCTGAAGTACTGTTTGTCTACTGTCATTGATTCTTGTTATCTACCACCATGTTTTAATGAGATGGATGTTTTAAGACCCCCCACTCATTACCCTTCTTTCTTTAATTAAATTAGCTAATAGATACAGATGCATGGCAATTCTCATGGGTCCCAAGCATCATGGGAAACTGGACTAGAAAACAAGTGAGGTCACATAAAGGTTACATGCATGCCTCTTGGTGGATATAAACCAAAGCAGCAGTGCAACACTCTGCCCAATATAAAATATGACTCACTGAATGTTGCTCCTCACACAAAGCGATTTGATGTTTATCTTGCCTGGCCTTCGGATGCAGTTGACATGGGGCACCTGTGATCCGAGTGTACAATGGTGGAATTTGCCAGCAGAATGATAATAGGTTGTCATTTTGGACTGCATTTTTTTAAAAGTAAAAAAAAAAAAAAAAAAACAATATTAAATAAATAAATAAATTGGTAATACTTTTTTGTAATAGTAATATTTATATTTTATTATTATTATTGTTATTATTAAATAAACATGAAAATAAAACCCAATTCAAATCTTTACTAAAAATTATAATATTATATAAATAATACAAAATATAAAACTGCTCAACATACAGTAGAGAACACATAATACTGTCTGTGTCTTTAATTCAGTATGCTTCACCTTCACTGAAAATCGATACAATGCTGGCATCAAGGATTGGGGCAAACAGAGAAGCCCTTTAAATCTGAAGTCTGGGATGAGCTGAAGATGCTGTATGAGCTGATAAGTTATTTATGAATGCTTTGAGAGCCTGCCATAATTATTATATCAAACCACAGATCACTTTAAATTAAAGTGAGACTACTGATCAAACCAGTTTTGTCTTTTCTCTCTAAAAGATTATGACCTGAATTGTACTAGACAAAGTTAATCTTTCAACAAAGCATTATTGTACTTCAGAGAGAGAGAGAAACAGAATGAGAATGTGTTCATTTTTATTTTATTAAATATTTTTATATTGTTTTATTATTATTTTTTTTGCTTCTTTATCAAAGCTTAGCTGCACTGTGCAACCCTATTAACAGTGTTAAATCATCTATTAAGTTATAATGAGGTGTAAATTGAGCTTATTTTTTTAAGGGGGTTACTCCCATTGGGACAACCTTGTAGCTCAGTGATTGACAGGTGAGGTGAGTGACAGCTTAACTGTCTTAATTAGTGTGCAGGTGCGGGCAGGCACAGGTGCACCGTCTCACCTTGCACATATCATAACTAAGACTTCAGATCTCAGTTGACATATTTTAGGTGCTATGAAAATAAAGAACTGTAGCACGCTTTAATGAAAGAAAAAAAAAGATACTCTTCCTTTTGTATATATATATATATATATATATATATATATATATATATATATTGTATAAAGTGAGATAGCAGGAAAAGGGAAAATGATACACTGCTTAATATCTCAATTTCTGTCTAAAAAAATCTAGCTAAGTATAGCCTAATATAGGAGTTTATTAGCATGTATACACTGCACATTGTGTTGTGTACAAGAACAAACAAAATGAATGACTTTATTTAACCATGCATTTCCTTCTCTGTGGGTCTCGAGATAGGCTCACTATTGGCCGATGCTGGTCATGTGTTTTGCGTGTGACATGCAACACGCTGTTACACTACGCAAAATCTCGAGGCCAACAGAGAAGGAATCATTGAATAAAGTCTTTATTTATATTTTATTTATTTTAATTTTTTTGTGCTCAAAAAAAGTATTTTTGTCGCTAGATAGATTTAGAGCCATGTAGTCACCTGGACTATTTTAAGGATGTCTTTAACTTTTCTGGGCCTGGCAAGTTTCGATCCATTTGAAGCATATGGAGGAGTGAGACAGCTCTCAGATTTATTCAAAAATATCTTAATTTGTGTTCCGAAGATGAACGAAAGTCTTATGGGTCGAGGGTAATTACTGACATAATTTTCCTTTTGGGGTGAACTAACCCTAACTTCTCATCTAAAACAAACATTTATAGTGAAATGCAAAAACCAGACCTCCATTAAGCCTCAAAATAGAAACAGTGGAACAACAACAATTTGCTTGCATAGCTGTGAAACAGATTTAAGTGATGCCAAGAACTGCTTTGTATGCCACGCACTTTGAGATTGTTGCTGGGGATGCTTGTTTACTTGAGTGCCTCATTCAACTTTGCTTAGATTTTCTCCCTCTGTATGTGATCATTCCTGCTTGTGTAGTTATGCTCCATATGGGATGCCCAATCGGTGCTCTCTTTGTTCAATCTCACAATTGAACAGCCGTAATCTGACTGCCGGCATCTGCTAAAGCCACCGCATACTGTCCCTACTCACCTGCTGCTGCTGCTGCTGCTGATGTGTACATACAATTCTCTTTCTGCACATGTGTGTGTGTCAGATGCATTTACATTTGAAAGAGCTTCGACGTTATCATCCCATGCGGAGTCTCAAGGAAATTGGTCATCAGTGGGCCTTTTTGCTCTCGCACAAGGATGTGTTGTGCATGTGTACACATATAAGCACATGTATACACAGATGGGTGAGGGCTTCCAAATCAATGAGATATCAGTTCCTTTCATCGGGTGCTATCAGTTAACATCTCTCCACAACAGGCCAAACACATCAACACAACTTATCTCCAAATAACCAATTAGTCTATTGACAATACATTTACTTTTTGGGGCATATGCAAGGCCCCAGAAATAAATTCAGTTTGATTAGCAGTATATAAGGATATATTTTGGCTCCTATTCCTCTTTTGCAGTACTCTTTAAACTCTTTTATTATTATTATTATTATTATTATTATTATTAATAACGAATATGCTTCACACGTTATAATTCAAGTGTGTTTTGTTGTTTGTTTTTTAAGATACACCATATGTTCAGCAATATGTTTTAGACAAGCTGTTACATAATGTCAAAACAAAGAGCAGAATAAGTAAAAGGCTGAAGTTACAGAGGGATTGACAATTATTTCACATAAGCTTGTCAGCTTTTGATATTGTCATGTTTTGTCATGTCATGACACATTTCTGTAATTGTATCAAACAGGAGTGAGTGAAACCAATTAATGCCACAAAATACAAACTAATATCACACACACACACACACACACACACATGTTGCATGTTATATATATATATAACATGCAACATACTAAAGCTTGTGAGCTTTTCCTTCAAAATGATGTCATTTCCTAAAAGATGATGTCATTGTGCTACGATCTGTCAAGACTTATGCATTTGAAATGAATTGCTGATTTAAAATAAGCAGTTTTTACTTGTTCTTTGTGCCATTGACAAACTGTTGAACATGGAGAAGAAAAAAATAAATCACCTTTGATGCTGATCATAAATTTTATAATTTCATACTTAGGTAAGCATATAACTGAAGACAAACAGTGATATTAATTTGAGCCAAGAACCAAAGGAGAAAAAGTGCTTGGCGGTAAACATTTTTAATTTATTTTATTTTTTTATGCTAGATTTTACAAAGGGGCTGTTTACACCTGGCCACTTCATGCGTTTTCTCAGATCGGATAGCTATCTGATTTATCAAAACGATTCCATTTACACCTGGTCACATAAATGTGGTTTTGCAAAACGGATATAAATCCGATCTTCAATTCCCGCGCTATATGCGGATTTAATGAAGTGCACGTCACCGAAAGCAACAGATAAGCTGCATTTTATTGATCTTCGGCTAATTTCAAAATCAGCAAAGACGGTGATAAGAGAGAGCGGCAACAGAACTGGTAAGATCATTTCGTTTCTTTACTTTTAATGAAGATGGTAGTGTTAATCGTCTGCGACTTACTTTCACTTTAATTTGCGATAGATTGCGGCGCGTTGGCTTGATAGGCGTTCAGCTGCTCATCTGAGGTGATGCGCGTCGCAGTAGCGTCGTCATACCTTTCTAAATTAGCAATTACATATAGCCTGTAACACGCTCTCACGCGTTTATTTTTTAGCATTTTTGGGAGAAGTAACATTTACATATGTGGTTTCAAGAACCAGATGCATTTACACTTGTCCAGTTTCGTCTGGAATGCGGCCCAGACCACCTGCTGAAGTGGTTTGAGCGATCGGTTTCAAATCCGTCACGAATGTGTTTCGGGGGGCATTTACACCTGGTCTTTTCACGATCAGATAGCTATCCGATCTGAGAAAACGCATGAAGTGGCCAGGTGTAAACTGCCCCAATATGTTGGAAATTTTTTTTTCACGTCAGTTAGACTAGCTAAAGAAACTATGATGTGAAGTAAGGTCAATAACATTGTGTATAGAAGATATTCAGCACATCTTAATGTATGAGGTGCTATTTTTTCACCCTTATTCAGATGCTTTCACTGTGCCTGTGTTTGTATGAGGCTGAGAATTAATGTGTTTAGACACATTTCCTGCAAAACTGTTAAATTTGTTCCCATTTGAGTAGACAAATTCAGTATTTCTTAACCATAACCGAGAGCTGGGAAAAGCATTCATGATGCAGAAAAACATACACCACCCTCTTTCCTTCCCCTTCAAAGTGTATGGACAGGATGATAAATCACAACCTTTGATGAGCAACTTATTATGGATTAATTTCTCCCAGCCATATTGATCAGTTGTATAATTTTATGAGTTGAATTAGTTTCAGACCTTAGTTCATTTTTTAGTATGTAAACTAAAATGTTTTGTGACAGAGAAACTGTATATTTCTTCATTGGTTTTCAATAATAATAATAAGTGCTATTATTATTATTATTATTATACTAATAATAAGTTTCCGTTGCACTTTTCAGTGGGAATTCATGCACTGAGAAAGCAAAACGTGATTAAATTCTTTGAAAACCATTGCTTATCCTCACAGCTCTCTGTGTCTCTCCGTCTCTCTCTGTCTCTCCCACTCACACACATTTTATTCATTTGCTCTGCAGCAAAGATTAAGATCTAAACCGGGGTTGAACTACTAAACCACTCTCATTTGGTGCGTAATTCAATGACAACTTAAAGTTTGTAGAAAACAATATGCCTCCCATACATTTCCAATTTCTTCCTAATTAAAAATAGATTATATTGGAGTCTGACATTTATTATAATCATCATCACTGACTTAAATAAACTAATGTAAAAATCCATAATCCTTTATGACACAACAGTGATTTGTTTATGGACAAGAATATGAGCTGGAGGCTGGCTGATCAATAACAGAGAATCAGAGCAAGAAGGTTATTAAATGTGTATCCCCGCTTTTTTCATCTTATAGTAAACTAGCAGGCTAATTCACAGATCAAACACAAATTCTGTCTTTGATCACAACTTTTGCACTACAATATTTGCCAAATCTTTCCATTTGCAAGTGTGTCTTTCACAACAAGTATTTTATTTATTTTTTTATTTTTATTTTTATTTTTTGTGGAGCATTATTAAAGTGCGATTCTCATTCATGCCCGTTCTCATCCCAAGGTGTCATCTAACTGACGCTTTTGACCATGCGTCAACAACCATGTGCGTAGGATTTAGATGCATGGTCAAAAGTGTCAGTTAGATGACGCCCTAGGATGAGAGTCATCTAACTGACGCTAATGGTTGCCATGTGCGTCAAATTTAGACGCATGGTCAAAAGTGTCAGTTAGATGACACCCTAGGATGAGAATGAGCTGAATGGGCGTCATCTAACTGACACTTTTGACCAATCGTCTAAATCTGACGCGCATGGCAACCTTTAGCGTCAGTTAGATGACGCGGGTAGGTTTAGGTCTGGGTTAGAACACTAGGAGGCGCGTCTCATATTGACGCTAAAGGGTGCCATGTGCGTTGGATGTTGACGCATGGTCAAAAGCATCAGTTACAGTAAATGACGCCTTGGGATGAGAATGGGCTGCTGAGTTTTAGAGATATAGCTACACAAATAGACTAAACATGATACATAAATATTATTTAGCAGACTTGTTATTGATGGGCGTCTCTTCAGAGACACATAACACTGATTTTGATTTCCATTGTATGTGTGTGTTTGGACTCATGTTAAGCGTCTCAGGCTTTGCCCGGAAAACCTCATTAAGCTTTAATTCATCTGCGTATCCTATTTCTAAAATAGAGGATTGATTTTTACTTAGTGTGGCAGACCATAAATAATTCTATTTCAAATCTTATTTCTTTTCTTTTTTTTGAGCGTGTGAGTGAGTGAGAAAGACTCTTTGTCTGTGTGTACAACTTTTGCTGAGCATACAAAGTGGAAACACTGTATTTTTAAATATCTTTTCAAAGTCTTTGTCATTGTGTTCTGCATTTCCACAGCAAGAGCCTGCAAGATTGTCTTCTACTTGTGTGGCTGTGAACATATGTCAATCATCTCAGCTTGGAAAAACAGGCAGATCTCAGAGATGGGTCGACTGTCTTACTGTAATGGTCTTGTTAAAGCGAGGCTGAAGAGAATACTGTATCCCCCATTTTACCGACATTCTGTAAATCTACCCTGGCTCCTTAGTTCTTGTCTCTTTGCTCTCATTAATTTCTCATGATTTGAAGTTGGAAGTGTGGGAGTGCATGCATTTCTGCATTTCTTTATGTCCGTATGTGTAAATGAAAAACATATAAACACATCATGTGAAGCTATTTCATTTTTCAAGGTAAATGGGAAAACACTTGTTTAAAGTGAAATGACTTCAGTAAACCCAATGATCAAATGCTGTGTGGCTCACAGTTTTCAGTGATCGGCTCATTACTATAGTGGCTGGTGTGTGCAATTCCAGAAACCTGGAATCCTTTTTGAATGTATTTAAGCTGGAGGCTTTTTTTAGAAAGGGAATTTTAAAAGATAAAATGAGTATAAGCAATGAATTATGAATAATTTACAGCCAAGTTCTTAATTTTTGGAATCTGATTATGTAATCCAGATTAATCAATTGTGCCCAGCACTGCAGTGCAAAGTATATGTTCTTTTCTGATATGGGGGAAAACATGAAATTGTGAAAATATGGGCATGAAAAGTTGGCTTCAATTCTGACCTATCTTGATCTAGCCCCAGTGTTTATTTGAATTATTGTCCATTTAAGCAGATAAACAATCAAAAATGCCCCATCTGAAACAAAACTCTGTCCATTACCTTGGCTAAAGACACATGATATCAGACAATCAGTTAGGAGTGGTGTTCGATTGATTTTTACTCGCTCTGTCTGTTATCCAAAGTTCACTCATTTTTTTTTCCATTGCCACTGAGATTCTGCCTTTTCTCTTTTATTAACGGTGAACTGCTCACCTCTTGACGTACCAACCTCCTCGACCGCAGACCTCTCTGCCTTATCGGCGCCAAATCCAACACTTCATCCTCGGGTGAACGCCAAGCAATAACGGCAGGGGGAAATAACAGCGTAATCAAATCCTGTGCGCGGAGCGATCTGCCTCCTGTAACCCCGATGATTCCTTAATTTATTAGAATGGAGCTAAAGTGAAGGCAAGCGAGAGCTGGAGAAACCTCAAGAGACGAGCAAGGCGTTATAGTGTTTTATTGCTTCGAGTTACCTTTGAAAAGACCCTCATTCTTTTGCACTTAAAGTGTAAAAGGAAACTATTTCAAAAGAAAACTCTTCTCTTTTTTTTGTTGTTGTTGGTTTTTTGCACTCCCTATTGTGCTGTGGCTTTTATACATTGTGAATCAATGCACGAGACCTGTGCTGTGTATAGAATATATGAAAAAAAGACAGTGCGACGTTCCTGAAAAAAGACAATCTGTTCAGATAGACACTTCTGTACTCACAAGGCCCACGTTTGCACGCTTATGGGATTACACATGTAATATATTATAGGACCCTGGGTATTGCGTTTAAGATATTGAGTTGTGCTTATGGGCAGCAAATTGCGCAAAGTACATAAAAAACAGGCAATGATCTCAGCAATCTCTAATGGTCTCATCATGTACTTTAGTGTCTTCCCTGAGTCTTCTAGAGTTTGTGTCAATTTTAAGAAGAAAGGAGTGACAGATCTTCTCAAATTTCACATAACGCTGTCTTGAATTCCTATACACACTTTAGTGTGCTCTGCTCTGTGTTGGTTGCTGATCTTTAGTCGAGTGTAGGCTCTGAATACCCTGCTCCATACATCATGTAGACCCAAGAGAGAGGGTTATTGAGTGGGTGTAATGACCAAACTCTGGATAATATCACTGCTAATTATGTTTACTGTTAGTCTCTGGCCCAGAGCACCTTATGGGTCAGGTTCAGACTGGTCTCATAAGAGAGGGGACTTAAGTAATGAATTATTCAGCTGAGTTTGAGTAACTTCAGGTGTGTCATGTATGTGTGTAGCAAAAACCACAACAATAAGTCTTAGCTGAGGTGTAAAAAATTTGTCCTTACTCATCTGGTACAGTCTAATCTCAGTCTCGCTCACATTCACTGCTCTGATGTACAGTATACTGTACACGGACGTCTTACTTAATATTTATCCATTGATTATCATTTAAAATTAGGTATGTATTTATTTATTTAAATTGAAACAACATGAACTGTGGTTTGTCACTTGACATGCCATTCAGACAATCTCTTCCAGTCTAAGGCAATAGAAGGTGCATTCTGGACCTCATGTCACCAGTCAAAAGTCGAGTTATGCTAGTTCCAGTTTGACCCTTGTCAAGGTTACGAGCAAATGGTTATGCAAACCTGTGTATAAAAATAAAAATCCCATCCATTAAATTGTGTATATACGACCGGTTTGACTGCACACTCCACATAAGGTGTATATCAATGACAGTCAAATGATTTTATATGACTCACAAAGCAGAGATGGCGTCATGATAGCATTTGTTTATTGGCCATATACAAGCAGGTACCCAAGTCAGTTAATGTCGCAATACAGAGTGACCCCTATTACATTAACTGTTTCATATATTTTTTCCAGACCAAAGTGTAATATTACCCGCTCTCACACTCTGGGCATTACTAACTGCATTTTACTCAGATTGCTTCCAATTAATTGTTTCAGAAGTTGCAGTAATACAAGCAATTAAGGGAGAGCACTCTCACTGAGACTGGAGGGGAGCTTAATTACTCTGACTCTTTTGATCAGATGCTCATAGAAAACATCTCTCTCGCTCTCTTTCTCGGAATTACAGTCTTCTTATGCTGCACTGAAAAGCTGTTTTCTCAGGCCCCGTTTACACGAAGGGAAAACGCAGATATTTCCCTGCGGTTTGGCCTCTCGTTTACACGAAAACCCTGTTTTTTTTCACAGAAAATTATTCATTCTAAAACTCTGGCCAAAGTGGAGATTTCTGAAAACGCCGGTTATGTGTTGTAGTGTGAACTGGGAGAAACGGCGTTTTAGGTTCTCTCTTGTCGATTCTGATTGGCTTGCATGGCTTTATCCTATATGTTGTTTTTAGCATTTTATATGCAGCTAATGGCTACACCTTGCTTAGCAATACTGCAAACATTCTTTATGAAAATATCCAAAATCACACACAAACCACATATACTCAAAATCGTGCATTTATTAGCTTCTTGTTTCAGATGAAGAGACGTGTCTTAGCTTTGTTATCACGGAGGTCAGAATGAGGAAATGTTCACAGTAGTGTGTCATGCAGAAGGGCAGTGTCTTTGTCACGTTCAACCACGTGAGATGTTAGCCAGCTCTATAGCGAATAAGAGAGGGCTGAGATCATAACTGACACAAATCAGGAATGTGAGATAGTTCTCACTGTGTTTGCTTTTAGAGCTTCAGATCACATAATTTAGTTGTGGAACATGAAAATCATTCTTTCTCCAAATATGCGCACCATTGGACTAAGAGCCCTGGTGAATGCTGTATGTATGCGAACACAAATAAACCGGAGAAGATGTGAATGAGTGATCTGTTCGAAATAACGAACGTTACAGATGAATAATTTTGCACTCTTGTCATAAATTAAGAATTTAATGTCACCGCAAACCATTTTTATCATAAACAGTTGTCAATTATGGAAGTGTTAAATCTTTCTAGTGATGCTCAGTTTGTCTAGATCAAATAAGTAAGAGTGCAATGTTTAATGAGTAATGAATGTTGAAAAACAATTACGGGCCGTCTGTGGTCTTTGAGTGTTTTTGGTCATACGAAACTACCAGTTCGGTAGGTGGCGCTGTAACAGAAAACTAGGGTCCTGAATCTGCAGCCTTCGGTTGTGCAGGAATACCCTTCTCGGAAAGTCCGCTAGTTCATTTTCTTTGGTCCAGAACAAATACAATGTTGCTTTTTTTTTTTTTTTTTTTTTTTTTTTTTTTTAACTTTCACACTGTCTTTTTTGCAAGTGAACCAAAATTTGTAAATAAAACCACATATGTGCTAAGGGTATCCATTCATTGGACATCAATTTTCAAGCAGGGAAAAGCAGGAAGTGTAAAAACAGGCAATCTTTGTTATGGAGATCTTTCCTAGCAGATTTTTTTTTTCACTTGCGTAATGTGGTAATTATGGTAAATACCTAAAGCTGACGTGGAAAAGGCACATGAACACCCCCTCATGCGGTATTTTCCATTGGGCAGCTCGTAGAATATTTTGATGCACCAGATGCCGCGATGAGAACCTACTGTTTGACCTTTTCCAAATGGCAGAGAACAACTTTTACCGTCTAGGGTCGTGCAGGGTAAAAATATGTACTATTCACATTCTAGAAAATATACAGCATATTATTTACCGTTTGAGTTTTGATGAATCATTTTCTTGCTGTAGTAGATGACTTAAGCAATCTGAAATAGTTTTAGCTAAATAACAGGTCTGGATCTCCATCTTTTTACCACATTACAACAACAAAAGCACTTGAAAGCAACACGGTAAATGCAAGTTCACAAGTGGAAAATATCAAATCTTCCATTGCACGTGAACGCACCATTATTCTTTTACTAATTTGATGTTATCAGCTACTAACGCAGTAGAAGAAACTTATGAGCATCATATGACATCATCTATACCATGTTGTAATTAGGATTTTTGCGAAGATGAGCTGCAAGACGGTTGCGGGGGAGAGAACATGCTCTTAAATGATAGATTTCAAACATTAAAAATAAGTGAACAGTAAAATAAATTAAACAAGCCGACACAGATTACAAGCAGAGATGAATTCTAAATAACAAAGTTACAAAGTCAAACATTAGTAGGCAATTCAGGCACAGAACTTAATAATTAAGCCTAAATGTAGAGCACTTTTAATTGCTTTAAAAAAATGATATTATTCTTGTACTTTAAATACATTATCACCACATACAGTATTATAATCATTGCTGTGTTTTACAGTGTACACAGCAGGTGCTGCAAACAAAAGCAAAGCTAACACAACTGCTTCTTTGGTCTGATATAAGAAAGATGTCGAGAAGACAATGACACTGGTGATTAATGGAGAGATCACAATAAAGGAACTCTAAAAGGGAGGGAAATACAGCATCTATTTTCTGTATTCTGAATTATTATTTTCAAAACATGGATTGCCTTTAGTGTTGGCTTTCCAAAACATAGTGCTACTCAACTGAATTGAGAATTCCTGAATTTGAATTAAGGTAAATTAATGCAAATGCAGAATTTCATTAGAATTTAAGTAGAAAAGCAAATAAATCTATGTCTGTATTTCTAACCAGAAAAGCAAAGCTTATGAAACCAAACCTTGAACATCAATTAGCTAAGTTTTACAAGCCTGAAGTTTTAAGGTTTATAAGCCTGGATATGGATGGATGGATGGATGGATGGATGGATGGATGGATGGATGGATGGATGGATGGATGGATGGATGGATGGATGGATGGATGGATGGGTGGATGGGTGGACGGATGGATGGACGGATGGATGGGTGGATGGGTGGACGGATGGATGGACGGATGGATGGACGGATGGATGGACGGATGAGTGGACGGATGAGTGGACGGATGAGTGGATAATAGATATATGATGGACAGACGGATTGATTGATAGATTGCAATAAAAATTGTAGAAATGATTCCATTGCCTTCTATAATTTATATATATATATATATATATATATATAACACACACACACATTTGCCACTCAAGTCACGTGAAAGACATTTATAAAATGCCTGGCTTACAACATTTTAAATGCCTGACTTAAAAGATGATTATGACCTTTATATAAGGTCTTTTTTATGAAGTTAATAGAATACTTAACATAGATTTTACTTTTTTCTTCTTCTTCTTTCAAACCCTACCTGCCATCATATTGTCATCACTTACTCTAACATCTTACAGGACCTAGAATGCGTTCTGGAAAATTAAATGCTATATATAGAGAGAAGGAGAGTAAGAGATGACAATATGATGGCAGGTAGGGTTTGAAACAAGAAGAAGAAGAAAAAAAAATTATAACATCTATGTTAAGTATTCTATTATCTTGATAAAAAAAAGACCTCATAAAAAGGTCATAATCATCTTGTAAGTCAGGCATTTATAAATGTCTTTCACGTGACTTGAGTAGCAAATGTTGAAGGTCATTTGGCACTAATGACTCCCTTATTAGAGTATGATGTCTCATAATTGACCTTTGTGCAGCTTTTATCATTCCCCACACAATGAACCCCAAAAGCTGCCTCCTGGGTACTTTTATCAAGCTATTGATATCTGCATAAGTACTTTTATCACAATATCGATTTAGGTACAATTGAAGTGCTTATCGACCCTTTTTAAGTGCGACATCTGTATCAAACTCATTTTCCTGGGACATTGTGTTCTCACAACCCAATATATAAGTGCTGTGACACACAGCCTCAGAATCTTGGGTGAATTTAACCCCATTGTTTTGTGTATAAGGGACCGTGAAGCACTTTGTCTATGGTAAAGGAATTGCATGGTCTGCAAATTGCCTTCTTTGGCAGCATCCACTGGTATGTCATGGGCAGTTGGGAATAATGCCTGTCAGTCCCGTTCCCTTCTGCTCTTCTCTGGAAGGTTTGAGAACATTACGGCCAGAACAACCACTATAACCTTTTCATTTAAGTCAACTTTGCGATTTGCAATTCAGTAGGTTCAAAAAGTGACATTTTGGAAATTCATAAAGCTTCCTTTATTTCCAGATTATTTTGAATCCAAGTTGGTGGTCTCAGATGTTGTAAGTGTACATGTGAAAAGATACATTTTCTCATTTCTGCATTTCAATTCAAATTTCACTGTTTCAACTCGTTTCCCTCTTTCACAGATAGATAAATGATGGCCCGATATTCGTCACACACTTGATCCGTTTCCATGCCTTTTGCTTTATTAACGATTTTTTATAATAAAACAATCTCTCTCACGCCCAGAAATAAAATGCACAGATAACTCAATTTAATTAGCAATGTCATGGCGCACCATCCGTCATGGACATCTCTTAACGGGGGTCTAATTTTAAACTTTATCGCCACAGAAACCAACGGGAGTGATGAATATGCGGGTAAAATAATTTTATGTTTCGTCTCTATTACTTTTGTCCCTGTTGAAAGTGAAACATGTATTAATCTGGCAATTATGATTTCATTAAAATCTATAAATGGCCAAGCATTAACAGTAGATAAATTAGCTCATTCGTTTCAGCCCCGGAGCTTAGGGAACATTAGGGCACGCCCTTTCAGTTCCACAGACTGTTCATGTGGGCATATATATGCGCGATCATGCACTTTACCAACCCCAAGACCGTACAATAAAGATTTAAATGCTGTTTAGTGTTCGAGAAGGTAGAACTACTGATTGCTGGGGCAAAAGGGCCACTTTTTATAGGAAATGTTATATTTGTATAAATTGTTCTGTTCAGAGTCTCTGATCACATTTGTTATTGCAGCCTAAAGTTATATTTATGATCTATGTGTATATATCTATTAAGTACAATACAAATTATATTAGCTGTGCGCTTATGTCCCACACAGACACATACACACACACAAACCTACCCCTAGATGTTATCAGTTTACTCCATCATATTGAACCAAATCCATCTTGGCGCCACTTACTTCTCGGAATCACCAATACATCAGCAAAAAGGAGCATGCATACACCGCAAACAGACACACACGATATACACACACAAATAGAAAAGGAGCACACACACACACACACACTGGAGACATCCTGCCACCACAGACCTCAAAACAAACCTCAGGATTAATATTTAACTATCCTCTCCCTCTTTTCTGACCACTACATACCAGAAACACACACACACACACACACACACACACACACACACACACACACTTAAGCGTCTGAGATGCATATATAGAGACGTACGGAAAAGTACATATCTTGATTTATGAAAGATCAAAGTAGAAGACAAGACAGCAAATCAGAGAAATACTACTGTGATTTGACATAAATTTATTTTCTTTTTTTTGTGACATTCAAAATGTGCATGGTCATGACAGGTGATTAAGTCGTTCTAAGTAAGCCTTAATGTTCTAGTAAAAAAAAAAAAAAAAAAAAAAATCACACATGCGCATACTTGCACATAAAGAATTGTCTGTCCAATAAGCTGTCAGTTTAAGAATGTACAGTAACTGTCACCATGTCTCATATAATTGGCTTCTGTGCAACATTTAAATGTGTTAGTGTGTGTTTGCGTGTACGTGTGTGTCTGTAAATACACTGACAAGGCTGAGGGAGTGTGATTCACACCTTCAGTAGCTCTGTCAGATCGATCTGCTCAAAGAACAGCTTATCATGTTCTTGACATTTACTACGCACGCACACACACACACACACACACACACACACACACACACACACACACACACACACACATATACACACACAAAGACTTGTTAATATCATCTTTCTTAGACCAATTCAGTCCCTCGACCATAAGCCCGTATCTTGTCTCACATCCTGTCAGCATGAGTTCCGTTATGTCACCTGGACATCGTCTAATTGCATCGTGTTCTGGTAATGTTTTCTGACTACGCTCTATAACAACCTTCTGTAAATACCACCCAATGTTCGGCTTCACAAAGCGTCTGTTTCTAAAATGCTATTTTCAGTAATTAGTGAATGCCAAGGGTTTGCTTCTTTGTCTTTTGACTTCTTTGAAAGAAACAACAGTAATAAAGGAACTCAATGGTTAACCTAAAGATGAAAACTATAATTTGCTTAACTTAAAGGGGTGGTTTACTGCTGTTTTTCTTTGCATGATTGTGTTTATGGGGTGCAATATAACATATATTCGTGTTTTTTTTTTTTTTTTTTTTTTTTTAATTCTAATTTTTCATAAATTTCACCTTGTAAGCCGCTTTCTCCTCTGTCATTTGAACGACTGGTTGACTTCCTGAGTCTATGAAACCACTCCCTCAGAAACAGGCAATGGGCTCAGATTGGTTAGTTTGCGCTGGTGTATTGTGATTAGCTAAACTGTAGTGCACGTTGTCCGGAAGGTTCACGCCCATTACCTTTACGGGCGAAGTTGCATGTGTTGTTCATGTCAAATGTACATAATGGTGTCGATACTGCAGTATCAGTCTCTGGTATGTGCCAGAATCAGACCCAGAAAGCGGCAATGAAGAGAGGCAAGCAGAACCTCGCCACACACGGCTCTTACAAAACGTTTCTGAATGGTAATTTGCCTATATTTTTTAACTTTATACACGTTTGTTTTACACAAAAGCATCGAACTGACTGGCTACTATACACACAGCGTTGGCATTGGTTTACGTTCTTGATCAAATCAAAAATAATGCCATAAAGTGTGTATATATATATATATATATATATATATATATATATATATATATATATATATATATACAGTATGTATATATATATATATATATATATATACTGTATATGACAAATACATTTACAACATTAGTACATATACAAAATTCAGGTCCTTAATGTTTGTACGCGTTTGTCGTAGACACAAATTAAAACTAGTTATGTCGTAGACATAACTAGTAGCCTAGTGGCTTTAAAGCCAGCGCTAACATTTAATAAAAATAAAACACTACGTCTGAAATTATACATGCAAATACATTTAAAATGATTAAGTCTTAGCCAACTTACAGATTGTGGCCCAACAACTGCTGCCTCTGGTTTTAAAGTTGGAACTGATTCATGTTTTAGTAACAGTTTCTTGTTGAATCCGGTGTTGAATTCTTGTTGAATCCGGTGTTGGTATGAATATATACTGTATGGAATGGAAACTGCACAGCATCTGACAGCAAGTCCCTGCAGTGCATCACCTATGACAACCTTCCTCCCATTTGAAGACATTTACATCAATAGTTGTGTGAATGCAATCTCCATTATCCTCTCATGTCATCTACGAAGAACCATTCCGTTCAGAACATCCAGACCTAAGAATAATTTCATTGTGCAAGCAGTCAGATACATGAATGATTCGTTTTTGCCAGATTATTGGTTTGCATGTAGACCTGAACAACTGGTTAATTCGATTTGCTGATTTTGGCGAGTTCTCAGTGTACCAGTTTGTATCACTGCTGTTTCCTGAGGGAACTGTTTACTTTTAGCCACTGTCATGTGATGTTCCAGCCCGTTCTCATCCCAAGGCGTCATATAGTGACACTTTTCCCAATGCGTATACATCCAATGCACATGGCACCCTTTAGCGTCAATATGAGACAGAGATATATATGAGCCAGAAGGCGCCTCTAGTGGTCTAACCCTAACCCTACCCAAGACCTAAATCTACCCTCTGTGCGTCTCATATTGGCGCTAAAGGGTGCCATGTGCGTTGTATGTACGCATTGGCAAAAGCGTCAGTATATGACGCCTTGGGATGAGAATGCGTTGGATGTGCTCAAAATGATTATAAAGTTGACTTTGACTTTGAAATGAACAGCCATCTCGAGACTATAAAAGTACTTGTTGAGAATTTGATTGCTGTTATTATCACATTTGAATTCAAATGAGGGGCTTAACCCATGTTGTGATCCTATACTCGCCTGGAATTGAAAGCTGTCCGTTTTTTTTCAGTGAGATTGGGATTAAGTTGAATGTAATGATACCAAGATGTCCTTCAAACGGAAGTGTGAAGAACACCAGATATTTTTTCAATTCTTCATATCTGCGGGATCACTCCCTTGCTCTTTCTCCAAGCGCTACTCAAAATCAAAATCTCTCCGACAAGTTTCAATCACAACTTCCTTCTTTCCATCAAACCCCTTCAGGGTCTGCAGTGGACTACACTCTCTGATTTTGTCTGACAATTGTTAATGTGGCACATCAGCGAAGCTCAGGATCAAAATGAATCGCAAGTCAGAACCCGTCTGGATTCCAAAGCGGTGTTAGATCATGGGTGAAGACTAAAGAACAAAATGGCAAGAATTATTCCGAACCTCTTCCAGTAATACATCAAGAGACAATCAAAAATTGACAAAGAGTCAATATAGTGTAATATCTTGATATGCGATTATTTATTTCGCCACAGAATAAAACATTTTAAAAGATGATAGCTTTTTGTCTCACAATTGTGAATTTACAGCAATTGTGACTTTATTTTTCAGAATTGCAAGATATACTCATAATTGTGAGAAAAAAGTCAGAATTGCTAGTTTTTATTAGGTCGCAATTTTGAGACTATTTATCTATATTGTTTTCTGACTAACACACAATTGCGACTCTGTTTTGAGATTTTTTTTTTTTTCGTTAATGACAAGTTTTTAATGCTGTGTTTATTAAATCTTAAACAAGATTAGATCTTGGGTTGTATCTTGAATTTCGGTATACCCAATGTTACAGGTACATTTTTTTTTCAACAAATTGAATTAATCCTCAACTTTCTTTCAGCTCTATCTCCTCATTTTGGCTCTTTTGGCAATGTTTCCTGGATCTTTTAAGGTCCAGAAATTCTTTAAAATGGCTTCTGGCCAACTTGATGTTTCAACATCTTTTTAATCAATGTATATACATTTCACTTTACAGATTTTTATTTATGTATTTATTTATTTATGTTTTTGATAGGATACAATACTACAGTACTATTTCAAAATACTATAAAAAAAAAAAAAAAACATGATCCAAACACATGATCCATCAGAAATCATTGTAATTTGCTAATTTGGTGTTCAAGAAACATATTAATGTTTAACCAAGCATCCATTTGAAATATATATTGTAACAATGTAAAAGTCTTATCACTTATTTCAAAAAAAAAAAAAAAGCCAGACCCCAGACTTTTGAATGGTACATTATGAATTATAAAAGTATTGTACAAACTATTTCTCGTATATTTCTACAGATATTTCTCGTGCATGTGAAGTCATACCATTTCACTGCATTGCTTAACATCTTTGCCAATGTCAGTATAGCCTAAATATATGTCTTTTCCAGTAAACACAATAAGCAATTATCTGCAGCAACTCAATCCAGCTATTCTAATCAAATCTGCATGTGATTGAAGAACCAAATTAGCCAGAGAGGAATTAGTACGATTAGTGGAATCTGGCGCATTATCTCGGAAGTATTAAACGACGCACAAAGAACAGGGCCCAGGATTCGTCGAGGCAGGGACAGGGTAATAACAGAGAGACGCAGCAGTTTTTACATAATCTGCTGTGTTTAGAGCAGTCTGTCAGATCTGGCACATTCAAAATGTCCAAGCCGGCTTTCTTTGAACTGCTTTCTGTTCGTACAACTTTATCAACACTGAATTAAATGCAAATAGCTCCCTCCCTCTTTCTCGCTCTCTCGCTCGTGCGCTTTCTCTCTCTGACTCACAATAACAAACAAACAAAGCAGTATGGAAGAGAACAAAGCTGAGGTATTGTCTCAAAGGACGGAGAGGAATACAACATTTATAAGCATTCTGTGGCTGTACGCCGCATCCTCTCAGCAGTCAAAGCTTTTAACTCCGACTGTATGATGGGCCGCCATGGGTAGCCTGCGCCCCCAAGATGAAAAATGTTCTAAAAAAGAGCGTTTTTCATCTCAAACGCACACAATTTTCCTCAAGGTGCCTGTATATGACTGTAAAAATGCCATACATTGTGTGTGTGTGTGTGTGTGTGTGTGAGTGTGAACGCACAGCTTTTTGAAGTAGACTGAGATCTGACAGAATGTTTCCAGTTCTGCTGTATCTGATCTCTCTCTGTGTGTGTATTGATTCGGTTCTGTGGTATATATTCTGTCGTTCCTTCGAGCTAACTGACCCTTTGATCCTGTCAGACAATGCGGCACAAACATTTTGTTACATCGCATTTGAAAGTTTTTGGGCGCATTTGAAGTTGGTCTCACAAACACGGACGCCCGCTTGAAGGTCCGCTTTCATTTCAAGCTCCCTTCAGATTATATGAAGATAATAAACTGGCTGAAATTGAATTGACGTGCCTGTTAGCTGACTGATTTCTCGTATCCATCTTTAAGCGGTCAGCTACATATTACATACGTATACTTGTTATGCGGTGTGTACTCTTCTCATGCGATGCCGAGGCAGCCTCAGACCGCGTGCTTCTTTCTCCTTGCTAGTCACTGGAATATTTTAGTCGGAATGCAATTCTGCAAGACAATTCCATTATTTTGAATGAATTATGAATTTGGGACTGTTTACAATGGATCCCTCTAGTGAGATTTGGAATGACAGAGAAAGATAGAAAGAGTTAGAGATAGTTTACCCTAGAGATGTTCTCTTGGTTGAAAGGGCCTCCCACATATTGTAGACAGCCAGTCTGTCTGTTTGATTCATTTCCTATGTGTGTGAGAGAGGGAGAGAGAAAGCGAGAGAGAGATATTGGGCCAGAGCGGAGGTAAGGGAATGTGAAAGTGAATAGGGAGAGTGGAAAATATTTCATCTCATACATCAAATGGGTGCAGTGCCCTCTGGTGGAGTGACAAATCGCTCAAATCAGTTTCTCACCTAAATGATGTGTCGCTGGACCTGTTGGCTCATTGTGGTTTAGATAAAATAACACTTTTGGTCAATATTCACTTGCTTTCATTATTGCTTAAAACCAGTGGGTAACAAATCAGTAAACACGAAAGGTGATTTTTAGAGGAAAATCCTCTCCTCACTTTTTAATATAAAATTATGAATGAGGACTTTGCTGAAGTTGTAAAATGTGTGTGATGAAGGATAACTGTTGATATTAATGATTTGTTCGGACCATTGCGTCAGTGTAATCGAGAACGGATCAGGCTGATTTGTCTGATTTGAGTCTTTCAGACTGGTTTGGTGAACCAGATCAACTGAAATTGAAAATATTTGATTAAAAAAAAATATTTTGATGATATATTTGATGATACAAAATTATCATCATACAAAATTTACTTGGCTTCAGAAGATGTATTAGAACTTTGATTATTTTATGGTGTGTGTTTGTCATGGAGCTTACGGCCCTGTATAAATTAAATCTGTCATTAGGACTTTAGAAAAGGTGATTTATTTTTTGATTTTGATTTCATTATTATTTAGTTTTTTTTTTGTTTTTTTTTTGTCTTAGTCACTTTCAGTAGAAAAGTAAATGATGATTTGGGTCTGTCAAGCAGCAAAAACCCACCATAAAAACCCACTCTGTATTATAAGTCTAAGTAAATATAGATTGTCTGATGAAAAGACAAATTATCATTGATCATTTTCCCTCCAGCGAGCTGTTAATAGCTGTGACTGGATAAATCTAGCATTGTGTCAGTCAAGCAGGTCACTTTAGTCAAGTTCGGATCATCAGCTGACTCTCAGCTGTTATACGTCGTCTACCTATAGGAATACGACGCGCTGACTGTATGTATTCATAACTTATAAGCTCATTCAGTATTATAAGCAGCTATCGTGTTTCTCGGGAGCTAATTACCCCCCTCCATCCCCAGCTCCTCCTCTCCCCCAGTCAGGATTTGGCATTCTGATTGCCCCTGCATCAGAATCAATTCTCGTTATGTCATTGAAAACCTTGAATTAATGATATCTGCATGCATCCATGTTGGTTGTGTTCTGTTTACCCTAAGGGGGGTTATTGCTGCTCTCCCTGCTCTTATCCATGTTAGGCTCATCCTATATGGTAATTGTCAATCGTATCTGACGATAGTGGTCCTGAGAAAGCTGAAAAAAGAATCAGCCTGATTCCAACTGGTATGCTCAACTGGGTCAACCGATTCGTTGACAAATTTGACTCAAAACAACAACTCGTTCAGGAATCGGATGATACTTCACTCATGAACAGAGAAGCGCTAGAGAAAATAATGACTTACATTTCAGTCTGTTGAATTCAGAAGACATGTGATAGTGCAGAAGTCATTAAGGAGCTTTACAGCCATAGTCCTTGATTATATTTAAAATATTAAATGGTAAACAGCAGCCTGGATAGGTTTCCAAAATTCATATTTTGTGGTCCACCGAATAAATCAAATCAACACATGCAGCTTTGGACCGAGTAAATGACACCAGCATTTTCATTTTTGGCTGAGCTATTCCTTTGCTGACAGTTTAATGAACCAGTGATCACAGATCAGCCTCTCTTCACTTAGAAACACCGGCGTGCTTGTACTTGGCACCGTTCTCCAAACGGTGTCATCTGTTCAAATGATGTGAAAGCAGTTTCAGCAAACATGTCTATGTCACTGATATCACGTTAGTACAAGCCTACATTTCTCTGTAGCTTTAAAGTTTTCCTTTGTCAGTGTCAGAATTAAAGGGAAAGGGAAAACATAAGTCCTCTCATTCATCTGTTATTACTTTTTTTTTAATCTACCTCCAGTCTTACATTTCTGTTCACACAAGATGAGCTGGAAACGTAACAGAGTATGTCAAGGGTGTGCTAAAACAGTATTCCAGCAAACTTCTCCTTTTCTCTTTCACACATACATGCACACTATCTCCTCTGAAAGAGTGGCCCCTAGTCTAGATGTCGGATCTTTCTGCTGAGAAACTCTGACACGTAAGATAGGCTTATTAAAAAACTAAACTCTCCTGCAGTCAGAAGAAATCTACTCATTGTTTTTGGGTCACTGACCGTGTGTAACTGCTTGTTGCTTGTCTTTGTTCCTGTCAGAACCCTGATGTTTTCAACAGCAAAACAGCGAGGTGTACTGTACAGCTCTTCACTTTACTGGTCAAAACATTCAAGGTTCACAGTGTCTGTGCTTTAGTTTAGCAGTGGAAAGCCATTCAGATTCTTTTTTCCTGTTAACTATCTCTCCTTTTGTCTGTTAACGATGAGGGTCTCACATCATAAAAGAAGATCACTAATTATGGCTCCTTTGGATGAAATCTAAGTGTGTCATGCAACTATTTGTATTAGAATTTATTTATCTTAGGAATGCATGTCAGTACCATATTTTTTTTTAATTTTTTTTTTTATCCGATTTACTATATACTGTCATCTTTCACTCAAAGTTAGTATTTGAAAACAATAATTTGGCACTGTTGAATGTATCAGATAAATACTTACTTTATATTTTCAGTTATAATGCTGTGATGTCTTGATTTGAGTAACATTGATAATGATAAAATCATATTTATTTACATAAAATCGTCCATTTGTTGTTGTTCAGAATTGGCCAATTGGTGCATTACTACTTAAATAAATGCACTGATATGCCCAAATGTTAAGTTAAAATAAAATAAATGGTTTTATTAAAGTAAAGAAATATATATATACACACATTTTATGACGTTTATATGTATGACTTATATATACACATTTTATGATTTGAATCTGTTCTAAATGTCAATTGATTTCTTTTTGTCCCATTATTATTATTTTTTTTCTCAATTTAATGCTCTTATCAACATGGGAAAGTGGATCGGCTTGCTTTGTGCAGTTGTTTTTTTTTTTATTGGAAACAACGTTCAGTCTATGGTTGGCATATATATATATATATATATATATATATATATATATATATATATATATATATATATATATATTCAATTCCACACTAATATTCTCACTTGGAGCAAATTAACTCTCACACTATGTAACACTGTCCATCAATAAAAAGGTAAAAGAAATATTGACGAGGTCCTGATATTGACAAGGGGGTGGAGAATTCGCATCAGCGGTGTGTGTGTGTGTGCTTGGCCATCATCAAGTGGTGTTTCAGACTGGATGTGCTGCGATGATAATAGCAGTTCACAATGACAAAACAAATCACTTTGGTCTTGTCAGTGCAATTTGGCAACTTTTAAAAATAAAATTTCCATTCAGAAACTTACTGGCATCCATTTCAGCGTCTCGCGCTCGTCATCCACTCAAAACGTAACGTTAACCTACTATTTGGTCTGGCTCGCAAGCCTAAACAAGTGTTTGTGGCGTACCTGTTGTTTTGTTTCCAGTCTAGCTCCACTTGCGCTTTGGTCGACGATGCAACAAAACGTCCTCGCGCGCCGCAAGCCATTTAAATTAATAGGTTTCATAGCGCAGCGCTGCATCCTGTTGCAAAAGCAAGTGGAAAAAAGTTTGCTAGGCCAAAAAGACTAAAAAAAATAATAAAAAAAATAAATAAATAAATAAATAAATAAAAAAAATAAAAAAAAATAAATAAAAAAAATAAAATAAAAAAAATAAAAAAAAAAATAAAAAAAAATTGACGGGTTTGCGTTAACGCCATTAATAACCCGTTTAACTGACAGCCCTAATATATATTGAATGTATGGATGTATATGTCTGTTTGTCTGTAGTTTTGATATTTTATTCCAGTAATTGGAGTTTCAAGAGACCTTAGGGGTCGATTGGATGTACCGAATTTAGACGTGGATATGTAATGCCTGCTACAGCTTTTTACCTTCAATAAACAATTGTACTATTGTCAGTACAAATTATTTTGTTTTGAAAGTTTCATGTAAAATCCACTTGGCTCAAAAACGATGGCATTGCTTTTCAGGCATTGTCGGTAATTGTGTCTATAGCAACATGTTGATTGTAAAAACAATACAATTCACCAATAACAACACACAGTCTGTTTGTTTATACCAAACGTTTAATGTCATTTAATATTTTCTTTGGAGATTAAAGTGGGTCAAACAAATAGGATGCTGAAAACACTTTGCATGTCTTATCTTGATTGAATGAGACCGTGTAGCCCTCTGCCTCTGACCTTTGGCTGGTTGGATTACCATAATCCATAATCTAGTGCTTGAATTGAGTTGGGCTGTGGGCCGCATCCATTCGGGGGAACTGTATGAAGTGTGTGTCTCTGAGCGTAGGGGCACTCTGATGATTAAAGGCCCAGATCTGACATGAAACTGTGTGTCTGAAACTGCGTCTGGCCCGTGGGCATGGAGATTTGTGCTCAACCGTCACCTGTTTCTCTGTAACTCTTTAACAACAAAGCAGATCAGATTGAGGCGAGGGATAGACGACACATTAACATTATTACTGCAGCATTAAGGGAGCCGGAGGTAGGAGGCACTTTGCGGCATTGCATATGTGAGCAGTGTGGGGCTTTTCTTATTTCATTTGTCAGCTTGTAAGCTTCTCTATCACCATATCGATGCAGAGAGACTGGAACAACTGCTCCTTGAACAGTCTGGGGTGAGCTAGAGTTTATGACACAATGGCATATAGTTCATTAGCTTAACGGTAGGCCATTTATGGTTTCCAAGCAACGTACCAACTTGCCACGTTAATACAGAATTCCAGAGTTTGTGTTTTAACAGCAATTGATTTACAAATGTCCCTACCTTATACAGATGCACCATGTTTTCCCCTATGCTCGGACATTGCATGTTATTGCTCATGTTTAGAATGTTGGTGTAAGTGCCCATCCATTAACCTTTTCTACATAGAATAAAAACGACCATACAAGGGTGATTTTGTTAAAAAAAATCCAGGTTCTTTTACAGCTTATTTTATACAGTTTAAAATGGAATTTTGATTTAAATTGGTGATTTCATAAAATGAAACAAAAATAAACATTTATAGTATATAGAGTACTAATTTTGTTGAATTTAGCCCCCATTCCATGTTACTGGCGTTCCTCATGACGATCAGCATTGGCTACTGTGTAATCTCTACGGTGACCCAGCATCTGACGGATAATCTCATCGTTATATTGATATTCCTCCGAGCTGCAGAGACAAAAAATATTACAATGCTCATAAACATTAAATCCACCCAGATTCTAATCCATCATTACTGAAATGAAATCTAGACTCTAATCATCTTCATCACAATGCAATTTTAATGCGACAATACAAGGACATTGCTAAAATAGATTTATTCCATTTATTTATTTCAAATAATGTGGGTCATTTGTACATTGAGTGATTACATTTACAGTCACGTGACAGCTATTTGGGTGATTGTGTTGTTTTGTGCTTTTACCTTCATTGGTAACAATAAACACAGTCTGTCTATCTATCTAAATAAAGTACTCTCTTTGTATCTATCTATCTATCTATCTATCTATCTATCTATCTATCTATCTATCTATCTATCTATCTATCTATCTATCTATCTATCTATCTATCTATCCATCTATCCATCCATCCATCCATCCATCCATCCATCCATCCATCCATCCATCCATCCATCCATCCATCCATCCATCCATCCATCCATCCATCCATCCATCCATCCATCCATCCATCCATCCATCCATCCATCCATCCATCCATCCATCCATCCATCCGATTATCTATTACAGTTTTACAGTGATTTATTCATATTTATGAACGTTAGTTAATAAAAGTAAAATCTATCAAAAGCATGACTATCTGGATGGCCCTAAAAATGTTGGCATTTGCCTATCCAATGTTTTGGCTGCTATACACAAAATGAGATATTCGTTCAAGAGGCAATGGCTTATTATCCCCAGTAATGGCACCGTAAACCCTAGAATATTATCAAGTTAATCCCCAATTATTGGCCTACATGCTGTTTAACATGCAGACTGCATAACACAAAGACATGTGCAGTTGTGGAGAGGTGATCTAATTAGCAGAAGTCCAGATGCTGGAGGGATAATCCCGCTACTAGAGTTATGGCGGACCGAACCCTCTGCACGCACACCATCTAATTGCCCTGAATGCACAGAGTCATGTGTTGGAAACATCTGACCATTATTGGTCACGTTGACCTTGCAAAATGCTACTCTGCTGTGACTTTTCCTTGTTTGTTAAATTGCTTTCAGCCTCTGGCTGATTAGAGAATGTATAAACAGGTCTTTTTCCTCTCTCTCTCTCTCTGAAAGTGATGGCTTAATTCTGCAGGGGACGGGATAGATAGCAGAGCGCACTGATGTGTCCACGTGCCATTTCTCAGGTGTTGATGCAGTTCTCTCCCAGAGATCTATAGCACCTGCTAGCAGAGGCTATGGTTCAATAACTCCCGTCCGATAACAGCAAAAGACCAGCGTTTGACATTTGAAGAATAAGCTCAATAGTCCAGCCAGTCAAACATGGATAGAGCTTCTATTGATCTCTGTATGCTGGAGTGAAGATGGTCCTTCCTGGGTTTCCACATTAGAACTGTGTCTAGTAATAACCAACTCTCATTCTACAGTATGTTGTGTGCTTATTTTATTTTTTTTCTCTCCCTGGCATGGTCGACATTCCGTGGTACATAAAATATGCAACGAAAGCCTATTCGCTTTGAGTAAATGAGGTTAGCACTGGGTATTGTGGGATTTGGAGTTAATTATGTTGTCACTACAGGCCTTGAACCTATACCCTTAGTTCAAGCGATTGATTGATTGATTGATTGATTGATTGATTGATTGTAAGGTGATTCATTTTTGTTGATTGCCCTTTAATTTACACATATATGTGTACATACAGTGTATCAATGCCTAGTACTGGACTGTTAGACTTTTCTGTAATTGCTACAGTAATTTACTTTAAATCAGGGAAAAAGTTTTTGACCTCTTAATATATTTATATTCTATTGCAATTTCATTATAATAATTATATAAGCTAAACAACCAATGCCTCTACAATAATTTTGTCAAATGCTAAGGTTTTGTTTAGGATTTTTTTGTACTTGTAATGCAAATTATCAAATGGACCAAGATTGTAGTTTATAGAGACCAAACATGCTACATATATGATTTTGTGGTATGCAAGTCTGAAACATTAATCCCAGAAAGAAAAAAAAAAAAAAAAAAAAAAGTGAATGGATACATAGGCCAAACCACAAGGGAAATCATGAGATGGGGAAATTAGATACATGTTTATACATTTCTCAAGGGGTTATATCAGTCTTATCAATGTTAATGTGTCCTGTAACAGGACACCGGGTTCTGCCAGTGTGTTAGCTTCGTTTTGGGATGTTAGTTTTGGGGGAAGTTTCATAGACCTTTGAGTTTGCTGGATTATTCATTAAATATAATGAACACTTTGTGTGTGTCTGATTGGTCCAGATACTACAATTCAATCAGCAAAAAAATAATTTTGTTAAATTTAACATCACATCTGTGTTTTCAGCTTTATTGCTGAAGTTAGTCTGGAATTGTTGTTTCCCGCATTCTTTCTTCTGTGATCCAGCATGGCAGGTATACTGTAAATAAGGGAATTTGCATTTCCTTCAGCCTGAGTCTTATTTATTTTACTTTATGTGTGAAAGAGCAAGTAAAATGAAATTAAATGCAATAGTAACTTAAAACATTACTTTCCATAAAACTAAGTAAAGCAGGTAGTTGCTTTTTTAGGGAGTAACACAATTTCATCTGCAGAACTTTTAAAAGTAACTTTCCCCAACACTGTTGTTTATGAAAGCTTAACTAGACTGCTTTAACCAGCATGGTCAGTCTGATTAACCAAGGAAGGCTTTCTTTTCAACACCAAATGCTGGTCTTTTCAAAGGGATACATTTTTTCTAAAACAGGAAAGTGGGAGAAAGAGAGAGGAATAGTAACATGTTGCAAAAGAAGGAGAGAGCAAAAGAGAGCTTAACCTTTGAAGAACACTGCTGACCTGAGGGAGAGATGGTGCTAAAGTGGGGTTTCCGCTGCCTCAAGGGAGCCGAGAAAGAAGAAATCAATCACACACACTTGTATGCTCACATGCCTTAGGAGCAAACACAAGCTTACACACTCACAGGTTGTGCTCCTCTCTCCATCTGAGAAAATATAAGTTCTATAATCCTTTATCTCACCCCCAAAAGAGAAGAAAGATACAATAAATGGGAAAGGACGAAAATGAGAGGCAGAGACGGAAGGAAAAGGCAAGAGACAAAGAATAATGGCAGGCTGAGAGAAAACAAAAGACAGAAAAAAAGAATATAGAGAGTAATATCAGTCTCGTATTGTAAGAAGTGTCCAGCTTTTCCTCATGGAAACAAGACTTTCATATTTTCCTGCCATTTCCTTTCAATGCACAGAAATCTAAATAAAGCTGAATGACAGATGAGACCAGAGTGAGACCAGAAAGTTGACTAACACAATCATAATGTTTGAGCTTAGAAAAATAGTCCATCATTGTTTGATTTATTTATTTGATTTCAGAAACTCACATTCTCGCTGTATGTAGAGGTAATCTCTCTCTCTCTCTCTCTCTCTCTCTCTCTCTCTCTCTCTCTCTCTCTCTCTCTCTCTCTCTCAAAAGAAAAAAAACAGTGTTTAAGCAACTGACTGGTGGGTTAGTTCACCCAAAAATGTCATTAATCACTCAGCCTATTGACATTCCAAACGTGTCAGAACTTTTATCTTTGGAACACAATTAAGATTTTTTTTTTTTTTTTTTTTTTTTTTTTTTTTTATGAAAAGAGAGAGGCCCAGAGAGGTAGACATTGTTTAAAAATATATATATATATATATATATATTTTAAAATTTCTTCTCTTCTGTGTCAGTCTCCACTGATCATGATACACACAGTGCAGTGCTTCTGGGTTCTACGTCAGAACGCCATCTCATTATTGGGCGACACTATTTATGTGAGCATCACAAAGCATGTGCGTTATGCTGACGCAGGAGCTGGCCGATAATGAGTCGGTGTTCTATCATTTCTTGGTGTTCGTTCGTCATCTTAGCTTTATTTTTCGTGAAGCATTGTTTTGCTTTACTCCAGCCATGATCAGTAGTTGGTTTCTGGGCTGTATTGACTCTGACTTAATTGGGATCATCACGGTGCACCTGTAATAATGCACAATAACACGTCCAATAGTCCAGTCACTGTTGTTTTAATAGAAGGTTCAAGCCATCTGACATCAGTGTAGTGCATTATGCATATCTGTGATCGAGTGTGTGGTTTCTATAATAAGAACAGAATAAATAATTTGTTTACAGTAATAAATGATAAACATTTAAATCAAGTGAATAAACAGTTAAGGACACGTGTGTCACGGAGCGCTCAGCTACACCTCCCTCTGCTCTCATCCGCTCCCTCTCTCTGGAATTTTAGAACTGCACTTCTTATCTCTCCCTCTGGTCATTATCAATCTCCATTCCTGTCTGGTTTATCTGATCATCCTCTTCACCATCACCTGTTCATCATTATCTCCCCTTTATCTGGACTGTCTCTTTCATTGTTGCTTTGCAAAGTCTTGTTTCGCTCGGCAGACATTACCAAGCGTTATTCCCGGTCTCCTGTTATTATCTGGACCTAGACTTATGGTCAACACCATCTAAAACCGAGACCAAGACGCTACAAAGACTGGAGGGTATCGAGACCAAGACAGACCAAGTCGAGACCAAGACCGAGACCAGAAGAGATATTAAATATAATGCGGTTTTCATTATAATAACAATTATGTTACAGTTTTGTCACTAGTTCCCACTATTTCCCAATGTAAGATTTTGTTTTGCATTGCCTTTCTATCTGTGATGATTTCGAAGTCTCTAAATGAATCCATTCTGCAACTTTTAAATACATAATTATATATTTTTTTAAACAAAACCATTAAAGATATTAAATATTATTAGATATTAGATATTAAAGACCGATATGTGGAAAATTAAACTTGCTGTCTCAAGTTATGCCGACTCAAATACAGGTGAGCCCTTCACAGCTTTAAATCGGAACATAAGAGGGTGTGTCAAAGTCTGGGGGTGAGATTAAGTTACGGCTGTCAATAATTCCCAAGCCACCATTAAAAATCAACTTTGGTTTGATTTAAATATCAGCAGTGTTTCTCAGAAATCAATTACTGCAAGTAAGTGTGTTACTTGATAAACATTGTTTTGTTGAGATTTTAGAGGCCACTCATTTTGTTGTAGAATACCTCTGTGTATGGCTGCTTGAGCCTAATTGCTTGTTTGCAATGAACTATGTCTGATTATGGAGTTAAGTAGATGGTAGTTAATGTCAGATGACCCATGGTTAAGTCATTAAGGCAATTGGGTAATGTGGTTGAACTGTGGTGGAATCAATATGCCATTAGTGGCAAGGTTTTAATTGTGGTTTGATGTTTTGTGAGGGGTAACCAATCAATAAATAACCAAGGGGTAGTTATGATTAAGAGCATAAAAAGGGCATTGTTAGTCAAAAGGGAACACTGATGGACACGTTGAGTTTAATTAACTTTCCATTGCATTTCATTTGTTGGATCTATTGTTGGAGAGTGCCATGGCTTGAGGCAGACGAGAGAGAGGAAGCGAGAGAACAGGCGTTACCCTCGGGGTGAAAGACTGTTCAGTTATAGTGATTGATGGATTGCACAAAGCTGCCAAGAGCAGGAGGGTACTGGACACCGGGAAAGTGAGGAAAAATGGCTTGAGTTGTGAGTGAGGAGAAAAAAGGGACAACTTCTCTTCATTTCAATAGAGAGAACTACTTATGTTGTCTAAGAAAATCGATTTGGAGAGGAATCGGCCCTTGTGAGGAAAACGGCAAGCCTTTTTCCCTCCCTTTTTTTTTCTCTCAGAGTTGTCAAACTTGATGAAAGGTCTGCACCATCTTTGCTGAAACTCTGAGACAAGTGAGTTGTTATACAACAATGGTATTAAAAACACTACAGAGAGACAATTTTTCTCTAACCCAACTATCTGAGTTTTTTTTCTGTTATTCTTTCTGCCTGTGTGTATGTGGGTTATTTTGCCAACACAAAGGTTCATGGATATGTCATTATTTTGAATGACAGCTGTCAGAACTTGGCTGTTTGTCGAACTGGTGGCTGAGAGAGAAAGAGCACACGGCATACGAGGAGTGTGAGGCTCTCTGAAGCCTTCTGGTCAGATACCAACGCTATCTCTTGATGCAAAGAGCTTTTCAGATACTCTGATGTCTATAAAAGACACCTAGCATGAATGTGAGAATTTTGGTTTGTTCATGTTTCATGCCTGTCATGTGATTCCCTGTTTGTCATGTGATCCTGCCATGTGTCTTGTCATTGGTTAATCATCTGTTCAATGTTCAGTGGTGTCCCTTGTCTTGTCATTAGTCTGTGTATGTAAGCCCTCATGTTTGTCATGTGTCTTGGTCAAGTATTGTTTCCTGTAATATCTGTTGAGTGAGAAAGTCCATGTCCACTGTTTTGTTTCATTCCACGTCATGCTTTGTTTTATGTTTCGATCATGTTATGTTATTTTTGAATAAATACACTTGGGTTCTCGCTACAATAGAGTGCCGAAGTTATGGCGTCACTTTGTAGGACAGCGGCGCATGGGTTTCTTCGATTGAAAAGCAATGCATTTTCCCCATAGACTTTTGGAAATTCGCAAAAAATAAGATCTGTGTTCAACAAAGAGTTGCGACCCTTACACGTTTTGTTTATCAAGATAATCTATAATAAAGTTCATCCAAAATTTATACATTTCGAAGCCTACATAAAGTTTTTAAAAAACACAAGCAGATGCAATTAAGGTAAAATAAATAAATAAAAAAAAAAACACAAACAGGTTCTATAACTGTGTGTTCTATGTCATAGATCAAAACGCAAACATATTTAGAGGCTTTGTTAACCACTGACCTTATTTCAGGCGATTTAGCAAAAACTCATTCAAAAATCCCATAGACTTTAGAGCAAGGGAACCGGGAGTGGTAAAATGCCAACTCACTTCCGCGTTTTGGCCTTCAGAGTGACATCGTAATTAAAAAAAAATAAAATAAATTAAAAAATAAAAAGGTTCGTTAAATTATACGCATGATCTCTGTGTTCATTCAGCTTTCTGGTCTCCACCTATGGCACGTCGTTTTCTTCCCTATTTCTGTTTCTGACAGTGTTTCTCTTTCTCTCGCTCCCTCATTCACTCCCCTGTTAGAGGTAATTCTTATGTAATGGCCTAGGGTCGCCATCTGAATGGTTATGTCTTTACACCTCATTCACTTTCATTGCCTCCGTTTCCCACTCGCACATTACCTCTTCATTTCTTGCATGCCAGCTAACTTTCCAACACCAAAGTAGTGGGAAAATAATAATAATAATAAAAAAATAATAATACATACATATATATATATATATATATATATATATATATATATATATATATATAACAACAACTGAAAAAAATAAATAAAAATGCTTTCATTCTATTCAGATGGTCTCAGGAGCCAGTCAATCGAAAAACATACACCCATGATGTATAGAAAGGTGTGGTGATATAGTGGCCTGCCACTGAAGAGAAAGGCTCAGTGCACCAGAATTATAAAGTGCAGCCTGCTGGAAAGGCTAACCATAGAGCTATTTGAAAACCCCTTATAGCAATCTGTTTAAGAGCCATCTCCTTAATTGCCACAGAGCTTCAAGTGGACCAACGACTCAAAAACCAAACAAAATATGTCTGCCATTTTTTTTATTCTGCTGCAGTGGCGACGAGGGCATTGCTCTATAACACTTGTGATAATCTCATACTTACTGTACATCACTCAGACTCTTTAAGAGCAAGTTTGCTGGAAAGCCTTGCCTTATTATTTTAGCACATTTGTATACAAACATCTGATGTACTTATCGCGATTGACATTGTACAATATTTTATCAATAATATTATGACAAATCGTATTCAAGAGATAAATCTTATTCAAAAGAGTCTTTTTTTTGTGAATGCAAAATATCTGGTTAACTGGACTGCTAACTTAGCCAAGATGACGATGCTGGTTGGTTTTATTGGGTTTTGGGGTACTTTTCCACTTGGCCAGGCTCCAAGACCAACTAGAAAAGCAAATCACTCTCGACTAATTTAAGCTTTTTAAGCAGGGTGTCTTTGTTCTAAGTTAGATTAACATTGGTTCAATCTACTGGAGAGAAATGCCTAACAAGGCTAGTCTTTAAAAATCAAAAGCTAATGAAACCTAAAAATGAAACTTTGATGTCTCAAAGGAGACAAGATGGTTCTTGGAACAAAATGATTCTTCAATGGGAATGTTTTGTGTGTGTGTGTTTTCTGCAAGTACAACCATTTCTAAAGATCAGTAAGTAATATTTCACTCAGATCACTGATGGAGAAGGGCCATCGAGTCGTCTACATCAGCACAGAGCATTGAGTTTAATCTTTTACAAATGTACGCTTTTGATATTGCAAGCACAGCAGTGTTTGTTTTAAGTGGTGTTTTGGTGCGGTCATGCCGGTAACAGGTCATGTGTGGGTGATGCACAAGAGATTCCTACTGCTGCTTTTATTCTATATCAGGAGAGCTCACTTATGCAACCTACTTATTGTCTGGTAACGCGAACAACTTCAGCCTTAAACGTACAAATGCAATCTGTTATATGAAACGAGCTGAAACCCCTTCACATCATGCAAGTTTGGCTTTACTTCAAGCTTAAATTAAACCATAGAAATGTAATCTTGAAGGCAGACTAGCATGTTTCCAATCATCCCCATGTCTAAATGCTTCTCTTGTTAATCCATCTTTAGGTCACTCTGTGAAACACGTGCCCTTTCCAGTTTGATATAGAGATTTTTAAGTCCTTTTTTTTTGGGTGAGAGCTATAATATTTGTACAGAAAAACAATGTGCTGTAATGTCACTCAATTGCATTGTCATCTTGAGCTAAATTAATGTTTTCATTTTATGCTGACTGCTTTATTTTAATAGTACATTCCAATATTTTTGTGCAAGCTTGACTAGTGAAACCACTTTACAATAAGGTTCGTTAGTTAACATTAACTACATTAGTTAATATGAACTAATAATGAATAGCACATATACAGCATTTGTTAATCTTTGTTAATATTATTTTCAACATTTACTAATACTTGATTAAAATCTTGTTAACATGAGTTAATGCACCGTGAACTAACATGAACAAACAATGAAAAGCTGTATTTTCATGAACTAACATTAACGAAGATGAACAAATGCAGTAACAAATGTATTGCTCATGGTTAGTGCATGTTAGTTAATACATTAACTAATGTTAACTAATGAACCTTATTGTAAAGTGTTACCCAACTTTGCTACCGTGATTTTTAAGAAATGCTGCTTTTTCTACAAATATCTGCTGTTAATTTGTCAGTTGTTTTTAGTAGCAAAGTCGACAGTGTTAGGAAATACTAAATAGTTAAAGAGGTCTCATCTTCAAATAATGAAATAACACACAATATCAAGTCAAAGTACCTTTTTTATTTACACTTTTCACTTTTTTTCAGTACGTTTTAGTCCTTGTTTCATATCATACATGCTTAATTGCCTGTGTACATGCTTTGACACACACAATAATCCAAGCTTGATTAGAGCTCTGTTGGCACAGGATCTGTGGCATGGCATGGTGAACTTCCACCCAGTAGTGTGTTATCTGTGCCAAGCAGGGCACTGCCATGCCAATCTAGGACAGTGTCGGGAATGGAGCGAAGCCAAAGGAAGCCGTGAAAGGCAGGCATGCTTGTCTGCTGCCCATTGCTTTGCCAAGGTCAAGCATGTTTGGCAGTAATTCTGATCTCCAGTCTCCGGTGATAAAATGCCCAGACTGAAAAAAAAAAAGCTAGATAAGGTCAGATATGAAAAATGATCAAATGGATGAGTTAACACAGTGACCCAGTTGAATGTGGACGGGAAGTACATATTTAATAAGCCAAAGTCTAACGGTGGTTGGGTTTTGTTGGATCAGTGGTTCTGTAATTCAAAGATACCTGCACATATGTTGTTAATAAAGAAGTATGCCATGTGCGGTTTATTGGTTAAGGGTAAATCTGAGTAATCCAAGTCAGCCACCTGTGGATTTTGCACTGCTACAGTGGCAGAAGCAAATCAACCGACGCATTTATTCCAACAAGGTTGCTACGCTACTTGTGCTTAAACCTGCCTCAAAACAGGTCATTATTCAGCACTGCTGACAAGGTGCATGTGTAGTTAGGAAGAGGACTTGACTATGAGTGCCCATTGCTTTGTCTGATAATTTGTCTCACATGGTTATTTGATCATTTAAAAGTGACTTTCTTAATATTTTCAAGCTTTCGTCTCCGAGCTCGCACGCACTCGAGTAGACATGAAAAGAGTTACCAAATTAGCTCATCTCCTGGTACAAGTGAACGTCTCCCTGTTGTAGTTTTTGTTTCATGTCTAGGATCAAAGAGACTTGACGTTTCAGAGGAGGTTTGCATGTGAATGACACGGCCTGTTATCTCGAGCCAAAAACAAACTCATTTTCATCTCGTTTCATTAGGCGGCAACAGACACTGAGAGAATCATCAGCATGCTGCTCGCAGACTAAGGTACTGCCCCCACATGTTACATGAAACGATTGGATTAATTTATGGTTGTCAGATGTCAAAGCAAATCTACTTACAGACAAACTTTTGATAACGATTGTCATAGATCTACGCTAGGAGTCTGATTTTGGTCTTACGGAAGCCCGTTTCTGCCTCTGAGTAAATAAATTGATTATTGGAGAAACGCATCTATGATGACATTTCTGTAAAATTATTTTACATTTCAGATGAGTTTCATGAAACGTTTGCAGTGAAATGTTCAGTGAGAGGAGATAAATGTATTCAGTTTTATATGAAACAGATAAATGTTAATTTGGCAATGTTTTATTACATTGGTTGTTGTATGTATCGTGGCAGTTCGGAAATGAAATGTCCAGTTGGGGCACTAAAAGTTTAACTGAATTATAAAATAGCATACCAACAAAACTAAACTATAACCTAAATCTTACAGATAGTGTAAGGCCAAAAAAAAAAAAAAAAAAAAAAAAAAAGCAAATGTGAGATTATTGCTGTATCAATCTTACACTCAGAAAAAAAAAAAAAAAAAAAAAAAAAAAAAGGTACAAAAGCCATCACTGTAGCGGTACCTTTTCAAAAGGTATACTTTTGTTCCTTTTAGGTACTATATGTACATTTCACTTTTAAGGTACAGCTTGTGTGACAGCTTGTGTACCTTTTTATGAGAGTGTATCATTTCTACTGGCTTCAGTTTACAACATCAGAAAAGCCAAACACACGGAGCACTATAAAAAAAAAAAAAAAAAAAAAAAAAAATTCAAGATTTGTTATCGCAACATTTTGTCTTTTGTCAAATCAACTTAAATAATTTATTTAGTTCAGATAACTTATTATTTTGAGTTTCTGATGATTAGGCCTAAATCAATATCCTTCATTGTATTAACTTACTTTTTCCAGTTCAATCAACTTAAAATTTTGAGGCAACCAGGTTACTTATTTTTTTAAGTTAAACCAACAGTATTTTTTTACAGTGAGCTTGTTATGTGATACAAACATCAAAAATCATTATTTTACAAATCATGTACTGTTAAGAGTGTTTATTTCAGCTGTAAACTGCAGTGAACTTTATGTGTAGGTACATTTTTGGAGTTTTGCAAAAATGTAGGTAGAGGCACATGGCTTTTCTTTTTTTCCCCCAATGAGCATGTTGTGGGGAAAAAAAAAATAATTGTAATTATAAGAAAAAAATTATTCACATTCACGCTTCCTAAAACCACAGAAGCTGTTATGCTTGTGTTTTGGGCTCCTTTTTAGTTTCCTGGTTGATGACATCACCTGAATTGAATTGAATCCATTGAATCGATTCCATACATGCTTCAGGATGCGCACACGCAGAGGCGTTTGAGTTTCCCTTGAAAGTAAACTCAAACTGTATTCTAGTTTGCTGTTTATTCATCTCACTTGATAGAATTGAGACAAATCAGACAGATGCCAGCATGGATGGTCTATGTGACATGCTTTCATTCTTGAAAATCATGGACAAGGGTAAACATGATTTGTGCCAACTACAAGTGTTTTGTGCAGTGAATTACTGACTGCTGAGAGCGTGAAACCTGAAATTGGAGAGATATCGTTGAGCCAAAGCAGTTCATGGTGATATTAATGCATTTCATTGTTTGAACATGTTGGTGCTATGTTGGTTCGCCACTTGATGTCCAATGTAAAATTTAATTCCTGAAAAACAACCAGTGTCTCCATGATAAATTGACAGCAGATACATCTATTATGAAACCAGTAAATAAATTAGTTTAGGAATAGGTATTTTTTGGGGGGGGCTTTCCATTTGGGGTTTACAGGAAAGTAAATATATGTATGTAGCTCAAGGAAATATTGACATTCAGTCATATAATCTATTTTAAAATCAAAGGTAGGTTTCAGAAGGTAGATTTGAGTAATTATTCATGAAAAAAGAACATAACATAATATAGTAAAATCAGAAGAAGACTCTTCCAGGTGTTTCTCTTAGGGCAGACGTGAGGAGACATTTAAAGATGGATGAGAGGCATTCATGTCTGTCAAAGAGGCTGTGAGTTATTAGAGCATGCCCGCCTGGTGGCCATCTCAGTTCATGCACACCTGAGTTTGAGTGCCAAGGGCCACCCGGGGAACAGGTGCAACTAAACTTGCATCTCGCACCTGAATAAGCACGCCCTGCGTACATGTGTATACACAATCATTAACGTATAAAGCAAATTGTTCTAATTGTGTAACAGTGCATGTTAAAGCATTGATATTTTGTGAATCATATTTCCTGCGGTTCCATTTGTTTTGTCTTTATCTTTGTTTGTCTTTATCTTCTGTAATATGATATAAATAGTATATAGTAAATTGAGTTGTGGACCCCATTGACTTAAACTATACAAGTAACTAACTCATACAGGTTTGAGTGAACAATGGCAGAATTACTTCTATTACTATTATTCTATTATTAGAAGTAATTTTAAATGATCCCTTTTAACAGGTCTGTTTAACTCTGTTGCTGTAGTTCAACTGGTAGTTGACATGGTGCTAGCACGACTAAGGTCATGATTTCCAGGTTGAAATGAATGAATACAGTTTTAATTGTCTATTTTCTACAAACAGAGCTCTGAAGAAGTCCAATTGTTAAGATGTTTCTATCTGTGTGTGTCTGGATCGAGCTGCATGTTCAAGAGAGTGTGTGCTTCCTTGAAGCCTTTCTAATGACCCTCTTGTCCTCTGAATGTGGGTCCTCATTACTCGGGAGGCATCCATGAATATGCTTGTAATGGCCTGGCAGCTCTCATCAGGCTAGAATAATGACTGAAGAGTCTCTCGTTTCTTCTTTTGTGCTTTTCTTTCTCTAATGTCCTAAAGAGATCAGTGGTCCTCTCCCAGCCTAAATATATTAGGCAGATCAAGGACAAAAACATCTATACTAATGGAGGAGGTAATTGGCCCTCAGGCACACAACAGATGAGGAAACTCAACAATGTTTAGCGGCTCTTTGAATTAATTTTTTTTTTAGCCTAACATGTGAATTGATAATTGATTTAAGTACATAAAAAACAGAGACAAAGCCATAATTGATATCTGTAGAGATGTGGTTCTAAATGCACACAATTAAACACAAGTCACAACTCAACTTAAACGCAACTCATTTTTTTATTTCTTATTATATCTGATAATGATCATGTGTGCCATAATTACATGGTAAATAAAATTATAATATTAACCAAAAATAGATGCAGAATCAAAATGAAAAAGATAGTAATTAAAAAAAAAAAACGGGTTTCACAACAATTAATGTCCTGAGAAAATGTCCCGTGAGTGGCACTAAAATAATTTTTATTTTTATTTTTTATTTTTTTCGGATCAAAATTGGACAGCTGAAGACAAATGTTGGCTGGTCTGATGAGTCTCGATTTCTGTTGAGACATTCAGATGGTAGAGTCAGAATTTGGTGTAAACTGAATGAGAACATGGATCCATCTTGCTTTGTTACCACTGTGCAGGCTGCTGCTGGTGGTGGTGGTGGTGTAATGGTGTATGTTTTCTTGGCACACTTTAGAGGCCTCTTAGTGCCATATGGGCATAATTTAAATGCCATGGCATACTTAAGCATTGTTTCTGACCATGTCCATCCATTATGATAAATAAATATATTTATCCCACAAATCTCCATCAACTGCAAGATGATATCCTATCAATATGGGCCAACATATCTGCTTTCAGCACCTTGTTGAATCAATGCCACATAGAATTAAGGCAGTTCTGAAGGTGAAAGGAGGTCAAACACAGTAATAGAATGGTCCTAATAATCCTTTAGGTTGGTGTACAAGGTCATAACATAATTGTGCAAAGAGCCACGTGAAAACAATACTTGTTTAATCCACAATCTGCCCCTGTAATCACAATTGTATGTAAAAATGCCACAGTTATGTTTTTCCAGTGAGTCTGTGTTGAATAAGTTATGATGCAAAATAAAGAAGAAACTATTCAGACTCAGCACAGATTTTTTTTTTTTTTTTTTTTTTTTTTGATAAAGTATTCAATTACAAAATGGCAAAAGTAAAGCATGTTCTCTTGTGATCTTTTGGACCCCAGCATCTACTGTATGCTTACTGTACATGATTGGGGTGCTGAAAGTCAAGTGATAAGACTGATGCTATCAAGGTGGGAGATGACTGAACTGTCAGTGTCACCCACTTATTTACTTACAATCCATAAAGGCTTTCTCATTATTTCTTATGCTGTGTTGTCTCTCTCCCACTCCATTTCACCTTTATTTTTTGACCTGTACGGAATTTAAGTTTGGTTCAAAAGTTTGGTTCATCATTGTCACAAGCAATGACAACCAAATAATCCATTCTTGCTAAATAAAGATTTTCTGTTCAGTGGCGAACATATATAACACACAATCAAAAAGCAATAACAGGAATTATGTGGTAAGAGGGACCCTTGCAAATGTATTTTTTTGAATATGGAACCTTCAGAGACTTATTTTCCATTGATTATTGTGCTAGTGTAGTATAGTCCTCTCGAAGTGGATGAAAAGAAAACTGACAGTACGCAAGAGTTTGGTTATGAGAAATGAGATCATGGATATTTTCTCAACCGTCACACTGCATCTCGCTGCTTTTTTAGCGTCTTTTGCATAAGCGCCACACTTTTTAAAAAGGTTGTGTCAAGTTGAAACATGTGTTAATTTTCGTTTCTTTTTTAATCTGCTAAATGGTCTTGTGAGCAAGTGGTTGCAATGCCAATTTTCTTTGAGCATTGTACATGCGTCTTGCATCTTTTGCAGCATCTCACTCATGACTTGACATTCTAAATTTAAGTGTTGAGACTTTTTTTTTCCAATTCCACTGCTCATATCTCATGTTTTTCAATGCAAAAAAAAAAAAAAAAGTTCTGTGTGAAATCCTTGTCATCATTGGGTCAACGTCCTATCAACGTTCATGCCATTTAAATTCTATTCGACAGATGTTTGACAGTGATGATTTATTGATGCAATTCTGATGTGAAGGAGTCCATTTAAAGTGAAATTCTATTTGTGTTCATTTCAGCAGTTTGTCACAGAATAAAAAATAGCTTTGTGGGAACCTAGAGATAAAACTCTATCACTCTATTCAAACAGCACATACAGTGAACTAACTGTTTAAATGAATCAGCTCAGTTGAGTCAGGTCATTAAGTGAATCAGAGTGAGTCTTGTTTGATGTCTCAGTTTATTGAGTTCAGGAAAATCAGAATTCCAAGAAAAGTCTGGTTAGAAATTGCATTTTCATTTCTTTCTCTTTTTTTAGTTATCTATCTATCTATCTATCTATCTATCTATCTATCTATCTATCTATCTATCTATCTATCTATCTAGCTATCTAGCTATCTAGCTATCTAGCTATCTAGCTATCTATCTATCTAGCTAGCTAGCTAGCTAGCTAGTGAGCTAGTCAGCTAGCCAGTTTTACTTACTAGTACATGTATAAATAAAGAAATTGAGGTAAAAGAAGCAACCTTAGGAAGAATAAAGGAGAGGAAGAAGAGGAAGAGAGCAAAATATATTTAGAAGCTGTGTGCTGTGAATGGTGAGTGCTGGCATGTCTCCGAATGTGATTTATTGTCTGAAAGATAATTCAGCAACGTTCAACACTCACTCAAGGCCATAATACGCTGCATCCCAGAGGGGGCTCGGTTCTGAACGCACACACACACATTGATGTCCAGGTGGCTCAGGCTTGATTACTGGCTAATTTATGGTCAGGCCCCTGTCAGCCCCTGGCTCCCAGCACACAACTGGTACTGACACTTGTATGGAATAAAACCCTTACAGCTGCCTTAGTCTATTATTCTCTCTCTCTCTCTCTCTCTCTCTCTCTCTCTCTCTCTCTCTCTCTCTCTCTCTCTCTCTCTCTCTCTCTCTCTCTCTCTCTCTCTCTCTCTCTCTCTCTCTCTCTCTCTCTCTCTCTCCCTCTCCCTCTCCCTCTCCCTCTCCTCTGAGTTTAACTGAGCAGAATTAGTGCAAAAGCCGAGGCCTTGGAGCTACACATCAACTCCAATTAAACTTCAATACAACATGGAGAATGTCCGAGAGATACGCTGTTGCAGTTTACACCATATTTACAGCAAAAACGAACAGGAAGTTCACAGATATTTAAATACACTTCCATGTGGGCTCCAGCTGTGAAAGTGGATAGATTAAGTTTTGGTGAACACTTGCCAGACCCTTTCAGAGTGAATTGGTTTTATGAGCATATACGAAGATTGTCCTTTAATAACCCCCATCTAGAACTTTTTCTATTCTCTTTCTGTCCAACTTTTTTCCCTCTTTTATCTCCCACTCCCCTAGCCTCTGCAGTGCACTAACCAATCCCGTTAGTCAGGTCACATTGGCATAAAGCGATTTGAAATGTTTCATATTAGAATGCATTGACTGAGCCGTAGAGTTCTGAGTGCTTCCAGTAGACAGTATTCATCTCATCGGTATTGATGTGAACAAGATTTCCCTCAGCGCTGAGGTCCCCACTCGCACCATTTTACATTAAAGAATATTTACATTTTTTTCAGACTTTAAATGCTTTCTCAAATACCTCACGCCCAGATGAAATGGCGTATTGAATCTCATTTCTGGCCATGGAACCCTGCACTTGATGGCTTCACCGCTCTGAATGCGTCACTGACACCTGCCTATGTACCCAGACTAACATAATTAGTGCTCTTTCTCTGCCTCTGTGAAATTTTATCATGGCACAAAGCATGCAAATTACATTCTAGGACTCTTTTAGCGACTCTAGTTACTGCACTAATGACATAACCGGCTACAAGAAAAGCAGCTTTAAAAAGCTGGTGAATCAAATGATCCAGACATTTCACAAGATTAGAAGAAAGGTAATTTTAAGAGGGTTATTTAGAAGAAAAGTGGAGCCAAGTAACAACTATGAGCACCTTTTACCTCCAGTCCAATAACTCTGAAACACCCCGAAGAAAGAGTAGAGGAAAAGAGACGAAAAAAGCTCCTGTAAGGGCAGCTCAACTATGACTTAGTAGACATGTCTTGACCTTGACCGTGTGGGCAAAACTCGAGCTGAGTGCTGCTAATGAAGTGTCAGGACTCATAAGACCTTATGAAAAACTAGGCCATGGAGTGAGAAAAGGAAATGTTCTCTTGTTTCAAGCGCTCTTCAAGGTGAATCAATGTACTCTCATTGTGAGGATTGTTTTAAAACGTTTTGTGTGACCTCTCCTTTTCCTGTCTCAATCTCTTTTTCTCAAAATATGTCTTTAACACACATACATACAGAAGGGCACATGCAAAAAAAATAATGTTAATAGACAAAAGAAAAAGGCATACTGTTCCTTTTGGTGTATTTTTACAATACAGTGTAAAGGAATTTATTGAATTTAACAGGAAAATACATGCAATTGTACTGAAAAATACAGCAGAAATTGTTTTATTTAAAGTTAAAAGTGATGAATTATCTTCTACTTGTTGCCAACTGTTTTATTTCAAAAGATGCAAACAAACAATTTGAATGCTTTATTTTAGTGTATGTGTGCGTGAGACACTACCGTTTAAAAGTTAGTGGTCTGTAAGCTTTTTTTTTAAGAAAATAATACTTCTGTTCAGCAAGGATGCCTTGAATTGAACAAAAGTGATAATAAAGACATTAGTAATGTTCTAAATGTTTTCTATTCTATTAGGTACGGGGTTTCATTGGCATTCTAAAACAACAGTCAGTCTCTAAAACTGAGGGAAATTAAAACGAGAGAGAGAGAGAGAGAGAGAGAGAGAGAGAGAGAGAGAGAGAGAGAGAGAACGAGAGAGAGAACGAGTGAGAAAGTAAACTCATTTGCATGCAAGTACACATAAAATTTAATTTTCAGCTAAAAGCCTTGTTTGTCATGCATTCTCATTTGCATTGCTTTTAAATATTCATGAATGTATTTGCATGAACTAGGACAGTGTCTGTGCACGAAACGTCACCCTGCGTTCAAAAGATGTTTTAGTTTGACATTCTACTCAGTGCTATAAGGGACACTAATGTGCTCTCCCAGCATCACACACACTTAGATTTACAAATGCAACCATGTAGCAGTGCATACTTCCCTATCAAGCGACGAATGTCCTACTAATATAATAGTGCACCGAAACCTTTTAAGGGCGGAAATGAAATGCCAAGATGAAAGCAAAATAAACCGTCCAATTAATTTAGTGCATCTTATGTTTGTGTAAGTATTTATTTATTTATTTAAAATCCATAACATCCACAAGGGCACATTAGTGTGTATAACTAAAATGAGGGTGGACCAGGTCGGTCGGTCGTGTGACAGCGAAACAACCGGCATCGTTGACTAGCCAACTCGGTGTTGTGATTCGGCCTCATTGCACGTCTAAGTGTCTGGATGTGTTTTCTAAATGCACGCTCTCATTCCATTACTGTCAGAGGCTGGTGCCTGTCACAGCCGGAGTGGGCCGGTCCTCAGAGAGGGAGGAATTCTGTAAATATTTAACTACGAGCTATAGGGGGAGGTAGAGAGGGCCGAGAGCTACAGATGCGTAAATAAGTAAATACAAAAAGAGGCTAGTTGGGAGCTAAAAGGGTAAAAGTGCTTCCCTGTATGTGTTATATAAATAAATAAAAAACACACACACGGAGATACGGGATCGTACGGGTGAGGGAGGTCCTGGTGGAAGCCAATTGAGATATCAAACCACTGCAGGCTCTTTTACACACAAGCTTAAATAAAACACACTCAGGGCTTGGCCCTGTTTTCGCACATCACACTGCATGTTTATGGCAGGACTAACAGGGCTTGAATTTTAATTGCCTTCCTCCTTTTGTTCCTCTAGCACACACACGCAACTCTTAGAAAACTTTCCACATTCTTGTCTGGGTAAACTGAGGGGCCGAACTGTAACAATACATTACACTCGGAGCGAAAGACGGCTTTTTAAATTTTAACTCAAGCTAAAGAGCAGGTTTGGCTCTGGCTGCTTCAGTTAGTGTTGAGTGCTGCTGATGCTAGCTATCTCCCTTTCTCTCTCTCTCTCTCTCTCTCTCTCTCTCTCTCTCTCTCTTCCTTTGTCTCCTCCTTCTCTCTCGTCTTGCTGTCAGACTGATGGTGCGTAGGTTTGACACAAGCAGACGGTTGGTCTCTGAGGCGGATTAGAACTTGGAGGTGAAGGAGTGCACAGACCGAGGTCAGCCTCTGACAGCCCGCAGCTTCAAAAGACCCGCTCTAATTTCACTCCTTGCAAATCAATAGTGAAAACTTGCTGATTACAAGTGCACATCTTTTGAATGTGATACTAGTATGTACACGCAGCAGATGCCACAGCCCGTGCCAGATGAATTAGTTTCCTGTGACACGGCATGATTCCCTTTAGGCAAAACATGTCCTATCTATCTATCTATCTATCTATCTATCTATCTATCTATCTATCTATCTATCTATCTATCTATCTATCTATCTATCTATCTATCTATCTATCTATCTATCTATCTATCTATCTATCTATCTATCTATCTATCTATCTATCTATCTATCTATCTATCTATCTATCTATCTATCTATCTATCTATCTATCTATCTATCTATCTATCTATCTATCTATCTATCTATCTATCTATCTATCTATCTATCTATCTATCTATCTATCTATCTATCTATCTATCTATCTATCTATCTATCTATCTATCTATCTATCTATCTAAAAGAGTGACTTATTATTGTCCCATTTTTTTATTTTTCTTTGTCTTAGTTCTTTCTCCCATGCAAACTATGTATTTAGTGTGCCTGTGTATAGACTTGTGTATCTGTATGTACGTCTGTGCGTGTGTGTGTACGAGTATGTGTGTGTCAAGGGCTGGCAGCAGCCAGACCCGCTCATCCTCAAACGGGCATTGGCCCAAACCTCGCCGGGGTTGGTGCTATTTGAGTCGACAGGGCTCTCACATCCTTCTCTTCCTCCATCTACCTCTTCTCGTCTTTCCCTCTGCCCTCTCCCTCTAGCCCACCCCTCACCAAATCACAGCTGACATGTCAAGCGCCTCCTGGGGCCTCCGCCAGGCTTAGCTCATTTGGCCACTTGTCTTTATTTGTCTGACTCCAGGGGAACATTTATACATCCATTCATTCATCCTTCCCTTTCTTTCAGCCTCTGAATGCATTTTCTTTCCACGCTAGTTATACACAGAGAAGAAAAAATAATCATAGACGTAGTTTATTTCTTTTAGACCTGATCTGTGTTGCTGAGGAAACCAGGGCTAGTTTTCACAAAGAATAGAAATAGATTTCTGTAATTATAAGTGGTATTTAATGATTTTGTTGTTTTTGTTGATTTATAATTGTTTAACATGATCAGTCTCTTCTCTGATTACGTGTTTACTGGTACGAGGGCGGAACAAGCTGTCATTCACATGTGATTGCAGCAATAGCAAACAAGTATACAACAATCCAATCAATTTAAGAGTGAAGTGACATAACATGTAGTGTTCTAACCAAGTATGGTGTCCCCTACTCTGAATTTGTGCTCTGCATTTCACCCGTACGAGTGTATAGACACAGCAGTGAGTGTTGAACACACACACAGTGTGTGTGTGGGCAGTGGGCAGCCATTTTTGCAGCAGTGGGCAGCCACAGCAGTGGGCAGCCATTTTTGCTGCATTGCCCGAGGAACTCTTGGAGTTGGTTAGGTGTCTTTCTCAAGGGCACATCAGTAGTAGGTAAGGAGAGAAGAAAGCACTGTTCAGTCACTCTCCCTATTTGCATTTTACTAAGACTCAAACCCCACAACCTTGGGGTTACAAGTCTTTGTATCTAACCACTAGGCCCCAACTGCCAATGGACAAAATCCAGTGCCACCCATTTTCTACCGTTCTGGCAGAGTGAGAGCATTTATCCATCCAGTAACATTATCAGAATGGTCATTCGGAGTTATCTGGTCTTTAAAAAAATTCTCAAATATTAGCACAAAAAACAATATTTATCCATCCTTCATGGATGTTATTTTTTTTTACGTTTTGGTTGGATGATTTTTCAAAGATGTTACTAGTTTTAGAACGTTCAACATTCAAAAGTAATGTTCCCATAATGTCTTCAAAACTATAAATTAGAATATTCTGATGCACAATATATCGGCCACCATATCGGTATCGGCCGATATTTGTTCATTTTTATGTCATCGTTATCGGCCTGATTTTTATGTTATCGTTATCGGCCTAAAGCTGATAAATAATGAATTATTTCCTTCAACACTTGCACACTTGAGACACTTAAGATGCGCACTGTTCAACATGATTGATCTTAATTGCTTGAAAGGAAAATATAGTTTCGTATGAAGTGCAAGTGCAAAATGTGCTGTCATATCGGCTACATAAAAGTATAATGAGAACATTATAATTGTGTGATTGGGAAATGGATTTTAATTGTGAGACTTTTGTTTTTGCAATCAGGCTCTCAGAAATTTAGATTTATCGACCGTTATACCGGTTATCGGCTTTCAAATATAAAGAATTATCGGTTATCGGTATTGGCCAAAATGTTCATATCGGTGCATCCCTAGAATATTCCATTAATGTTCGCAAACCAAAATATTGAGAAAAAAATTTAATATTTTTAACAGACAAAAATATTTTTTTTCTCAACCAACTGGGAAAGTTAGCAAAAAGCTCCAAATCTCTATGCATTTCTTTCTTGTGTGAAACACAGAGAAGTAAGCTATCTTTTTGTATGAGCTAGCCTTTAACACTAGCAACATTTTACAAGAATTTGTGTGATAATATCTATTTTATGGGGCACTATTACACATTACAGTCCGTGACAAAAGTGGTTTGTTGTTGAATGTCATTTTACTAAGATCAGTTTTGTTTTTCTCACTAGACATGGCTTGTTTGTCCTTGCATTTCTCTCGGCAAGAGCTTGTATAGATTTGTAATTTTCTCTTTGGCATTGATCTTAACTGTATTTTCCCCTACTCTATAAACAGAAAGAGAGGGAAAGGGAGCGAGCGGCGCACAATTGCCCATACTTCAGATAATTTTATCTTAATTACCGCAGGGAGCAAGCAAAGGCAGTTTAAAAATGAAATGGGAAAATAAATACTAGCTGAAGACTGATAGCTTGCGGCTCTGAATCATAACAGGTCAGAGGAAAACAATCGAAACACGTCCTTTCCCACATCTGTTTGGCCCCGGGGCCTCATATGCGCTGTAACCTCTGTGACACGGCGCTTTGCCGGCTACAACTGGAACAAACCATGAGGGATTTTGGCTTTTTGAAGCTTCAAATTAATTCATAGACTGTCTTTTCTCTGTCTCTTTTATCGTTTAACTCTATTTTTTTTCACACTCATTGATCTTGATTTTAATTATTCATAAATATGGGGAAAAGATATTATGATGAACCTTGACCTTTTCTTGACAAGATGGTGACATTAAAGGGCTCGACCCAGGGGTCTCAGTCAAGATCAGGGGAAAGGCAACTAATGACAAGATGTATCAAAACACTCTCACGTCAGGCTTAATCACACCTCAGTAAAAACTAGCCTTAGGTGGGTAGGACAGGTTATTCCTTAATAAATTCAAAAGGTCATGTTCATATATATATATATATATATAAATATATATATATATACATATGTTTATAAGAAACATATTACTATTTTTTTACCATAATATGTCAGCAGCATGTATTTATTTATTTATTTTAATTTAATTAATTAATTAATTATTATTTTTTTTTTGAGATAATGACGTTTATGGGAAAGGAAAGATTGTAATTAGGAAATTAGGGAAAAAAAGGAGAAAAAACAATTTCTAAAGTTAGTTCTTCTAAACATTAAATGACAATAATAATGACCATAATTTAATAATACCGTTTATTTATTTCAAAATGTATTAATACTGTAAACCGTGATATTTTCTGAGATGTTATCATACTGTGAAAATCTCCTACCATTACAACAGGGGATTCCCAGCGTGCAAGTGCTGCCCAGGAGGAGTCAGACCCAGCCCTGGCTTTAATTGTCTGTCCACTTCATAGCAGTTAGACGTGTACAGTACGCAAACCTTAGACCTCAGTAATCCTGCCAGTATTCGGAAGGGAAAGATTCAGATTCCCTTTGGTACAGCTACTAGAAGACGTACAACTGTGAGATTGGTTGCTCACGTCACATCTACGTCGTCAAGCTCAGTGTGAGCCTGCACAGTGCGCAGGAAGTGAGTGCTTCTAATTGACTTCACTTTTCTCCATTGGAGTCTATGTGGTCGCTGTGTCCATCTACACTATACTTGCCCACGTGTGGGGGTGGTCACATTAGGGCCAATCAGCTCGGGCTGAAGAAACTGTACATCTTGTTGCTTTCATTCGAATTTCTTAAACAGAGAAAAATGTTTTTATGTGATTTACATCATTTAAAAATGAAGACTTCAAGCTTCGTAAAGACACGTTTCATGTCACAGTGAGAGAGGCGGGAGAAAGCGCATCATGTTTATTTTCTTTATTTTACGAAAAACACGTAACTCCCGACCCAGGGGGTTAAATCATGTGTTACATGTGCAGCAGTGGCAGCAGCATGTCTTACATTCTTACAATTATGTCTGTGAATGTATTGGCAGTAGCAAGTCTTTTTCTGTAGCAGCAGCAGTATAGCAGATCTATTCCTCCATGAACAAATACATTAATTTTGCAATATCCATTTTCATATCCATATTCAAAATTTTAAAACAAAATACACAATGAAAGTTGTGAAAATAAACAGTACGGTTGACTGATGGAGGAAGGGACTGCAACTAATCTCTGCTAATGCAATCCAAACATGCGCCACATGTCTTTACAGTGCAGCCCACGTATCTATATTTCCATGTCACTACTTTCTAGCTTTCATCTAAAGATAAGACAGGCAGAAATCCATATATTCAGTAAGGCTATATGTCTTTGATCCATTTTTTTTCTCTCCCTTTTGTCTTTGAGAGCATAAATGCGATTCGTAGAGTGAAAGTTGTACTTTCAAGAGAGTGTTAAAGTTAGACAGTAATGCTGTCAGCGGAGAAATTGCTTTTTTCATAAACAAACTTCTCAGCCTCACAAGACTTCCAATGAGTCAAACACATGCATGCATGCACACACACACACACACACATACAGTACACACACTGCCCACACTGAGTGACTCTCCAGATGGTGCTGTGAAGAGTGCTTCAGACTTCAAAACGCTTGTCACATTGCTCATCAAACCCATCATATGGATTCTCCAATTAAAACAAATTATCTACATTTCCTCCCTATTCAGTGCCGGTAAACACCATTAGCATTTGTTTAACTGGCCTTGGCGACCCATCGATTGCTTTATGTGCCCTGATGTCACTTGATGGTGTCACAATGTTAACAGCGCCAGAAATTCCAATAAACACCAATGCTAATGCCAATCATTCCCGTCTTCGCAGTCAGCTGATGAACTGTGCAATTTGCAGAACATCTGTTCTATTACAAATCAGAAACCCACAAGCTCTGTCTTTTTCCAGTTGAAATACCACTTTCGGTTCTTGAAAAGTTCACATATACTCCCACCATGCAAATAGGATGTATTCTTGTATTTCACACACACACAACACATCTATCTTTCTGTCTGATTCCGGTTCTTGAGTTGGCGCCATCTCTTTTATACTTCATATGCTTCAATGCAAGAACCGGAATAATCAACGGAATAAAACAGCGAGAGCCTGCTTTGCCCTTGGAATTATTGATGATGTTTTGACTTTCCCAATACAGGTTCAGGATCTTTGGTTAAGAAGCTGCCATTACCGTTCCGGTGATAATTAAGATATTATTCAGGCAAGAAATAAAAAGCCCAGGTTTTCTGCTGGTGTCTAGCACAATAGCTGCAATCATTGACAAGTTCCAATGATGCTTTTAGGTGGTATTAGAATAATGCCACTGAAATATATTCAGTCAGGCAGTGAAATAGATAATGTTGTTATTTGTCTTCTTGAAACTTTGTGGTCCTGTTGGGAGCAGATGTGGTAATGTTGGAGCCACATGTGAGAATCCATTTATCTGTTGGTGGAATCAGCAGTGCTAACTTAGATGTGGTATTCGTCTGTTGTTTCCACACACGTTCGTTCATCAAACAAGGATGAGTTTGACGTATTGCAGTCATTTTTGATTCCTGCACCAAAATAATAGTTTGATATATGAACAAGATAGCAGCTGTTGTACTATGCATGTAGTATGTTGGTAACATACTGATGTGAATTTGATCTCTGGAGATACATGAGGAATGTCTAGAGCGCTGTAATTTAAGGTCTGTTCGCACTCATTAGGCAAACAAATGTTCAGTTGGTAATTTCTTGATTGAACTGTAATTAATTATACAACATAAATAGTCTGCATATATGCGTGAGGTTTTTTTTTTCTCTTTTTTTTCTTTTTTTTTTTTATTATGCTTACCAAAGCTGCATTTATTTGTTCAAAAATACAGTAAAAATATTATATATAAAATCTAAAAATATTTTCAAATGCAATTTATTCATTTGACGCCAAAGCTAACTTTCCGGCATTCTTCAGTTTCATGATTCTTCTGAAACCATTCTAAAATACTGATTTGGTGCTCAAGATACATTTCTAATCATTATCAATGTTGAAAACAGCTGTGGTTATTGTTATTTAATGGGTCTTTAAAGTTATTAAACTATGAAAAAAGAACAGCAAAAACTAACTGATCCATATGTGTTGCATTCCAAATCATCTGAAGATGTTTTGATGTTTTCTCTCTTTTTTTTCTTTTTTTTTTTCCTCACAAGAAAGAAGTTGTGAAGGTTTGAAACAACATGAGGGTGAGTAAAAGAACAGTGGGGGAACAGTTCCTTGAAGTGAAGTGTTTGTCTACATTTGGGAAGGAATGTTTGTGATGTCCTCTTCAGTTCAATAAGTTATCATAGCACCAAAATGAACGTATTCATACATCGACTGAAGAGAGCTGGGCTGTCTGAATCAGTGGCAAAACCAAGTCAAACCATTTCTAAAATAAAAATGAGACTGTGAGAGACAGAGAAGACAAAAAAAATAATAATAAAAAAATTGACCTATCAGGCTCATTGTGTGAGCATTCCTGGTTTGCTGTGATCGATACAGAATCAAAATGCTCATCACGTCATTGCACCGTTACACTCAGGCATGACAGGGCATGGACGGTAAAAACAAAATGAATAATGAATAAACAGACATACAAACACTCTCACCAATGCAGAGACATTTGCTCATTATGGGAGAGGTGGCTTGACAGTGGTCATAGAGGCTAGGCAGACAGACAGGTGTAACATCTGGACAATCTGTTCCTATAAACACATCACTTTTGGTGTCTCTCTGTCTCTTTCCCTGACAGCTGGGCTGTTTTACCTAGCCTGACCTGCCGCTAATAGGGTCTATAGCTGCCAAATGCCATACACACACCCTAACACATGCCAACAGTTTGCTTCTATACTTATTCACCCTCATTCTCGTTCCTTGTTTATTTGTTTATTTATTTATTTATTTATTTATTTTATTCTTTTTTTATTTTCTATGTTTTTGTCGGATCAAATACTTGACATCTGCTGCATCCAGATTACTGAGGATGTTTCAGGATTTGTACCAGAGCAGAAGATTCTTTGCAAAATCTCATATGGGGAACGTGGTTGCATGGCTGTTCGGAGGTGCGAGTCAAAACATGTCAAAATGTGTTGCATTAATTGAATTTAAGCTTGTTTTACTACAGTTTTTCATTCTCAGTATGTATGTCCTGCCCTGTCACTATAGGCAGTCTTATTAAAAATGATAATAATTTAAAAAAAAAAATCTAAGATTTGATTTTACATTTCCATGTGGAATTAACCAAACTGGGTCATTGGTATTTCTTCGTCTTATTTATTTATTTATTTATTTATTTATTTATTTATTTATTTATTTATTTATTTATTTATTTATTTATTTATTTATTTATTTATTTATTATTATTAATTGTTTGTATATATAATTATAAAATGATTATATGGAATTAATAAAATGTGTCTTTTTTTAAACAAATTCATAATTTTATTCAGCAAGGATGCATTAAATTGATCAAAAGAGACAGTAAAGATATTTATAATGTCACAACACATAAAAAAAAGAACTTTCATCAAATGATCCAAAAATAAGTATCATGGTTTTCACAAAAATAATAAGCAATTGAGCTCTAAATCAGGGGTAATTCAGCTTTGTCATCACAGGAATATGTTACACTATAAAATATATCCAGTTATTTTAAATTGTATTATATTTATAATGTTTCACAGTATTACTGTTTTTACTTTCTACTTTATGTTGATGAACATTAATGAGCATAAGAGCCCCCCAAAAACACAAAACAAAACAAAGTTGTCTCTTTAAAAAAATCTTATTAACCACAAACTCTTGAAAAGTAGTATATATCTGCTTTAAATTGAATTTCGTCAATGTTTAGGTGAAGATAACTGGGATAGCATCAAAGCTCCGGTTTTTGATTTTGTGGGGTCATTAAACGAAGCAAGATCTTGACAGGAAATGTAATTTGATCTATTATTATGATTGTGGCTCCTGTGCCTGATTTGGTCAGCTAATATGCAGGAACATTGGTTCACTTCGTACCTTGTGAAAAAGGCAATGCGTTGTACATTCGTTCTATTACATTACAATATTCCATCACATTAAGGTGTCCATAAAATATGACTTCCTACTTTATCGGAGTAAATTAGCTTAACCAAAACAGGCAAGGGTGTTATTACCGCTTTCACACATAAAGTATTAGTCACAAGTAAATGTCACCTTAGCGTAGCGTTCTGTCCCTGAGCTGTAAGTGCAGTTGTCAGGTGCAAAGACTGAAGCGCACTTGCCTTTGACTTTTGCCATTATGTAGCATTAGGTGCTGCATCCATTTGTCATAAACACAATTATCTCATTTAGTCGCAGGTCCTTTATTCGCCAGCGCGCGACAACGTCAACCCGTTAGTCTGCACCTCATATGCCTGAAATAAAATAGACTGTGCGACTGAGAAATATGAATACTAATGTGGCTCTGCCAGGAACAATTAATAGCTAGTAAGCATACGGTGACCTAGCCCTCTTTAAATATGAGTGTTTAATTAGGTTGAATTATTAATTGGGGCTTTATCATATCTCAGAGCAGAGAGCAAGAGAGGAAGGTAAATGGGTTTTAAACTAATGACTGCTATAGAAGATATTTAACTCCACTCATTTTGACAAGACAAAGCAGATAATAATGTTATAGTGGCTCGTGAATTATGGACTCAGTCTATATAAAGAGATGCATTAGTCTCATCTTTGGAGGATGAGGTTGAGCCTTGCATTTGTTTAAAAGGCCATCACCTAATGACCCTGACTGATGCCTGTGGAGAGATTATAGTCTGTTTATGGGAGACTTTGTGGTCGTCGGTTCTATTTTTCGCTCAAACTGTTCATTTATATTGAGCACCTTCATTGTTGTTATAGCTCTTAATATTATGACCCATTCACTCTGATTTCAGCGCTGGATGTTACTAGGAAGCTCTTTTCTTGCTGGATTTTGAAACCCCATTTGTGGGCTGCGTAGATGGCCATAGATTTTGAAAATTTGATCAAATGTGTGTATTAGAAATAAGATCTGTTTTGTTGTTTAATATTCTGCAGAGGAAGGCATTTGGATATGAATTATACTGTAGCAGTACATAATGCATCATATCATAAATGCAACGAACAGTTATCAATGCATGAATCAAACCCATTCAGAATGCTGACAGTTTCTTACCCTGTTTTTGCATGCATTCATAATTTTTCTTATGTAATACTGTATGTGGGCAGAGATATATATCATACAGAGAGCTAAAAAGGCTTATTAACTTATCTTCCATCATCACGCAATCTTGTGAGCTTCAGTGTCTTTGCTCTTCTTGCATTTGCATTGTTACATTTTGTCACATCGCATCCTGTCAACAAAAATAGCAAACTCTCATTAAAAATAAATGACTTCACATTCCTTTAGTGATGTGGTCCTTCAAAATTATACTTCTAGGGGGCACCAGACTTCATTATGTATGCTTTTAGAGTAAAATCTTTGATGTGCCATAATATTGCACTTTTTAAATGTATTAATCATAATTAATCATGATAAACTAGGAGTCATGACTTCAAGGTATTATGAGTAAAATCTGTCTTGCATATCAATATCAAACATGAAAGAAAAACATATCATTAATAATTTCATGCTGTTAAATCAGTATTCCATCACAGTTCATGTCAGAATAAAAGGAAGATGGATAGAAAAGGGTATTTTGCTCGTTTTTTATGCTTTTTGAACTACTATGACATCTATTTAAGCAACACATGACAGCTAAAACAAAGAAATATGTAAGGAAAATGTCTCCCATAAAACAACAATGTTTAATCTCACCACAGAGCATATAATAACTGTTTTTCAAATTGCCTTAAGGCAGAAAGATGACATCTATATCTCAGGATTTATATTTTTGACCCCTCAAGTAGCTGTTATATCCTTCTGGTGACTGTATGCCCCAGTGTGTGTTCCCGTGAGTGTATGTGTGTGAAAGTGACAAGCAGAGGTGCTAATGGTCGAAGCACAGTGATCGTTTCACACCTACGCGACTTGTCAAGTGACATTTTAGCAGTCTCTCACTTCTCTCACGCACACAGTGGTTGAAACACAGCTAGTTTTATATAGTGTATGAAATCGTATCTTTTCCGTATTTGTGAGTTTCGTAAGTCCGTTTCATTCTTGATCCTCAAATATTTTGAATAAAACGTCTTGCCTCATCACCGCACCATTTTACCTTTTATTCTAGAACACTGTAGGCGTAATATGCGCGCACACACACACACACACACACACACGTCCTTCTTGCTTCACATCTCAGTGACGACCCATTTACATGGGAATCATAATGAGGTAAAATTGAATCTGTGCCTTGGATGACCTCATAATGGCCGAGTCGGGTGGTAAGGGACAGCTTCTGTGTGTGTGTGTGTGTGTGTGTGTGTGTGTGTAGAGAGAGAGAGAGAGAGAGAGAGCATTGCATTAACTATCAAAGATTGAAACAACCACAGCTCCAGCAGAACAGTTTTTTTTTTTCAGTGCAAAATCATGATCAAGTTAAATATAGACTGTCCCTTAGAATGACTGCACTCAAAATACAAGATAGATAGATGTTTCATTTTACCAGTGACATTTCTGAAAAGTGCAAGAATGTTTTGTGGTAAAAAGGAGAAAAGCATCTAACATTTTCCTAGGTCAGTGAAAACATTAAATGGTTTTGCTGGGAAAATATTTTATTTATTTATTTATTTATTTATTTATTTATTTTTTAAATAAAGAGGTTTATTTTTCAAAATTAGTATTGTGGTTTGTTTTTACAGCACATCATCAGGATGTCTGGGACAACAAACATAATAATAATAATAATAATAATAATATCAGTATTCCATCTGTGTTAGAACTACATTATAATTTTCCATCTGCAGCGAATGGATGTACATCAACTGAAATGACCTTGTGGATGCAGATGGAGATGTGATTGTTATTATTAACCCAACATAATCTGTTTATTTAATTATGTAGTTTATTTAATTTACTGCCCAAGTAATTTAAAATATGTCAAGCATCGCTGAAGTTGCAAGGGATATCTTGATCCCAGAATGCTTTGCATGGGACAGAGGCAGGATGGGTAGAGTAAATGATGAAGTTAAGTTACTATTTTGTGTGAGATGACAAAAGAGGTGGGTTTCCTCTCAGTTTTCCTACATGCTATGCCCTAAAAGTATTGTATGTTTTGCCTCCCGTCATCTTGTCACTCACAATCCACATTTAGTTAATTTAATGTATGCTATAATTCCGCCTACCGTGTTGGAGAGAAGTAGCACACTGATCTGCCAGAGGTTATTTTGGTGGCGATGATTATACTATAGGGCTCATCCTTATAAAAAAATGTAGTTTTATAGTGTAGTTTTAAGTATATTTTAGTATACCAAGTATACTTACTGTATGTTGTAATACACTAGTAGAATATTTGTAAGTGTACTTTCACTTATACTTGGGACAAAATTGGCCGACATTTTTTGTGGCATAATTTACAATATGTGTTTTCAGAAACAAAAGAAATACTACAAATATTTCACTAGTAAACTATCTGTATACAATTAAGTTCACTTGTGGTTTAGTTGCAGTACAACAATAAATCTAAATTGTGTACTCCTGTTACACACATAGTATACACATAGTATACTTTTATACAGTAAAAGTGGGCTAATTTAGCCCCAAGTAGTGTTGAATAAATAATACTCTTGCATGTATACTTCTAGTACATTGATGTTAGTATGCTTGCAACAAAGTATATTTAAAATATAGCTGCAAGTAGCCATTATTGGCCAAGCACAAGAAGCAGCAACAGATGCCATCATGGGTGGGAGTCTCAGACCAACAGCAGCAAGGAGCAATTCATGACATTTTAAGAGAACTTTAGGCAAATGTCTATAAAATTATTTATACAGTAACTTTTAAGATGATTTAATGGATTATCACTTTCAACCAATAGGTGCCAAAACATTATGTTACTTTGATTTCCTATTATCAAGCAGCTTTGGAACAATCTACATTGTTAAAAGTGCTATATAAATTAATAAATTAAGATGACTTGACTCAATAGATGCAGCAGAACTGAAAACCTCCAATACAGTTCAAATTATTATATAATTAACAACAAAAAAGGTTTATTTTCAAATTGGTGGTCAGTATCCTGTAGCTATGGTACCTTTATACAAATTGTTCCTGTTGCTTTAGATCTTTCTTACTTCTACAAAGTTCAGTGTGAACTTGAAAGAAAGCAAAGGACACTCCACAGTAATGGAAGTTGCTTGTGTCTTATCACCCACTCTCACCTACCCCACATGTGTGTAAGAGAAAGATTTATCACACAAATGAGCCTGTGAAAATAACTTTCTGCATGACTACCATCTCTGATCACAGCCACTGTCTCCCTCTCCTGAAAAATGGTGTATGTGAGCAACTAGAAGTAAATACACTTAGCTTTTGGCTTTTTCAAAATTCTTTACACAGTTCATAAGGACTATATTTTTTCCCCTGATCCGAGCTTTTAGCCTTTTAAAGACATATTTTTATGTAAAATGAAATGTGGATCTGTCAGTCACGACGCCCACTTGCACGCTCACAGTCTTAACCTCACCCTCCACACCGACCAATGAAAGCAAAACCGCTATATCCATTTCTAGAAAAGCACCTAAGGCTAAACACAATATTTGCTCTCTTTCACACACACAAATATCACCAAACACACCCCAATTAACTAGAGCACACTATACCCACACATATATATGGCCGAATCAACCTCCTAGAGAACTTTCCTTCATCAGTTCAAGCAAAGCCAGCGGCAAAGATCCCCTCAAAAGCTGCAGGCTATTCAGCCATGACGTTCTGGTGCGCTAGTGGTCAGTTATATATGAAGGCTGTGGATATTTGTGCTGGCCAGTGGGACTGAGGATCAGAGGGTACTGGCCTACCCAACCAGCCGGAAAACTAGCAGCATGTCTGCTATTGTATGGGGCCGCTGGGTGCTGGAACCAGGTGTGAGAAAGAGATGTCATGCTCCAGAGGGCAAGCCAACTATCTACAACACCCCATTAACCTACTGAGAGGAGAGGGACAACTCCGATTTCAGTTGAGAGAAAGAAAAAAAGCGAATAGAAAGAGAGAGAGAGAGAGACGTGGTTGCTGGTTGTTGAGACTATTTGAGGTGAGGGGCTGAGGGGCACAAGAAACCAAAATGACAAAAGGACAGCGGGAGAAAAGAGCAACAATACAAAACATTGAGGAAAGAGTAAAAGAGGGAAGAAAAGAGAGAATGTATTGAGTACTAAAGGATAAGACTGAAAACATGTCACAAAGTAGGATTTTTTTTTTTTTTGGTGTAAACATGATATCATGGTAATACCATTAATGTATTGCATTATAAATAGTAAATTACTATTTTTAAAAAAATGGTAGGTTCAATCCGATCTCACGAGAATTCTTATGAATTTTACGAGGTGGCTAATTCATAACAATTCGTACGACCTCACTCGTCCGAATTAATACGTTTTTGTTAAATCGTACATATTTTACGAATTGGCCAATTCGTATGAATTCTCACCCCTGACCCCGCCCCTAAACCTACCCATCACGTGGGTTTGGACAAATCGTACGAATGCGTACGAGTGAGGTCGTATGAATTAGTACGAATTAGACACTTTTTAATCACTTGTACGAATTCGTACGAATTAGTCGTGAGATAGCGTATAGGTTAGCTTTTTAATGAAAATTAGGTTTTTAATGTTGTTTATATATGTGTTGTTTTTAATATGCTTTAAAACAACAAACCATAAGCAAATTGATAAGTCAACACTACTGAGTATTTTCTCTTTAAAACTGCAGAGAACTAAAAGTCTCAAACACTTTTTTTTAAATCGTCGGCGTTTCTCACGTCACAGACCTCCTTGTAACCAATCACGAAGGCGGGCTTTAGCATACCATCATTACTATACTGCGAAGCAGGGGAGTCTCAAGAGAAGCCAGGTAATATTTCCTGTTGAAATGAAAAATCAGGTAGATTCAGCAATTTAGTAATAAATTATGGATATGATGTAAATTATGCAGTTATGATGAACTATATGCTTTTCTCCACTGATGTTCTAAGTTCAAAGCGTTTCTAAGGATACTGATTTTGAAGGCAGTTGTCTGATTCTGAGATGGCGAATGGGAACATGGTTTGTGTAACATTACCAACACATTATTAGCTGTTTGATAACATGGTTGATCATATTAATTACCGTTATGTATCCGATGTTGTAAAGAGAGATACCGTCGTGCAGCGTTTACTACAGTAAAGTTGATCGAGTTGATCTCTCAGGCAGTACTAATTTTATATTCATGGCTTTGTATGTAAATGAAGCATGGGTGTAGAGTTACATTCAAGCTAAAGAGGAATAAGGGCAATAGAGGAATTACAAAGGGAAGGTAGAAAGATTTTTTTTAAATTAATCGAAAAAATCAGTTTTGAAGGAGCAATCTGCTTAAAAAAACACAAAGAGACAGTGATGAAGTCATGATAGACTTTGTTAGAAGTGTAGCACCAATTTCTGTAAAATGACGAGAGAGATAAAGAGCCATTCAGCGTGTCTATTTGGAAACAACGAAATGAGAGGCTATGTTTGGGTGGAAAAAATGAATGAGGTATGGAGAGAGGATAAAGGAGACGTGTGTGTGAGTGTGAGAGAGAGCGGGTGGCTGTTTGGTTGTGGGTGGGAGCCTGTTTATAGGGCTGTCAGTGAAAGTGGTCTTCAAATGAAAACCAACCACAGGAGTCAGAGAAAAAGACAAGAAATGCCAAAATCGAGCACACACAAAAACACCATGTTCTTTCCATAGCCGTGGCTCATCTGTGTGGGTGTGAGTTTGAGTTGCAGTCACGGGGGTCCGATTTGACACGTCTTAGTTACATATGGTTAGCAGCGCAGTGTACAGTAACCGTTGTGTGACAACATTGGGAAAGCATGACAGAAAAGCAGCATGGAGAATCTGCCTGCTAAATGGAGTGACAACAGAACAGCCTCGCTCATTGTCATGCCACTTTGCGTATACGTGTGTGTGTGTGTTTTTGAGTGTGCAAACATTGGATCTGAATCAAATATGAAAATGCATGTCAGAAAGAAAGGGCTATCATTTCTGGTGCCCAGCAGTACTTCTAGATGCATTTTTTCTGACACGTGTCTGCAATTCTGCAACCTGCATTCAGCAAAAGTATCTCTTATGGAACAACACAGAGCTGAGGTAGTCTCGAGTTAAGAGGTGCTGTTTATAGAACAGAAAACAGGTTAAAGTGGGGATGACAAATAGCAGAATTCTATGAGTCAAAAGGTGTGTGTGGGAGTTTTTCTATGTTCTTTGGTACTTGTGAAATCTATCAAATTGTGACTTTATTTTTAAGGTTATATTTTGTAGATAAAACATTGCACTTGTGATATTTTATATGCAATATTTGTTTGTGTTATCTTTAATTAATTTTGTAGTTTTACTGACTAATTTTGTGCATTTTGGTGGCTTTTTAATGTTTTTTTGTACTATTTCAGTTTTTTTTATATGTAAAAATATTGTTTTATATTATTAAATAAATGTAATTGGAATACAAAGTATTTTATATTATGGAAACAACATTTTATATAATATCGTATCTTTTTTTAATTATTATTCTGCAAAGATTGCTTTAAATAACATCCCTATCTCGAGAAGAAAAAAAAAATCTGGGTTTTTTCTTCAGGCAATTACATCGTGCTGGTTTTCATGTGTGTTCATTTTGATATGTGGGCTCCGACAAGATATGAAGGCAGTAAAAGCAAGGGTTTCCTTGCCAACACCATGTCACAAACTGATATGTCTTTATACTTTTCATAACATCATCTCTTTATGGCAAGTCTGAACAAGTGTATTTTATCCATCTATATGCGTTTCAAATTAATTCCTGTATCAGCTTTACCCATTTTACCCGCAGCTCTCCGTATTCGTGTTTGTTGTGGTCATGCAATACAAGTCTCAGAACGAAGTGCTGTTGGTATTTTAGCCCTTGATTTGTTATATTGGTTTAGCTGCGAGTGGAGCGCGTAGTTTAGCTTGCTCTGTGTGGGTGTGCATTAACAGCTGATGGGATTCTGGGCAGAGTTTGTAATTTCACACCTGACCACTCATCCACGCCACCGCTGGGCACTTAACCGAGCTGGCAGCCAGAGAGCGAGCACACAGACACACACATACAGACAGGTACACACACACACACACACACACACCCATTGAAGGTTTCCACATACATGATGCTCCTTGAATGCTAGCCGCCCAGTTTAGCGACTGTTTAAATATGAGAGAATATGTAGAAATGGGGGCTGGTGTCACTGCTCACCAACATGAGAACAGCTGGTGTAACTGGATGACAGTAATGACAAAGATTGTCCGTATCATTAATGACCCAACTGTACAACCCAAACATGTCACAGATATCTTATCTGAACCTAATTGGAGATACGAAATTATCTAATTTCAACGTTCGGTGGTACTAGAAGGTGAGCAATTCATAAAATCACATTATTGTCATCATTCACACAACCTTTTGAAACCTGTACGACTTTCTTCTGTGGAACACAAAGGATGATACTGGACATTCAATACATACAATGAAAGTGAATGGCGAGCTGATAAGCAAGATTTTTAAGCCATCATTTTAAAAAATCCTATGTAAGCAAACTAACCCTGATTGGCCAGAATGTCTGTGCACTGTTTATGAGTTCTGAGGTTTAGCTTATAGCATAATTTCTAAATTTGATATGGACTTTTCTTTGTTTTTTATCTGTTAACTAGTAATGAATCAATTTTTTAAATTCAAGTTTGACTAAAAACTTAAACTGAAAATAAAGTTTATGTAATTTTGGTGATTTATGCTCTTCAACATGTTTTCAAGTGATAAATTAAACCAGTCTCAAGTTTTGGCAAATTTCAAATCTATTGCTAAATTGTTGGTCATGGAAAAGTGTGACCGTACTTGTTGTAGCCTATCAATATTGCTCTCATGAAAAAGACACTGGTAATCGAGACACTGCCACTGTCAATCGTCATTGGAGAAGTGCTAATTAAACATCACTGTCTCTGTCAAGGCTCTCCAAATCTATTTAGTTTGAATCTTTTTTTTCTGTTTCAACAAAATATTTGTGGTGCATCACTATTGTTAACAGTTATTTATGCTTATCAGTTTGAGTAGCTGAGTCTGGAAAACAATATTTCATAAGTCTAATTCACAGAAGAATCGTTTAAAGGTCCTCATTCACTTTTCTTGAGGTCCCCTCGAAAACGAGATGTCACATCTCAAGGGGTTTTCCTTTCAACAATAAATTTAACTTTTAATAAACGCAAAAGAGTAGCTCAGACATTCGGCTAAACTTCTCCTTTGGCGTTTCACAGAAGAAAGTAAAAACTAGAATGCAGGTCATGCAAGTGACCGAGTTAGAATGTCACGGAAGTTACTAAATTATTACAAAAGTTTCATTTTGTGGGTGAATTATCCTTTTAAGGCATTAGATTTCAAAATTGTGCCATTCTTAGTTACATCCTGTCCTTTGATTTGATTCCATAACCTCTATCAAACAACCAAATTGTCTCTCCCATTCACACAGGAACTGCAGATGGAAGGTCTCTAGGTGAATGAAATGGTGGGATTCATTATAACTTTCCATTCCCGGAGTAGTTTTTGTCTATTGTGTAATTATTAATTACCCTGACTCTCATTGGCTCAACACACAACATCACTGGGGGACAATGAGAGCCAGAACAGAGAGGACAGAGATAATGGAGATGGTAATAATGAGGAAAATAGTGTTGGCAATGGGGACGTACATTTCAGAAAGGACGAGACCCAAAGAAAGAGACCCGATATGAAGCATTACAGAGAGAACCAGATGGGGGACATTACAAAGAAAAGCAAAAGAGGATTGGGGATTGAACAAGGGCATGGTGTGAAGAAACAGACGACTGTAGAGAGAAGGGAAGGGAAGTGGGTGGATGAGTGACTCTCTTCTCTTGATTAGAAGGAAGAGGCTGTCAAGCACTACACTGTGCATTGATTCTCTGGCATGATCAAAAGTGACATAAAAGTCACAAGAGTGTATGTCATTTGTAATCTTGGTGGTCTTTTGTTTGAGCCCCCATGAGCTTGGCACAGATATCAAAGAGTTTAAACCTGGTCTGAGACGGGCTATGGTGGATCTGCTGTTGATCAGAAGTCTTAAAAAAGACAAGAAAAAAGATCTGAATTCTGTTCAACGTGCATCTGAACTAAACACAAGTCCCCGGGGGAAAGTAGTTTCTTCACTATCAGAACCACAAACATTCTAACTGCTAGTTTGTACTGGCCTTGGCATCTGGATTAGTATCAATTTTCATGAAGCAAACACTTTTGTGTAGAAATGGCCCGCTATTATATATCAAGTCAAAAGAGTCTTGAGAACTGACTTTGGTGTTATTTAGGTTTGAATATTGCATATTTCTGACAGAAAAGATAGGCAGTTTAGAAAGGCAGCTGACAGCTTTTATAAGACACCTACGCAAACACCCTTAAGCACTGGAATTTGCATTGGTAAACACATCCCTTGGTCTGATTTTATGAGCATATTTTTTTTGGCACATGATTGTTTGTATGCTATTAACATTTGCTGGGTAGACAAGATGTACAACCAATGTGTACACAGTGGAACCTTTGAACCACTGTGGTGTAATTATTTGTGAAATCTGAAAATCGCATTTAAAGATCCGGCGAAGGAACCAAGACTCGGAAGGCTAGTTAGTCTACGCCATGATCTTCAAATGGCTTTGTAACAGCGCAATGGATATTCTCTCGGCACAACATCCCACATTCAGCTCGAGCTGTTCATTGGGCCAGGATGGAATTGGGGCAGATTCAAAAGGAAACACACATTTCAATTGAGTGTAAATTGGCCCTGCATTATCTTTCCACAAGTCCTTTCATATGCTTAAATTGACTTGCACCACATTAAAATCCAATGTCATTTTCAAACAGTGCTGTCACCATTGGGGGATAATGACTTTGCTTTTTAGCTGAATGCATTGCCTTCCACGGTGTGTGTGTGTGTGTGAGGGGTGTCAGAGCTTAACAATGGAATAAAACATTCTTTTACTGAAGATAAAAGGCCACATAAAGATGACAGGGTGGAAGCATGGAAGCATATAGCTGTTTTCACAAGTAATATACTATCGGCTCTCAAATACAATTTGGCGGCAATGTTATAGCTTTGCTTTCCGAGGTCACAATGGTCATTAACTTTGAATCTGCTTCACCGTAGATCTCAAAATTGATATTGTTGTGCATTGCAAATGACTCGCCATAGATTTATTTTCCATTGCTTTTTTTTTTTTTTTTTTTTTTCTCCAGTGGAGCGAGTGAAGTTTATTAAACTCCAGGAAGACTGATTGATTTTGGAACTTTAAAAAATGGATCAAAGTTCAGATTGACTTTAGATTTAGACAGTAGACGCTCAGAAGGGTGCATATTGCTACTGCTTGGGCTTTATATGGTGAATGCAGAGAAAAGACATTATTATTACTGCAGTCAGCATTACGGTGGTGATACATTTGTTGGAACTGTGACATAGAGACCTCCTCCTGTCTTTAATTGTGTTTCTGCCTTTAAACGGAGCAATCCAAGCTGTGTATCACTGCTACTACAGACACTGTTCTTTTTTACCCTATAGTTAACCTGGTTCTAGTGCATGGACAAGGTGTCCAGGAATGATGACAGACCTGACAGACCTGTCCATCACTACTCAAATGAAGTGTACACGCAGCATATTTCGCTAGTACACCTTTATTATTATTATTATATAGAGAAATATGTTTTGTATTATGCCATGTTTTGAAATATGCCATGTTTTGTAGTCCTTTGTAGTTTTTCTTTATTAGTCTCCCCTGGTGTTTCTAATTTGCCCCTCCCCCTCGTTATCTTGTTTAGCTTGTTTGTCTGTGTATTTAAACCTCTGTGCTTCAGTTGTTGGTTGTCGGTTGTTGTTGCCTGTAGCTGAGTTCTCTGCTCTTGCTCTCAGTTCCTGTTCTGAAATTCTTTGCTCACCCTGGATTACCTTTTTGTATTAGTATTATTATTAAAATAGTGCTCGCATTTGGATTCACTCTACACTTCCTGAACCAACATTACAGTTACGTTAAACTTAAACTGTCATTAATATTGAATGCTTTAGAGCACATACTTCAGTTTGGTCTCTTTTTAAAGATGATACTTGTGATTATGATACGCTTATTGTTATGAAAATTGCACAAAAATACTATTTTCAATTTTTAAATGAAATATATTTTCAAAAACCTGTTTTACTCTAAAACTACAAGAAAATTAATTGCCATGTATTTTATTTGCATTGCTAATCAGTCCATGCAAGAAAATCAATGCTATAAATCTAAACAAGTTGTGTTCCAAATTTGAACTTAGAATATCTCTCAGTAAGATTTTTTGGCCGCAGCACCAAAAGTTTTCACTAGATGAAATTAGTCTTCCATTAATTTCCAATGAGTACAAGTGTGACTATTTTTTTAGGATCATATATACATAATGTATCATAAATATATCATATATATATATATATATATATATATATATATATGAAGAGTTCAGATGCAAAAGTCTCTAAATGCCATTTGAAATTTTCTTCTAAAATGACCATTTTTATCAAGCTTGTATATTTAAGTTCAGTAATTTCACTTAAATGACAATTAATAGGTAATCTTCATTGCCATTTAAGTGAAATTACTGAACTTAAATATACAAGCTTGATAAAAATGATCATTTTAGAAGAAAATTTCAAATGGCTCTTAGAGGGTTTTGCATCTGAACTCTTCATATATATATATATATATATATATATATATATATATATATATATATATATATATATATATATATATATCAACTCTTTCATGTCTAAAACAGTTTGGATTGTTGTTAATATGAGAGTAATGAGACATTATTTTTCGACTGTTGAGTTAAATTAGTAGCTCTTGGCCGCTTTCATTTTTATAAAGTAGCTCTCAAATGAAAAAAAAGTTTGGTGACGCCTGCTATAGTGCCATAACCTTTACTACGTTGTATACCATTCCAATGTAGTAAAAAATAAATATGCTACCTTGGGATGCAAAGTATACTTTATATCCTCCAAGACTGCAAAGTATAATAGCATCCGATACAGTCCAGGTGCGCCTATCGTCCTTTTTATTTTTATTTATTTATTTATTTTTTTTTGGAAGGAAAGTTGTAATCACACTTTCAGTCTGTCCTCTCTTCACAGTCCACACACACTGTATAAGCACACACATATAGGTAACAAGAACTTAAATAAATCTCCAGTGCACAATTCTTGGTAATTTTCAGCATGTGTGCCGGAGCGTTAAAACACCACTGACATTTGATTTGAGCTTTCTTATTGCCATCTTGCCACATTCATTTTCTCAATCATCATTTTGGTCCCTTGTATTCTCTTTCACATGGCTGGCATTAGCAGTTTCCTCTGAAGAGCAACAAGACCTTTTTTCCATCTACCCCGGATGCACAACACGGATACAAGCTACCAGTTATTTCCCACCTCGCAGACAGGAGGACAACAATGTACTCGACAAACACACACTGCCGACAAACTAACACACGAACACACACTACCTCACAGTCCACACGCTTAAAACGGATTAACTTTCATGCTGTCCAACATGGTCTGTTGCCATTTTTAATGTGAAATAAAACTAGGTAAATGTCACCATCGCTCAGTCAATAATTCCCCACATGTGCTGGCTATTCCCATTGAGTGTGTCCTTTACCAATAAGGCTATGAACACAGAGAGCGATAATTCTGCTAAACACAGCTGTGAGCCGTTTAATTTCAGTGCACCATCAGCCGCTGATGTGGCATTTGACTTTTTGACTGCGCTGAAATTTGAGCTTGTTAGATCATTATACAGTTAAGTTTGCATGTTGAACATTTGGTCAGATTCCTTTTCGGATCAGTGTGAATGCTAATAGCTAAATAAGTTAGATGTTTATTGGCCAGTTGTGCACTGGTGAAATCGTATATCAGCAGCTCTTATTATTTGTTCCGAAGCAAAAAAACCCACTGGTCTAACCTTAAGTGGCCCTGCTGACCGCCTTCTTTTCTGACTAGGGCCACTGATTGACTCCTCTGCCAAATAAAAAGAAAAACACATCTTTTCCTCCCAAGAGGGTCAGGTCAGCATGCCGCTTATCTGGACTTTTGCCCTCTAATTACTGCAGAGGTGCAAAATGTTTGCTCTGTATGTCATTCATTTATGAGTTATTGGCTGTTAAAACTGAGTTTACGGCTACCGCCAAGGGAAAAGGATCGAGTGTGGAAAGAGGTGTATATGCATTTCACATGTCTTTGAGCGTAGGATTCTCTTAAAGGATTGCAAATTACTAACCCTCTCGATGAAATATAATATTTCCAAATACACTCGACAGTGATAAGTCACGAAAGACGTGAGCTAATGAGATAGGAACAAAAAATAAAAAAATAAAAATAGGCAAAAAGGCAGACATTTTAATCTTTTAAAACCCAGGCAGTAGGCACATTGTTAGACAAACTAGGTGTCAGAGTGTTGAATATTTTTTTTTGATAAAAAGGTTATTTATTTATTTCCGACTCCTGTGGTGAGCTCTAACGAGATGCAGGCTCTTTGAAGAGTTAGCCTGTCACACTTAATAGTTGGCCTTTCTGAACTTGCTAAGCTGCCTCTCCCCACGACATGCATGCCAGTCAAGGAAGGGTTCGAACACTGTGCATTAAGACCTGCTCGGAGAAAGCTATGATTAAAACAGAGCACATGCCGTTTGTGTTGGATAAATGACAGCGCTGTGTCTCTGCGCCGCTGAGGAGACCAGAGAATATTGTAACACGTATTTTATCACAGGCAGATATGTAAGGAAGAAATTCCTTCTTTGTTGGAGATTTTCTTTACATGAACGTCGCTGGTAATGAAAGCCGCAATGGCATCCTTAAAGTGCTGCCAAGCTGTGCGTCTGAATTTTAATCTTCAAAATTCATATACTTGTTTTAGGCCTGCTCACACTCTGAGTATATGTATGGCAGCACGGTAATCATGGCACAAAAAAGTGTGTAATCTTCACTAATCTCTCATTAAATTTGATGAGATGTTTCAAATGCAAAATATTAAAGAAGCCATTATTTTTTTAATGTCAATGAGAAAAAAATGTCTTAAACTGAGAAACACGCTGTAAGGAACAAATCTTTAGAAACAAATAGAAAAAGTACAGGTGTTATGAACCAGCAAAGAAGGAGGAAGCAGAATCCAAATGCAAGCACAAATTTAATTAAACAAACAGGTAAACCATAAAAACTCAGAACCTGAACATAGGACAGGGACAAGGCTACAGGCAACATAACAACTTCAAGAACTCTCAAACTCTGGAATAAGACACAGGGTTTAAATACAGAGACTAACAAGCTAAACAAGATAACAAGAGGGCGTGGTCAATCAGAAACACTTGGGGATACCAATAAACTCGAAAAACTACAAAGGATACCCACCCCCCAAACCAACCCCCCCCCCCCCCCCCCCCCCCCATGGGCGGCTCCCGACGCCCATAAAAACAAAACAATAAGTTTAGGAGGGTGGTGAAGAGGAGGTGGTCTTGAGGAAGGGACGGAGGGCCATGGAACCTGGGCGGACCAGGATGCGCAGGCGGTGGCCAGGGCGGAGTAGGCGACCATGACCGTGAAGACTGCTCGGGAATACACTGCCTCGGGAATAGACAACACACACACACACTGGCTCCAGCTCAGGAACAGACGCTGGCTCGGGAACAGGAACAGACTCTGGCTTGGGAACAGGAACAGACTCCGGCTCGGGAACAGGAACAGACTGTGGCTTGGGAACAGACTCTGGTTCAGGAACTGGTACAGACTCTGGCTCGGGAACAGACTCTGGCTTGGGAACAAACTCTGGTTCAGGAACTGGTACAGACTCTGGCTCGGGAACAGGTACAGACTTTGGCTCGGGAACAGGAATAGACTCTGGTTCGGGAACATGTACAGACTCTGGCTTGGGAACAGGAATAGACTCTGGCTTGGGAACAGACTCTGGCTCAGGAACAGGTACAGACTCTGGTTCGGGAACAGGTACAGACTCTGGTTTGGGAACAGGAACAGACTCTGGCTTGGGAACAGACTCTGGCTCAGGAACAGGTACAGACTCTGGCTCGGGAACAGGTACAGACTCTGGCTCGGGAACAGGAACAGACTCTGGCTTGGGAACAGACTCTGGTTCGGGAACAGGTACAGTCTCTGGCTTGGGAACAGGTACAGACTCTGGCTCGGGAACAGGAACAGACTCTGGCTTGGGAAAAGACTCTGGTTCGGGAACAGGTACAGTCTCTGGCTCGGGAACAGGAACAGACTCTGGATTGGCCATCTTGTCCATAGACACTGACTCGGAAGAAGTGACGTGAAGAGACTCTGGATCGGCCATCTTGTCCGTTGACACCGGCTCTGTAGAAGTGACATGAAGCATTTCTGGCTTGGCAGAAGTGATGTGAAGTGTCTCTGGCTCGGCCGAAGTGCTGTGAACAGACTCTGGATCCAACAGAAGTAATGTGAACAGTCTCTGACTCGGCCATCTTGTCCGTACACTGGTTCGGAGGAAGTGACGTGAATAGTCTCTGGCTCGGCCATCTTGTCTGTAGACACTGGTGCGGAGAAAGTGGCATGAAGCATCTCTGGCTGGACAGACATGACGCGAACAGTCTCTGGCTCGGCAGGGCTGACGTGGAGCTGTACAGAGTTGTATTGGTTAATTAAAATGCTAAATTTGGTACATTGTGGTACATTTTTGGTACATTTGGTTTACATTGTGGGTATAAATGAATAAGCTTGGACCTGGTGCTGGTAACCCAATGCACATGACAATGGTGACACCGTGGCGATATGGTGATATTGTCACTAGTATCCACACATATTGTTGCATTTTTGTATTGCGATATATTGTGTCACAATGTATGGTTACACGCCTAGAAATGACTCTTGTTCATTTTCTTGAAGTCCTAACATTGCAGTGTCCTATAGGAGGAATGACAGTAAATTGTCATTGCGTATATATATTGCATCTAATTGATTCTGGGACTGTAAAAATGGATGTAAATGTCTGAAATTGGCATAAAAAATGTAAAAATGTATATAACTAATATAACGCATGCATTCAAAGAGACATTCAGACAGATCATGCATTTATTTGCATGTAAAATAAAAAGTTGACTTATTTTGTCCCTAATCAAGGAGACTGAACCAGGTTGAAAAACTTCAGAATTAAGTCGTATCTTAAAATTCTTTAATCATAATGACCTCAAATGCTAATTTGAGCTTTAATGAATTCCCTTCTGTTAATGTCTAATTCAAGAGGGTTACATTTATTGGAAAGAAGACAAGCACTGTGGCTTTGAGTGGCACACGGATGGCAATTAGGGGTCTCGGCAGGTGGGTAATCCTAATTTTCATATCTTGTGTCCTCCTTACTTGCCTACACCTCTTCGTGGCACTGTGTGTGGTAGTTGATTGCATGAGCTCAGTACGGATGACTCTCTCAAACTTCTCTCTAGAGTTGTATTGGAAAACTTTAGGGATATAACGCTGCGTTTCACACACGCACCAGATCCATAAGGCTGAAAAAAATTGCAGACGTGTGCGCCATGGAAAAAAAAAAAAAAAAAAAAAAAGATTATGTCTTTTGGTCAGCACTTTCTATCGACTCTATTTCTGTCAACACTATTTTCTGTTCTCAGCTTTATTGTGCACACTCTTTTTTCCTCTCTCCATCTTGCTCTTTCATTTACCTCCCCTTTTACACCTTTTCGCCAAGGTTGACATTTTATGGTGCTTGACACATAGCTATCATTGTATAGATTATACTTAGAACTCAGACGCAAAGAATTTCCACACCTGAGAAAATACTCTTTTTTTTCTGTTGAATGCGTGGACACTTCAGAAGGTCCTAGATTTACAATAAAGACACTGAAGTTGTATTTGCATTGAGGCCACCCACATATGCTAGTAAGCTGTAGCATACATTCAAAATAAATTGAACATGAAATATTATAATATTTTATGTTCAATTTAATTTGAATGTATGCTGTGCTTTATAAAGACTCATCTTGCACGTTTAGAAAAACACATTTGTTAATTTGTTCGCTTGTTTTTTTTTTTCTCACCTTTGTTCGTTCACTCACTCATTCATTGTATGTACTATGAAGAGACTTTTTTAGATTTTTATTTTAGATTTTGTTTTATTAACTTCATGAGTGATGTAATGGGCTTTAAATTGGCTAAACAGAATAAGTACTTGAATATTCTGTATGGAATAAAATGCATATGTCTGTATATAATTACTGTACATAAACACAGGGGGAAAAAACATAGTATTTAATACTTACTTACTAATTATGAATAACAAAAATTTGGGAGTGTCATCATTGAGTGTGTCTAACTCACTATAATTTAAAGGTGTGACAGACAGTAATGGCAGTTAAACTTAAAAATGAAAAATCAGCATGTGAAAGTTCATAGAATGAAGACTTTGAGGGAATTCTTGGAAGGAGTCGGTGGTAATCCAAACGCTGACCACCATTTAAAATTTACAAGAAAATATTTTCTTTTATAAGTGACCTGCAGTATTGTCAAGTTCTCTGCTATTGAAGTCAATGAAATATTTGTGCTCTGCATAAATTCACACAATCATTTAAAATACCGTAGGCAGTGTTTTATAAATTTTAATAACTAGTTGATCCTTCCCTTGCCAACAGTTGTTTTATACCAGACATGCAGTGGTTAAGCACTGGAAAGTCTGACTGCATAGCAGGTCCTCCAAACGTCTTCCCCAATGGCAAGCACTGCTCATTAGTTAAATAAGTTGTGAGCATATTGATTAGAGGCATCTAAATTAGCCCCTTGCCAAGGAGCAAGAAAAGTCCCTCGAGGGGAACACACTTAGAATGAAGGACAGAGAAAGAGGGAAAAGAGTGGAAAACCCGAAACCTTCAGACTGTATCCTCTGCCCTCATACACAATGTCATTCTTTTCTAAAGGCCACACTTTAGCCTGACTTCTTCATACTCATATACTAGTCAGTCAGCCATTTTATTTATTTTTGTATTTTTTTATTTATTTATTTATTTTTTGAAGGCATGTTTTATAAAAGCTTCTTAAATGTCCTCATTTAAATAAGGACGAATCCTGGCTCAATCTAAGTCCCGTCTGTGAAACCAGGGCTAAATTGCAGTGGTGAGGTAGTTTGTGGTGTGCTTTGGGATTTGGGGAATGTCTGTGATTTAAATTTATGCTTTTCTGATGCATTCTTTAAATGTGTTGTACCGTGTCTGGATTGGGCAGCCAGCAATTTGATAAAAGGTGTTTTTTTTTTTTTTTTTTTTAAATCAATTATAACTTTATCACTTTATATACGTGTTTTGTATGTATGTATATATGTATGTATCTATATATATATATATATATATATATATATATATATATATATATATATATATATATATATATATATATATTGTTTTCTGACAATTCATTGTGGACAAGAAACTTTTTGAAAATGCTACACTCTTAAAAATAAAGCTTTTTATTGGCATTTATGCTGTAGAACATTTAACATCCATGGAACCTTTTCAATACCAAAGGTTCAGCAGGAAAATGTTTTTTTTTTTTTTAGCTTATTAAAAGGTTCTTCACTCTAAAAAAAAAAAATAAATAAATAAAAAAAGGGTTCACTGTAAGGTTCATGGGGGGGACCAAAATCATTTCTTCTATTGCAATACCCCATTTTGCAACCTTTATTTCTAAGAGTGTAGTGTGGACAGAGAGCATTTTTAAAAGTATTCGATTGCATCCAGGTTATTATAGACGTAACCGTGTCTTCACCGTGAGAGAAAACAAAGTGTTTGTGTGTGTGTGATGTGGTTCTGTGGTCTTGAGTGTGGTTTGGTCATGTGGAAGAGATGTTGGCCTACATTCACCCTCTTAGACATCCCCTATCATAAATTAGGCATAGACACCACAGGCATTTACATAAGACCTCCCTCATCTCAAAATAACTCCCTCTCGCTCTCTCAAGTGCCCATTTCAAATCTCTTGATCTCTTTTCTTTTCCACTACTCCACTCACACACACTCGAATATAAACCACTGACACTTTTAGCATCAAATCATAAGTATACAATGTACCAATTTGTATAGAAATAGTCTGCCCTCGTGCAGAGAACAATAAGGGTAGGCCTACTCAGACACATGCCTTTAAAAATAATCGGTTTCATCCTCTCTCCCTTTCGACCCCAACCCTTCACCTCTAGTCTCTCATCGCTCTGCCTCTCATTTGTTCCATTTTTTTTACTATCCCCCTCTTTCATCCTCTTCCTTTCTCTTTCCATATCCCCCTCTCTCTAACTTTCTTAAGATGCCACAAATCAAGGCTGTGCTCCAGAGGCTAGTGCTCAGGGGAGGCCTAAAGCTATTCTCCAATTAGTGTCAACACACAGACAAATACCACATTTACACGGCCCAGAGAGAGAGGGAGAGAGAGAGAGAGAAAGAGAATAAACGGGTGTGACAGCAATTCCAACAAACAATCTGTGCCGAGCAGACAGACAGAAAGATACAGCGCGAGTGCGATCTGCCACTCAGTATCCTCATTTATTTAGCTTGCTGGTACATGCACACACTCAAACTCAGACAATTAGCCAGCGGTCTTTCGGGATATGACTTTGTGGTACTGTGGTGGTTAGAGTTAATCTTGTCTGCGCTTCATTTTGACTTGAGCTGCTCATAAGCTCAATCTGTCTGTTTAGGAGGATGGAAGATTTTCCCAAGGCAAAGTCAACTCAAGGAGCCAGACGGCCCATACTGTGAGTTCATGTTAGGCGATGATTCGATAACCTTGGGACCCTTTTTAATATTACGTGTACAATGCTAAAAATACATTGCCAACACTCCAGGAATCACTTATGGAGTACTGTATTGGTCACATTGCGGCACTCAACACACTATAGGTACAAAACTATTAAATCTATGGATTTTTTATTAGCATGGTTGTGGTCTTTCACGTTAAAAAAAAAAAAAAATCTGATACGATTTTTCAAATCTTTTATTGTGGGCCAGCCTGGCAAAAGGAGTCTGATTTAGCTCATTTTGGTCACATTCTCTATGAAAAAAACCTTCAAATTGATTTGTTGTATGATTTGTTACAGTGTCTGTCAATTTTGAGAAAAAAAAAATCTAGTTAAAAGTTTCTGAAGGTTCTAAAACAAAATCACCTTGAATCAACCCTTACCAGATAATACCACTAAATTTGGCACACACCAAGCCAAACCAAATATCTATGAATATATGTGAAACTCGAAAAATTTGAATGTCGTGCAAAAGTTAACTCATTTCAGTGATTCAACTTAAAAGCTGAAACTAATAGATTATATAGATTCATTACATGCAAAGTGAGATATTTCAAGCCTTTATTTGTAACAATTTTGATGATTATGGCTGACAGCTTATGAAAACTAAGTCAAAATTAGAATATGAAAGCTTTTCATAAGCTGTAAGCCATAATCATCAAAGTTGTTACAAATGAAGGCTTGAAATATCTCACTTTGCATGTAATGAGTCGAGATAATATATGAGTTTCAGCTTTTTTTTAACTTTCCAGCTGAACTTTTGCACGATATTCTAATTTTTCATGTTTTACCTGTTATGTTTTTTTTCCCATGACACCACAATTGTTTGATTAACATTTATTTATTAAAAATAAATAAATAAATAAATAAATAACAGACAGCCTATATATTCAGACCTACTGTTTTGTTTACATCAGCATAAGTTTGAAAATCACATTTCATTGGTTCAGACCCGCGGCATCAAGAATTTTCTATATATTCACAAATTTGGAATATATAATTGGTTATTGGTTAAATTGGTTATCTACTGTGCTTTCAAGAAGCGAGGAAAGAAAAATGGGATTTTTCATGGACAAAAAGTAAAGGTTCTCCTCTCAGAAAACGCACACATAAAGATACTTTTAGATGTTTAATTGCTATTTGGAGCATTTGGATCACTAGTTAAGGGCTTAAAAACCCATTTTTGCCAAAACCTCAAAATAAACCAAAATTGATATTTTTCACTTGTTTGCCCTAGCTTGAAAATAGCCAGTGCGCATTCTGAATCATTTTTCCAGCATGGGTCACGTATTTTATTGATCCTGCAACAACATTCCTGTCCGAAAATTTAGTCCTCGTACCCCTAAACATAACCCTACCCACAACGAAATTCAAGCTGTGAAAACCATTTTGGAATTGGACGATTGAGAGGCGAGCAAGGTCTTTTAAACGAGCAGCTTCAAACTCTGTTGTTCTCTTGTGCGCCGCATCACATCACACGATAACGCTGGATTAAAATAAATAAATAAATAAATGAATAAATAAAAACTTGTGGGCTGTTGTAGTTCACACAGGACTGGACTTTATTCTGTTATGTGGTTTATTTTGATAGGTGAAGTGTCTTTGTAGTGTTAAGGGAAGGAGAGCTAAACAGGAGATATTGTGTTTTGCCCCTCCGCTCCGCCTGTGTGTTCTTAAAGAGAAACACAGTCTTTTCATCTGGCCATTATAAATCGCTATTATTCTGCACTAAACTAGTGAATTTTCCCAATATATATTCAGAGATGATAAACAAGATGTAATAGAATAATAATAATGTAATATAAACCCAATTTTGACAAAAAAAAAACAACAACAAAAAAAAACTGACATTCAATCTATATTTAGACCTTACTGAAAACGTATCAGCGTGACATCCTATGGGTTTTCCCAGATCGCATCACATAAAACCTTTATTAAAGGATAGACTTTCATAGACAATGAAAATGGAAATGAAGCAGAAATCTGTCTCTTGCACTCGCTCTCTCGCTATGACGCATCTGCCCACAGTACAAGTACGTCTGAAACCTCTCTGCGTTCCCTCGGCTCCCTGCATTAGCTGTGGCCTGTGGCATTCCTGGATGTTCTGAGAGCTTGTGAGGGGCAACATATCCATCAGCCTTAATGCTACTGGTGTATGCCCCAGGGCGGCCATCTTCACTCCTTCCCATCAGCCACAGTGGCTCTTCATCAGAGCCCCGTCACAGCAACCTGAACGAGCAGGTCTCACTGAGCAGCACATTAACGCACAAATCTCAGCCTTGATCACCACGCAGCCATGAATCTTCCATCCCACATACTTAATCTGACACGACAGAGTTGTCAGTGTGGATCCTTATAAATGCTATTCTCTACCTAACCTATTTGTTTCCGTCTCACACTCTCCGGTCTAATTCTCGACCGTCTTTTCTCCGCTACGTTCCTGCTATCGCCTCCCCGACTCCATTTTCTCTCTCGCTAACTCTATTGCAGCTGTTGTGTTTTCTGTTGGCGGAGTTTCTGGGTTTAGCGCATCAATTAAAGATAAGCCTCAGCTCGCGCTTTCCCCAGTGTCGAACATGCTTTGCTGAGCTCCAGGACCAAGCCGATCTGGCTTCTGATCCCTTAAAATACTACTTCGTTACACTTTCGTTCAATTCCACTGAGGGCTCCCTCATTCTGTGACTGTAATCGAACATGACCTCTACATTTATCCATTAGCATCCTAAACCGGGAACAAGAGCTGCTTAAAAACTTAATTTATGAGAGAGTAGACACTAACTGGTTCATTACCTTTTGGGAGCAACTGAATAGCTTGAGTTGTAGAGAGGAACAGCCGACAGAGGAAACAGTATGTGTGACAGAGGCAGTAAAATTAGGACTCAAACATCTTTGTTTCAGGTGACTGCTTGCGATGATGTGAAAAATAAATAAATAAATAAAGCGCTTTGAAAGATTTCAAGTCACTGTAATGTTTCCAGCAGTTGACGCTAAGCTCAGGAGACCAAATCCACCCCTTTTCCATAACAATAACGCCACTCTGTCAGCCGTGAAAATTTGGTAATGCGAAACTTTCGGTGTGTTCAACCCTGTCTGAAATGTTGCAGAAGTGTATGAGGAATAACCATGACACATAAGGAGCTTTGGGAACATGATTTTGCTTATTTGTTTCCAACATAATCGAGTTGTGCTTGGCATTGTCATCAATAATCTATTGTCTTAAATACATGTGTTAAAGGGTTAGTTCACCCAAAAATTAAAATTTTGTTGTCAATTACTCACCCTCATGTTGTTCCATACCCGTAATACCTTCGTTCATCTCAGACACAGATTAAACACAAATTATTATTATTATTTTTTGATGATGCTTAGGAGGGGCTCCATTGACAGCAATTTAATTTACACTTTGAAGGCCCAAAAAGTATAAAAGAATGAAAGACATTGTTAAAATAGACCATGTGACTACAGTGGTTCAATCTTGATTTTATGGGAAAAAAAAATCAACTTTATTTACTCATTTCTTCTCTTCTGTATCAGTCTCCGAAACACGTTCACGAGAGCACCACAATGCATGCGTGAAATTAAGGTTGAACCACTGTAGTCACATGGACTATTTTAACTACGTTTTTTTCCTAGCTTTCTGAGCCTTCAAAATGTTAATTAAATAGCTGTCACTACAGAGCCATCGGATTTCATCAAAAATATCTTCATTTGTGTTTCGACGATTAAATTATTAAACACTTTAATTCAGCAAGGTTACATTAAATTGGTCAGAAAGGTCAGTTATATTGTTCTTTTGAACTTTCATTTCAACAAAGAATTATGATATATATATATATATATATATATATATAATATCCCAAGGAGCTGTGCTAGCATGATTGTGTTTGCGCCTTTCAAACCATTAATGAGTTGTGCTTTTCACTGATATCAGTAATCTGTTGCCTTAAATGCACATTTTAATATTTCACAAATAGATTTTGCAACCAAATTGACATAACTCTATTCAATCTAAGCATAAATTACTTTATATTTCAAACACTGATTTTTTTTTTCCCCCACTGAAAGGCAAACCCGAGGGGAAATTTGGACCTTGTATCTAGATCAATTAAATATAAAAAGAGAACAATTACAAGCCACAATAGCGAAACAGAAATGCACAATGCGCTCTTGTGTTCCCGTGAGATTGGTTTTCTTCATAGAGAGATATTATTCTACACCTTTGGAGATTTACAATGCTTTATGTTCTAAGTATGATGTTACTTTACTTTTCCCCCCTAACATAATTCATTTAATTCCTTCACTTTCGTCTATCCCTTTCAATTCATTTTGCTCCCTCTCACTTCTTCTCTCCCGGTAGGGCAGGTAACGGATCAGTGTGGTGTAGTGACAGAGACAGCGGATGGGTTTCGGCATGAGTGTGGATTACAGGTCCAATCCATACCATAGCTGCTTAATACTCCGTCACATTATGAAAATCCCCTAGTTTTCAACACACGGCTGGTGCTTGTCTCCGCTGGTTATATGCTCTATTACAATGCCACAAAAAAATAACTGTTACTTTAGCTTCAGTCTTTTCCACTGGCGCTCTGCTGTGAGTAAGATGCTAATAATCAGTCTTGTGCTGTTCAATAAATAATGGTCTATTGGTCTAAACACCATTTGGTGTCGATCTGTAATTATTTTAATCAGTGAAGTGTCACCGTTCCCTGTAAGCCATGGACGAATTGGATGTGATCTAGACATCTGGATTAAAAAGTCCTAGATTTTATTTTAATGTGTGTCAAAATCCTGTGCAACCCGCAATACTGTCACTCAGGGCATCAATAGTTCTATTGTTGCATCTATTGCCAGCAAACATGGTCGGTGTGTCTAATTGTGAGGTTGCTGTAAAGCAAGAGCGGTGTGTGTGTGTGTGTGTGTGTGTGTGTGTGTGGACAAGCATGCAGGAGATAATAGTCACACTCTTTTGCCACAGAAGGTGGGACGGTTCCCGTTGCGGAAGCTGATGACAAAGCACAGGCGAAAAGTCAATATCAATTACCTCTTGTCTCTCAATACCGAACCACCGAGTCACTCAGCAACGTCGAACCAAACAACAGCTCAATTATTTCAAGCGTGTTCAATCACAGAGACACTCTGGCTCTTTTTAAAAGCTGTGATCTGCTTGCTTAGTTGAGGAAATAAAAGTGAATCAATTAGCTCACAGTGAGGCTGACCTCATCTTTACAGAGGGGAAAAGCCTCCGCTCATTTTACAAGCTCGAGGGTTAACTGACCTGAATGGATCGTGTAGTAGCCACTGAGGACAGGAGCTATAACAGTATTTATTGTTGAGTGGTATGAATATGTGAAGCAGCAGGGTTTTTAGTTGTCAAGCAACTTTGCAACTTGTGCAGTCACAGGTGTGACACCTCTGAACAAGGCTCGTTCAATCAGATTTATAAATTATGTTTTACTGTTAAGTGTTTTGTTTTTATCTCAAGTGTTTATGAAGAGAAGCAGCTGTTTTTGCTCTGATGCCTGACTAATCACTCATTTATCTTGAATAAACATACCCACTGGTTTGTGCCAATCAAGTTCCGCATAAAAAGAATCAAAAAATAGTTGAAGTACCCTAAGTAGGCTATTACCTTTAATGAATTATTAGAAATATGCATTACTACTTCAAAGATATGCAAGGAAGTATGTCTGGCAGGGGAAATTCTAGATGTTTAGTTTTAGGGTTAGTTCATCCAAAAATGAAAATCCTGTTGGTTTTTACTCACCCTCATGCTGTTCCAAACCTGTATTACAGTTTTGATTACCGTTGACTTTATAGCAGACAAAATAAAAACAAACACTCAGACATTTTTCAAGGTTTAAAATGATATGTGGTCAGTAAATGATGAGCATTATTTTTTATTTTTATTGGTGACACACTTTATTTCAGTCGTCCACTTCAGACTTTCTACATATACTATAAAGTAACTACATGTCAACTATTAGTCATTAGATTAAGACTGCCTGCTTAATTTTTGCTATCACTTTATTGTGATGGTCCCCACACAGACATTCTACTGACTAACAAACCTGACAAACCTGAAGTATGTGTGTGTGTATATATATATATATATATATATATATATATATATATATTCTGTTTTTACTGCTTCTTGTTACTATACTCTAGGGGTGAATGTGTTCCATATGCCAAGATCCAGAAGTAAAATGAGGGAAGAATAATATTTAATGATACATGAGGATTCAGAATGAACTGTCCTTAAATGTGTTTACTGCAGCTGATTTTTCTGTCAGTATGAAACTACATAACCACTGATTTTTAGGGTATCGAAAATCCAAAAAAAAAAAAAAAAAAAAAAAAAAAAAAAAAAAGAATTATGCAATAAAATTAATCATACTGTGATAGAAGACGTTACAGTCCATCTCATTGAGACACTGTACAAAATAACTGTAAAAGTCAGGCATTGCAATTTCAATAAAAGTGTAAAAGTGTAAAATTCCAATTATATCTCCAAAGTTATATCTCATTGTTCTTAAAATCTTTGGATGGTTTTAGTTTGGGCAAAAATCATGCCTCTCTCTCTCTCTCTTTCTGACTTATTTTCTCTGCTCAGCCCTTGTTTCTGTTCTATGTGTGTTCTGTCTAATTGACAGACTGACCGGTCTGGAGATGTTTCATCCCTCTCGCTCTCTTCCTTCTCCCTCCATTTCTCATCCCATCACTCTCTGAGACACCTGTGAAGGCTGCAGTTGAAAAGTGAATGAGAGAGACAGAGGAGAAACAGAGGAGCACAAAAGAGGGGAAAGAAAAATCTCTCTCTGACAAAAAAACTCAGCTGCAGTGGACAAAAGAAGTGGGATGTGGAGACGGGAACTCTCAGACCTTCTGAAATGTTCTGTTCCTTTTTTTTCCTCTAACAATGTGAATGGCAGTGGAGATGTTCTCTCTCTTTGTGGTGTACTTCTCGATTTCAGTGCTGACTCGTACTGCACTTAACAAATTTCTGACTGTCTGCTTGACTCCTCTACCTGAAGTTGCTGTCTAAGGCCTAAAATGTTGCTTCCTTGGCATAATGTGCACTTCACATGAAATAAATGTATGCTCCACCAGTAAAACCATCCACTGAAGCAAGAGTATTTTGGACATGATGTTTGAGGTCCCACTCAGATCATAGTGAAATCTGTGCTAGTTAGTGCCAGTCTAACAGTTTCATGTTGCTTGAATGTTATTGGTTATTGAATGTCGCTTGCTATTTTGTCAATAAATGGCTTACTGCACAGTTAACAAGTCATTTAGCTATTATTGTCATTTATTATTGAAATTCAGTAAAAGTTAAAATGTAAAATAAATTCTAATTGAATATTTGAATCTATGAGATGACATGACAAAGTATTGACTGCTTTTAAATTAAAATTTCATTAGTGGTGTTGAAATTTGGTTAAGGATGCACCAGCATTGAACACCTACTTGTCAGTATTGCAATCTCGAATTGAAGCTAATCATCACTGACCTTTAAAATATGTAGATTTGATTATTAAACCATTAAATGGTTTACTCTGTAGTCAATGTTTCAATGTTATGGTTAACTTATGCTGTTATGTGAAGGATCTCTCATGTATTTGATGTACAGGGCAATCACACTAATGTATTTCATTGTGTAGAGCCTGCTGTACTAATGGCTGTGGACTGCAACATTTCATCATTGGCTGCTGCAATGGGCAGAAAGATGAGGCTTGTGTCTGGACATAAATGTGTATGTGAGTGCTGTGTTTGGCTGATTGTGTCTATGTAGGACAGTCGATTCCGTGTGTTTATGTAGCTGAGCTATGCTCTGACTGAACTGCTAGGCAAAGAGCCAGTCCAGGCCCAGCCAGAGAGCCACTCTCCTGGGTTAATCGTCATGGATATGCTCCCATTCCATTAGGCCCCTTACGATGTGCCATAACCAGCGGGCGACTGGCATCAGCCTTAGTAACTGAGAACAAGCCAAAACCTCAGCATGGGCACTGCCCCAAAACACACACAAACATGTTTAAAGTGCCAGCAGATCTCCTTTCCTATTACTACATATCAGACTAAATTTAAATATAGATTGCCTTATTGTCTCTTATCTGAATCAATCCTATAAATTCCACCAATAATAACTTTTGTCATTATAGTAAAACTGTGTTAACTTGATATTTGTCAACATCGCCACCAAAAATCAGAAAGCCTCCCACACATTTTAAATCAATTATTAGGGCTGTGCAACAGTTTTGTAATTGTCTATTCACACTTTGCAGTCACATGACTACCATGGATACTTGGCGGGCAACAAACGCTGACAAAATGACGACAAACAGTGGCCAGCCAGGGGAATTGCAGCAATGCAAGTTTCCAATACTACAATCAATTAACTATTTAGACCATGTCACCGAATGTTAAAATTAGATATCGAGAAAAGATGAACATATTTGGAATGTATGATCCATACACAGCTTTGAGTTTTCAAAAATTGAAGCTAGCTTTGTCTTTACTAGACTTTGGAGTTTGGAGATATTTACATAAAAAAAGAGAGAGATTTTTCAAAGTTACTTTTGGCAAATGTATGGTTTATTATTATTATTATTATTATTATTATTTCTCTTGATCTATCTTGATTTTGTTATTGTCTAAATCCAACCCGGTCTCATCCCAATTCGTCATATAACTGACGTTTTGGGACGTCTTTTGACCATTCGTCAATATACGACTTTTTAGGGCCCCCTTAAACGTCGGTAGATGACGTTATGGGATCCTAACTCTACTCCATACCTAAACCTATAACACAGTCTCATCCCAATTCGTCATATAACTGACGTTTTGGGACGTCTTTTGACCATTCGTCAATATACGACTTTTTAGGGCCCCCTTAAACGTCGGTAGATGACGATCCCGGGTCGTCATACAACTGACGCTTTACCTTTAATGTCAGTTAGGTGACGAGTTGGGTTTAGGGTTAGGTTTAGGTCTGGGGTAGAGGTAGGATCCCATAACGTCATCTACCGACGTTTAAGGGGGCCCTAAAAAGTCGTATATTGACGAATGGTCAAAAGACGTCCCAAAACGTCAGTTATATGATGAATTGGGATGAGACTGCTGTTCAGTTTTGGAGAACTAAACTGTTTTCCGAGCTGCTACCTTTTAGAGGGAGAATAGCATGGCAGCCATGTTGAACTGGCATGACTGCTGATTCAGTTGACTTTTGCCATGGTTGTGTCAAAATGACAGCTTCTCATCTGCTGTGGTTCTGCTGTAGCACACACACAAACACAGACATTTACACACACTCGTAGCTCACTGTTTTCAGCTGTCAGGAATGATAGCCATTTCATTTGAGTGGGTTCACAGATTCACTTCATTCAGGGGATATTTAAGGTGTGAGAGAGACAATCAATGCCAGTCTGCTTTCACACACTCAAACAAACAGCAACGACGTCATTTACGAATCAACTAACTGAGACTCAAGCAAATATGCACAAAGCAAACATGTAAAACACATGGACCTAATGATTGCTCCTGTCTGTATTCTCTTTCTGAATTGCAGCTGATGGGTAAATAAGGTTTGTAGAGACATGTTGCTGTAATCGGTGAAAATGGAAGCAGTAGTTTGGGGTTGAATGAGTGTCAAAAGCATTCACCCTCATGTCAGAGACCGCTCTGCGACACATTGTACCCAGTCAAACACAAACTGCATGGACATATTGCAGATGGCAAAGTTCTATACACAGAAAGCAGACTTTGTGTATAGAGCCAGAGTTGTTGTGAGAGGGTAATGGGCAAAGCTATTGGAGCTTTTCATTATGCCTGTCTCGTCATGGAGGGTTTTTATAAAAGTTTCAGTCATCTCTAACTGTATCTTCAGACTAGAGCACTGAATCTTCTGATCAGTACACATGCGAAAACAAGCGATCATATATGTAATATGTGATCACCAACATTAAACAGCATACTGTAACTCAAAAAATACCTATGTTGCTGAATGAAATGTCAACCCAGCATGAGCTGCAAGCATTAGGGGTGTTGATGGACTCAATCGACTCCAACTATGTTTTGATTATCATTCAGAATCTGAGCTGGATGTATTTGACCAAAATATGATTTCCCAGCTTTTTGGTCAAAATGTTGCCCACATTCAAGTCGATGCAAAAAAGAATGCATGAAGCTAGAATATTTCTGTATTCATTATTTATTTATTTAAATCAGAGGTTAATTTCTTTCTTTCGATATAATGCATATTCAGTTATTCATACAACAAAGTATTCTGGGGGTCATGAATATTTGTGAAAATTGTGAATACTGACGGTGCTTGGCAACTTTTTTAAAGGGGTGGTTGATTGTGATTTCACTTTTTTTCCATTTTAAATAGTGTGTAATGTTGCTGTTGGTGCATGAACAGTATCTGCAAAGTTTCAGCGCTGAAAGTTCAGTGTAAGCAGAGATATTGTCTTTTAAAAATCAGGAAGTTTAATGCCAACAAAAAAACGACTCGATTGGGACTACAACGTGTTTTAGACGGTTTTAAACCCATACATTTACATCAACCCTCCCTCCGGAATATGCAAAAAAAGAGCATGGCCATATTTCTGCGGCTCGTCGAGTGTGTTATGTTCACCCAGGTGTCAGATCTTCTGTGTTTGGGCTTCCCACGGATATTGTAGTTCGTCAACAATGGATAAAATTTATGTTTGATTATGTTACTGAAAATGACATAGCTGTGACAACACCACAACCTCAAGTGTGATACGCTTTTATGACTCCATTCCAATCTATGAGTTTAATTGGGGAATGTTGAGATCCAACAACAGGTTTCACCACTTTTATTGTAGTACAAAAGTAATGAGTAAATGACCATATTTTTTTTTTCTTCTGTGTATTTTTTTAGACAAAGTGTGCAAAAAGGTAATGAAAAAAAAAATACTTTCAACTTATAAATAGTAAGTGTAAACAAAAACAGCTTATCAACTGTAAATGCCGGTTTTGATCTTCAGGCGGAGACATGGTGCGTCTTTGATCGATTTACGTCATTACCAATGTTAAAACCCAACCAACACTCATACACACATTTGCTGTGGACCAGCATGAAAACAGCCTTATGAGCGAGAACCAGCCACGAAATGGAGCAATTCTGCCTCATTAGGCTATTTCTTTTCTCACCCGAGGAACAAAAATAAAGAAAAGATGCAATTAGTCCTGCAAAATGACTGTTTTCATATGCAAGTTCTGTTACACGACACATGCTTAATGTGTGTGTTGATGTAGCATTTGGTATATTAGGACATTTTTGAGAAGCCTAGTGTATGCGCTGCATGGGATAGTGCTAATTACATCATTAATCACAGGACAGAGGTTATATACTAACAACCTGTATGTTTATGTGTGGGTGCTGATTTTACACGGGCTATTTATATATGTTTCCCCCCCGTAATTATTATGTTAATAACCTCCAAGTTTGAATAATAATATTTTATAACTATTTAATCCTTTCTTTTCTTTTTCTTTTTTGTTAAGAGAATGTGGGTGTTTGTTTGTTTGCCTGTACCATGATGGTCATGATTTCATTTGCTCTCCAGGATTTTCTTATCCCTAGATGTGGCTTGGACCTTCTAGAGTTTCAGATGATATTCCAATAGAGTCAACATCATTTTCCATTTGCAGCCGATTTTATTTCTGTAATTTGTTATATCTGATTGAAAAAAAGACGTATATATAGACGGAATATGTACACTTTAAAAGTTTAGAGTTGTGACTTTTTAATGTTTTTCACAGTTAGTCTGTTTGAATATATTTTGAAATGCAGTAATGGCAATGCAAAATAATCAGGATTATTGCAGTCTTTAGTGCCACATGCTAAATTGGTGTTTAAGAAACATCTATTTATTATTATTATTATACATTTTGAGAACAGTTTTGCTGCTTAATATTTTTAGTCTAATGGTTCTGCACAGTTGATTAATTCAATCATTTTCACTTTGGGTGAACCATCGTTTTACGTTTAGGATGTAAGAAAAATAATAGTGACGCTTACAAACCGAAAACTGTTTTTCCGCACTCGACAACATGCTCCTCAAAAAGTCTCCACACACATAGCGGCGTCTATTCGTCACACATTTCATATCACGGCGATAAAACAAACCTCAAAAAGGACAATAAGCGCATCCGGCCCTCTTTTCCAAACTCGGTAGACACGTTCGAGACACATTTCATTTATTGTGAAACAGATCAAATGGTGCCATAGAAAAATAATCAAGCAGAGACAAAATTAGCAGTAAAGGCAGTAATAGACAATAGGAACAAACAAAACTGGTGACAGCGACAAGAATTCGGTATAAATAGCTGTTGAGCGGGAGGAGGAGATGGATCCGGTAATGAGATGTTCACATCTACACGTGTCTTTGATATCTGGCGATCTGTCACGTCTCCTCAAAGCTGACAGTGCTTTGCGAGCTCGCTGTCCACTCGAATCGTCTCGCTTTCTTTACCTCTCTCTCTACCTCACTCTTGCCTGTCGCTCCACTCCCTTTACGTTTGTTTGCTGACGAGACCGACTCCAGCTATCGACGGATGCCGACGTGTGTGTGTATGTGAGAGAGAACGGGATGTGTGACTGTGTGTTGGAGTACTTCTGATGGTAATTCCACCTGATGTCCCCCCTCTGGCAGAATCCCAACCTCATTATGCCAATCATTAAGTTTAATGACTTATAAACCAAGCCAGAACTTTACAACTACACGTTGGGAGAAATATACAGTGGTATCTTTTGGCTTCGCTCCTCATTGAGCTACGTGTGATTAGCAGATCTTTATTTGAAATGGATTTCTAAAGTTTATCCTCGATAAAAAGTACGAAACGGGGGCAGGTGTTTTGTTAAATCGTGGGATAACATGTTGGAACTTCCTCTAAGCATCGCAAGAGTTGCTGTTAGCTAGATGACTCATAATTTTAACATATGCATATTCGATCCTGAGGCCGCCAGCTACTAGTGCAGCCTGAAACCAACGTGCCGAGCATCAAACTTAGCGGAAAAACAGGAGCTGTGGCCTTTTTTTCGCTACTCTAGCTGTGCCAAATGATTCATCAGAACGGATAAACACACTACAAGCGCTCTCAGGAAGACAACATTATGCAGGGCTTATTCATTTCCAAACACACAGACCCGCGAGCGGTGAGAAGGGAAGAAATTGCCTTGCATGGGGTGTCCTCTCATACATTTGCATGTCACATACTCTTTGCACTGCATTTTTTTTTGTTTGTTAGTTTTTTGTAAACATCCGCAGGACAGGAATAACCTACTTGTTGTGGACCTTTTCATTACATGGTGTTTAAATAACAGTTAATAAAGTTAATTTATAGTGTAATAATGATTTTAGAGTCCAAACATTGGCCATTGTGAGGGGTTTTAGCTGAACCAGCATCTGACTAAAAATAAAGCTTCCTTAAATCCACGGCCTTATCTCGGCGGCTGCTTACGCGAAGCGAGACTAGAGCATGACGGTGATAAATGGCCTGTATCACTAACTGGGAAATATTACAGAAATGCCCTGGTAGATTTGCTACTGTTCCTACTACACTGATGCTGATATGTTGTCTGTGGTGACCGAAAACAGTGTTTGTTTGTGTAAGGAGATAGCAATTTGACAATGGCATTCCTGAAAATTCGGAGGCCTAAGTCATTATTTAAAGACACTGATGCCGTGACATGTGTATACCGATATCGATATTATCATTGATAAACCTAAGATTGAGCCTGCATTGCAATCACTCTGACTATTTTAACAATGTCTTTAATAACTTTTGGGCCGGCCAGTTTCGGTCCCATAGAAGCCTATGGAGAGTGATTCAACTCTCAGATTTAATAAAAAAAGAAAAAGAAAAAATCTTAATTTGTGTTCTGAAGATGAATGAAAGTCTTACAGGGTTGGAACAACATGAGGGTGAGTAATGATGAAATTTTCATTTTAAGGTGAACTAACCCTTTAACAACTTGAACGTCACTGCAACTATTTAAACGATTACATGCTATTCTTTACAAACATACCTTCTTTTTATATGTAAACTAGTCTAATTTATAGATGTATAGATAAATAAAAATCTGAAAAAAACTGTACTTTTTTCGGTAACGCTTCCTTTTAAAGTACAGTACTTACAGTGTACTTACATTATAATTACCTAGAAAGTACTGGCTAATATAAGGTAAGTACATAGAACAGGGGTAGGTTTAGGGGTAGGTTCAGGGTTAAGCCTTGTTTATACTCGACCCGTCCGCAAGAGCGCGAAGGGCGCGCGCCAAAAATGACGTCATTGCGGTGTGGGCGGTCGTGCGCGTAGGGTCCGCAAGACCCCATTGCGCCTGGCGGTGTGCACGGCACTTTTTGTAACTTTGCGCGCGGCGCCGCATCCGAAGATGGACGACTACGAGCCGAATCTGGCCGAACTGGTACGATCTGTACCAGAATGTTTATGATCCTTCTATACACAGAGACATTTGCATTGATGGGCTACCATAACATCTCATTTTGTGAACAGGAACATATTCACATTAAGCACCTAGTTTGCACTTGTCTAAAGTAATTGGTTATATCTACAAAATAAGCCTATAAATAGCAGAATTAAGCCCTGCTGGTAAAATTAAGGTTTAAACACTCTCCAACAAGGCTTCAGGTGTTTACCTAGTTTACATGCAGTGAAAGTAGGCTACAATAAACCTACTGCATTTACTCTTTTATGAATTAGCAATTAATAAACTACTAATAAACGGCAAACTACTTCTTCACTGCTTATTCCTGCTGGTTTAGAGGAGAATTACTCCGAGTTCGCCCCCTGTCGTTTCACAGAATAGCACAACGGCGAGCGCGTCAAGTATAAATGCCTCGTCCGTTTGGAGAGGTGCGCGCGCAGGCAGCAGAGACTCGCGCTCTTGTGGACGCGTCGAGTATAAACAAGGCTTTAGTACTAGTTATTACCCAGTAATTGTAGTTACTAAAATAAGTACATAGTATTTACATGGGTAACTGGACTGTAAAAGGAAGTGTTACCCTTTTTTCTGGGTGCAATTAACTTGTTACAGATATAGATACATTTACCCTTTGACTATTTTTCTACATGTGGATCTATCTGTACAGAGTTTCAACTTCTGTAACAAAGAGCTTATGTGTGACTGATAGTGTGAACAAGCTGTGTGTGTGTGTTGCTAGTTCTTAGGCCTTTGGGATATTTTCAGAGATTTTGAGAGATAATATTAAGTTAGAAAAGCCCTCTCTAACATTTTAAGTCCTCTAACATTTGTACTTATCTCGTAAAATGTCATTCCATCAAACTGCATCAAGAGCAGCTGGTAAAATGAATCCCCTTGAAATCAAATACCTATAACATCAGAACATTTTATTTTATTGTCAGAAATGAAATTCTGTGTGAGATTATGGTATTGGCAATAATATCATACATTCTTCATTCATCATTGCAGTGCTAAATAATAACTGAGAACTGTCAATCAAGGAGATATGTTGTTATTGATCACCATGATGATTGTATCCAAGGTCACATCATTAACACATGCACGTGATCATAAATAATTCATTAATGGCTCATATTGATCTTGTATTATGACAATTAGCGGAAAGTGTGTTGTAGGCTTGTCAACCAAAATCAAATTAAGTATTAAATCTTGGAATCTCATCTTAAAATCATAATTAGACAGAATCTTATCTAAAATCAGGACACATTTAATTTATAGAAGATATTAGTTTATCTATATTCATTTTTATTTGTTGCTAGCTGAACATCACTTCATCACTGTGTTTATATGTAAGATTCTGTTTTTTTTTATTATTATATTATTCAATTTCATGCTGTAGTCTGTGTATTTCTCTGTAGCACTTTATTGCTGTACACGAGATCCAGGGGGCGGAGTTGGATCCAGATCTAAGCAGTGGAGATGGGTAGGATTAGGGGTGGGGTTAGGGATCAGGGGGGTGGAGATGGGTAGGATTAGGGGTGGGGTTAGGGATCAGGGGGGTGGAGATGGGTAGGTTTAAGGGTGAGGTTAAGGATCAAGGGGCGGAGATGGTAGGATTAGGGGTGGGGTTAAGGATCGGGGGTGGAGATGGGTAGGTTTAGGGTTGGGGTTAGGGATCAGGGGTGGAGATGGGTAGGTTTTAGGGGTGGGGTTAGGGATCAGGGGGTGGGTATGGGTGAGATTAGTGGTGAGGTGAAGTTAGGGATCAGGGGTGGAGATGGGTAGGTTTAGGGGTGGGGTTAGGGATCAAGGGGGTGGAGATGGGTAAGTTTAAGGCTGAGGTTAGGGATCAAGGGGTGGAGATGTAGCATTAGGGGTGGGGTTAAGGATCGGGGTGGAGTTGGGTAGGTTTAGGGTTGGGGTTAGGGATCAGGGGTGGAGATGGGTAGGTTTAGGGGTGGGGTTAGGGATCAGGGGGTTGGACATGGGTAGGTATAAGGGTGAGGTTAGGGATCAAGGGGCGGAGATAGTAGGATTAGGGGTGGGGTTAAGGATCGGGGTGGAGATGGGTAGGGTTAGGGATCAGGGTGTGGGTGTGGGTGGGATTAGTGGTGAGGTGAAGTTAGGGATCAGGGGTGGAGATGGGTAGGTTTAGGGGTGGGGTTAGAGATCAGGGGTTGGAGATGGGTAGCTTTAAATATATGTAAGGTGGGAGGAGGTGCATCTGGATCGAATTCTTCCCTCTTGATTTCATGTTCTGCGGTGAGGACCATCTCGTATTTCCTGTACACTCTGCTCGTCTAGCTGCGCATAAGCTGTAACATTGTGTTTAAAATGCTAAATCTGCACTGCTGTATGAAAAGTAGCTAATTACCTCCACATGCCTGATCTCTCTGAACTCACTCTAAACTGATAGTTGCCAGGAAACATACAAAAGCGATGCACAGTGACCTTTCAGAGCATAAAGAACGCTCAGTAAAAACGGCTGATGTTTGGGGATTTTTATGTCTGTTAAAATACACAGAAAATATTATTTCTGGCTGTGTATGCACGTTGTGTTCACTTTGGGACATTGTTTAAATGTAACAGTTGTAAATGAGACTTTGCATTCTTTCCTGCCACACGTTATGCAAAAAGTAACATGAGGATGGGAGAAAATAGGCAAGTATTAGGAAACATATACTGAGATTATGAAGTGTGCAACCGGTGGAAACTTTGATATCTCATGAGATTACGGTAGCTATTGGGAGCCATCAGATATGAAGATATGCTAAGGACACCAAATGCAGTTAATTGTTAAATTCTACTTTTTAAGAACACCTGGCTTTTATTAGTGTATGGTGCAGTTTAAACAACACAGGTAATGTAAATTGCCAACATTGTGGAAGTAGTCCACGATTGCTGGGAATGTATTTGTTCTACACTGCAGCGTACCCGCAGAACTTACTTGAAACATTCAAGAGTCAATAAATGCATTTTGCTATACTTTGAACATAGTCAGAATATAGACGGAAATAGTCCATGATGTCTGGCAATGTATTTATACTACATTCCAGCATACCCACAGAACGTATTTGAAGAATTCTAGAGTCAAGGAGTGATTTTTTCTTTAAACTGAGTCCATTCTTTGAACATATTCAGAATTTAGACGCTGCATTTGTCTCTATATCGACCTTAGTCTGCCTTTTAGGAAAACCAACTGCTTTAATGTGGCTTTCAAATGAAGGAATCACTTTTAGACGCTAGGGAAGAGTTTTGGTTTTATTTTTATTGGCCTTTTGTGAGTGTGTGTGCATTTGTGTGTGTGTTATCGATCTCCGGTGATGCTTGAGGGGGGAGGGGGTGGGAATCGATGCAAAGTGGGTTTGAGTAGCTAATGGAGATTACTGAAGGTGCATCGTGGAACTTTTCAGACCCTTTACTCTCCAGTGTGTATTGATCTAAAGTCACACACACACACACACACACAATCTCTCGATGTCAGTGGAGAGCTGACAAATTAATCCAGTTATTCAACTCTGTCAATATATTATTATTATTATTATTTATTTATTTATTTTTTATGATGCATATATATCCACTTTGTGTAGGGGTCCTGGTTAACCTGTCGGGGTTTAATCTGCGATAACAACCAGCTGGATGTACATTTGCCCATCCATATATATATATATATATATATATATATATATTCCCGTGGTCATCGTCCTGTCTCTCCACAGTGATTCAATTGAAAACACAGGTATTGGCTGGCATTGGCAGGTATTGGCAATCCTACACTGAATATGTCACATCTGTGAGGATGGATGATCTTGGCAAAGGAGAAGTGCTCACTAACACAGATTTAGACAGATTCGTGAACAATATTTGAGAGAAATAGGCCTTTTGTGTACAAAAATGGGGGCAAAAACAAAAGTATTGCAATTATAATTTTGTTCAGTGTAGTTAACAGTATCCCAGAAACGTTTAATGTTTTGGACATTCTTGACGTGCATCTTGTTTGAGTGTTAGGGAGGTCTAAGGAGTAAAATGAATGTACTCAAGTTGCAAGAAAAAAATTGGGATTATCATTTAAAAAATAGAATTTTATAGAATTTGTAATCTTTTTACTTAGATGACAGCAAACATGCAAAAATTGGGACCCAGTTTTCAGAAAAAAAAAGAAGCGCATCCTTTTCGAAGAAAAAATATTTAGATGTTCCATGTCGGATACCAAATCAGTGCACAAATCTGCCTTCTTCATCATAAATTAGTAACGTTACACAATCAAATCATGAGTTACACATTTCATTCTGTCTCCTTTCATTATGAAGGAGCTGTGATCGTGAGAACGTGTTTACAAATTAATCGACAAGTAAATATTTAGCAGTACTTAAGAAGAAAGGTGAATAATTTAAGGCAGTTTGTGATTCAGAGGCTGCCACTGGAAATGGAGAAACCCCAGAACAGGAATGGGCGGCGTTCATGTCTTGATGGTGTTACATTGATCTTGTCACCTACACCACCTCTGTTTGTCAGCATGTTTATTATTTTGGCTTGCTTGTCTGAAGCATTGATGCTAAGTTGAGATGGCAGTAGTGCTCTTAGTGGTACAACCAACACAGTTCACTCGTTCCGGAAGCACATACGCACACACACATCCAAAATCTGACAAACAGCTAGGTGATATAAAGATGTTAATAGTATCGGATCAGCCTGTCATGTAATGAAATGCATGTGCTCCGAAAGATACGAGAGGAGTTTAAACGTTCCTCGGTGGATGTAAGGATAGACGTTTTGTTAGACAGATAGTTGTAATGATATTTTTAGTGTATGAATGAACAACGCTTTTGAATGATGGCCCAAGGGTTATAAATAGATAAGGATTCACGGCATATGCAGCAATAATTTAATGCATTTGGAATCGCTGTAACCGAGGTGACATTTTATATCCCTGTCGTTTCAAAAAATCATAACCAGATTATTCCTCCTCTCTCTTTTCTCACTCACTCACACACACTAGACTTGCACTCAATTTTCCATTTCCATCAGATTAAATTGGAATTATTTGAAGGATTAATCTTTGAAGATAACCAAAGCTATATGTCTGGTCTTATTTTTATATTTCACATCGAGGTTATTACTGGTATCGGCATTAGGAGAATGTCCAAAGAATGCTTGACCAGCCGCTTTGTTGTTTTAAGGTTTTAATGTTAGCACGCTCACACTCCGAGGTTTTTTTTTTTTTTTTAATTCAGATACACACACATTTTCAGGATAGGCTTCAAAAGCGTCTGCCAGTCTGTATAGTTTGAAAAGTATGACTTTATGACTGGCCTGTTTGACTCATTTCCATATTAGAGGAGTGAGAGAAAGAGACCCTGTACTTGTGGAGCATGATAATATCCGACAGTCTCACGAGGGATGGAAACCATATCTCTTTTTACCAGTGTGCACTTTAATTTGAATTAAATTGCTGCCATTTTATTTTATTTTCAGGATACGCACTCATAACTAAATCATTTCAATGTGTTTATTCTGAATTTAATGCACTTATGCATATTCAAGATATGCATTAATGTAATTTATTCATAGACAAGTGTATGTGAATGTAAGTAGCTATGCTTATTTTTGAGCGGTAAATCATTATTATAAACATGTGGCTATATACACTCTGGTAATATATGTTTGTAGGCTACTTAAAACCGAGGCTATTAAATTTGTGCTTTGCTTGTAATTGTATTAATGCACAAATATCAAGGAGACCTGTTAACCTAATTATTGTAAGGATGAGGTGATTTGCATGAGACTCCATAATCTAAGCGTTTTATGAATAAATGCAGTTGCCAACAATTATTGTGAAATGTTAGACTGAAACTAGAGCAAAAGTCAGTTGAGGACAGCAAGGCATGATTTATTCACTGACAACACACAACCCAGCCCCGCACCATCCTCACCATAATCTTTTATTGGCTCTCTTCCTTCTCACTCTCTCGGCTCAACTGTACGATGCTGTTTATGTAGTTAAATTTATTTTCAAAATCAGTTCACGATTTTCGGTTCAAAGGCTTGTGCAGTATGACACAAAAATTGGGTGAACCAAAAAATATGCTCCCTGTCGAATCATATATTGTTGCTCTAATCGGGATCTCGACCTGACTGCAGTTTGTCGTCGTAACCGACTTGAGATGGGCAAATGCTCACATTCGATGCCGTCTGGCACTTTGGAGAGGTGTTATCTTCACGGATGAATCCCAGTTTCCACTGTACAGGGCAGATGGCACACAGAGTGTATGGGTTGTGTGGGTGAGCGGTTTGCTGATGTCAACGTCGAACAAATACCTTGTTCCTCGTTCCAGTCCATATACTACATTGTATAGGTGCCTGAAGTGCACATGTAGATTCGCTCCCTCAGTCAAAATCGAGGGAACAAGGGTCTGTCCATATAAAATTCCCTTGTTCACCTCACAAAGTGCACAGAATGCACTGTGGAGTGAAACGCAGCACTTGTAGCCTATACATGTCACAATCCTGATTTCTTGAAAAAGCCTAATATTGAATGTGTACATATGCCATTGTCACCACATGTTAATGAACTCTCACGTGCAAGTTTTATTTTTCATTATTCTGTTTATTTCCTGTTGCATCGAGCCGTGACTTCTGTGTACCGTTACACCCCTAATATATATTTGGGATGTAACGGTAGGAGGACACAAATAGAGATAGAAACAAGGAAGAGAAAGAGCTTGACTAGTTGAGTGGGTATGTGACGTGTGAATGTGTGAGAGCACAAAGAACCCTCTGTTACCATGCTCATTATTACAATATTCCCACTTCCTTTTGCAGTTGTCAGTGCTTTGGAGTGATTGTGTGTCACTTACAGCCTGTAGTCACAGACACTGTCACTATCAATATAAATACCAGTAGAATCTTTAGCTTCAGCAGGTCTCTTTCTCTCTTACACACAGACAGACGATATGATACTTTCCGATTATAATGTATTTTAATGTCTCTTTATGTGTGTTATAGAATGTGTGGTATATTCTCAAAGGGCCTGCTTATTGACATTATTAAGTGATTTGTGCATTATTTTCTTTGACATGCATGCAAGAAAACATAATATGGGAAAAGTCATTAAAGCGAAAGTGACGTGATGTGAAGCCAAATATAGTGTTCCATACTCTGAATTTGTGCTCTGCGTTCCACCCATTCAAACGCACACAGTATTGGGATCCAATGTCCCAATAGGCTACTGTGTGTTTGAATGGGTGGAACGCAGAGATTCTGACACAAAATGGAGTAAGGGAGTAACCTGATATGAACCAAAGCTAAATCAGTTAAATAAATATAACTAACAAAGAAAAGAACACAACTCAAAAATGGAGTACTCTGCCACCCCCATGATGAAGGAAAACATGGTCCATTCCAATTATCCATTCCCCTACTTAAACAGCGGAGAGTCAGTTGAAAGTCAAGAAACTTGTAACAGAAACCAGAATGAAACAAAACAGGCTGATTATTATTCTAAATATCTTCTTGGTGGTGGTAAAAAAAAAAGTTCTCCCCAATGAGTAAACAACTTAATTTTGACCACTTTTAAATAGGGTTGATGCACATGTAACTGGTGGATAGTTGATGTGCTTAATGTAATTCAACCAAAGTTAACTGTTGAAATAAGATTTTTGGTTCTTTATTCCAAATTAGCAACCACTCTAAATGGAGAATCAATACAAACAAGATCTGGCTTGTGTAACAACAGATATTTGTATCAAACACCTCATTATTTCAAAAGGCAACGCTCATTTGCCTATGCATTATCTAACCGCTTGTATCGCAGCATCCCACAAGTCAATTATTTAAAGAGTTGACTTGGTTTCCAAGAGATGGAGGACAAGGATGCTCTCTATATGTTGTTTTAATGAGGTACTATATTCGATCCATATAGTTTATCTTATTTATTAAGGATTATTGTTCTTCTGTGCTGTAATAGTTAAAAAAAAAACTTTTTTTTATTTATTTTTTTAAATGTGAGCACTACATGAAGGGCAAAACTAATAAATATCTATTAGCTCTTTCTTCAAATAATGCTTTGGGCAGTAAAATGCATATATGATCACTTGATATGCTGGCTCAATGAACATTATTAATTCCCCACAAGCGTTGCAAATTATTCTGTCTGCCATGGCTTAATTCTGATTTGTCAAGGTATTTTTTTGCATGAAACTGGCTGGTTGAAGTCGTTACTTATCACTTCTCACTTTTATTCTTTTCAAAGCATCTTATAAAATATGTATGTAAATAGCTAGCCTGTGAAATTTCTTCATTGTTTGCTAATAACATTGCATGGCGAAACGTGCTCTGTGAAGGTCCTGCTGGGCATTACTGGTGTTGCACCACCCCAGCAGAGTACGTCCCTGGGCTAGAGGTCCAGTGGCACCGTAAACTGCCTCAATCTCTTCCATCTCATATAGGGGCATTACTTTATTTTATTTTTATTCTAAACTGTTTTAATTATTCTTATTTATTTTGAGTTTTAGTTTTAAATTCAAAGCACTTTGAATTACCATTGTGTATGAAATGTGCTATATAAATAAGCTTGTCTTGGTTTTCTTCGAAGAAAATGCTCAGTTCTCGGAGTGGTAGACAAATGCAGAGAGACAGGATCTGGGGTGGCAAGAGATGAATAGGAAATGTATGGGCGATTCCATGTCTCAACAACTTACTCAGGTCCAATACGATATGATTTTAACTGAATTCATACACACATTGCACGCACACATACAAAGAGGTCTCACCTGAGGGGTCACGGGGGTTATTGGATATCCAACTGAGAAATGTCATCTCTTGGTCTGAAGCTACTGACATACATATTGTACAGTTCAGTGTGTGTGTGTGTGTGTGTGTGTAGTGACCTGGTCAGTGATGGCTACGTTTTATATGATGTGACAGAAGAAGATGACCAATATGTGAGGCGACCCTCTCTATCCTGAAAAACATCCCTCAGGTCCATTGACTGTCTGTTGAGGTTATTGTAAGTCTTGGGGCTTTATTGCGTTAGATGGCCGACAATTTACCAACAATAAGCTCAACAATTGTGAGAAAAAAAGTATTAGATATATATTGCAACTCACATCACCTTGTACAATGTCTTGGTTATGAGAGGAAGTTTTAGAGTTTCTAAAACTTGCCATAGTAATAAAAATAAATGTTTTTAAAGATTTTTTTTTGTTTTTTTTTCTTTTCTTTAATGTGTACTGAGAGCTTTATTCATCATATTGATTAATATTATGAACACGTGTGGCACGTGAATGTGACTTACATGTTTATGATTGATGATTGACGCTCTAAATACCTTAAGGCCTTAATGTTTACTTAAAAAGCTTGGCTTTAGGCTACGGCTGACCATAGTTATATATCACACAGATGATGTGTAGTTTCCATATATGTCGGTATTTATTTGTGGATTGTATTTATGGATGTACCAAATTGCCTTAAAAATGTCCAGCATGCCTTTTTGAGAGCATGAGAAAGAGGATGCCTGTCACAAGTGTTCTGAATAGTTATGGTGTTTTGTGTGTGTTCTAAAGCCCATATGTCACAAGCGATGCAGTCAAGTGGCATGTAAATCCAGTTAAAGCTACATTAGGCAAGTGCTATTCACACAAGACACAAAAACACATGCAAATCCACTCAGGCTACATAATGGAAATTGTAGTATGTTACCGCATAAACTACTATAAATGCCCACAATGACTTGCACAAACATGCAAATCCTGTTGGTCTGTGTAAAGACGGCATTATAAGCCCCTTTCTCGTACACAATACAATTTGGCGATATTATGTCGGAATCCTGTTATCACACATCAATAGAGAAGGACCACAAGCGGGGGAGCCCTTCAGGACAAAAAAACAACGGCTTCAAACGGCTGTCGAGAACGTGCGCGTGCACTCGTCCAACAGTCTTTGAAAATTAAAGACTCGCTGATGAAAGACAAGCCCACACTCTGAATAGGTTAACGTAGCAATGAGACTCAATTAGTTGGATCGCTAAATCGAGCCGTGTCCGCAAAAACAATACTCGCGTTGTGTGCTAGACTGAAACGTCCAATAAAAACGTGTTCGTTATTTCCTCCCTTCTGTCTTATCCTCCTAAATATACAACGAGGGACTTTTCAAGATGCAGATAATGCAACCAGCCTGCTTTGTGGTGGATTAGTACGTGTTAGTGAAAATTAGCATTCGCAGAGTTCTCTAGCATGACATGTGTTTGTACGCATTCAGCTCGCCCAGCTGTCTCCCTTCAGTATGCCAGCACGACCCGCTGGTCCTAGTGTGTGGACAATGCCCTTGCGCCATAATTAGCTCTGCCAGTCAAGTGTCTCAAATTGGATTAGCCGCAGTTCTTTTGGGGTTTCTTCATATCAGAGGAATTCTCCACATAAAGCTCCTGATTGAGAGAGTCTCTGAGGGTCCTGAGAGAGGGCCCAAACCGCATAATGTTCAGGCCATAGCCCTATGGTTTTTCACCCACCAGGGTGCCCCCATAAAACAGACAATTGCATTATTCTCACTAAGTAGCATGGCGGGATAAACACAAACGGCCGTGCTTTAGATTTGTGGGCCGCTGTTTTTTTTTTTTTTTTTTTTTTGCCACAAGGGAAAGACTGATAAAAGAGTTCTTGAGGAGACAATTATTGATCACTATCTTTGTCAGCACCACTGTGACCCGATTTGAAAGCCTCAGTGAGATAATCCATTGTTTCTGTCATAAACTTATGAAACAAGCATATTTTGGTTTTATTTGAAGGAGGCTGAAATGAAATGCTGGCATAATAAAGTAGTTTTCTCGATCGGGTTTTGTTTACTCAGCTACATACTGGCACAAATATACAAAGAATGCAGAGATGGAAGAAATTACTCCAAATGTGGACAATCAACTTATGTTCTTTGCTGCAAGACAAATCAAATTGAGATGTTTGTATAGAAATAAAATCACTGTGTTTATACTTTTTTAGTGTGTAGTACAACATAGTTACAGAACAAAGCAAACCGTTAAATGATGCTCAAGTAATTAAAACTTGTTGCATTGGTTAGCACTGGCTATGCTCATTTTGGTTTCAATTTCTATCAGTCTGTTTGGTCACCTGTGTTCTTTGTTCTCATTTTCCAGCGTTAATCAGTTACCATGGATATTCATTTAATCATCTCAGATGTTCGTCATTTAGGCCCTGTTTACTTGAGAATGCTCGAGGGTGAAAACGTAAACATATTTTATCGGATATGCCTTTCGTTTACACGGCAACAATGTTTTTGAGGCTTTAAAATGGAAAAAAAAGTGAAACCACCCTCCAGAGTGGAAATCTTAAAAAAAAAAACGCTCCACCGCCGCGTTCCCATGTAAACGGTAAAAACGCAAAAGTCTGCTTGATAGTGAAGGTTGTACGCAGGCGCGTGGACTTGGTGTTGTTGTAGTATGCACTCCTAGCCGCCTGAAGTGCATACTAAATTGAATTTCACACATTTTTGCGTCACCATTTGCACGCGGATTTCCCACACAAAACGCTCGTCTAAACGCAGAATAAAAAGTGATGACTCAACCCACTTTTGTGTTTTCTCTTCAGAATCGTTTCCGTGTAAACATAGCCTTAGTTCATCTCCATGTGTATTTAAGTGTATCATGCGTTAGTTGAATGTCCTTCGTACAAACCTGAGACTGAATGAATGAATGTGCACTGAACAAACTAAGAAAATGGACCAGTAGATGTACTTTCTTATAAAATTATATAATTTTAGATTAGACAGACAAATTCTTTAATGTTTTATAAAGGTCTTCTCCAGAGTATTCTGTCCTTTGTCCTTATCTTTGTGCTTGGCAACATGCACATTCAGGACCAAAAGAAACTGCAGCGCATGATATAGATGGCCAGTAAGATCATCGGAGTTGACCAGGTGTCGGCAACTCAGCTTTACAATGAGCTTATTTTTTAAAAAGACTGGCCAAATCCTCAGTGACCCCACTCACCCTCTCTATTATAAATGTATGAGAAGTAGAATCAACTGGCAGAATTTTACAACGTAGAATTAGAACTGAAAGGGACCATAAATCATTTGTACCTACAGTGATCAGATTGTATAATGATCAAGCACATCACATTTTTAGCTACCTGATAATATTAGACTTTTTTTTTAGATGTTAAATGTTGGATTGTTATTGTGATTTCTGAAGTTTTATCTGTTCTTTTGTTACTGTTAATTTCTCTCATTTCACGTTTGTTCTTAAAGAATATGTTGTGGTGCGTATTGAATTACCCTGTGAATTTCCCCCTGTGGGATAATAAATGACATTACCTTGACCAATAAGTTAATGAAAAATCAGCATCACTAATGTAGTAACATGGACATCTTGCTGATCGTTTTCTTAATTTTATAAAACATACTACATGTAGTGCAGACAATATAATGAAAATGCTACCAAATAAATTAGGATCAGTTGTGCAAGTTATGTATCTTCTCCAGCTCGGCTGTGTAACATTAATAAAGTTGTTTGAGGTAATATTCTCACACAACTGCTGTGCTGCCGCTGGCCTGACATGTAAAGAACTATGGGTAGTCTTGAAGATTTTGATCTGTCAAACGGCCATGAAAGCAGGACCCCCTTCCAGCTGGCAGGAGCGCAGGCCCACCCCTGCCGTGGTATTTACATGGTAATTAAGCCGTCTTTATTGGAGATCAGGTCTCTCGTGCTGCTGACCGACCATGAACTTTCTGCCTGACCAGGCAACCATTAAATATCCAGAAATTACAACACGTCAAGAGCCGGACACTGCAACCCTGAGCTACCACTGAGCGATTGAATGTTGCTATTCAAAGTATAATCATGCAAAGGAGTGAGACAGACAGAGAGGGAGAGGAGTTAAGCTCATCTATATTCACCATCAAGGCTCCTCGTGTTTGTATTTAAGGAGCATGCCGGCTCCTCAGTCTTCGATCTTCGCCTTTACACTTGTTAGTGCCCTTTGTTTTAGTCTTTTCGGCATTCTTACTTTAAATTGAATAGATTGAACGCAGCAAATTACTGTCCCCGTTTCAATTGAACGTCTTAGGGAACATCTTAAACAGCAATCTTCAAAAAGTCACATAAAGCTGTTTCTGCATATTTATCTTTACATAATGAAGCCTGAACAATTTTATTTATTTATTTATTACTTTTTTTTTTTTTTTATAAATGTGCCACCCAAAGCAGTTGGTGCTGCATATTCCTGTAGTACTTGACTGGTTGGGAGCCAAGCTAACAAGATTAGTTACTGTGGATTTTCAGCTTTTACACTTCATATTGGTGGAGGTTCGTTGTGCGTTTGATCACCTAACATGCGATTACGTTTTCCCAGTGTGGATTAGCTTCCTCGGAGGGGTCTTGTACGCTAGGTGTATCTCTGCACTGTAAGAAGCTTAGAGGAGAATGTGTGCAGGGTAATAGCTTTAGTTTTCTGTGCCGTTTTAGCTCTAAAAATCAGATTTATTCCTAAAGTTTGATGTACACACAGTGATTTGTCACACAGGCACAAATCCAAGGTTGAGTTTTTGGGGTTTAACTTCAGCTACAACTCCGCCACAGACATGCTAGTTAGCAGTGTATGTGCATGGTTAAGTATGAAGTGCACGTTTGCGTGTGTGCGTGTGTGTGTGAGAGAAAGCGGGAGATTGGGCGTAAGCACTAAACTGTTCAGAATTCATTGGAAAGTCATGACCCATTCTTCATGATATTGCTGAGATGCTGGATAATAGAGTCTTGCATTCTGCTGGTGAGGTGATATTTCCCTGATATGTAATTTTGGAGTATATAGCGTAATGATGTGAGCAAACATCTCTCTCGCTCTCTACAGAGTCACTGACTGGTCTGCTTGCTCAGCAGAAATAACAATAGGCTGATTTAAAAGCAAAGTCCATGCATTCGTAAACAGGCAAACACACACACACAATATTAAATGCACTCATCGCCAGGTAGATCTTTTTGTTCACTTCACTCTTTTATTTCTAAATTTATGCTTGGCTAATACATTATAATCGAGATCAGCGGCATGGCCCTTTTCCAAATGCATACAATACATGCTCATTCTTAAATTTGGCCCGTACCATGCAACCTAATCCATTTCCTCTCCAGGGTTGGGTAACTTTCAGAAGTAAAGAATTGGCTGCATTTTCAGTTCATGTGTTGGACTTTCAAATGAACTGGCCACACAAAACAGAACGTTACATTGTAATGATTGCTGTCTGTCTGAATTTAGTTCTGAATGACGTAGCCTGAACCTGCCATGTGAATGTTGTGGGCTCACGTTGCCACTTTTGCTCTTTTCAAAACGTATTTCCAGAAATGACCCGAGGGTTAGTTTATTTTGAGAGTCTTCTTTGTTAACCTTTTTAACCCTCTGGGGTCAGCGGTATCGTGGGGCGCTTTTTTTTTTTTTTTTTCATTTTTTTTTTCAAAGTGCAATATAGACTCAAAATAGTCTGCTAATTTTGATCTTACATATAAGTGTTATACATCATTCGATCCTGTGTATACTCACAATAAAACAGAGTTCTGCTTTTCGTCAAATAAAGAAAAATAAACATGATGCAAATTTTGCCTTCTAACAGCAGTAAAATATGATATAAAGCACTGAAAGAGTTTGATGACTTTGCCCCCAAAATAAGGTTTAAAATGCCCTTTTCCCACAGGTTATACGTTTACTAAGCATATGCAAGGGTTCTTGTCTACGTTGTCGCAAAGCTCAACTGTGCACATGCATCAGTGGAAACAGACGATAAGACAATGTTTCCCAGATGATGTTTCCTGGCTTGAAAAGCAGACAATTGGCTTTCCAGCGGGAGGGGCGGGGAATGTACATATAACCGCCATCTTTGGTGTTACGGGTTTTCCCTATATAGTTGTATTGAGGATTGAGGAAGTGGCATGTCTCTATATAAATTGTCTCTGGCGCTATTCAAATGCAGATGTTGAGGCAAACCATGCCAACGGTTTTATAAGCTGGATAAAACATCCAGTTTAACAAGAATCTTCTACTTTACCTCATCTTGCTGTGCTGTGTGGAATAATACTATTGTAATAATCCTGGAAAATTTACCTCAGAAGTGCTGGTAGTTTCATTTTGAAGAGCACGGATTCAGCTGATAAAATAAGTTATTTATTCTTAAGTGCTTTGTTCTAATCGCGTTATTAAGTAGTGTCTGTAAACTGCACCTCTAATCACACACCACCTTGCAGATGTGTATTAAGATGCAGCAGTAAACCCAGATAGCCAACAGATAACAAAGATCTGCATGGAGCTGTCAGATTGGGTTTGCTATTGGAGTTATTTGCTCATGGCACTGTATGCATCCCAGGTCTGCCATGTTCTATGTTGAGCGGGGACCGAGCACCATCTCTCTCTCTCGCTCTCTCTTGCGTGTGCACGCTTCTTCCTCTGCCTGCTCTCCTTCAGGTTCTTGAGGCATTTGGTGAAGCAGGTCAGGCATCTTCCCTACTCCAAGCCATTTCCAATAAAGGTTTTGTAGTTCTGTTTATTCAAACACTCAACCATTGTGTGTTTAAAAAAGAAAAACACCCCTAATATTCTTTATGTAAGCAGGTCAGAAAACACAGTGCTATCAGGCTACTTATCGGTTGTGTTTCATTGCTGAGCTCTAATGTTTGTAGAGTGCTTCTTAACGCTTGCATTATCACACTCACGCTGCACTTTATACTGGCTTTCTAAGCAATTTAGGACCATGGCAAACGTCTTCATTTGCATTCGAGTCGATAAAGCACTTTGCTTGTATGTTTTTTTGTTTTTTTTTTTAGAACTGATAATCGTTGTAATTATTGTTATTAATCAATGAAGCAATTCAAAAATAACATACTATACATTGAAGAGAAAAACTAATTGTTCTAATAGTAATTTAATGGTAACACTTTACAATAAGGTTAATTAGTTAACATTAGTTATGTTATAATGCATTTGAACTAACAATACATTTGTCACGATCTTTGTTGATGTTAGCTAATAAAAATACAGCTGTTCATTGTTTGTTCATATTAATTCACAGTACAATAATTAATGATAACAAATGCAACCTTTGATTTTAATAATGTAAATGTTGACAATTTAGACCTTATTGTAAACTGTTACCAATAATAATAAACAAAATACTGTTGAATGTTGGTTTATTCTCAAATCATGCTGAAGAAGCATGATCATCTTGATTTAAACAATTTTTCAGTTCAACTTTTAACTCAAAATATTATGCTGATTATATAATTTGTAATAAGATTTGATAAAATTAGAAAAAAAAAACATTTAGATGCATTTTCACTAGTCATGTCAGTCTTCTGGGCCCGTTTGCAGGCTTCTCGCTTGGCTTCTAAGTTCTCCGAGAGACAATTTGCTGATTAGTCTAGTCTGTAAAATTCTCAAAGTGTTTTGTTTGGGCCCTGATCTTGAGGAATGTGGATACGGCCTGAGGAGTTATTTGCGTATTTATTTGTTTGTTTGTATTTGGAGCGTGTGATGGCGAAGCTGTGAATAATTGGCCCAATTTGTATTCTATTTACCAGACTCTGATAAAGGCCTCACAGGAATTCCACAAATTGATTAATTCAGACGGGGCAAAAATTTATCACCAGCTGCTGCTGAGCATCCCTCTCAAATGCATCAAAGGACCTTATTATAGGTCACAACAGAGTGGCCTCCAGGAACAAGGTTGGGAGCGGCTGTGTTAGGGAGAGAGAGGACCAGCGCTTCACAAAGATGCTCCAGATTTGACCAAAGTGTGCAAATGCAATATGCTGAGGTTTGTTTGGAAATTTTATCTCATCATTGCTGTCGCTGGGGGAAGATACAGGTTGTAATTTTTCAATGAAGTTCAAGAAACAAACTGTGACAGCAAAACTAAGCAAATATGTGCTACTATTAATAATGTATGTACTATAAAGCAAACATTCTGACCACAGACTTTTGAAATATTTTTGAAAGGCTGTGTTTATTTGATAATTTCTTTGAAAAAATATAATGTTGGGGGAGAAAAGGAAAAAAAAACATTTATTTAAAATAGTAATCTATCTTGTTTATGAAGTTGATTAACTGTGGTTAATATATCACATGTAGTGTTCTGTGAACTGTCACCTGGATTTGATGTATGGTGTGATATTAATTTAAGCACTCTGACTTTTATATTATGCAATGTGGGAGGATGACAAATGGAGAACTAAAAAGATGGAAATGTCTTAATCATGGAGTGAAAAGTTCTAGTTGAGATTTATTTATTTATTTACACACATATACATCCATACATTACTTTAAGTAATGTGATTATAAGACAACTAATGCCTGTATTCCAACATTTCCATAATTCTAATTTTGTTTTTCATACCTGGGGAAGTTTAAGCTTGAAGTATCACTTTCATTTAAACACATTTTTTAAAGTTGAACTACTTTTAACTTGATTTGAAAAAAAAAAAAAAGAATAATATATAATAATATTAATAAGCACTACTTTTAATGTAATTATTCTTTTTGATTCATTGTTTAATTGGAACATTTTGTAATTTGAAATTCCAAATTTCAAGTAAATTTGAAGTGATTGACATCCCTAACATAATAGATAGACTTTGGAAAAGTTATAAATCTTTGCAAACCACACACAGGTTGGTGCACAGACATGTTTAGTCACATACACACACAGGTATTATCCTGCGCAGCTAAAGGCCAGGCTCAGTGCTGCAGAGCTGATGTACTCTCTGTATGTCTGCCCTGCATCAGTTCCCTGTCTGGCGCTGGCTCTCGGTGACAGATGAAACAGGAAGCTCACCGCCAGTTTGGCCTGTCACACTGTATGTAGAATTACTGCTCTGCTTCTCCAGCCTGCCAAATCTATCAGCACAAATAGAGAGATAGGAGCATGGATGGATAGTACATGGCCAAAAGTAAATTGCAATTTCGTGATGTTTTTTTCCTAACTCTCCTATTAATGATTGAGCAGGCTTGAATGTCACTGTTTTTTGTTTGTTTGTTTGTTTTTTTGTTTTTTTACAATTTAGAGTTGCCGAGTCATTTATAAAGTATTGCATTAAGTTGTTATTTCATTTAAAGAAGGGGTGGTATAATGCCCTTTTCACAAGATGTAAAATAATTTGTTAATGTCCCCAGAGTGTGTATGTGAAATTTTAGCTCAAAATGTCATGTTATTTTTATATACCACGTTAAAATGGTAAGATTTGAGGGTGAGCAAAAACACTTTTTTATTACCTACTCACACAGATATGCACTGCAAAATTTCAAAAAACCTTTAGCGATTTATTTTGAAAGTGGAGTCAGACAAAGATGGAGAGACTCAAGATGTAGTGACAACATATAGAATGCAACAGTACATTTCTGAATGGTTAGTTGATGAATGTATGTGGCTTATGTGTAGTTATATTCTATAGCCGGGGTGGGGTTTATGTAATTTTGAGGGTTGGTGATGTCACTAACCCGGGAGGAATGTTGTGTAGTCCCTACCAGCTGTTTGTTGTAGTCCTTGAAAAGCAATTTCTTTAAAGCAAATATCTCCATTTGCTTTGAACTTTGAGCGTTTTAACTTTGCAGATGTTGTTTATGTTTAAACAGCAACATTACAAACTAACTAAAGTCAACCACCCCTTAAAACATCCCATAGTGACCACAGCCCATCAATGAGCACCATGTTTGATTTGTTTACCTCAGCAGAAAATCATCAGTGAATGATGGCTTAAATTTCTCTGAAAAGTATCGAATGACTTCAGAACCACTTTTGGACCACTTTTTTGGTACTTTTATAGTGCTTTGTTTGTCCTTTCTTTGGAGCTTGACAGCCTGGCCCATTCAAAATGTGTTTTGTTTATTAAGAAAAATACATATTCATCTTACATGTTTACATGAAAAATACACCTTCAATCCCCCCCCCCCCCCAAAAAAAAAAAATATTATTTCACTTTTTTTTTTTTAAACAACACTGTTGTTCTGTTTTTCTTTTTCATCCTTATGTTTTCCTTGCAATAACGTGGAGGTGGATTGTTAGAATGAAGTCTGTGTACAGCTCTCCACAAAGGGGCAACAAACATACAGTCCAAACTTATTTACGACCAAAGCAATTTTATCACAAAGCTTTGGACTCATTCACTCACTCATCTCCCGGACTAGAACAGAGCTTCAGTGTGGATTTGGAACAGTCCTCATTGCTGAACAAGACAGTCCACTAAAGCATGCACTTCCACTCAAACCCTGCAACAAAACGAGAATTGGACTTATGAGACAATATGTCTTCCAACCCACTCATGGCCAAAATGTCTTTACGGCAAACTGGACTTCATTACATGGCAGAAAACAAAATCTCAGAGAAAAACAGTCTGTCTCAAAGAGAACATTGCCACAAACTCCCTGGAGGATTTCAACATTGATATCATTTAAGATTCCCCAAAGGATTTCCACATGGACACCGGGTTTGTTGCCCCACGAAATGTAATTACCTCATTCAGCAATCCCATTTGTACCACATGGAAAAAAGTAGGACATGTGTAAAGTGTTCCTACGTAATAAGTCTGACTTTTTGAGAGAATGTATTGACTCAAGGTGCATGCCTATTACAGAGGACAGACTTGCATATATTGTAGATAAGGGAATCTATTATGGGAGACATGTGGTATAACAAGCAACAATGGCATTTCAAGATAGCAGAGTGCAATTGGATAGTGCTGGTAATTCTGCAATAGAACCATACATCAGCCTGCAAAGTTAGGGCTCACATCTTTATGCCTTTTTCCAGAACAAAGGTGCACTTCTTAAAGGCGCAAGTCTCTTTGCAGAACTACACCCCCTATGGCGGCAAGCGAAACTCCAACCATCTTTTGTTACAGTCATAATGAGGTTATAAATCTGCAAGTCATTTAAAATATATGAAAGGAAAGGCATTTGAGTAAATTACACACTTGTGTGTGTGTGAGGGGGGAAGTGGGGGTGGTAGAAAACTTTGGTTTTTGTTTCCATCTATCTCAGTGTTGAACTGTTTTATGTGCTTACTTACACGTTCATGAGCAATATAAGTTATTACTTTGTATAGGATCCGTTTGAGCCCTAGAGCAGACCGGAGATCTCTCCATTTGTTGAAAGCTTCCCGATGTTGACTCTCGTCTTAATCCGACGCCTGGCACTAGACAAAAGTTGTATTTTCTTTGTCAAGCCATTCTCTTTGAATCCATCTTCTACTTTTGTCGAAAGTTGACTAAAGTTGTGTCGCTCGAGTTGTCTTCGACAGGATTAAAATCACAAAGTCTTGTCCAATGGCTTGTAATATGGTATTTGAACACAAAAATTGGGGTTCATTTTTTTACATCGATGGACTTCCGTGTACTTAGTTTATGCAATATTAAATGTGCATGAAATTCATTGAACATGATCAACCCTTCTGAAATGGATCCATCAGGGTTCCACTGCTTTCACTGCCACGTCACTGAGTCGTCGGCCTGGTGCGTGAAAACATGTTCGGTCAATCACGTTACTCATGAATTGCATTTGTATTCGATTACAAGGAATGTTCTCGTCTTGCGTAATTAGAAATGCATTTTAATAAAAGCATTGCACATTTTATATGGTCAATTATCAGGCCAGCATTCAATTAGCACAAGGACGGACGGCAAACAGTTGTGTATGGGTGACACAAGTCTGCTCAAACACACACAAACACACACACACTATGCGTTTACAAAACAGTTGAAACTGCTGTTGATCATCACACACACTCTAAAACACATGCCTAGAGACATTTACAAAGAAAATATGTGTCTCAGCACCTGAGCATCTTGCCAGTTGGACCTCTTTTTTCCGTCTCACGCGAATCCACAGATTCTCAGCCTCGGGAGATGAGGGAAAGTCAAGAAAACGTGGCATGTCTTTAAAGCCACAAGATTAATAAACCACCCACAGCTCATGTCAAATTGGAAATAGAATTCTGCATGTAATCACACGGAACCCTGGCTGCGTGCGAGCGCACACATGTGCGAGGGAACCTGTGTGTGTGTGTGTGCGCGCGTGCGCGTCTGTGTTCGGTTAGAGCCGGAGTAAATAGAAGCCAATAAAACTGCGTCAGAGGCGTACTTTCACCTGCATATCCCCAGCTTGATAAATACCACGCCGACCAAGAGAAAATTGCCTGCAAAGGACAAGGTGACTAATTTTCGTGAGAAAAGTTATTAAGTTTCTTTTATTATTATATTTTTTTTCCTCCTCCCTCTCCGCTATGAAGGACTTACAGGTTGTTTGAATGAAAATGAGACCTGTTCAATAATACATAAGGCCTCGAGAGAAGACCATTACCAAAGAATATGTTTTATGAAAAGCTGGTAAAATGGGATATATTTCCATGGTGGCATACATCTTTGAGACAAGATAAATGGCAGCGTGGTGGAGAAAGTGCCCAGTGAGCTAATGCAGTGAGGCTGAAAAGCCTCTTTATGCGTAAAAAACACCCCACGCACTAACTACAACCAATTCTGAACTTGACTTTAACACTGCCGAGTCCAGTGCTGTATTCATTATGGAGATTGTTTAGTGTACTTCAGTCCCGGGTGCAACCGTACAGATCTACGCTTGCTGATTTTGAACCGATGTTAGCATTTATGCTCGGAATTAATACTTGTTATAAGCTAAATAATTTAAAATGGAATGTATCAAGCTGTGGGAATAGTCACTGTTTGCATAATCAGTTCCTTAATGTGCTGTGTTTGTTACCGTTAGTCATGTAAGGTTTGTGCATTTCAGTAATATCAGTTCTGCATTTGAGGTATTCTAGTATGTGCCGATTGAATTAGAAAGCTTAGCTTCCATCTGTCACGGTGGCTGTACAGTGATTGTTCCAGTGGCTCTGTCTGTTTCAATCCCAGCATGCATCAGCACAGCATGAGCTATCTAACATGGATTTAGCCACAAAACAATGAATAACTTAAAATGTGAATGAACAAGAAACTTTCTTTCTTTCTTTCTTTCTTTCTTTCTTTCTTTCTTTCTTTCTTTCTTTCTTTCTTTCTTTCTTTCTTTCTTTCTTTCTTTCTTTCTTTCTTTCTTTCTTTCTTTCTTTCTTTCTTTCTTTCTTTCTTTCTTTCTTTCTTTCTTTCTTTCTTTCTTTCTTTCTTTCTTTCTTTCTTTCTTTCTTTCTTTCTTTCTTTCTTTCTTTCTTTCTACAGACATGGTACACTAGGAAGCTAACCGGCTGCAGAGTAATGTTAGCTAACTCACTGTTTTGCTTCCTTGTTTGCACAGCACCAACCTTTAACTCAGCCCCCTACCCCTACCCGCTTCCCCTACCCTAACCCCTAACCCCACCCCCTAACCCCCCCCCCCCCTACCCCCTAACCCCCTCCCCCTCCCCCTTCACTGCTGCTCACACTCCGCTCCTCCACGCGGTGTCGGAAAAAATATGCGCTGATCACGCTTGCGGTGGCCGCGATCAGCTCCGCTTGCAGTATCGCAGCGGCAACGCCGTCACACTTTTTCTGTCAGTAGAGTACCGGCAACATGTGAGAAGTAGCGGTACGCAAGAAACAGTGCAGGGACGCTTAAGAGTAAAATGTAGAAGTGCACCAGTGAGTACCACCCCACTTCGAGCACTGCCTTTCTTTCCTTACTCCTTTATTTCACATTTTACCTTTCAGAATCATGAGTCACAGACACAGAGGGTGGAGCTGCTGCTCTCAAAAAGTCCGACCACCTCAGATTCCTTCCTTTCAGTCCAACACTGGAGTATGTGGAAGAGAAAATCTTTACTGAGCATTTACTGAAAAGCCTCTTGAGAAGGTGCCATTCAGCTGAGGTGAGATGCTCTTAGAGGCAGATGTAAAATTAAGCTGAGCTCCTGGTGGCTTTTATATTAAAGTAAATCAAAAATAATCATCACTGAAGTGTTCCTTTTTTTTCGATTGCCTGCCGGAAAAAAAAGAGTAAGGTAAAGATGTGCGGTTGGGGTGAGGGAGTGGGAGTGGGAGAGTCTCTGTCTCTGTAGAAAGAGAGAGAGAGAGATTGGCATAACACCCACTCTGAAATTACTGACATTTTAAGGGAAGAAAACATGCCTTCAAGTTAAATACCTGGATTCAAATTACTTCTGTTGTTGTTTTTTTATTTATTTATTTTATGTTTCTTTTCATCATTCTTTCCATACAGGCTTAGTGCTTCACATAAGTGAACACCCAAGCTAAAGTTGACTAAAAAGAGGAATAAAAAATAATCTTTTGGAAATTTATCTTAATACCTTAACTTAAAAAATGAGGAAAAGTCCAACCTTTAAGGACATCAATTTTCTTTGTGAATGAATAATGTATCGTAAATAAATAAATGTTCTTCCTTAAAATACAGGACCCCTATAAGTCAGGACGACTCTATGTTAAATTCCCATAGAGGCAGGTAGATATTTACATTTACATTTATTCATTTAGCTGACGCTTTTATACAAAGCGACTTACAATTGGTACATATGTCAGAGGACGCACACCTCTGGAGCAACTAGGGGTTATTGGTGTCTCACAGTGGATTCAAACCTGGGTCTCTCACACCAAAGGCATAACCTGTGCCATCACAACCCACCCAATGTTAAGAACAAATTGCGTTGTGCGTAGGAACGTGACGTGAATGTATTTCGTGAGAAGCTTTCCTACAGAATAATCCACAGAATTATTAGTCAATGAGACCCAGTGTTTGTGTGTGTACATACTCAAGTATACGCATGACTAAAACCGTTTCGCAATCTTGACGTTTCACATCACTCTAAGTGTTACATCACTCTTATACACTAAGTGTAAGAGGGAAGAGTTGCAGGCAATTAAAAAAGCCTAAAACTGATGCTTGAACACACACATGCACACCAGGGAGTGGCTGAGAACGATTTCAGACAAGGTTGTATGCTGATCCTCGGGGAAGCCTGGCTCAGCTAAGAAACGACTTTAGAGAGTGAACTGAAGTGGAAGGTTACAGGGAGAATTCAACCTTAGAAAAGATATATATAAATTTATATATATATATATATATATATATATATATATATATATATATATACCCTAACCACAATCTCAGGGTTGAGGAAGGACCAGTGTGTATTGTACAAGTCTTTTGTAAAAGATCACCCCCACTGCCCTGTGGGCTGCTAAACCAACATTCAATTCTAGTTCTGCATTTGATAGAAAATAGAAAACGCCCGTGTGTTGCACACAAACAGTATGAATTCTTATAGCAATATGAGACATTCACGGTTCATTGACTAAGACAATTGATATGTACTTTCTTCTGTATGCCTCCCCTGGTGAAACAGAAACCAGTGTTTTGATTACAAAATCATGAAGTGAAGAGTGTCAAAGCCATCTTTTCCCTCTCTCACTCGAACTCCCTTTCTCTTCCTAAGAGTAGGTGTTTGAAAGTATCCCAAATGAATTCCTTCGCAGGTGATTTGTTTGAAGAATAGTAGCTCTGATAGATTTAGGGTGGAAAGGAAGTCATAACCACATCAGTGCCTCTGACGGCTGGGCAGGGAGAGCGGCTCCATCACTCAGGAGATGACTGGCTCTTTACATATCTCAGGCCTCGTGCCAATAGCTGCCTCTGCCTACTCTTCTCATCCATTCTGTCTGGAGTTCAAGAGTTACAGCATGCCATAAATCCCACCTGAGAGCTCATTACTTTCCACGTTTGACGTCAAGGACGATCACCCCTACCCCACAGGCACACACAGCCCTCGATGTCCACCCACAAACGCTCTCTCCGGCCAAACTTTGGATATATTGGTGCGTGAGGTAGGGCTTGCACTCATGTTTACAAGTCAACTGGAAAAGCACTCAACTCAAGTAAGTGTTTGCCTTATGTAAATGACTCAACATTCTGTCTCGTATTATTATTATTGTTTTGTGTGTGTGTGTTTGAGCCGAGTCCACTCCAAAATCTTCCATTTTGTGTGCTTTTCATTTCATGGATTTAACTGGAAAACACTTTTCAGGAACAAAATGCTAGTTTGGGGTCATGAAGACCCCATACACACACACTCACACATATGTATATAGATATCAGAAAGATGCATATGATATGAAATCAGAAAAATTGATCAATTAATTTGATGACGTTCTTTTGAACTTTCTATTTTTCAAGGAAACACTGTTTTTCCTAACATTTTTCAACACTGATAGTAATAAGAAATGCATTTTGAGCACCAAATCAGCACATTAGAATGATCTTATAGTAGTAATGCGACAGTGTTAGTGAATGTTAGTGTATGTATTTGAAAAATTTCACATTATTATCAGTTATTTTTTGTGACTCCGCATTATTTTATTAAATACTAAATAAATACTCAAATCATTCACTCCATCCAGTTAATCAGGTTACATTGTGTGCCCCAAATATTCCAGGTTATCCGGCACTAGTGTTTCTCTTTTTTTTTCTCTCCTATTTTCACCAAACACAAGCACAACTAAACGTACTAAACGTAAACTAGCCGACACAGACCCAACACGTCGAATAGTGGTGAAAGTCGTTGATTTCTTAAAACTCAGATGCGGAGATATCAGAGGTAACCTCGATTCTGACCCTGGCTTTTAGTCTCTGGGGAATCAGTATCATGAGAAATTTTGCTGTCGGGGTAAATGCAGTAGCAATAATGCAGATAAATATAGAGAGGTCCTAGGCATCTCTGCGTGTACATGTCTCCCAGCAGGCCACAGAAGAAGTGAGTATAAATCTCTCAGCCAGGCCTCATAACTGCAGCTTCTGTCAGGCCTGATGTAGCACGGACTGCTCGTAAGTCTGGCACTGAGATGCTTTATCCCCCCTCTCTCTTTTTCTTAGATGAGGAGAGAGGGAGTGACAGGGCTGGTTTTAATTCCTCTCTCATGGGGCCAGCAGACATGGCTTTGAGCTTGACTTATGGGCGAGCCATTTAAATAAAGATTGAGAGATTGTTATAGAGTCAGAATGAGAGGAAAAGGATGGGATTGAAAAAGAAAGAGTGAAGGAGACGGAGACTTAGCACCGCTGGGAATCGTTCCTGTTATCTTTATGCGTGTGTGTGTTTTTCAGGAAGTGCAAGAGTTTTAATTAACACTGCAAGCAGAAAGAGGGCAGGCTTATCTCCAAAGCGGCTCTGATTGGCCGACGACGTGAATCTGCCGGCATGCGCGTTCACACTTCAGTGACAATCGGCCAAATTATTCTGCCTCCACGGCTGAGGCTCGCCGTAGACTTAACCTGCCTCGTGTGAATTCGCAAGCAGGAGTTTGAAAGCAACTCGCAGTGACACTCTTAATCATTGATCCAGATGGGAGTGTGTACCCGCAGATTCCCGGCAGGGTTTTGTATTTCTTCTATGAACAAAATGCTTGTCTGTGCTGCATTAAAAAGCTGTGTAAACAATTAATCTGGTTGCAAGGTAGTGCGCTACAACTACTTCTTTGAAGTAGAGATGGCACAGATGGGCACCTGATGGCAACAATGTACACAAACACACTCACACACACACAAGTAAAATAATTCACTAAATATCCACCATATGGCACTAAATAAGCCATTGACTCCTGTCTTAATATGATGCACACACACTCTCTCTCTCTCTCTATCTAGTTGATACGCATGTATACGTTCTTGTACAGTATGTTGTATGCCCGTATCCATTTTAAATTTTGTTTTAAAATGCACCCATTGTCATTCCAAGCCAGTATGTTATTATATATTTTCCCCCACTGTAAATGATAAATACATTTTTGAAGAACCATTATGCAAATCTTTCCATGCAACAATAGTTCAATATGACTAGAAGTGTATATGTAAGTGTAGATGTATATCCTTAGTGTAAATAACATTTTAATAATCTAAAATCGTTTATCTCTATTAAGAACCTTTTGTGTAAAGGAAATGCTCCATGGATGTTCCTCATGGATGCAAATAAAGAACTTTGATTAGTATGCTTATTTGAAACATTTCATATTATCAGTTAAAATCTTAATATGTTTGTGGATTCTCAAAATTCTTTGATAAATATGAATTAATTTCAAAAGAACAGTATTTATTGGAAATGTAAATAATTTATATCATTGTCTTTAAAATGCTAATTTTGGTCAACTTAATGTAGCTATCCTGTAATTTATTGATTTATTTTTTAATTACTGAGTCTAAACTATGCAAGTAGTTAATATAACATAGGCTAAAAAAAAAATGGCAATTCACCTAGTGACCAGTTGGATGGCAGGCCAACAAAAAAAATGAGCAACACCATCTATTGTACTGGAGAAAATGTGCTTTTTGTTCAGCCCCTCCAATATTAATTTCGCTCTTTGTGTGAACATGTAATTTTGCACTTTTTTTTTCTTTCACATTTAGTGTGAAAGGGCCTTCGGGGTCTTCAGTGTGTTTAATTCCCTTCCTGGTTCCTCTTCAAGCATGTGGTGATGAGAAAGTATTGAAAGCCCAGGGCTGATCCAGGACCGACACCTGAGATATAAAAGGCGCCACTCTCTTAGGAGATTGAAAGTCTTTCTTGCAGTAGGTCAGTGAGTGGAGCTGAGAGATCCAGCTCATATCTTCCTCACTCATGTATTTATGGATGACTCTTTCTTTATCCAGTGCTTTATCTAATGACGGAAGCCCCCGGTGGGTTTTACTTGAGGACATTTGAGTGCGAGGACACTCACAGACCACACACACTTGATAAGTTCTGAATGACTGACATTAGAGCTCTTGTTGGACTGCTTCATGAAAGGTAAAAAAGGTGATTTTATTGATAGAGATTGTATATTTGTATTGTTCATTTGCTCTTTGCACTCCTCAGAGTTTGTGCTTGAGGATGTAAGACATTGTCTTGAGGGATTCAGTTTAAATGTCAGAGAAGATCTCTACTGCTCGCTCTCCCCCAGCATTCGACTGCTCTCCTCAGCACAAGGACAGGACACTTGACTTCTACTTGTGTGGACAAGGGCTTTAATTATGGCCACGGCACTGAGAGCCATGACCTTCTGTTCTGGAACGAGTGCTACACACACACACCAGAAAACTGCACAGCATTTCTTCACATCTCTCCTAAAATACCTCTCTCGGACTCTGACAGTCCTTAAACCCGCTCGAAATTAGCTTGTACGCCACCTTTCTTTCAGTTGTGAGCTTCTGCTGTTATTTTCAACGCTTGATGGACAGTTTTAGCCTCGCTAACTCGATGTGTTTTAGGAGGTTGTTATCCTCTTGGATTTACTCAGTGTCATCAGAACTTGGAATGCTCCCAACGTCTACCTATTAAATCGAGCTACTTTTCATCATCTCATTATTAGATTTCTAAAAAGCCTGGAGCTTATTTTCAAATCCTGACGCTCGCTGATCAAAGGCTGGTCCACTTAAAAAGAAAAAGGGAAAAAAGACTAAGTAAGGTGTTGGAGAGTACAAAGATTGATTGCAAAACATAACCTTTCCTCTTTGCTTTATTAGATCCCAAGAATCATTTTATGGCAAACTACTTTTTTCTTCTTCTATAATTTACGTTCTTAGCTAGCCGGGGTTTGCCCATACCGCCTTGCCGCAGCGCGATTTTATTCACGTTGCTAGATAGTTTGGATTCCATGGACCAAATTTTCTCCTCATCTAGGGAACCAATCACAGAATGGGGAGGGGCATCAAGACGATGACGATGTCTATGCAACACACCAAAGCAGTTTTTTTTATAGCTATGGTTCCAACATTGCAGCAGTTGCGAAATTACCTTTCGTATAGTTTGTACAGTGTCACAGCTAGCAGCGGCTCCAAAGCTATATATAAGCGAGCGATTCTTTACAAAGAGAACTTTACTTTTATTTTAAAAGTTGGTCATTTATAACATGGATAGTCTTGAAAGTTTGTGATGGGGAGGTGTACATCATTTGCATATAAATGTTAAACAACAAAACAACCCGGAAAATGGCTCCAATCTATTAGTTTTAGTCATACTTTCGATATGTTTACAACTCACCGATAAAATTAACACAGTCTCATCCCAAGAAGTCATATAACTGACATCTTGGGACGTCTTTTGACCATACGTCAACATCCGCCTTTTTAGGGTACCCTTAAACGTCGGTTACATGACGATCCCGGGCCGTCATACAACTGACGCTTTACCTTTAATGTCGGTTAGGTGACGGGGTAGGTTTAGGGGTAGGTTTAGGTCTGGGGTAGGGTTAGGATCCGATAACGTCACCCTAAAAAGGCGGATGTTGACGTATGGTCAAAAGACGTCCCAAGACGTCAGTTATATAACGTCTTGGGATGAGACTGCACTGATAAAATACAATACACAAAAATAAACCACACACTTGGGTTTGATTTGGGTTATGCTGGCCTAGCTGTCTGTGTGTTACATACACTAAAAGAACGTTTATATACTGTATAATATTTTCTGCCTAGTTTACTTTATATATTTATAATACACAACTTTTACCCAAACTGAATAATTAAGAACAAGTTTTTAACGTTTAGCCTAAATCTTCTATAAATATTTTTGAGTCTTTATTTTATTTTATTTAGATAACGTTTAGATATACGCCATTGTGTACACATAAATATCTGACCCATCGTCTTCTTCCTCGTCTAATTTCTGTCACTCTACATGTCATCTGATACAATTGAAATGATTGGCTATGAGCTACGCAAAGGCGCATTTGATAGACATTCTTAGCACCCAATCAACAGTTCTGGGCATTCGTAAACCACGCCTCAAATACGAGAAAATTAACATGTGGTTCCCAGACCTAAGTCTCAATGAGATTTGGGTCTGATGTGAGTCAGGCTGGTTCTTAACAGAATTCCGGCTCCTCATAAAAGAGTTATTTTCTTCAATGTGTCTTGAAAGTGTTGCGCCATCACCGTTGCTAGCCTTCACCCCATAACACGCAAACACAAACATTAATCTTAGAGATATGAAAGGCTTTTGAGAGTGCAGTATATCATTTTGTTAGCTTTCCAATAAACTCATTGGTCGGGTCTGCTATGATGGAAAAGAACTGCATTAATAATAGTGAGAAAAATTATCAACAAATCTCAGAGCATTACCTGTCCTCAAGCCTTTTTTATTGGCACATTTGCTGTCTCGCTTATGAGAAACACATTATTTAATGCATGGGATTCAAGCAAGCAACCGATACCAAGACTGTGTTATATTTTTGTAATGGAATAAAAGTACTAGCTTTTGCTGCTTTCATTTATTCACCCGCATGTTGTTCCAAACTCATTTGCTGTTATTTATTTGCATTGAACGCAAGATTAGAGCTGTATTAAAGGATTATGTAGCTTGTTCTATTCAACTAGTGACCTCAAACTCCAAAAGATAGAGAGAGAAAAAAAAAAATGCGTGTCCAGCCCAGGTTAAATAAAATACAGTATCCATGTCATTCACACCAATAAAATATTTATTTGATTGTATTTAACGTATATTTTTAAGGACTAAAAGTACTAACTAAAGCTGCTTTTATAATTTATTCACCCTTATGTCATTCTAAACTTTTTCTATTGTCAAGTTTTGTATTGAACACAAAATGTTACCTTCTTTTCAAATGCATAATAATGACCTAAACGTCAAAAAGATCAAAAGAATCATTTACACTGTGATGAAGGTGAATTTCGTGTAAGATATAAATATACCAACCCGATCTCACTAGAATTCGTACAAATTTTACGTGGCTAATTTGTAACAATTCGTACGACCTCACTCGTACAACTTAGTACGTTTTTGCTAAATTGTAATTTTTTTACGAATTGGCCAATTCGTATAAATTCGTACGAATGACCTACGACTGACCCCGCCCCTAAACCTACCCATCACGTGGGTTTGGACAAATCGTACGAATTCGTACGAGTGAGGTCGTATGAATTAGTGCGAATTAGCCACTTTTTAATCACTCGTACGAATTCGTACGAATTGGTCGTGAGATAGCGTAGCATATACAGTGTTTTGCATGTAAAAGCTTCCACGATGAGAGCCTCTCCTTTTCCGAAATGAGCGAGTGTATGGGCAGCTCCTGTAGCAGCAGGGGTGGTAGCCATGGTAGCAAGGGAGAGTGATAGTCGCCCAACCAATCATTTTATTCGTTTCGAATGGAATAAGTAGCTGTGTTTATTGCAGCCCTGAGAGGACTATAGACACTCGATTTTTATACTCTTCTTTTCAGAGTACTTACGTTTTAAATATGTATTGGTATATAAAGACAGTTTAAAAAAAGTTTTTTTTTTTTATTTTTTTTTTTTTAACCTGCCTACCCTGGCTTTAAGCTTATTTGTTCGGGTTAGTAGAATAGGTTGGCATAGTTGCGAAGTTACTTAGCGAGTATAATGTTGGTTGGGAGAACATCAAAATAAAGTGTTAGCAGTTAAACAGTCTGCTAATTACCCAATGCCTGCTAGTTGACATGTATTTGCAAAGTTACTTATAAATAGTAGAACGTCGTTATGAAGTGTTACTGATTGAAATGCTTGTAAAATCATACTTCAAGATTAATGTGCCATACTGAGCTGTAATATCGGCAATTGCATCACTCACATCAGTAAGTCAATTTTAATAGACAAATTGCCAGTTATTACCTTTGATAGACTTTCGCATTGGCTCACACAAACACCTGATGGAGAAAGCTTTCAGGCTTGGCCTGAGTTCATAACAGATTAGGCGGTGTGTGAATGAAAGTTATCTTTGCTTGGTGTACTTCAGCAGCATAAAAAAAAACAGATACTGAGACAAATAGAAGAGCCAGTCAAGCGTTAACCGCTTCGTCTACGGGTCTCCATTAGTCAAGGATGATTAACTGTTCATGTGTCTGTGTGTATCTGTTTATGCAACAAATAACCTCAGAAACACTTTTACCTAACCATAAGTGCCATAGGATTATGATGAAACCTTTCACAGCTGTAAATAAAATGCATGTTTTGATATATTATTAACCCTGTTATTGCTGTATAATCTGAGTTGCAGTTGGGGGCATGGAAGGACCTATTAATTCGGTAATAGATTCTACTGTCAAATAACGTCGGTGGAGAGGACCTGTTCCTGGCATCGCTGACAGATGACTCAGCAAACGAATATTGAACCTGTTGCTAATGCCACATGTCGAGACAATCATACACATCTCTTTGCAATATGTCAGCTGTGCCACATGTGACCACTGCTAATGTCAACATTGTGTCTATCTGTGGAGGTAAGACTACAGTCTGCATACATCTCTATATTCTCGAAACACTTTATTTTGATGGTCCCTTTTAGACATTATGTTGACTAACATTGCACCTATATATCAACTAACTCATTAGAATATTAGTTAAGGGTAGGCTTAGTAGAGTAGGTTGACATTTACTTGCAAAATTACTTATAGTGCAATGTGTTTTGGGGGACTATCAAAATAGTTAAGTAAAGTAAAGTGTTTGCAGATATTAAAGGAGTAGTTCACTTAAAAGAAAAAAAAAACTTTTGTTGATAATTTACTCACCCCCATGTCATCCAAGATGTCCACGTCTTTCTTTCTTCAGATGAAAAGAAATTAAGGTTTTTGATGAAAACATTCCAGGATTTTCTCCATATAATGGACTTCAGTGGGAACCAAACGGTTCAAGGTCCAAATGAGAGTTTCAGTGCAGCTTCAAAAAGCTCTAAACGACACCAGACTCGAAAAAAAAAAAAAACATTGGTTTATTTTGATGAACGAGTTTGAACAGGAGTCACGAACGCTCATCACAGAACAGAGCAAGGCGAGCATTTGTGCTTATAAAACTGAAACTTTATTTATTTTTGAAATGACCGATCGTTTCGGATAAGACCCTTGTTCATCGTCTGGTGTCATTTAAAGCCCTTTGAAGCTGGACTGAAACTCTCATTTGGACCTTGAACCGTTTGGTTCCCAGTGAAGTCCATTATATGGATAAAATCCTGGAATGTTTTCATCAAAAACCTTAATTTCTTTTCAACTGAAGAAAGAAAGACGTGGACATCTTGGATGACCAGATGAACTAAAAGTGAACTACTCCTTTAAGACAGTCTATAAACAATAAGCAATACTCTAATGCGAGTTAGTCGAATTGTGTAGGTGCAATGCTCCTTTATGGTCGACATAATGTCTAAAGGGGACCATCAAAATCAAGTCGGATAGTGATATCAGATAGGTTTTAAACCACAAGCAGCAAGGATGGCTTCTATATTGAAGGGAGATTTCACACATTTCTCATCAGGTGGTCTGCATATAATAACGGGAGAATCAATAAGGCTTTGATCTTCCTCAGATGGAGCTTTGATTCAAATCCGATGCTCTCATGTTCCATGAAAAGCAGTCGACATAAAACAAACTATTTTCTTTCTTTTTTTGTCAGTCTTATAATGTTGATATTCAAAAGAAATTTAACATTTGAAACCTACAAATAGTCTGTTCATAACAGCAGAGTTTTGCGAATAGATTGATGTGTTCTAACATCAAACATCTTTGAATAACTGTTATAACTGCTGAAGTGTCTTTGAATAGTCTAAAACTCACAGACACAATGAAATGTTCATTTTTGGTTTGTTATGGTGATAAAGGAACATTCAAAATTTTGTCATCAACTCATGTCGTGCCAAACCTTATATGACTTTCTATTTTCTGAGGACCACAAAAAACATATGTGTGTATTTCTGTTAATACAATGAAAGTCAATGAGGTCCAGTGATGTTTCAGACTTTTTTGACATTGTATAAAAACATAAAACATTGTTCAAAATATGTCCTTTGGTGTTCTGTAGAAGAAAATGATTTATTCAGGTTTGGAACATGAGGGTGATTAATTGGTATATTTTTGGTGATCTATGACTTTACGTTGGCTGTTAATCCAGTGATTTTTAGCTGTTCTGAATAGCTGTCTTGTTTTACCTCGGACACGTTCACATTAAGAACACTAGCCCCCTAACATATTAGCATTTCTTTTGGAAAAACATCAATGTCACGTTCACCTCCCAGCCCAGAGAGTAAAATGCTGCATCTCTCATTTCCTCCATTCAGTTGTACAAAATACCTAGCTGACCTTTACATTCACACATTACTCTTAGCATTTTCCATCCACTCTAGTTCACATGGCTGGCAGCCGCTTATCAATGCAGTTATGGTGTGTGCGCTTGAAGAGAGCTTGTGTGGGCTTTGTTATATCAAAAGTTGAACTTGGAGTACTTTGTTTTATATATATATATATATATATATATATATATATATATATATATATATATATATATATATATATATTGCTTTTTGTTGTCTGAAGAGGAAGAATACCAATATGGTTTGAAATTAGATGGAAATCAAAACTACTCTGTTAATGCTTCATCATTACTTTTAGAGAGAAAAAAAGGTACAATGGTGTTCTATATAGAACCCATATAATCCTTTATGCCAAAAAGTGTCTACAAAAAAATGTATGACCAATCTTATGGCAACATCTGTTTTTACATTGCTTTAACTCGTCAACATAAGCAATTTTCAAACTTTTTTTTTAAGTTTTACAAGATCCAACTATTTTTTTTAGTCAGTTAAATGTAATTTAAGTTGAAATGACTTAAACATCAACATTGATTGTCCTTAAAAATTGAAGGCAAATGAGTTTGCCTTCAAGTCCAAACTTGTCGTGAAGGAGCTTTGCGACAAGCTTGGACTTGACAAGACTCTCGCCAGTCTTTTCATTGACAGTTAAGCAAAAGCATATTGTACACAAACAGTTGTATTGCATTTCTGTTTGTACTTCAGTAACGCTTTTTATCAAGTCTGGTGAAGGCAAGTCTATGACAGTGAAATTAAAAACAGTAAGTGGGCCTGTCTTGCACAAAAAATATTTAGCCATTACTTCCAAATACTGGGGGTTCGTTCAAAATATATTTTGTACGATTGTTTTAAACTTGTAAAGCTGTGCAGCATTAACCCACAAAATCATTTGACAAATATGTTCATGAAAAATAATTAATTACAATGACATAAAATATCCAAAATATTAAATATTATGGAAAGTTCATGTAGTGGTGCTTGTTGGCTTCCAGTTACAGGGTAACTTTCAGGTTAGGCATCAGGCTAGGGTTCCTACACTGCTGATATTAAGCATGTATAGTAGTCCATAAAGTAAAGCAAATCACTTGAGTTTTATACTTCAATGGTGAGGAACCTAAATGATCTAGACAGCCGCACAAGCAGTTTATCTACATCAAATTTCACTAATCATTCCTTGCAGAATCCAAAATAAACACAACAAGATTAAAGCAATATTAAAATCAAAATAAAACTTGTTACAATGTTCCCCCTGTTTACTCTCAATTTGGTGATAGGTCTCACTGTGACAGACTGCAAAACCAATTTTAGGAGAGAGTGTGGAGTTGGGGCTTGATATTGATCTGGCTCCTGTTGAGTACTGCCAACCTCTTGTAACACAACATAAAGGCATGAATGCAGACTCCTGAGGAGGGGTGGAGGGAGAAAAGAGACTGATCTGAATGGACGTTGTGTAAAGGTTACAGTTCTATGTATTATTTCCCCTCCTCCCCACCTCTACCCGGGGGCAAATAAGAGAAAGAGGTGTATATGGGGTGCTTTTGTGAGAGGATTCTTGGGGATGTAGAAAGGAAAGATGGTCCACCTTCAATATAATAGAAAATACACTGGGGGAAACATGAGAGTGTGAGTTTCTGGGTGCAAGCGAATGTCAAAGAGAGTGTATGAGAGGAGAAAGGAGAGCAGGTAAAGTGTGTGAGTGTGTGTGGTGGTTGTGTTGGGGGGCATAAAGCACTTTGCCTGCCTGGACTATTTTGAGGTATCTTTTTAATTTCATGCACGATGGCTCTCACATTTGTTTCCCCTCTTCCACTCATTTCCTTTCCCCTCTATTTACCCCACTCCAAACTTGTCATTTGTTCACTCATTCTGTCCCCTTCTCGTCTGGTTAGAACTTTAGCACATGTTATTTATGTGTCCATTTGTTTGTGACCTTAGAATAGCATAAATGCACTGGCAGACACACACCCATGTAATATGACAAAAAATACTGTTGGCTTCTGGGAAGTTTTCACTTAAGAGCTTGCAAGCTTTAATAACAGATGTGCTTTCAAGGGATAGTCGCTAAGAAATTGAAGTATTGAGACTTTGGAATTTAAGCAGATGACAGTCTGTTGATCGTGAGAATGGAGATCATTGCAACACAGTTTCTGCACTCTCTCTAATGCTTGCACTAATGCAAACACAATGATGTACATACAGTAAGAGCTTCATTGTGCAGTGCGTCCGTCATTGATTTCATAACAAGTTATCCAGATAAAGTCGCGCTGTGTGGAAAGATTGTTCTTTAATAGCTTTGTGTATGTAATTTGTTCACAATTTGAATAAGATTATTTTCATCCTACTAAAAGAAACAATGTGAAGTTGATATTTTAGTCACTGGCTTGACTTACTGATGCATAAACAGTATATAACGATTGTCTGAACTTGAACAATTAGGCTACTCATCAGAAATGGTTGCTTGGTAGTTTGATCGATTTATTTCAGATGTTCATTGAGGCCAGCTCTGTATTGGCCCAAGTTGAGGAAACATTCGTCGGTGAAATGTTTGGACCATACAAAACTTTCAAGCAAAATATCAATATGAATATATGCCTACATAGAGCGTGCGCTATTGACATCAACTCGACAAAACTCATCAGATGCTGATCGCGAGTTTGAGCCAGCGGCTTGAATTGATATAGCCCTGTGTCCACAGACAATTCGCCCTCCTCCACTTCAGGTGAAGGTGGGGGAGAAAGGTCCTCGACTTCAAATGACCGCTTTGTTGCAAAGCTACTTGTGTCACTCCAGTCACTCTCCGTTTTAGAGTTTGACAGCAGCTGTCACTGCAGGTCTCAGGTGAACGCCATATGAGCTCCGCTTCGCGTCGTGCCTAACAACGCCCTTCAGCCGTTAGTTATTCACGATACAGCACAGCCTCTCATACCGTATTGCTTACATATATATTGTATTGTTCACTGCTTCTGCCCTATTTAACTTATTCTATAGAAATTTGGGGCAATAATTATAAAAGTTCACTACATACCCTCTTCTTACTCCAAAAACAAGCAGTTAGAATCATACACAAGGTGGGATATATTGATCATGCACACATTATTTTTGCAATCTGAAATTTTGTAACTTTTTGATCTAGTTGCTTTTTTTTACTACTCAAATCTTGTATAAAGCCAACAGAAATGATCTGCCAGGTATTGAGGGGATGTGACACAATTAAGCTACAATAGAGTGGGATATATATAAATAGCTGAGTAAATAATGATAATGATTATTATTAATTATTATTCATATTCACTGTTATTGTAAAACTATGATTAAACAAGCCAGGATATGGTTATGTTTGGGATTATTAAAGATATTGGGACATAATTGAATGTTTACTATAATGAGGATTATCATATAGCATTATAGAGATTATTGAGATAGCATAATAATTATAAGAAACTATAATATCAAATAAATATTATCAAAACAAATAAATTATTATTTAATTTAACTGTTTATTATTAAATTAACCGTTTATTACACACCCCCACTTCGCGTTGGGGTTTATTCTTAGGCCCTATTTACACGACAACGCTCGCGGGTGAAAACGTAAAAATATTTTATCGGATGTGCCTTCCGTTTACACGGCGACGGCGTTTTTGAGGCTTAAAAACGCAAAAAAAGTGAAACCACCCTCAAGAGTGGAAATCTTAAAAACGCTCCACCGCCGCGTTCCCTTGTAAACGGTAAAAACGCAAAAGTCTGCTTGACAGTGAAGTTTGTACGCAGGCGCGTGGACTTGATGTTGTAGTATGCACTCCTAGCCGCCTGAAGTGCATACTACATTGAATTTCACACACTTTTGCGTCTCCATCTGCACGCGGATTTCCCACACAAAACGCTCGTCTAAACGCAGAATAAAAAGTGATGACGCAATGCCACTTTTGCGTTTTCTCTTCAGAATCGTTTCCGTGTAAACATAGCCTTAGATAACAACTGACTGATTGTAGGCTACATTATCCCTTAAAACATAATGTATTCCTGTGATGACAAAGATGATTTTGTCAGTATCTTACGTCTTCAGTGTCACATGATCCTCGAAAAAGCATTCTAATATGCTGATTTGGTGCTCACAAAATATTTATTATCCCTTCATGTCTGCCTCCTGTAATGTGCGAGATATGGCATGGGCTGAGACTGTTATGAGAGAACCAATCAGCTGCTCGTTAGGAACCGTTAGTGCTTGTTAGGGTTTAATTAGTACAGCACAGTGCCTCTGATTATACCTCCTATGGTTTCAGCATTCAGTTAGCATTCTGTGTTCTTTTATCCCAGCCTAGTCGGATAACAGCTCCAATACAGTTTGGATATGCCTGTCGACTAACCCACCTCCAGCGTCTCTCCAGATTACCTGCCAAAACTACTTATAAAAGGTACCTCAGTATACCTGTCAAATTTACTGCATAATCCCCAAAGATGATCTGTCAGTGTTCACTTCTAAATGAACTTCGATGTGACAGTCAAAATTAGTTCTTGACCTATGGAATTTACCTTGTGTGTAAGGCTATAGCAAACAAACCAGAGTGTTATTTGTATTCTCTCTTACTTATAATTGTGAAGATTAGAATTACACAGCCAAACGAACATCCACATGTGCGTGATCGGATGGAGCAGGCTACGGAAAATCAATGCTGATTAGCCGCATGAAGTTGCTTTTCATTTTTAAAGATTATTGCTGTAAATTTGGGGGATTACAGCTTTTATGTTTGAGCCGTAGACATTGGTCTACCACCCCTTTTACTGGGCCGTTAACCCGCTATGATTAAAACATGAGTACACATATACTTAAATGCACTGAGCATATATTTTACATTACAAGCCCTCTGTAAAACCACTCGCTGCAAGTCGAGCACTTCAAATGATATAAAAATTGCTGGTGATTTAATCAACAGGCTGTGCAGGAAGTTTGTTGGGGAATTAGCCGTAGCCTCGCTCTCTTTTTTTGACTTATTGTGGAAAATTCAGCCTGAACACAAACTAATGGAGTAACTCAATCGCAATCTGACTCAAAACTGCTTGTGTACAGCAAAGTCGGAGTCATTAAATCATTAAATTATTAAGAGAGCTCTCAGATCATATATCACATAGATGGGGAATTACATGCTCTCTGGAATCCAAATTGAAAGCTGGGAGCATTATGGCAACTTTGACATAACACAGGCTGTGTAAATAAAACAGTTCGGACTGTATGCGTGTTGACGTTTGTGACTATGCGCTCCAGTCCATCACGGGGAATGGTTCTCACATTAGACTGGAAGTTCTTTATGATCCTGTGGCTTTTCAATATTCAAAACATCTCAGTGGGCTTGTACACACGACATGATGTCTTATTGATGTATCTACAGGTAAGTATAGATTATCTATTAACAAGCACCATACAGTTCACACCAAGCCTTGACAAATGCAGTATTGACTTGCCAATAAATTGACTATTAACAGTGAAGGACCCAAAACTGTGATGATGCGTTTATGCAATAATTAACTTAAATACAAGGATAATATCAGAAGGACATTACATAGTCACACAATGCTTTCTTACGATGTTAACATTAACATTTGAGAACAAAGTATACTTTACACGGTTTTGCGTGATATGATAACTTATAAGCAGTTGTTAGATTTAATCAGAGCGATTTACTGCTATGTCAAAACCAGAACAAAAGTGGATGTTTATTACTTGTTCAAATGACATTTTCCAGTGAAAATTCTTGTTGGTCATACTTCCAAAAAGAATAATCTGTGATTCTGAATTCCAGTATCCACACCGGCATGGTGACCGACAGCCGCACACTCTCCTAAAGCATTGTGTTCATCTGCGCTGTGCCGGTTCAAGGGTGTCGAAGTACAGCTCGCGTAAAGTTGATAATTCCGTGAATGACAGCAATTGTAGATTGCTAACAGAGATGGCGACAAAGAGATAAAAAAGCACCGGACTGCAGCTTTAATATTTGCTAACTCTTTATAGTGATGGTCCTCCAGCAGACATTCTACTGACTATAAGTAAATTAAAGGGATACTCCACATTTTTTTGGAAATAGGCTCATTTTACAACTCCCCCAGAGTTAGAATATCAATATCAATGACAATTAGAATGTGGAATATCAATAACCAGACAGTTTCTGGTCTCATTGACTTCCATAGTATATATTTTTTTCCTACTATGGAAGTCAATGAGACCAGAAACTGTCAGGTTACTGATATTCTTCTAAATATCAGAAAATTGGCTGAATGGATTTGAAAACGGTAAAACCCAACTGTTTACCTCTGGGGGAGTTGTAAAATGAGCCTATTTCCAAAAAAAGTGGAGTATCCCTTTAAGTCAACTTATTCTAACTTATTCTAACCCACTACTATTTATACTCTTCTAGTGTCGATTCAATGTTACTTGTAGTCACAGTCAACAAAGAATGTCAGCGAAATAAAGTGAAACCTATGGGCTGATGCCTTAATTCCCTTTTAGTGCTTTTTTTAAATATATATATATTACCATCTTATCTGTAGATGCAAAATATATAATATTTTGTTTGTTTGTTTGTTTGTTTTATTGACATTTATGTTGTATTTTGTACAAGAAACGATTTTGGTACTTTGTTGAATTTAAGGCAGAACCATTTGAGCTCTATAGTCTTGGCCTTTCCCAAAACAACAAAAAATTAGCCATCCTGAGCAGAAGATAATGCTTTCTGAGTCGGCTGACTCCTCTGTTGCTGAGCCCTGCTGGGTTGATACGTGGGGACTTCCCAAGCCAGACTCTGGGAGGTCAATCTTCTGAGGTAACCATTACCGGAGCTTGTGTGTGGATCATCCCTGGCTAATCTTGCCCCTGCAGCTTGTCTCCCAAAAGCTTTTCCCGCATGCAGCCGGGGCAAACCTAGCCACCCGTGCAGCGGGAGCAGCAGGAAGCGATGTGCTTTGCCACAGACCTACAGAGAGATGCTGGTTAACCAACCAGATCAATACGGTGGGCTCCATGATCTCTGACCCCTGCTTGCGTTATTATTTCCCTTTCTCTATCTCCCCTTCTCACTCTTCTGACATATTTGGTTTAATAGTAAATATTAGAGCTGAGAGCTTTGCTAATGGATGTCTGTTCCATATTAGGTACAAGAGCTCCTGTCCCCCATTAGGACTGATCACTAAATGGTTAATAAAGAGAGGCTTTTGTCTCTTGTCTAATAAGCCTCCTACCATCGCTTCAAAATGTCTAGTATTCCCTTTCATAGCTGGTCCTCTGGGTCAGTCGAAGACTGGGATCGCAGACAGACGAGAAGGAGAGGATGAGGGGATGACAGAATTACTCAGCCCTCGGTAAAGAATGAAAAAAGGGGTCAGATTTTAATGGCTGTGGTCTGCCCAGCTCGGAGGATCCAATTGGTTTATTAGAGTAGAGCCTCTTACCAGCCCAAATTACCAAGAGATAGAGAGAGTACAGCTGGAGGTGTTTTTTTTATGTATTTCTTTGCACCCATCTCCATAGTTTGGGGTTTCTGGGTTGTTTTGTATCAGGAAATCTCCAAAGCCTGTTTTACACTGACCACACCACTTGTCTGCCCCCTGTCACAGGAGAGGAAAAATAACAAGGTACAAGGGTTACTGTGATGCAGAAGAGAAAGAGAATGCAAAGTGAACAGATTGGTACAGCTAGAATGAGAAAGACCAAATAGTCAGGTTCACTATATATTTTTGTGGGAATTTTTTGGGGATTTGCTAAACTATACATTTTTGGAAAGGTTATTGTATAAGGAGTCAGAAAAACAATGTTTGCATTTGCCCAGATGTCTATGTGGCGGCCATATTGAATTTAAAAAAAATGGCCGCCGTAAAACTTTAATTTGTAATATCTCGCCTTCTGAATAAGCTGGAATGTTGATTTTAACTGATAAACCCACATTTTCAGGGTCAGGGAATCCAATGGTGCTAGTTAAAAAGCTACAAGACATTACCACATTAACCCAAAGATGCATAAATGGGTCAAAAATGACCCGGTGTGGTTGTTTTCTTGCAATATCATTGTAATGAAAAGTTGTTTGCATTTAATATTCCATGTTCCTTAAAAACAATGTTTTTTTTTATCATCCCATTGAAATACATCCACAATATGGGTAAAAAAATGACACATCACAAGCAGATGATATATGATAACACATGCTCTCAAAATAATAATTATGAATGTAGGCTACATACAGTAGCCTAATGTTAGCTAGCTAGTTAGCTAGTGTTAGCTAACTATAAATAGGCTAATTTGTAGGGGAAAATACTCTTTCAAACAATTGTCATTTATGACACTGACACGTACTATACAGTAATTTTAGCGACCTGTTAGCAGCAGTCATAAATGTATATGTTGTTGAAATATAACATTCTGAGGAAAAATTAAGAAAAAAGGCTACCTACTATACATGTACCAGATGCTCTGTAAAACAATGTTCTTGAGGGATGATACAGCTGATATAATATGTTGTGTGTTCCACAACAACTATCCCTGTATATCAGAAGTCTGAGGAGCAAAAGTCATATATGACACACACTATACAGTAATATTATCTAGCTTAGTTAGCTGTAGTCATCTGTATATAACTATGATGTTGAAATGTATAACATTTTCTGAGGTAAAATGAAGATAATAGTTACTATACATGTGTTAGATGCTCTGTAAAACAATGCTATTAAGGGATGACACTTCTGATATAGCAAGTCTGAGGAAGAGCCATTGGCTCGAAAAATCACTGCAAATAATATCTTTCAACAGGAACTTTGCTACTTTGTGTGTGGATCACTCTCAGCACGCATTCTAGTAGGTTTGCAATGTGCATGTCTTTGTAATCATTCCCACAATAAATATTAAATGTTTTAATGAGTGATATAAAAAATCTTTATTTTTTGAACAGCTGGAATATGAAATGATAACTTTTCATTACAAAGATATTGCAAGAAAACAACCACACGGGGTCATCTTTTTTTACCTACTTATGCATCTATGGGTTAATGTGGTAACATCTTGTAGCTTTTTAACTAGCACCATTGGTTTCCTTGACCCTTACAGTGTGGGTTTAGCAGTAAAAATCAACATTCCAGCTTATTCAGAAGTCGAGATATTAAAATTTTAAATTTTATGGCGGCCATTTTTTAAACTTCAATATGGCTTTCATATAGACATCTGAGCAAATGCAAACATTGATTTTCTGACTCCTTATACAATAACCTTTCCAAATATGTATAGTTTAGCAAATCCCCAAAAAATTCCCACAAAGGTTAAAATCAGAATATAATGAACCTGACTAAAAGTGGGAAGAGAGTAAGCAAGGCAGAATGTGGGAGAGAGAAAGAGAATGAAATGGAGAGAAAATGTCACACAACGCGGATCTAAAACTAAATTATACAATTAGTGTGTCTCCTATCAATATCATTTTACTGTTGAGATGATCTCTAAACAACGTGATTATACCGGTCTCACATTCGATTTGTATTCCCTTTGAGGGGTTTAAAAGTTTGCCCACAAATTAACATTTTGCCATAATTGACTCATTCTTGTATTACCTTCTTGTACCATTCAACATCAAATAAGAACTTAAGCTAAATGTCCGAGTTGCTTTCATGCATTCGTTCTTACAATCAAGTGGACATCCCTTTAAAGTCACGAATCACGTCCAATCCCCTTTTCCCCATTTTAAATGTTCCTTCTTTTTAGTGACATCTTTCCAGTAAACCAAGTATTTAACAGTAGGCTTATTTGTTAGCATTTATTGCATTTTAAAAGCCTAACTTTAATTTAGGAGATTTTGAAAAATTATTGTATTAGTATGTGCAGGTGTGTCATGGAAAGCAAATGTGATGATTCATTGGAGCCTGGTTAAGTTCTAGTTGAGGGGATTATGGCTTTTGAACTGCATTGCAGAGTAACACTGCCACCTAATGGCCACTGTGAAACTAAGACAATCTGCCACCTGCTTCTATAAGTGCGTGTTTATACTTTGCATGTGTGTGTATCTGTGTGTGATAAAAAGCAGAAGATGAAAATGGATTATGGGCTATGCTACAAATCCAATACATCTGCCAAATGATTAGGAAATATTAAAGGAGGGGGAAAAAAAGGATGGAAAATTGAGGGTTGGAAGAGCAGTGGCTCTTATGAATCATATGAATACACATAGCTTTTTTTTATTTTGTAACTCACAGAAGCTCAGTAACATGAAGGTTAGCCAAGGACTCCCAATAGTGGCTATAAAATTACTGTAGTGTGGGCTTTTACCAAACGCATCTAAAACAACCTGTAAAAGTAATGTCCCAGCAATCACAGGAGTCAGCATCTCTGTGATATTACGGTACCCTGAACTCGGTGTCATTCTTGCTCTTTCTTTCTTTCCTTCACTCTCTCTCTCCACACGCACACATATGCACTCTTGGCTGGGAAATGAGTCCATCTCACACATCATAATTCTCTCTCTCTCTCTCTCAATCTCTCTCTCTCTCTCTCTCTCTCTCTCTCTCTCTCTCTCTCTCTCTCTCTCTCTCTCTCTCTCTCTCTCTCTCTCTCTCTTCTCTCTCTCTCTTTCTCTTTCTCTCTCTTCTCTCTCTCTCTCTCTCTCTCTCTCTCTCTCTCTCTCTCTCTCTCTCTCTCTCTCTCTCTCTCTCTCTCTCTCTCTCTCTCTCTCACACACACACACACACACACACACACACACACTTCCCGCTCCAGTAAACCAATACATCATTTCCCTAGTAGAGTCTGTCTCCTCTGCTCATCTGTTAGACAGGGGTTTATGAAGCATCAGCACAGTCCAGGCTGGAGCCCTTTACCAAAGCCCAGAGTTCAAACTATGAGTCCTCTGTAGTAGTTTATATATCTCTGTTTTCACTTTATGAATAATCCACGGCCACATTTGACACTGGGTTTGATGTGGTCTCTTGAAATAGCTGTAGTTTTGTGGATTTAGTCCATGGCTCGTATGGCTTTCAGGTTATCTGTGTTAGAGCAGTGGTTCTCAAATCTGCCCTGCAGTACCACCAGCCCGACACATTTTGTACGTCTCTCTGACAAACCCATTCCAGGAGTCTCTAATGAGCTCATGAGTTAAATCAGTGATAGAGACATATAAATATGCAGGGCTCACCCAGTTGTGTCCAGCTTCGCTCACCCCGAAGGAGTGACGTAAGGCCGCCTTCCCCTGTGCTCACCGCCTGCAGGAGGAACCATAAGAGGGCAGTGCTTAGTGGATCGGGCGGTAGTCAAAGGCGGGGGCCTCGACAACCCGATCCCTGGATACGGAACCTAGCTCTAGGGACATGGAACGTCACCTTGCTGGTCCCCCTGATCTGAACCGGATGGGTGTTCTGTTATTGGACTTCTGTGCTAGTTACAGCTTGTCCATAACAAACATCATGTTGTTCAATCATGTCCATCAGTACACATGGCATCAGGACACCCTAGGCCCGAGGTCAATGATTGATTTTGTAGTCATTTCATCCGATCTCCAGGCAGTATGTCTTGGACACTCGAGTGAAAAGAGGGGGGAGCTGTCAACTGATCACCACCTGGTAGTGAGTTGGATCCGATGGTGGGGGAGGAAGCTGGACAGACTAAGCAAACCCAAATGTACTGTGATGGTCTGCTGGGAACGTTTGGCCAAGTCTCCAGTCGGAGAGATCTTCAACTCCCACTTCCGGCGGAGCTTCGACCAGATCCCGAGAGAGTCTGGAGCTATTGAGTCCGAGTAGACTATGTCCTCCACCTCCATTGTCAATGCGGACGCTCGGAGCTGTGGCCGTAAGGTCTCTGGTGCCTGTCGAAGCCGCAATCTCAGAACCCGGTGGTGGACATTGGAAGTAAGGGATGCCCTCAAGCTGAAGAAGGAGTCCTATCTGGCCTGGCCTACACGTCTTCCATTGAGGAAGCAGAGGCTGAGACCTCGATGGTGGTTTTGTCCATCACCCAAGCTGAAGTCACCGAGGTAGTCTCGAAACTCCTCTATGGCAAGGCAATCCGGGTGGATGAGATCCGCCCTGAGTACCTGAACTCTCTGAATGTTGTGGGGCTGTCTTGGCTGACACGCCTCTGTCGGGGACAGTTCCTTTGGGCTGGCAGACCAGGGTGGTGGTCCCTCTTTTAAAAAAGCTACTAGCTACAGGGGGATCACACTTCTCAGCCTCCTCAAGAAAAAAAGTCTATGCCAAGGAACCGGAGAGGAGAATACGGTGGATGGTAGAACCTCAGATTCAGGAGGAACAGTGTGGTTTTCGTCCCACAAAATCAGCATTTTAGATGAATTAGAATGATAACAGATCATGTTACACTAAGAACTGGAGTAATGGATGCTGAAAATGTTGCTTTGGAATCATTCGAATCCACCAATAGACATTTTATCGAGCAATTTTACAGGGTCCTTTATATCTAAAATCAAATTATATGTAAAACTTATATCCAAAAAGTCACTAAAATCTAAAACAGCCCAATCCGATGTTTCACAACTTACTAGAAGCAAGTAGGATGGCAAACGCCAGGAACTGGAAACGTGTCATTGCTGTTGAGGCCCTGCTCTGGCATTCATGAGGATGCATATTTCAAAGCAAAAATCAATTAGTGGCCTCCTTTGCCCTTTGCAATTTTGCTGCTGCATTTTACAAGTTCCAAACTTGTAAGCAAACATCTTCCTGTAAGCCCCTTCTCATTCCCCATGAGCTCTACCCGATTACGCTGATCTCTCTGAGACAAATCGCTGACTCTGGGCTTGGGTTTCCTGCCCCTTCCTGGAACTCTCCTTTCATCTCTCTTTCCCTCTTTTTCATCTATTTTTGGGGCTTAAATGATATTGAAAGGCTGTGTTCCAGTCCTCTGTTCAACCAAGATAAGATTATTGATGTGGGTGCATCTAGCTGAGCCAATGCAACCCCTCTCCCAAAAAAAACCTCATAGTGGCTCTGAAACTCATAGAGAGAGGACGTGTTCCGATTGCCTAGATGTTTCATTCTACAAGCTTATATAACAATCACGGGTATTGAGAACAGGCTAAATGTTTCAGTCACAGCTATCCGTAAAGACAAGTCCACGAGCTGTCTTTTGTTAGCTGTTCTAGACAGGCGCTTCATAAAAAAATAAAAAATAAAATTTAAGAGTGAAATTTGTTAATTAACCTTTTGGGCAAGTGCGTTCATCGTGCATCTGATTAAAAGAAAGCGTTCATCATTTGAAGCTGGGTCATCGCTCTCATCTTCCTCTTTATTTCTCTATTGTCATTTCTGACTTGCTGCCTTTCACAGTTTATGGGAGAGAGAGAGAGCAAATTACGAATCACTGTCAACACAGTGCTCTCTCACCCTCCATCCTCTCCTCTGTTTCTTCCTCTTCACTGTTTATCAATGCACCACTCCACTGTGAAACGCCACACTGTAACTATAGTAACCTCTTAGCAGGTTGCCGTAGTGATATAGTGTATTCCTGAGCAGGAAACAGAGAGAGAATGAACCGTCAGAAGCTTCTCTCTTTTGCACTTTAAAGGGTTAGTTCACCCAAAAATGAAAATGATGTCATTTATGACTCACCCTCATGTCGTTCCAAGCCTATAAGACCCCTGTTCATCTTCAGAACACACTTGAGATATTTTAGATTTAGTCCGAAAGCTTTCTGTCCCTCCATTGAAAATGTATGTACGGTATACTGTCCTTGTCCAGAAAGGAAATAAAGACATCATCAAAGTAGTCCATGTGACATCAGTGGGTTAGTTTGAATGTTTTGAAGGATGGAAAATACATTTTGGTCAAAAAATAACAAAAACCATGACTTTATTCAGGATTGTATTGTATTCCGGTTCTGTTGTCAATTCGTACATTTTCTATGTAATTTTAGAGTGTGTTTTAAACCTTGTGGTAGTGTTGTGTGTTGTACAAAATTGCCCCTCGGGGATAATACAGTAACCTTGACCCCTTGAAATGTATGTAAATGTACATTTCAAAAAAACATTTTCAATGGAGGGACAGAAAACTCTCGGACTACATCTAAAATATCTTAAACTGTTCAGAAGATGAACAGAGGTCTTACAGTCTTGGAACAACATGAGGGTGAGTCATTAATGACATCATTTTCATTTTTTTGGGTGAACTAACCCTTTAACTCTCTCTTTTAGAAGCCTGACACTGTTCGACTAGCCATCAAAACAACCCTAATTGCCCAATCATTGATTGATCTGTGGGGTTTTTTTTTGGGCTTTACTTTAGGTTTCATTCGACCTGGTATCCGACAATTCTGTGATATTTCAGGAAAAGGTGAAACAGACTACTTGAAAACCTGGAAATGCAAGCAATTGAAGTGCATTACAGATAACCATGTGTTAAATAGGAAGCAAGGGCTAATTATAAATATCTATGCTAGTGTGTATCACTATGCTAACACTCCTAGCTTCCAGTTCATTGTGAAAATATTCCAAGAAATATGATTCTACTTATTTCTTACATCTATTACCCCCATCTTAATGATTCAATTCTGGTAAATGTGTCTGCAGTGAAAATAACTTTATGCCTCTTTGTAAATGAAAAAAAAAAAAAAAAAAAAAAAACACCAATTGCAGCGAAATGGGATTGTTTAATTCAAGAATGCACAGTAGCTCAACGTTATACCAAAACTATAAACATCCTTTTGTCAGATAAAAACATTTCCGACCTATACTTATAAAATGGCACAATGGCGGTCTGTGATGTGCAGATGATGTCTGTGGGAAAATTGCTCCGTTATCTGTGTTTTTGCTTATCGGATGTGGGGGACTGCAGCAAATTGAAATGCGCAGTGCTAAGAGGCGGCTTTTCTCTGGTTGCGTCCAATCGCTCATGGTTTATCAGGACTCAACCTCTGGGCACATTAGCACCAGACTGGAGGTGGAGACGGAGCATCCACAGAGCGTGAATCTAATTCCCTGTGTGCGCTCACATCTTCCCTTCATATTCATGTGTGGGTTATGAGATGCAATTATGAACTCTTTGAAATCATGGAGTATTTTATGAGATAGCATGAAGTTATCGCTATTTGTCTCTCTCTCTCTCTCTCTCTCTCTCTCTCTCTCTCTCTCTCTCTCTCTCTCTCTCTCTCAGTGTCAGTACACCGCCGTTTTTGCTTTGGAAATCTCTCTCATATTTTTTTTTTAATTTAAAGCCGGTTAGATCTGCAGGCATATGTGTATGCGCGCATGTGTGTGTGTGTGTGTGTGTAATGACACCATCACCTCCCCTAACAGGGTCATTTGTTGCTTTTCCAATATACCATTACGCCCAAACAGCTATTTCTCACTCAAATGGAAAATGTGGATGTGGAAAAGATTTCTGCTCAACTTGATTGTTTTCCACGCGCTCTTCCAACAAATCTCCTGCTTGTTCTCAGGCAGCCTCTGTCACACATTTGCTTTTATTATAACAAGTCTGTCAGTGTGTTTTGTGGATTTGGATGTGGAATAACACTGCTATTCACTGCAATTTATGTGGTTAATTTTCAAAGCTAATTTTGTAGTTTGGAGTTTAAACCCTGGCGATCGATTGAGAAAAAAAGAAAAGCCGCTTTAATATTGAATCGGGAAATGTTTCAGGATGGATTTAGGAGGTGATTTGTGGGATGGAGAGCAAACAATAGTGGGATCAAGGGATTCCTTTCCACCTGAGACGGCGATATGGTTAGGAGATATCAATGTAGCCAAAAGACAAATGCTTTTTTTTTTCGCCTCCTCCCACGACTTTCCTCTTCATCTTGTTCTCCTCCCCTCGTCGCGTCCCTCAAGGTCTGCAATTAACGCTCTTGGTTCCCTTCCAGAGAATGGAGGGAGTGTGGGATGGACCGGAGCATGGAAGGTGGAGGTGGCTATAACACAATTTAGTCTGATTTAGCCCTTTTCCCAGTGATCAGAGCTGTCAGCGTTCAGTAATGATCCTCTCATTGACATAGCAGTCAACAGCTCTTCAGGAATCTCACTCCCCACTGTGCTCTGCTCCACATGTATTAACACTCTGCTTACCATGGAGAGAGAAAGAAAGAGCATGTATCAATGGTCGTTTTTAAAGCTACTATCTATTGGGCTATTTATTCATGCAATGCCGCAAAAACGCAGCTATTAATTGATTAATTGAGGTTTATGCTTCAAACTAGAGAAACATGGTGGCAATTGAACAAACACACTTTTACACAAGTGTTCAATCCTTTGTGGTCGGTAAGATTTTAGCAGGCCTAATGCGTTTATGCTCATCGAGGCTGCATTTTTTTTTTGAATTTTTTTTCATATTTCAGTACATTTTTAAATGAATTTTCAGCATCATTATCTTCTTCAGTGTCACGTGATCATTCAGAAATCCTTCTACTATGCTGATTTAAGGAATCAAGTTAACATTTTTATCATTAAAGTAACATTTTTAATAAAATTAATGCTGAAAGCAGTTGTGACGCTTAATATTTTTGAAAAAAAAAAACGTGACATTTTCTTTCAGGATTTTATTTTACTTAAAAACCAGAACTTAAAAAAAATAAATAAATAGAAACATTTTGTAAAGTTATAAATGCTTTTACTGTTACTTTTGATCAATTTAATGTGCCCTCGCTGAATAAAAGTGCTAATTTCTAAAATAAAATCAAAAGACCCCCATCTTATATTATGCAATGCTGTATTACAACCATGAATGCCCACTTATTTATTATTATTTTTTTTACATTTGATACAAAAAATATTTAATAAAGTGTTCTAAGCCACGTTTTAACGATAAATAAATTAATAAATCTATCAATCACTAAATCAATACATGTTTTTTTTTTTTTTTTTTTTTTTTTGAATTATACATTTTTAAGAGTGAATGGAACTATGTCTTTTTAATATTGTAAGTTGTGTGTATTTTGGACTGGGAGTGTGTCCTAATAATAATAAACAATCATACTCATCCCGGGAGGAATTCCAAATTATGCATTTAATTAAAAAGTAAAACTAATCAATCTCAGTAATTATACATACATTATACAAAACAATATACCCCAAGTTTATTTCAAAATGTTTCAGATATTTAGTTAAGTTTACTTTAGTTTAGTTGTACAAATGCACAACATACAAATCCATGCTCTAAAATCTAACATGAGTCTTTTCTAAGAACCGATATTAGACCAGACTGAATTTCAATTCCTCTCAAGTGAAGCCTTTCCTCTCTCTTCCCTGTTTTCCTTACAATTGTGTTGTTAACGTTCCTGGAATTGCGCAGTTCAGTTGCCGAGAGAGTGAACGTGGCTTAATGAAAGACTCCCATGAACACACAGTGGTGTCTTTGATCTGCAGAAATCAGGCTAAATGCCACGTGCGCCTCTCTGATTAGGCCATAATGAAATGAATTAGCCATGACTGCATGAGCTCCTCTACGGGTGAGCTTGCGGTGCAGACTCAACAATAGAGAGGACAGGACAAGCAATTACCACAACAGGACTACGAATGTAGTTGAGCTGTATAATTTAGCACACATGCACACACACATAACTCTGTGATTCATGCACAAGATGAGAAATACGCGCCTTCATGGACATTCAAAACACACTGGGAAACACGCTCCCGAAAGCCATCTCAGCCACTCGCTCACCATGCATTCAAACATGCAAACACGACGCATTAAGATGTCAACGATAATTGCGTGGCATTGTGCATTATAGAGTAGTGCAGATCAGCCCTTGTGTACATTAATTGCACCCATTTCCCATCATCCACATATTAAGGTCTGGGTAGATTAGATGGTAAGCAAACAATCAGTTCTCAAAATCAATGTGTTGGATGCAGGAGAAATGGGGAGGAAGAAAGATCTGAGCGACTTTGACAAGGGCCAAAATTATTTTGACTGGGTGCTTCTGGTCAGCAGTGATGTGGCATTTACTAACAGTGTTCTGAGGAGGTATGAACCACGGCACCCAAGGCTCACTGATCCATGAGGGCAATGAAGGCTATGATGAAGGCCTTGGGCCCGAAACGTTACACGTGGTGAGCAACTTTTAAAATCGCTAAGGAGCATTTTCTGGTGTGCGACCAACACTATCTCACGCCCAATTCGTACGAATACGATGAATGAGTAAAAAATGTTTAATTCGTACGACCTCACTCTTGTACGATTTGTCTAAACCCACGTGACGGTTAAATTTAGGGGCGGGGAAAGGGTTAGGTCATTCGTACGAATTCATACGAATTGGCCAATTCGTAACATATGTACGTTTTAGCAAAAACGTACTAATTCGTACGAGTGAGGTCGTATGAATTGTTATGAATTAGCCACTTTTTAATCATTCGTCGAATTCGTACGACTTGGTCGTGAGATCGGGTTGGTGCGACTCGTTGTTTACTTTTGCAATGAAGGCTATCCCAATTGGTCCGAGCCAACAGAAGGTAAACTGCCACAAGTCACACAACATTTCAATGATGGCTATGGGTGTAACAACAGACAGTTTGTCACGCTCTGCTGCTATGGTCTTGTGTAGCCACAGACCAAACAGAGTACCTATGATGACCCCATCCACCGTTGAAAAGCCTATAATGGGAACAGGTTGAAGATGTGAGAAGGTGGGAGAAGGGAGAAGGTTGCATGGTCTGATGAGTTCTGTTTTCTTTCACATCACATGGATGGACATGTATGTGCTCTATTTACCTGGGGAAGTGATATCACCAGGATGCACCGTGAGATGACGACAAGCCAGTGAAGGGTGTGTGTGCAATGTTCTGCTGGAAAACCCTGGATCCAGCCATTCATGTGGACGTAAATTTGACATGTTCCTCCTACCTAAATATTGTTGCAGACCAGATTTACCCCTTAAAGGGTTAGTTCACCCAAAAATGAAAGTCAGTATTTAAAAAAGTTGAAAAGTTCACCCAAAAATTGAAAGTCAGTCTGTCAGTATTTACTCACCCTCATGTTGTTCCAAACCTCTATGTGTTTATTTGTTCTGTTGAACACAAAGGAAGGTATTTGGAAGAATGTTTAGTTTTTGGGTGAACTAACCCTTTAATGACAATGTTGTAGCCTAGTGAAGTGGCCTCTTTTACCAGGATACTGCATCCTGCCACACAGCCCACTTTGTTCAGGAATAGTTTGAGGAACATTATAAAGAGTTTAAGGTGTTGCCCTGGCTTCCAAATTCCACACATCTAAATACAATTGGGCATCTGTGAGATGCGCTGGATCAACAAGTCCAATCCACGGCGGCACACCTTGCAACCTACAGGACTACTGCTAAGGTTTTGGTGCAAGATACCACAGGCCGTTAGGGCTCTTGTTAAGGACTCGCCTCATGAGTCAGCACTCTTTTGGCAAGACGCAGAGGACCAACAGCAAATTAGGCAGGTGGCCATAATAGTAATTAAATTAAATAGACAAATGCACTATCCTTTGTTATCTTTATGCTTTGGATTTGATTTTAACATCACTGTAGCACTCATGACATTTTGTGTTAGTATGGTTACAAAGTCTTATTAAAGAACTGTCAGGTGACTTGCACTCAGCATAATTGCTAAGTAGAGCTCCCCTAACAGCAAGCCATTTCACAGCTATTTAAAGCTTAGCACAGCCGTGGGACAGATGCTGGTGTTTATGTACACAGTGAACACATTATGCATCGTGACTATTTGAAAATTCGAATTCTTAGAATTTAATTATCAACTGAAGAATATCAGGATTGATATTGTCATAGCTGTGTCTGTCCTCATATTACAGTAGCTCGGATGTTTGGTAAATCTGAATTTACTTTTTGCATTGTCTGTTTAAGCATAAACCTGGTCTATGCTGGTCTTTTCAACAGGACTGGGACGTCCACATGCACAAATTCACTATGCTTTTAGCCCTGCACTGAAGTGGCTCTTCTCAGTCATTTGCTTGCTGGGCTGTGAGAGAAACCCCGAATGTGAGCTGCATATCAACCAGTAAGTGTTTCTCAAACCCACCCACATGTACGCACTCCCTTACAAATCCACATACATCAAACGCCATTCACACACACAACATACATCACACGCTCACAAGAGCATATGTTTAATGACTGTGTGTCTATGAGTCTGGATGTATCCTTGACACCTGCCCTTTTAATGAGGTAACAGAGAGAGAATTCAAAGCTGATCCAGAAGAACGTGAGCCAATCCCTGATCCCATACGGAATGTCCCCATATGGAGCGTCCGAGCGACAAGCCGCAAACCTGCCTTTGAACTTCACTCGGTTCTGGCTCTGTCTTACTTTAAATTTCTCCTGCCTCACAAACACCAGTGCCACCCATTGGATGAGTCTCTTTATTTGTCCTTGACTATGTTGGGTTCTGCTTTATGAGGAAATCTTGTATTCTGTACCTTTCTCTGTAATATCAGTCACATGTGATGAAGTGTGAAAGGTCAGCTTTAGTTTTCTGATTTCAGCTTCTGGTTCCATGAATCATCCATTACTCCCTGTGCTCAGAATATATACTTTTCAGATGAAGAATTGAATTTTCCCAGTAGATACAAACTGTACAGTATTTGGTCAAAGCCAACATATTTATGATCTTATTCATTCTAATAAAAATAATAATAATTTAAAAAAGTATTATTAGTATTGTTTAAAAAACAGTGTCATTGGAATATTTTATTTTTAATATATAAAAGTATTTTTATTTTATCTTATAAAATAAATATATATTATTTTATAAATAATACAATTTTAGATAAAAGGCCTATATATTGTCACATGATGAAGGACAAATTCACTGTGGTGAGTCACTAACTCCCTTGAGTAGGCTAAAATGATCCAATCGTCCAGGTAATTTAGAATTTGGATGACCTGGAGCTGCAACGGGGCCAAAGCAGCATCCATACACTTTGTGAACGTCCTCACCATGCCAAGGCACAAATCATGAGTGAGATGATACAAGAAGAGCGGCCAGATCTGCCTTGTGCCCACAGCTTGGTATACTGTCATTTTCATTGAGACTCCCCACCCTGCCCCGCGTGCCCCCTAACTGTCCTATGAATACTTTGACCTCGTCTAACATGCCCAGTGGGATTAGACAAAGTCTCCACCACAATACGTTTTGCCGCAATTGCGGAGAGGCTCTGATAAAATGGCTCACTCGCACATAGCTTCGCTTTTGTTCGCGCTGTAGCTCGAAGATTTTGTATAGAAGCATGACATTTCTTTTAAGACGGGATGAAGGTTGACATGTCTGCCATCTAGTGGAAGGGAGGTCGAACGAAATTTGACAACCCATTTGACAAAATCGGCCGTTTTATTCGGTGCCACATCTTGTCGAGTAAACTCGACCGTGGCTCCTAGAGGGTTAAAATATTTTATTTTGAGGATAGCTGAAGAAAGTCAGTTTAACAACAAGAATAAATCACACCAGAATTTTCATTTTTGGGTGAACAATTGCTTTAAATCTTGTGAAAAGGCCAACTTAAGGTGTGGTCACATTAACCATTACTCTGCAAAGTTTTGCAATCCAGTCATCCCATTAGTTAGCTACGTCATTGGGAGTTTTGTGAGGGCATTTCAAGTTGAACTCAGGAATTTGCTGTACTGATCAACAGAAAGATGCTTCCTGTGCCCCACTTCTACGCTATTGACAATTGGCCTTTTTTTTAAGCTTCGAAATTTCTCTAAAGGGACTGCACCTTTGCTCTGAAATTGTTCCATTGCTTAATCTAAAGTTGAACATTCTATTTAGCAAATTAGTAGTCACCACCACAAAACCCATTAATATAGTCAGAAACAGATTCATGAGAAGCATTTCAAATAAGATGAATTTTTGAAAACTACTCATTATTTATGCATCAAGCCAAGCAGTTATGTTAAACATAAAAAAACAACATCTTAAAGACTTTTAATACCTTTCCATTGAAATAAAACAAAACAGATTGTGAAGACAAAAGAGTTGTTTTACGGACATACAGATGTTTTCTTATTTTTATTTTATTTTTTAATACAACCATTGGTGATTGGCCATTGGCAACTTTATTATCCTTATAATAGTTCTAGAGAAGGTGATAACGATGTTCCTTCATTTGAAGTGTGCTGAGAAAGTAAATAGTCCTTTTAGTCCAGCAGAGGAAAGTAATTTCAGCGTCATGGTGTCCACAAACAGTATCTTATTTGCCATTTCTGTGTTTCACATGGACTGATGCACTGATATTGATGCCATATTCCTTGTCACTGTCACCCCATCATCATCATCATCATCATCATCATCATCATCAGCATCACTGTCACAAATAATCTAGTACTTTTTTCCTCTCCCCCTCTCTCTTTCTCTATCAATAGACTTCCAAAACACAAACTACAATAGAGCTCAGATGGGATTGAGGGCAGAAGGAGACGGGGGTACGGGTCTTTCATGCTGTCTGACAAAGCAAACAATCACACCTCGTCTGTGGCTGTCTGCTGTGTGTTTGAGTGAGATATGGTTCATTTTCCTGAGATGGAAAGCAAGAGAGAGCCAGGGAAAGGAGAAAACAGGAGCGAGCGATCAAGTGAGTGAGTATTCTGCTTCATGGTTCTGCTCATTAAAGAGAAAAACACCATTACCCCTTTTTTCAGAATGAATCCAATACCGATACTTTCTTAAAGTGGTTGAAAGTGGTCATATATGTAGTTGAAATGTAAAAGAAATTTGGAATTTGAGCGAGAAAAGACAGAAAATAACTTAAGACAACAACTCCCACAATGCACCACATTGCACAGCTCCACGAGCCCCTCCCACTAATCTGTGTGCTCGCCTGATTCAGAGATTTCGTCCAGGAGAAATTGCCATCTTTAAATTCTCTGCAGCAGACAGACTCTGTGTCTGTAAATGAGGGAATGAACCATGACGATTTAAAAAAAAGTGAAGTGTCCCTTTAAGTATTTACTGCATACATTAAATGAAGATGTATCCTTATCAAAGCTACAAAAGTTTATCAGTCAAGAGAAATGGGTCAAACACTTTTTCTTTCTCAACTTTTTACATTTACTTAAAATATAAGTACAAGCAGCTTTCTGTGCGAGCGCTTAGGATGTTTGCAGAATACTTTTGTTATTACTGTGCGGCTTTCCACTCATAATACATGAGTCATGTAACAGTTCATGTTTTACTTTTGTGGGGATCTACTCGGGCAGGCATCCCTCAACAGCCGGGATCATATGATCTGTTGTAAGGTCACATGACCAATTAGGAAGTGATAATTCTGCAAGGCAGACTTTTTGTGTTGATGCTTGACACTGTTGTGTGAGTTGGACTCCTTTTTAAGCAGGTATAACTGGTAATGTTTGATCACCACCATTGAATTTTAGTACTTATTTATTTAATTTTATTAAGGGTCATTTTAGAAGAGTGTGTCTTCTCTTCACACAGGTCACAGGCATCTATGGAAGTTTAACCTTTATGTGATCACCTGCAGTGTGACTCGAGCAGCTTGGCTACACTGGTAAATACCTCAATATGTTCATTTTCCATTAAATGTTTTATACTTGCATTGAAACAAGATTTAATGACTTTTTATGACAGCGTTAATGCGCTGTAGGACATTTGAGCATACTGGAAAAGTAGTCCTATATTTTTTAGTTATGTTTGAGTTGACTATGCTATGCTATTTAATGTGGTTGGTTTGTAACCTGCTTGGTTTCTCTTGAAAAGGGACCAGGCCAGCCACTTTTTTCATTTGATTGATAAGCATTTCTTTATCGTTTCGTGATGTTTGATTTTTGTTGTTGTTTGGTTTGTTTTGTCACTCATGTGCCACATTCATACTAGCATTTTTTTTATGAGACCTCTCGAGGCAGTTCATGGGTTATATTCATTTTATATTCATTTTATTAAAGTGGTAGAATTAGGGTAATTTTTGGTATACTGCACCTATAGCATTGCAAGTGCTGAGACACTGGAAGACAGGATGGTGTGAGTGAAAGAATGAGGAGGACTTTATGCCAGAGTGGTGTTTTCCAATATTGTGATTTGCAGACTTGCAGATATGGAATCCATTTTCCGATGTACTGGAAAGCAATTCTTTAGCATCGCCTGATTTTTATCAGAAGCAAATGTTGCTTATGGGTTTTCTTAAGGTTGTGTGGACATTGTGAGAGATGAGACTGCAGGGTCGATACGGCACCACCATTCTGTCGCCAACATCCCACGTCCCCATGTGTGTGTTATCAGAGATGCATCAGTTCTTAGACGAAACCAAATCCGTGCAGATGGAACTTCACACATGCACGTCCACGTGCACAAACACGTACACAAATAACAACAGATCACCCTCTCATAACACTCATCTGACTGTCAGGTTTTGCCTTATTATTCCATTTCGGATCAGTAACGACAGTGGTTTCTTGTTTGCAGTCTGGCTTTGGTGATGAGATATTAAATTGCCTACAGTCTAGAGCTCTTGCATGTAGTTTTGTAATCTCTTACAGAAAAAAATATTTCAGAAGTTTATTTTCATCAGCCCTGAGGTTAGATCCAAGTTAGCTTGTCCCAAACTTCAGCTGTTCTGTTGATGTAATATGCATTATTGATTGTGTAAGGCAAGTATCACTATTCATATTGCTCAAATTGCTTGAGACTTATAATGCACATAGCTTGCTATGTGTGAACAGATCAAGTGAAATGTGTGTGTGTGTGTGTGTGTGTGTGTATATATTACACTCAAAACTGTACATTCATGTATTTATGTACACCTTTATCCACCTTTGTGCCTTACTGTACATTTCATTCAATGTATACATTTCGTCAGTTCATTTATTCCCTATAGGAATCAATACCATGACCAAAATCTAACTGCGAATGACTGCATTAATTTATTAATTAATTAATTAAAACTCTAGGTTTGCTTGTAGGGCTGCACTTTTTGGTCAAAAACTGTGTATCAAAATAAAACATGACATATATTTTTATTATTATAGAAATATTAAACACAATAGGGAATCTTACAGTTGCAATACTGACTAAAATTTAAAGAAAACAATATAATAATTATTTTATTTTACAGTACAATTTCAGGTACTGAGGTGCTAGGTACTAGGCTACTCCACAGCGGTGCCGACCCAAACCAGTCTAAAATAGTCAGATAACACGTATTATGGGTCAGGATAAGACAAAAACTCGATTTGGAAAATGCATTCCTGATTTACTCACTTATTGTATAAATATTTGAACAATAAAAAATAAAATACAGACTGCAGCTTTAAATACGGGTCGAAATGCAAATTTGATTTCGATTAATCATGCAGCCAGACTGTCTACTCAGAATGAAATGCATTTGAATTCTACAATACGGATACACGGACCGGATTGGATCAAATGTCATGTTTTTATTTTTTTTGTTTTGTTTTCTGTTTACAGTTCAGGCAAACGACAAAACAATATCTTTAATCTTCTTTTCCAAACCAGCTATTTTAGCTCACGTAATTTAGGCTAAGGTCACTTACATTTTGATTTGGTTCAGCATTGGTTCAGTCTTGTTTATGTGATGTTTTTCCAACATGATTGCTCCTTAGAAAGGAGCTCTAACCATGTAGATAGAAGGTAACCTAAACGTACTCTCTTTCTCTTGCTCTATCTCTCTCTTTCTCTCTCTAACACATCACACACGGTTCTTTTTTATCATCCTGCAATCAGAATAGAGTAAATAGTCTGATGCGTTGGAGTCATCCATATGTGTGTCATTCCTTTGCTGTTCTGCTGTTCTTAGTGAAAGAGAGGCTTTAATCACATACTGGCTATCCTTAAGATGTGAAGAAAACTTGCCTAATTTTTGCAGTCTCACAAACAATGGAGAAAAGCAAACGGAGGGAATGAGAGAAGAGTAGAGATAAGACATTCGGAGCAGGAATATGCTATTAGAATCCTGGGCTCATTACAACTGCCCGCACTTTTGTAGTCTGTGATTTTGAAGAACTATGGTGTCTGCATGCTGATTGAAGTGTTAAGTGTATGTGGAGGTGAACTGTCAATCATCAACTTCTGTGTAGAGTTATAACAGGTTTCATATGCTTGAAGTGCAAAGTTAGGCAATCAGGTTGTTTAACCAATTTGAATGCATCCAAATTATCCTAATGTAGTCATTTAGTTCGGCCGTTCTCAACTGGTTGGCCGTGACCAGTGTTATTTAAGTTTTTTTTTATTTATATAAATACTATAATAGTATGTTTTTTAATATTTGTAACTATAGCTTTCATTTTATATGTTCAGCTTTCATTTACATTTCTTGGTAATTTTTTTTTATTTTATAATGATTAATTAGCTAATGTAAGAAACTGCAACTACACCACTTAAGAGAATATGACCCTGAAAATATGAAATATGAGTTACGTCTAGTGCTGTCTTGTTGGTCACAACTAGATGTACAATATATAATCTGTGTCATTACGCAAAACAAACAGAGAACCTCTGATTTAGCTAATTTTGCTAATCTATTACAGCACTGTTTTAAACTTTTTGGCCCCCTAAATCCCCTGCTTAGACTAACATTACAATTTATATGTCTTTCTGCTGCTTATTGGTGATGCTGTTTTCAACCAGCATGGTCTTGCTTGTCAACTGAGGTACTCTAGCGTTTTGTTTAGCATATTCTTTTCAATGATCCTATAGGGACACCAGCTTATTCAAAACACAACGTGCCCATCTAGAGAGTGTATAATTCAATATATAACTCATTTTGTTGCATTTTTCTACTGCAATTCTTTAAATTGCACTTCTCTCATATGAGCAATTGCACCTCCATGGCATCTACTGTATGTATTTTCTTTGCACTAAGCATTCAGTAATGTTACTATTTAAATAACGGTCTAATTAGCTCTGTGGTTTCTACTCAGCTCTATGACAGTGTGTGACTTTTGCCATCTGCACCAGTTGTACCCGCCGCTTCAGTCCAAAGCTACTTACTTTTGCCTGAAGCAAAAAACGACTGAACAAATGTAAGTGTATCTTACAATCATTCTCTTTATCCCCTGTGTTCTATTTTCAGTCCCAAAATAAAATGGCTTCCATCAATGAAAGTGAGAAACCTATTCTATTAGTGCCTAGACATGATAGAACATTAAACTCTCATAATGCTTAACTATATCAGGGATTTATTTTCGTCTGCTTCAAATGACTCCCTAGGTGAGCGCTCAAATAATGTGCACAAGCGACAGAGAACTGAAATAGAGTGAATATAGAAAAGCAATAACACTGCGTTCCTTCAGAAGTGAATTAGATTTGCTGCCTTGCTCTTTCTCATAAGTATAATGAAGTCTTCCCCTTCCTTTAAGGTGTGCGTGCATGTGTGTGTGTGTGTGTGTGTGTGTGTGTGTGTGCACCCTGAAGTATTTTAGAGTTATAGATAAATGGGAAATGGCAGGGCAATGTGTTTTGTATCGTATGATCAGAGGCTGAGGTTTTAGTCTACCTCCTGTCTCTGCTGCAGCCCGGAGCAGACTTTCGGTGGGCCCTGCTTCAAGATGTTTAGTGGCGTTGGACCAAAAGACCAGAGTCAAACTTCAATACAAAAAAAATCTATTTTATAAGATACTATAAGTATCTTAAAGTATCTTTACTATAAATTATATAGATACTATTTCAAAGTACTGAACATTAGAATGCATAGGCCAGGCAAAAGTACTTTGGTTGACAAAATTAACTATCCAAAAGTGCTATTATGAACATTTCAGGAGGGTCACCCAAATAACTACTGTATTTGAATAAGTGAACCCTGTTTGGTTTTTCATTTTACAATGCCATATTTAAATTTACATGTTTCTAGTGTGTTTTGCTTATTACTTTTATGTTGCAATAATATATATTTAGATAAATAATTGCTTACAGGTTTGGTCAGCGCAGTCTCATCCCAAGACGTCATACAACTGACGCTTTTGACCATACGTCAACATTTTAGGGTACCCTTAAACGTCGGTTAGAGGACGTTATCGAATCCTAACCCTACCCCAGACCTAAACCTACCCGTCACCTAACTGACGTTAAAGGTAAAGCGTCAGTTGGATGACGCCCCAGGATCAACATCTAACTGACGTTTAAGGGTACCCTAAAAAGGCGGATGTTGACGTATGGTCAAAAGCGTCAGTTATATGACGTCTTGGGATGAGACAGTGTTAGTTTGGTAGCATTAGTTCATGCATTAACTAACAAAAACTTACAAGGAACAATATATTTGTACAACATTAATTAAATTTTGCTAATGTTAGTTAATAATAACTGTTATGTTCATGTTAGTAACAGTGCATTAAGTAAGGGATAATGTATATCCAGTTGCAGAATAAACCCCAAGGGTGATCAAGACTTGCATCAACCAAACTGGTCAACCGTCTGGATGTACATTATCCCACTTACTGTGTTACACCTCTACTTGCCACATTAGTAAATAATTAAACATGAAATATTGATACTATATATATATATATATATATATATATATATATATATATATATATATATATATATGCACATGATTCTTAACTGAGTCTGTTTCTGTTGCCACTTCCATCAATATTTATCTGTTCAGCAGCAGTCAGTTTGGTTTTTTAAAGTTCTTTTAGGAGCAAACCTGCAGATCTGAAATAGATCTGAGTACAGATTTTGCTATTGATAAGTGACATCTCTGCTTCCCCACTCTAGAGAAACACCAGCTGGCACTGGTGAGCATATATGCTTGATTTCATGAAGGGAAGCTTTAAGAGCAGCCTGCTTTTGATAAACTGGATTAAGAACTCAGTTTTGGCTTGGTTTCAATAACATAACCAGTCTGCTTCAAGACAGATGGGAGTAGTTTTAATATAGACTACATTGCCCAAATTCCCAAATATATTTTGTGTTTGAATTGGGCTGCAAAATTTGTAATGCTAATTCATTGTAATCCTTTCTAAATTTTGTCATTGTGGTGTATGCAGGGGCTTATTGCACCTCAGATTTTGGACAACCAGTAATTATCATAATTACCCAGGAATAAAAGATAAGCCTACAGTTCATTTAACACATTCAATATATTCAATCATTATTTATGAAAAATTCAGTTACATGACGGCACATTTGCAACAATCGTTTAATTATCGGTGCATTTTCTTGTCCTGTTTTCCACATCACACTTGCAGCCTAAATCAAAATTGAATGACGGCATTAGTCAATCAACTAATCGTTGAAGCAATTAACCAATCACTTATTTTCTTGGTAATGGGACAGGCTCAAAGCAGGAGTACAGGGGATCAGTTCTCCATAATAAGGCTTTAATGTTAGTCTTCAAGAAACCGGTTTATTAATTGCCTCACGTAGATCACACATACACCCCAATACCCCTTGTCGCATGTTCAAACGAGATGGATTCCTCTTCAGGCTGCACTGCTCTCACTTAGGGAGAATCAATGGCCTGTTTTCATTTTAATTAAAAAATTGAAACAAATGTTTGCCTCGCCAGCTGTCTTTACCTCCCTTGAGTCTCTGCTCTTCTTCTGTCTCGCAGATTCGAGCGCATAATCAAAAGACTCGACAGTCGAAGAAATGCTTTGTGTCCCGTTGCCAGTTTGCTAAAGTGAAACAAAGCACCCGAGAAGGGAAACGTTGAAACAGTGATTTGTTTTATTTTATTTTATTTTTTTTAAAATATTACAGTCTGATGTGAATCAATGATGCGGCACTCCAAAACAGGAATTCAATTAATGACATTATAATGAATCTGTTAGTTCTGCAATCTCAGGACACAGCAAACATTTTTTTTCTTTGATGGAAAGACAATCTTTAGAGAGATGTTGGTCATTAAATATTGCTTCCTGAATGGGGCTTCCCTGTAACATTGATTACCACCGGTTTCCCTTATAATCAGTCCTTCCAGAACGCAGAGTTTTGTTGTTTTTTTTTTTGTGATAGTTGCAGGCAAAAATTATTTATGCAGGATATGTATGCAGTTTTTCTGCAATAAAATTGTGGGAACTTGCAAAAACTGTGGTCTGATGAAAAAGAGAAAAAAAGTGATTCCCTCAACACCCTGTTCTCACTAGGCTACTACCTTAATGTAAAGAGTCATTTCTTATTAATTCCTATGATAAGCAAGCATCACAGAAAGTGCTGTGAAAATTTAAGTTCTCATCTTCTTTTATTTCAGACCTTAAAGGGATAGTTCACCCAAAAATGAAAATTCGGTAACACTTTTCAATAAGGTTCATTAGTTACTACATTAGTTAACATTAACAAAGAATGAACAATACTTCTTCAGCATTAATCTTTGGTAATGTTAATTTCAACATTTACTAATACTTTATTAAAATCTTGTTAACATTAGTTAATGCACTGTGAACTAATATGAACAAACAATGAACAGCTAAATTTGTATGTTAACAAAGAATAACAAATACAGTAACAAATGGTTAGTTCATGTTAGTTAATGCATGAACTAATGTTTAATAAATGAACCTTATTGTAAAGTGTGACCGAAAATTCGGTCAGTATTTACTCACCCTCATATTGTTCCAAACCTCTATGTGTTCATTTGTTCTGCTGAACACAAAGGAAGATATTTGGAAGAATGTTTTAATCAAACAGATCTCATTCCCCATTGACTACCATAGTATGTATTTTTTCCTACTATGGGGAATGAGATCTTTTTGATTAAAACATTCTTCCAAATATCTTTCTTTGTGTTCAGCAGAACAAATAAACACATAGAGGTTTGGAACACCATGAGGGTGAGTAAATACAGACAGAATTTTCATTTTTGGGTGAACTAATCCTTTAATAAACACATCAAACTTACAAAACATTGAGTCAAACAAGTTCTATAGCTTTACAAAAGGAACATGCTACAACTTCTGTAAAAATGAATAAATAAAATATAAAAAAAATGAAGTGCACTCCTAGTTTACAGCTTTTTGGTGTTCATGTCACGTAATTACGTCACTTCATACCGTTTCCATGGCAACAGGGGGAAATGGCTGCTCTTGTGTGAAGCAAACGCAACATTTTTCAACTTTCTGCTAAGATATATGTGACATATTGCAACAAAAATGTGAGGATTATGAAATCTTGCAAGCTCTGCATATTTTGCATGGAAATCGGCAATATATGTGAGCGTGTTTGAAAAAAAAATTGGCCGGTTATGCACTAAATCATACGATCGCATAATCGCGTTTTTCTGGAGGGACCGTAATACTGGTTTAATAGACAATAAATACTGATGAAAACTTTTCTTTTTTTTTTTTTTTACTTTATCATTAATAACGGAGACAAGACATAAAAAAAAACATACATCAAGAATGATGAAGTAAAATAATTTTAATCAAAACATTCTGTTGACTAAAATATAAACTAAAACTTGGCTAATTATTAAATAAAGCATAATAAATTAATTCCTCCTCAGTGGTCAGTCAGTTTCAGTTATTTGCCATCTTGCCACACAAGTTGCAGATATATTTTACATTCCAAGTAAAGAAATCCGTGTGATCTCAACCAGGTGCCCCTCAGATTGAAATGACTGGCCTGAATTGAGGCAGTTGTAACACAGTGAGTGTAATTAAATGATGGCTGGCTGCATCGATGGCCAGGAGAGGCTATTAGATGCACTGCTTAATGCGAGTGGGCAAATCCAATTGGCGTATTGATCCGGCACTTACAGATCTCAGCAGCTTCACATCCTGACCTTCCTTTCATTCTCGGACCATTACAGTCGCCAGGAAAAGATTTAGTACTGTTCGGAGAGCGAGAGAGAAAGAGGCTGGAGGGCAGGAGGGAAAAATGACAGGTATGGTGAACGGGTAGAGAGATTAGTAGTGCGAGATTAAAAAAAAGAACCCATGAGAGAGAGAAAGCGACAAACAAACAAGAATAGAGAAACCGAACGAGCGATTCAGCCCCCTCTCTCCCTGGTCTGGAAATCAATGAGCATTTCGGATTGGAGAATCACTAAATGTAGCAGTGCCACACTCACGCACGTCTTTGAGCCAAATGAGCCCCAGGCTTTGAAGATGGAGGGCCGTGTCCTGAAACCAGCAGATAGAAGCCAGAGAAGGGGCTTATCAATAAGGTGCATTTAGGGATTTTCCCAGGGTGGTCAGGGTCAGGAGAGAAGAAGTGACCTGAGCAAATGTTCCTCATCGATTTCAGACGCACTCTCTGGAATAACAGCAGGGCCCCAGTCAGGCATAATTATACTAGCTCATTTTCTGCTTCTTTCATGCTGAGCATTTTGTTTGGTCCTATCTGTTGTTTTCTTTAACCTGTCATCTCTGTTGCAGAGATTGGGTTTCCTGAGGGCAGATGGGTAGGCCGAGGTAATCTATATCAGAGAGCAGTGTCTGCTTAGAGGCAGCTGTTATTCCCCAAAGGACGATGCCAGACACGGGTACTTATCAGATTTTTTTTTTTTTTTTTTTTTTAAGTTAATGGTTCCATTTCAAAAGAAACAGTTTAAAGATATCTTTTTTTTTCTAATGGAATGATACAGTTTCTTTAAAGTACTGTGTAATTTATCAAAACATAAAGATTAGGGCCATCAAATGATTGGATCGCAAAATAATCGCATCCAAAATAAAAGTTTGTGTTTACATGTATATGTAAACACATTTATATGTGGGTACACTGTGTATAGTTATTTTGTGTATATATATATATATATATATATATATATATATATATATATAAATACACACACATGCATGTATATTTAAGAAAAAAATATTATTTATATGTATAAAATATTTATATTTATATGTAATATAAATGATATATAAATATAGTATATACTTGAAAATGTTTCTTAAATATATACAAGCATGTGTGTATTTATATATAAAAAATAATTATTCACAATCCACCCACATATATTATGTAAGCACAAACTTTTATTTTGGATGCGATTAATCGTGATTAATCGTTTGACAGCCCTAATAAAAATAAATTGTTTTCAAACAGTTTTCCTAAACACTCTTCCTATCTACCATTGGTCAGATAAATAGGTGTCCCTGCCCCCAAACTCACACAATTGGTTGAAACACTTTTACTATTTTTGGCGGATCAGGATGTTCAAACAAATAAACACTATGTATAGACTCTTTTGTTTAAACTTTTGAGTGGAATCGTTTGGCTTACTGAACTAAAAACAGTATTTGAACATTTTCAATTTAAAGGAATGCATGCATTTAACTTGTTTGTTTAATAATTTACTGCATTAGCTGTGTTTGAGATGACTATCAAAGAAGCCTTATTTGTCAGAGAACAATGGCCACATATTCCTCAGCTTGCTCTGGGAAATTGACATTTTGACCTGAACGAACTTCTTGAAGATCTGGAGCCTGACAGGTTAGAAAGAAAGATAGCGAAGAGACTCCTTTATTCTTTATTATTCTCTCTCAATGTTCCCCCAATCATTGTGAAAAGTGTAAGGAGGGCAGCAGAAGTCGACAGAGGTCAAAACGAGAAGCAAAAGAGGAAAAAATTGGAGGGAGGCAGAGCAGTGCATGACTAAATTAATAAGGAATAAGAAAGAGAGGAGCGCTTCTCATCACACCTTTCTCTTCTCTTTTTTAGCCAACCACATAGTGTTTCCTCACAGCAACTTGACATATACTCTCTTTGATTCTTTTCTCACCCTTCCAAGCCATAGACAACCTTTCATGGAGTGGACAAAGATGAAAAGAGAAACAGATAAAGGAACAAAAAGGTGGCTGGTATGAAGATGAGCTGATCTAGAGACAAAAGAACACAGAGAAGTTCAATCACCATCTCCTCTAGTCTGAATTGGCAGAACATAGATGGACGTGTGCGCGCGTGTGTGTGTGTGTGTGCGTCTAAGCATATTTAGCTTTTGCTAAGTGTAAAGAGAAACCTCACCACAATCAGTTTAGATTTATTCCTCAGCAGATGCCTGTACCCAAAAACAATTTACAAGTGAAAAGTGCAAAAAGGTTAGTTAGTCAATCAAGTATGGAATTCTGTTCCCACCTAAAGTTTAAAAATATGTAATTGTGACTTTACATTTTACTATTGTGATGTTAATGCTTGCAATTGTTCAACTTTTTTCACATAATTGTGATCTGCATCTCACCATGTGACTTTTTTCTCCCAATAGTAACTTTATTTCTTACAATTTAGACTCTATATCTTACAAATGTGACCGTTTCTCTCAATTGTAACTTTATGTCTCCCAACTGTAACTTTTTATCTCACAATGTGACTTTATATCTTGCGACTATTACTTTGTTTCAAACACATACTAATGCCAAGTTTATATCTCGAAATGTGACTTCATATCTCACATATTTGTCTTTACCACTACAGTGTGACTTTATTTTGCACTCAAATTACCTTTATTTTTTATTTTTCTCTATAGGAAATAGGGCTGCTGGAAGAGCTCTGTCTTAAGTCTTTTTTTTTTTTTTTTAACATTGCATTGTTTGTTCGGGTGAAGGTTGGGTGAGTTCCACCACAAAGGAATAGTAGTGAGTGTGAAGGTTTCGGAAAGTGTCCTTGTATCAGGCTGCCATGGTAAGCATGTGTTTTTAGGGCTTACATAAGTCGTGGTTGAACCATGGGAAAAGACAGTGACCTCACTTTTCCACCTTGTGTTTTCACAGTGTGTCTTACACATTCAGTCAAATGCAATGTACTACACATTACTCATTACCCCCTGTGTCTACACAACCTCAGAAATCATCTTTCACATTACTGAAAGCATGCAAGATTAATGTGTCATCTCCTAGCCTTCATATAAAACCATATGAATGAACATTAATATTAAATAGGTTTGCCTTAGGGAGATGAACCTCTCTCTGCTTAGTTTTCCTTATACTTTCTCTCTCTCTCTCTCTCTCTCTCTCTCTCTCTCTCTCTCTCTCTCTCTCTCTCTCTCTCTCTCTCTCTCTCTCTCTCTCTCTCTCTCTCTCTCTCTCTCTCTCTCTCTCTCTCTCTCTCTCTCTCTCTCTCTCTCTGATGACTTATAGCTGTTACAATGTAAGAGCCACTTTAATTTGTCCAGTGTTCATGGTGCCATACATTCAGAAATATGGCTTCTCTGAGAGGGGAAAAGCATTGTGGGAACATCATGCACAACACAATGGTGACAGTTCATTTGTAACCCCCTTTGCCTCATGCTATTAAATGCAGACAGTGTGACTCCTTCCAATAAGGCTTCTAGTTTAATTAGTTCTTCAGGTTATCTGAAATTGTATGAATTTAAGATTTAGAGGATACTGATTTATTAGGTCACCTCTCAAAACAGAGGCCTGCAGGACTTTCTGCCCTCTGGAAGCAAAGATCAGGCTCTCTATGGAGGTCACTTATTGTATCCTGTCAGATGGCAAGAATGATTTATTGTAGTAGCTTAGCCTGACTGCGTCAGACTTCGAACTTCGACTCTATTTCAGTTCGCTTCTGTACTCAGTCTGAGATAGTGAGTTTTCCTCTGGCCTGAAAACAGCCGGCCAATCAACGAACAGAGGGCGGGCTGAGATCCGTGACTTAGACACTAAGCACTGAGTTAAAGATTGTATTTCAGGTTAGGGAAATCGAAAATTCGCTCTGTTGTGGAGAATATTCGCAGCATTTGCAAACTGAAGCCTGAACAAGAAGAGTGTTTATTAAACATTTTGAATGGAGTTGATGTTGCGGCCCTACTGCCGACAGGTTTTGGGAAAAGTTTTATTTATCAACTATTACTGATCATCAGCTAGAAACTGGGTAGGCCAAAGGCTGGCAAGGTGATAGTTGTGATTGTGTCCAACTTGGTTGCACTCATGGAGGATCAGGTTAAGGGGGCAGCAAAATTCAGTCAGCCATGGTATTTCTTTGCTAAGTTTTATTTAGCTTACATTTTAACCACTGACATAATAGACGGAAAAGACCATTTACAGCCAATCCTGAAAATGTACCACAGTACATATATGGTTATAAAGCTTTGTAACACCATCAAGAGAATTGCCCTAGACTGGTTCGGTTCCGATTGGGCAAAAAAAAAAAAAGAGTAGGTTTTGGACACAATTAGACATAGCAGAAACTTTTCCTGCCTAAATCGAAATTGTATTTATTTATTTATTTATTTATTTATTGTTTTGATAGGGACAAAGCATGTTGATAAACATTTGTACAGACTTCAAGATGTAAATAAGCCGGATTGTTGCAGTATTGCTCATTTACGTCCGTAGTACCTAGGCAGGTACACACAATAACAAATACTCACTATACACAAGACTCAACTAAAAACACAATACATAAAAACACATCACAACAATTACTAAAAAAATGTTACGCCTTATCCATCTTGATTCTTAGTCAAGCGGTCTAGGAGTTATGCACAAGTTAGTACGGTTGGTTGCTGTAGCGCCACCTATGGGCCAATTGGTGTCATACTCTGATAGGTTCTCCCCAAATTGAGACCTACCATCTGGTCGAGTTTCAAGTTTCTAGGCCTTACGTTTGTTGTTGTTGTTTTTAATCCTAACAATTACAATAGGTCATTTCAACACTTTGTGCTTGAACACCTAATAATAATCTAATTTAATTATAGTCTTAGTGGTGGAGTGTGGATATGTAGATGCAGTCTATAAAATGCTTTATACCTCATGAATCCTGGGCAATTAACATGTGCAATACAAAACACTATACTTATATTTATTTAGCAGACCATAACACTTATTTATATTACTTTACATTTGTGTATAACATACCTGCACATTGTGTATATATATTTGTTTTTTATTATCTGTCTTGTCACTGTCATTCTGTCTGTGCTGTGGAAGCTTCTGTCACCAAAACAAATTCCTTGTATGTGTAAATGAAGCTCATTCTGATTCTGATTTTGAAACACACGTTTCCAAAAAGCAAGGTCATTGCTTTTTGGAAATACAGATTTGATGCCTTACGAGAAAATGTACCTGTCAACTTTATAGCAATTTTTACAGTCAAAAATAGAGGTATGTTTACAATGAGGTGACCCGATCCAAATAAAAAAAAAGAAAAGAAAAAGTAAAGAGCTTTTGATAGGTTGCTAAAATGACGTGTGTGTGTGTGTGTGTGTGTGTGTGCATTTTTAAACACATTATTTATTTAGGTGTAAATAAAGGGAATAAAAGACTGAATGCAACTGTAAAAACACTTCTGTGAATAAAATATCATCATAATTTCCAAAGACATTTTTTATGTAAGTTTTCTAAAATATGTTTACAATTCGCAAATGAGGTATTTTCCAATTAAATATGCACTACTTTGCATGAATGTTCCAGAAAGAGAATATGAATATTGGATAAAGTCAGGTTCAAAAATTATAATTTGCTGTATGTAAGTGCAACTGAACGATTTCTGCAGGACAAAAAGTTCATTTTGAGAAAACAAAAAATATGTATATCTTTAAATATGTATACTGTGAATGAAATCCTGCTGACACAAATAGACACAGCGAAAGTAGATAATCATTTAAAAGTGTATTTTGGATGTTTTTCCTCCACTAGCCTGTTATGGAAGCGTAATAGCCCAAAATCTCAAAATTGACCTGTGATCAGGGAAAACAAAAAACAAAAAAAAAAAACTTTTTTTTTTCTTGGTTACGTTGCCTGTAGTGTCTTGCCTTAAAGGGATACTCCACTTTTTTTGGAAATAGGCTCATTTTACAACTCCCCAGAGTTAAACAGTCGAGTTTTACCGTTTTTGAATGCATTCAGCCGATTTTCTGATATTTAGAAGAATATCAGTAATCGTATCAATACAGTTTCTGGTCTCATTGAATTCCATAGCAGGAAAAAAAAAAAAAAAAAAATATATATATATATATATATATATATATATATATATATATATATATATAGGCCTACTATGGAAGTCAATGAGACCAGAAACTGTCTGGTTACTGATATTCTTCGAAATATCAGAAAATCGGCTGAATGCATTCAAAAACGGTAAAACTCGACTGTTTAACTCTGGAGGAGTTGTAAAATGAGCCTATTTCCAAAAAAAAAATTGGAGTATCCCTTTAAGAATATTTAGAACATACAGTATGACATGTAGACTTTTAGCAACATTTGTCAAAGGCTGAAAATTAATATTAATTCCTCTCAAAACATGAAAACTTTATTGATGATCAAATGAATCATTTGGATTTTACGGGAAATAAGTGAAACTTACTGATGGCTTTGTGAGTTATTGCGGCAAGTGTGTTTGTTTTAGAAACTTTGTTCTTTGTCATTCCTGTGTAGTTAAATATTAGGTGACAGATAAGTCATTCATTCTGACATAACTAGACCACACGTCAGACTGACACATTGAGCGCTGAAGAGAGAGAAAGAGAAAGAGAGAGAACACACAATTCCATAATCCATACATAATTAACATGCTGCCTGTAGAAATATTTGAATATTTGTATTATATTTGAAGATAAGCTTGTACAGCCAAATCAAAGCAATCTGTACAATATTACCTTGCCAAATTGCACCGTGCAATATTTGATATTATATCTTTTTTTCATGCCGCATGTCGAGACTCTATCACTAATCCAAATGTCTTTTTCATGAATACAGATGACTAAAATTAAACCTCGCACACGTAGATCCCCACGAAAGCCTAATATTCTACTCTGGGTCTGAATCAGTACCAGAGGCTGCAGTATACAAGCAATTCTTTATACCCTTCTAGAAAATGTGATGTAGCCTCTTGAGGGGGTCGGTTTATCCTGTGTGCCAAAAAAACTCTGAATAAATGCATGTGAATGCACTAAAAATATGCCGCCCATGTCCATGGAGAGAGAGACATGGCTGGCTGTCATATCGGGCAGCTAGCATTAACTGTCTGGTCTGAGAGAAGAGCTAATATATCTGAAACATAGGGGGGTTGGGTTTAACCTCGCTTTATTTCCCACAAACACCTAAGGCTATGTCCTTTCCACTACACTGTGATTAACGGTTACTACTTCTGGCTCGGGTTAAAAGTGTGTTAAATGTGCCGTTCGATTGCTCTGTTGTTATCCGCTGGTTAAAACACATCTGTGTGCCGACTCTGGAAACCGTGTAGTGTGCCATAGGCTAACGGCTCTTTTGAGATGCTCACTGAGCAGAATTATCACAGTAAATACAGACGCTGAATTTTTATTGTCTCATTATGATGAGTCACCGCCTCGACTGAATAACGAACGAGCCGCGTAGCGTGAATGGGCAGTTTCAGGACTCACTTTAATAATCCTAGCGTCATTATGAAGCGAATGTTCTGCAGATCATCAATTTTACTGAATAACAGATAAAAATCACATCACCTGAGGAAATGAAATATGCGTTGCAAGGCGAGTATAGCGTTACACGATCTTTTTTGTTTTTAGCTCTATTGAACACATTGCATTTTTCTAGGTCAGCAGCGGCCAGGGGTTCAGAAATAACATAAATAAAATCAAAAGGATTAATGGATGTTAATGGACTTGCTTGCAAACAAAAAGTATGCATGATGGGGACCTTAATCTTTCCCTTATTCATTTGTTAAGACATATTTGAAGCTGCTGAATAAGTTAGCTTGCTAATGCGACGTGAGGAGAAAAGGTAAACGCATGTGAACAAAGAGTAGGGCCCCGTGAGGCCTCGGAAACCTCCATTCGCTTTCTATCTGGACTAATAAAACTTTGCTATGGCAGTTGGAAGCAAATATTCTTTAAAATGGGAAATAGAAAGTTCGCAAAGACACTCGATGTTTGAGTCGTGTGTCATTTCTCAATAAATGTTTACCCTCACCCCACGCAGCATAAATATTGAGTTATCACATGCATGTGGGGTATATAAACCTATTTATACAAAGTTGTTATAAATGGAGGCAGAAGCAGAATGAAGAATTATGTTATTATATCTGAATACTTTGTGCCTCCATTGTGCCAGTTTGTTTGTTTTGTTGCATAAATATTCATCAGAAAGGCATTTTTTTTAGAGAAATGAATAGCTAAATAATTATTGCAATTAAAAGAAAAAAGGTTTATTTTCAACTAAAATGCTCCTGAACATGTGAAATTTTAGGCTCAGTGTGTTAATTTAAAATCAAGATAACATTTACAGCAAGGTGTTAAAATCTATTTATCTATATATCCATTTTGCATATAAATTTAAGAAAGTTTTATACAGGGCTGTGTTTGCAAAAGAGAGAGAAGATAATGTGATAATATAGATGCTTAATCTCATCATGTTCTTCTGAACATAATTTTTCAACTTGTGATCTGAACTCATATTTCTTTGGTCTAATCGTTCTTTATCGAATTGTGTTTGTTCAAATGAGCTGCCGATAACCAGTCACTAGGACTGATGGGAAACATCCTTTTTTTCTATCATTTCTCATTTGCCTTCCTCCCAGTTATTTGACTGGGGCGATGCATGAAGGTGAACAAATACACAAAGGCAGACTTACAAAGCCCACCTCAGCACATTTAGCTCCCAGTCAGATTACCTTTGATGCGGTTACAATCCTGAGATTTATACATGCTGAATTTCACTTTAGGGATCAATGAACTATGTCTCTCTCTATTTTTCTATCTGCCTGTCTATCTAGGTACATGCATTCTGCAGTCAGGCTTTGCTGCAGGATACAAGTGCTAATTCATTTCTCTCATTGCCTCTGCTTTTGCCAGGTCGCTCAGGGGCCACTGCCTCGTGAATGGCTGTTGTGGCTTATCGATCGCCATTGCTGATCAGGGTCACTGAGGTTAATTTTGCACGAGACTAGAATGTGTTGTGTGTTACGTTACAACTGTGGAGAACCTGTTGGTGCTTCAGTGAGTACTTCACACAGAAAACCTGTTAATCACAGCTTTCAATCATGATGTCACAGCACCGATTTTATAGCATCAAATAACTAACTAAAAACAAACTTATTAAAAAAAAAACACTTTCATCACTTACACCAATTACATCATAAATTACATCAATTACAAATTACATCACCGTGAAACTACAGTAAAGGACAGAAACTATCTTTGCAAAAAGATATTTGAAGTTTAATTTAATTGTTTATTTCAGTGGTTCCCAAACAGTGAGACCCCCTTTTTCCCAAGAAAATGTTTTAGGGCCACCCTTCAAATTTAATGATTTTATCGCTCTTGTAAGCTTACAGCAAGGATGACAAAATATGCTTTTTATATTATAGGTGTAATATAGGGGGCTCCAATGCGTCATCGCGCCACCGTTTTAGCCCCACCCAAAAAAATCCAGAGCACAGCAGTGGTAAAAAAAAACTGTTTAACGATCTTTATACTTTACAGTTCACAGTCTTTGTAATAAGTTTTAGCAATACATTTCTAACATTTAAGACGTTTTTTTTTTTTTTTTTTTTTTTCATTGCCTTCACATGGACTTTAATGACCTTAAATAAGTCTATCATTAATTAACACTGACATATTTACTAAACCATGCAGGCAGTATAGGTAAATCTTAAAGGGATACTCCACTTTTTTTGGAAATAGGCTCATTTTACCACTCCCCCAGAGTTAAACAATTGAGTTTTACCGTTTTCAAATGCATTCAGACAATTTTCTTATATTTAGAAGAATATCAGTAACCAGACAGTTTCTGGTCTCATTGACTTCCATTGTAGGAAAAAAAATATATATACTATTGAAGTCAATGAGACCAGAAACTGTCTGGTTACTGATATTCTTTTAAATATCAAAAAAAAAAAAAAAAAAAAAAAAAAAAATCAGCTGAATACATTCAAAAACGGTAAAACTCAGCTGTTTAACTCTGGGGGAGTGGTAAAATGAGCCCATTTCCAATTAAACAAAAGTGGAGTATCCCTTTAAGCAGTATAGGTAAATCTTTCACATTCAATGGAGTTCATTCATTGCCTGAACAAGCACATGTCTGTCTACCTATGGTTTTACAATCTTATTATGCTGTTATTGGAGAGGATGTGGGTGTGGTGTTTAATGCTCATTTCTTGTAGATTTTATTTTTCTTTAGTCTTTGGTCTCTTGTAGTTAATCATGGCAGCTAGAAATACTGTCTGAAAAAAGCCCATCTCATTCTCTATTTCACTTATTTATATATAGAGATACTATACACTACCATTCAAAAGTAACACATAATATAGTGAAATACTATTATAACTGTAATTTATTCCTGTGACTGAAGTTTTAGCAGCCATTACATTTTTATTTTATTATTATTATTATTATTATTATTATTATTATTATTATTATTATTATTATTATTATTATTATTATTATTATTATTATTATTATTATTATTATTTATTTTTTTTTTTTTGTGTGAACACCTTTTTCAGGATTCTTTGATAAAAGTTCAAAAGGACAGCATTTATTTATGTGTGTGTGTTTGTGTGTGTGTGTGTGTGTGTGTGTGTGTGTGTCTTTGAGGTTTGTTTACAATGTGTCTAGGTGTGTTGCTTGTGTATGCACATATCTTTGAGGTTTGTTTACACTGTTACACTACGTTTTTGGACTGTGGAAGACTGAACAGCATTAGCTTGTCGCTCATTAGGCTGAATAACTTTGTGGAATATCACCTGTCATCCTCCTCCACATCAAAGATTAACAGCTGTCTGCCTACAGGCCACAGCTCAGATTAATATAATGACAATTTTACTGACAGCGAGAGACATAAACGTTACCTTTTAAGATGGACAGAAGTGCTTTTCTTTTCTTTTCTTTTTTTTTTACATATGCATTTTATATCAATAATGCCTTTCATAGAATGACCACATTGATTTTGCTATTCAGCTTGAAGGGGTCACATAGATCTCCATGCGGTTGGTCTGCGGGGCAGCTTTATATTTTTTAATGAACTGATAAGGAACCCACCCAATGATAATGACTGTCTGGATGTGCATATTAATGCAATGTAGGAAAGTGAGGGCATCTGTAGAAATAATGCCATCTAGTGTTGAAAATCAGCCCCAGTGATGTCAGACATAACACACCACACACCTTTTTGTCATTAAAACATACTGGCGTCAGCACATATGCCGGCATTTCACTGCACATGCATTATGGACGACGAGCAATCATGTTTGTCACACGAGGTCATACAGCTGTGTGCTCAATTAAATATCGATATATGCATGAATATGTGTCTTAAATGTTTTCTAAGCACATAATCATTATAAAATACTTTCATCATTCCATAGGAATCACTGACTGGACATATTATTACTATTACTCAGATTTCTTTGTTTATTCAGAAAACAATATGCAAAAAGTCTACCTTTATTGCTGTGATACCTTCAACTTTGTATGATAGCTACCCATGAAGGTATTGCTTTAAACCTTTTAGGGGTAAATGAGATACAAATATGGTCTTCTAAGTTAATCTACCTAGTGGCAAGCTGCTGTACCACTAAAGGAACAGAGAGAGAGAGTACTGCTGTAATATTATCAAATTTAACTAGCTATAAATTGTCAAAATATGAATGAAGCTCTAATGTCCAATGACAAGTGTGCACGAAACATGGCACAATGATAATTCTGATAGAAGTTATCATAATTCTCATTAAATTAATGATCATAACTTTTATGTCAAGGAACAGAGGTCGGAAATGACTATGTAACCAAATAATTCATCATTCTGTTTATCTTATAAGATCTTTAAACACATATAACCCCAGAAGCTGGAATGGAAGACGCCGCAACCTTTTCTGGCTCAAGAGCTCTAAATTAATATGCACACTTATTAGACAAGAATTAATGAGCCAATTTAAAATGCCAAGTCTGTTCTTGTTCGTTTGATGGAGAATGAAAATAGCTGTATTCAGAAACAAATGGAATATAGTCCTGCAGTAAATGGCTTTTTTTATATATGTCAGCCACTTTAATATTGCATTCTGACTTTCATGTTGAAATATATTCAATATATGAAGAGTTCAGATGCAAAAGCCTCTAAATGCCATTTGAAATTTTCTTCTAAAATGACCATTTTTTATCAAACTTGTATATTTCAGTTCAGTAATTTCACCTAAATGACAATTAATAGGTAATCTTCATTGCCATTTAAGTGAAATTACTGAACTTAAATATACAAGCTTGATAAAAATGATCATTTTAGAAGAAAATTTCAAATGGCACTTGGAGGCTTTTGCATCTGAACTCTTCATATAGACTAGTTAAAGGGACAGTTCATCCAAAATACTTGCCATTTTAAACCTAAACGACTTTCTTTTGTGGAACAAAAAAAAAAAACTACACGTTTTGAAGAATGCTCAAGCTGTTTTGCATATAATCAGTCACTGATTTTCACCGTATAAAAACACAGACGTTTGTTTCTAAATATATTATTTTATGTTCCACAGAAGTCCATTGCGTCTCTATAACACGCATCGTGTATTATCGTGTAATTTATACGCGAAAATGAGTTTTTACGTGCATATGAGACGCAGTTTTTCGCGTGCAATTGATACGCAGTTCATTTGCGTATAATACACACGCACCCCACACCACTAATCGTACAATACACACGCACCCTACCCCACACCTAAACTTAACCTAACCAACCAATGCGTATTATATGCACGTAAAAACTCACTTTAGCGTATATATTACACGACAATACACATGCGTGCTATAAAGACGCATTTAGTGTGATCGGGTTGTAGAGGTAGTACTTGGATATACACCTTGAAAGAGATACAAGTCAGCTATTGGCACTTCCAGACCATTAAACACACCAGCTCATGCCATTCTTGTAATTTGCCATGCTTTACTGAAAAGCTGGCTGGCTACCAAAAGTGTCATACGGCGATGCTCTGGCCAACAGCTGCACTGAACAGCCACAGATGTTTTGGTGTTTTCATAATGCATCATGGGAGAAAGCATTTGGTCATAAAATATGTTCCACCTGAGAGATACGAGGGGAGAACGAGAATGGGGCGAAAACAAAATGATCTCTTTGTGTAATTTCGTGCTTTTATGGGAAGCAAATAAGACTAAAGCTATTTTAGTCTCTAAAAGACTCCCAATCAGCCACAGTTATTGCTGCTCCCAGATCACACACAAACACATACACAAAGTGATAATGATAAGAGACTGTTAGCAGACTTATCATCAGGACTTGAAATGATGGAGGAAGGAGACAGGTGTATTTTTAGAGGTAGAGACGTGAGAGGCGAAGAGGAAGACGTGAATTTACACCCTCGACTCCACCGCAAGCTAATCAGAAACTCACCTCAGTAATTATGTCAATTTATCAACCTGCTTGGTGACAAGAACTCTCCAGAGTGACATGACTTTGTATGCAACGCGTAGCTTGGCATGTTTTCCCAGATGCAAAAAGGCACAGCAAAAAAATAGAGGGAAAGGAGAAACAGAATGAATTATTCATTTAAAGCAATACAAGTTTACTGTACAATTGAATTACAATGCACAAAATATTGCAAAATTAGGCAGATTAGGTCTGTTCGGTGTCCTTAGGGCTACAGCACACTAGAAAAGAAGTCACAGGATTATGCATGTGTGTAATGTGTGTGAATAAAGAGAGTGAGAGGGAGATGGAAGTAGCATAGATTTTTTTTCTCTCTCTCTCTCTTTATTTTTTTCTTCACTTTAAGCTGAAAGTCAAGGCCAATGTATGTCAAAATAAGCTTTCAGAGAGGTTGTTATTTTCTTCCTTGAGCAACTCAAATAGGAGGGGCAAAACATTCTCATTTTGTTTGAGTTTGAAAATTCTTAGCTTACAAAATAACACCTTACATTTAGTCTTATGCATCTTTAAATGTCATCACGAAGCATTTAGTTTAGCATATTTTCAACACTTGTGTTGCCAGAAAAGTAAATCTGGTTACTGATGAAAAGTTGGATGGAAAAAGGTCAAGCTAAATTATGACTCTAAACTGTTTATCAGCCATTACTTTTGTAAATAACAAAAAGATTTTGCAGCATTAATTTGCTCTGAAATGTGTGTGTGATGGCAATATGCTAAATCCATGTCCTTGTGTAATATTTGGTCCCTGTGAGGAAAAAAAAAGCTTATGAATCATGCTAAGTGATTTTATTTATTTATTTATTTTTAACTGCAGCTACTTTTCCGTGATGGACAGGTTTAGGGGAATGGTTAGTGTAAGGGGAAAGAAGTTTGTACAGTCACGACTGAATTATGACAAATTATGACAATGTTTGAGTTTCAGACATTTGATATTTTTTAATATCTTTTCATGCTAAATTTTAGGTAACATTTTATTCGGGCTATTTGTTCTCAACAACAACAAAAAAGACGTGGAATATGCCAGGAACACAGTTGCTGCTGTTCTGCTATCCCGCCTCTAGGGGGCTCTAGTCAGAACAAATAATCTAATTTCTCCTTCAGTGATTACACTGTGAAACATAGTTTATATTACTTTAGTGGCATATTATTCACTTTTGTTTCTCACAATTATAAATTGTGTACATCAACAAGTATGGTTTTCTCTTTTACCTCACTTATCTCTGTGTGCATTATTCTTGCTTGCAACCTTTCAATCATTAATGAAATATAATGACTCTTTCAGTCAGTAGGCGGCGCTCATAACGAGTGCAGCGTAAATGTGACTAAAAATGGCATTTTCCCTGCAAGGTCTGTGAAGAGGAGGAACACAACTGCACACTCCCATTTTACTGGAAATTTCAGGAACATAAAAACTAAATGGAGTGACATGCTGTAATTTACAAATATAGGCGACTCCTTTAAATATATAAAAATAAACGGTGAAACTTAAAAAAAAAAGTCAAACCATAAGTGTATGTTTGACATATCTTCATTTCTCTTTATTTTGTCATTTGTTTAATGTAAAACAGAAGTTGGCACAAAGTATACACCATTATAAATACCACTCACCCCTAAAACATGCTTTCAGTAACTGCCCCACCCCACATAACACATACTCAATAATATCAACGTACTTATATTATGCTCATATATAACAATACCACTGAAAAGAGAAAGATAAATAAGAAATAAGAATAAATAAGAATATTCACATCAAGGCATGTTGATCTTGATTATTTTCCCAACATGCATATATAAAAATAGAAATCTCTTTATATACATTTTAACTTAGGTATATACACATATATAAATATAAAGACTACAAACTGTATTTTTAAAATACAAAGATAAATACACTCACATTGTGTACACTGTGGCCCAAAACCAGAAAATACAAACATTATTTGGATAATTAGCATTCACAAAACACATTACATCCAGAAATGCAACTTTAATGACAATTGCAGGTCTCTGCGTTTTTTTTTTTTCTTTCAGTTTTTGTTTTCATCTTCAGTCTCATATACATATATAAAAAAAAATATTTTATTGTAGAGAGCGAGAGTTTAGTCTTTAGCTTTGCCTGACATCTTGAAGGAGTTTGTTGATTTCAGCCACCAGCTCGCTGGCGTCCATAATTTCGCTGCGACTGTCACAGCGCTTCCCGTGCAAATGGCCGAGCACAGACTCTAGCTCGTCTTCCTCATGATTCTCCGGAATTTCTTCCATTGCAGGGAGCCATTTTGAAGAGGAAGCTGTTGTTGCCATGGCAGCTGGCAGAGGGGCGGGGAGTGGAGCCACCAGGGCAGTCATGTGACTAGCAGGGGCGTGGCCATGTCCAGGATTTTGAAAGTGTGTATTAGCAGCCCAAACAGCCACGTTCTGCTGATAAGTGGCAGGGCTTGGCTTTCCAGGTAAGTGGCCCTTCCTTCTTTCCAACGACCCCACCCCCGCAGCACACACTGTTGCCTTTTCAGTTTCATTAGTCTCGTTGTAATTATCCAGGGAGGATGGGAGGAGCCTCTGGAACACGCTGTTCATTTCAGACAACAGAGAACTCGTTCCGCACAGGTCTTCCCCATCACCTGCCTCCCCCTCTCCCTCCTCGCTCTCCTTACCAAATGTGGAGAAACACTTCTTCCTCAGTGTTGACTCGCCAGATTGTGGTGCTTCAGGGGTGGCTTTCTGCTGGGGATCTTCTCCGGGGATGTAGAGGTTACTACGATAGTCGGAGGAGGCTGGGGAAGGCAACGGAGGCATCCAGCACTGGTCAGAGTGACCGAGGACACGACACTCTTCAGTGCACAGCTTCATCGCTACAGTGATTAGAAAGGAAACAAAAGCATTAGTGGAAGAGGTTAGTTAATGATTGTTGTTTCTGGCACGACATGCAAAGACTGCACACACCCTTAGCCAGTCAAATACATCAATTGGAAGCCAAATGGCTAAACAAATCTTTCCAGTTCCATCCGAGCCAGCTTTGTTTTCTAGAGACTATATGGAAAACAAATCAAATATGCCAACTTATAGCGTTCATTGAACATGTTCGGCATTACTCATTCATGTTCTAGGGGCTGATTATAGTGTCATTAATTTTGAAAGGCCATTTATAATAGATCTTACAGTTAATAAATGCCCAGTCTGGTGCATTTGCAAAACAGGCCCTCATTTATCTCACTCTCTCATGCAGAGAATGAATGATTAAACATGCTGATTTACAGAAATCTATGATCCATCCCTGTGCACAACCCAATTCATGTTCTAGTCACATTAATTATTGTATTATTGATCAAGCATATATATAGTTTTTTCCATCAAAAACCATTTTGTGTTTCAAAGGCATCAGAGAAACATTGTTAATGGAGGTTATAGTCACAAGTGTGTGTGAAGTCTGAGTAATGCTGTCCAGAGAACAATTACATTTTGTAACTTTTTAAAGGTCTGGTATCTACAGCTTCATCTAAAAGAGTCCTCGTCAGAATCTCATCTCTTGCTTACTTGGATGTAGTCTGTGGTGTCCATCAGGAGTGAAGAGCTCACTGAAGCCTTCTCCGAGAAGAGGAGACTCCCTCCCCATCTCACAATCACTGTCTCCTGCCTCACTATCCCCTCGTCCACTGTCCTTCAGGCTGAACTTATCCATCTCGTTCAAAGCGTACCTAGAGACAAAGAACAAACCAAATTAGCTATTACAATAGCTTTGACTTAGCTACTGTATATCCACTATCACACTTTTTTTTTACTTTTTAATTTATTGGTGCTGTGCAAAAAAACCCAAATGGGCCTCTTAAGGAGGGAGCAGTCAATGCATAAACAAAAAAGGCTTTATTCAAAGGGCAGTTGACTTGCTAACATGATGCAGCTTTCATTTATGGTCAGCATCTGTTACTAAAGTACTCCAGGGTGTCCAGACTCTCACGGACTAGAACTTTGAACCGTCTGTAGGACGGTCTTTTAAAGGCGGCAACAGGCTGAAGTGATTGGTTACCTGTAGCTCCGGGTGTATTTGTTGCCACGGAAACTGGGTCTGGGTTGGTACTGGCCCTGATGAAGTATGGACAGAAGCTGTGAGACTTGCTATAGCCAAAAAGAAAAGGAAACAGGGCGGGAAACCAACAAAGAAAGAAAAAAAATGGAAATAAAAATGAATAATGGCAGACCAGACAGCAAACCAACACAAATACAAACAAACCATGGCATGGTGGTGATCGGGTGGAGAGGGGAGGGGATTGGTGGGGTGAATGAGGGAATGATATGGATGGATACTTAAGCATGATGAAACAATCCATGGATATTCAAATAAACATGCTATAAATAAAACAAAAATTGGGTATTGTAACAGGTTTAGGAAACAGGGTTCACTTTGAATTTTTGAACACATTCTTTTACCTCGACGGGGGGTGTGGCATGAGCAAGCTCTAGGGCGAAGTTCTCTGGCACGTGATTGGAGGAGATGGTGACCAGGCTGTTGAGTGATTGGCGGCTGTGGTGGCTCTGGCGACTCTCTGGAGCAGGTGAGGCTGACGGGGAGCGAGGATGGGCCCTCACAGGCAGGGTCCCATTCACAGTAGGGACCAATGTGATATCGGCCTTGTGGATCTGCCGGGCAGGTTTTTTGGGATGGTTTTGGTATGTGGACTCAGCCACTCTGCAGTTATAGGAATGTCTTGGGTCCTTCTGCTCTCTCGAGCACCTGGTTGCGAACATCACCATCACGATGAGAAGGACACCACAGATGGCACCGAGGGAAATGATAATGATCATAGACACATCTAGAGCCGATTGGTTGTTTATGTCTGAAGGGTTCAGGGAGTAGCTTTCTGGATAGTCCCGCAGACTAATGTGCAGAACAGCCCTTGCCGAGAGCCGAATCGATGCCCCTCTGTCTTGTACTAGGATTGCGAGATCGAATCCCTCATGCCCAGAGGCCTCAACGCTTCCGTTGGTTCGTAACTCACATCTGCGTGGGTCAATGACAAAAAGTCCTTCGTCATTACCACCAACTATGGAGCAAGTCAACTCGCTGTTGGCCCCTGCATCCCGATCTGTGGCCTTTATGATTGTCACCAGATGACCAGCCTCAGCATGCCTCCATAATGGCACCTCAGCTGTGTGGTTTATTAGTAGTGGAGCAACAATGATGGGTAGGTTATCATTTTCATCTAGTACGGTGAGGAAAACCGTGGCATTGCTGCTCTGCGAAACTGGGCCTCCGCCATCCCTCGCTTGCACGGTGAACGAAAGACGGCCAACTTCTTCCCGATCAAAGCTTCGGAGCGCGTACACAGCCCCGTTGGATGGGTCAATGGTCACATAGGTTGAAATAGAGCTACCTTGAACCTGGCTCTCCACAATTGAATAGGTCACCTGACCGTTAGAGCCCAAATCTGGGTCGGTGGCCACCACTGACGTCAGGTATGCCCCCGGCGAATTGTTCTCCGACTTGAAGATTTCATACCGGCTCTTTTCGAAGCGAGGAGGGTTGTCGTTTTCATCCTGCACCTGCACTATGAAGTGTTTGATGGTAGATAGGCTTGGCGAGCCGCGGTCTTCAGCGATCACCGTCAGACTATATTCAGAGCGCTTCTCACGGTCCAGCGACACATTTGTGAGAATCATGTAGTTGTTCTCATAGGTCTTCTGCAGGCGGAAATGCCCGTGGCCATGAAGACGGCACACCACCTCACCATTTAGACCTGAGTCGCTGTCATCCACGCGCACTAATGCGATGAAGGTATCGACAGGGGAGGCCTCTGAGATGTAGGCCACCTCCTCTTTACCCTGAGTCATAAGGTTGATGTTGATTTTTGGCTTGTTGTCGTTGACATCAACCACTTTGATGATTATCTTACAATGGCCTGGAATGGAGTTGGGACCCATATCCTGGGCCTGCACATCTATTTCATATGAGGAAGTAGTTTCGTAGTCCACTTTTTTAATTAGAGTGATGTGGCCATTATCTGGATTAATTTTAAATGTCTCCAGGATTTTGGGTGGCACGTGACTGCTGAAAGAATACACTATTTTTCCATTATTGCCTTCATCTGGGTCTGTGGCATTCAAGTCCACTAGTAGCGTGCCCAGTGATGAATTTTCTAGGAGGTTGACCACGTAAGCCTGCTCGTCAAAGGCCGGGCTATTATCGTTGGAATCAGATATGCTGATTTTAAGCAGTGTTGAACCAGATTTCGGCGGCACGCCAGAGTCTGACGCTGTGAGTTGTAGTTGGTAGCTGGACTGTGTTTCCCTGTCAAGGTCCCTCATCACAACAAGGTCTGCATACTTTGCGCCATCCGTTCTCGTCCTGATATCGATTTTGAAAAAGTTATTCCGAGTAAGCGAGTAGGTGTGTAGCGCGTTGTCCCCGACATCCGGGTCCAACGCGCTATCCAAAGGGAAGCGCGTGCCCACAGACGCGCTCTCCGATATCTCTATGGGGATTATGGCGCGCGAGAACTGCGGAGCGTTGTCGTTGATGTCCAACACTTCCACTTGAATGTGAAACAACTGGAGGTATTCCGTGGGAAGCGTGATCACGTCGAACTCGATAGTGCAGTTTAAGTTTTTCTCGCAGAGCTTCTCGCGGTCGATTTTGGTGGCGATGCTGATCTCTCCGTCCTCCTCGCGCACGGAAAGTAGAGGGGTGCTGCCTCTCTGCATCGCGCGGAAGCGCGGAGACACGGAGCTCGGGAGTTTGGATAAAATACCGGCTACATCCTCTTTCAGTCTGGCGATCACAGTCCCGACTCTCTGCTCCTCCAAAACTTTGTATTTTAAAGTCTTCCCTGAAACTCTGTGCGCCACGACCGCCAGAAGTAGAAGTTTCAGAAGCATCTTGCAAAACAGTACATTCCTTTCGTTGGAGTGTTTAGTTGTCCCCATTTTTGAAGCCGTTGGCAATTCCGCACACAGAGAAAAGCGGCTGGTCGTTTGTTCGGTGTAAATTAAAGCATGATAAATCCTCAGATGCAAATGGAGTCGAGGAACCAGCACTTCCCCTCTCTCGGTGTTGTCAGCGCCTCGGAGAACGCATCAAGACGCGGTATTGGTGCTGCACACATCCACTTTCCTCTTCGTCTGACTGTGTGTGAGTTGGTGCGCGGGTGTGTGGGAGGCGCAGCTCCTTGTGTGTGTGTGCGTGCTCTGTCTGTGACTCTGAGAACACTGACTGGCCCCTTGCAGCCCACCTCAGACTGTGGCCCCCACCCTCTCCAAACTCCAGCCTCCCCTCCTCGCCCCACGGCAGTACATCCATGAAAAGAAAAGAAAAGGCAATGAAGGAAAGAAAGAGCAGTGATTGAGGTGGAGCTGGCAAACAGATCTCGCCATGAGGAGGACAGAGTTTTAGAAGTGTGCCTTAACAATAGATAAAAGGACATTTATTCAAGACCAAAGTTTCTTGAGTCACCCCGGCACACTTTGGGTACTTCCCACTATAGAAATATTTTCATCATTATAACACATTTGTGTCCACCTATTTCACTTATAATGCTGTCGTTACTACGTTTCCAGAGTTTCAGTTCATTTTACAAACAAGTGGTTGACGTCGATCCCTGCATGTTGTCACTTTGGCTTCACTTTTACAGTGTTCTAATATTTAAAATCTTATTTATTGCACCAATCATTTTATAAACTTGAGTAAGAAAAAAATGTAGAAAAAAATATGTGCTCTATATAACCAGCCTGTAGTTTTCATACTTAGCGAATTTTGTAATAAAATGTCTAAACCACAGCTAGAATTCTGTGGATGAAGGGTAACTGGAGGATATCAGAGAGCACATCAGCGCGCTATTGTGTCTCACTGGAGAAGTTTGCGCGCGTGGCGAATCGCGCGCTGTGAAAAGGATTCCCCCAACCTCCCTTAACCCGCAGTCAATGTGATTTATCACTGAGGTCACACTCGGCCCCCGTGCACAATGCCACTTTACGACTCACGATCTCTGATTCTGCCGTATTAGCATCATTATGCGCATTCACCCACAAACAAAAAGCAAACATGAGCTTCTGGATGTTTCACGGCCATCTGGCCATCACGGCCAAACGTCCAGAAAACCCAAACACTAGTGCATATAAGTCAGTCCTGCGAGTGCGAGAAACACCTTTTAGCAGCTAGAAGTGGATATCACTCTGTTTTTTTTTATTATTATTTTTTTAAATATAAAATATTCCCATTTTAACTTCATACGTAAGGTTCCTGATCCTTTGCACGTAACGCATGTGTAGTTCATACAGCGTACGTCCAAATAGTCTGTTTAAACACTACAACAAATTCACTAAGAGTTTAATCGAATGTCTATGTTTGTAGATGCGTTCTGATCAAACAGAACGTGTGCCGTATGGCGATGCACCGTGAGAATGTATTGAAATTCGGTCCTGTGACCTGTGGCTGTCCATCTGCCGTGGGCCAGCTGAAGTCTTAAGCTGTTCTCGGCGAAACTGCTCAACACACAGCAGTGACCAATCACTGTTTCTTGTAAACAAATGTAATATTTTAGTTCGTGTTTTCTGCATGTAGTCAAGACCGTGTCATCATTTTCAATTTGTCATTTAACAGTTGTTCCCAGAGAGCCAAAGTGCAGGTGACTGCTTTCTTAACATCTAAACCTCTGGTGTTTGTCACACAACACTCAATGTTGCCTAGCCTACATGTTTTACTTAAGCAATTTATTGTTTGTTATCCATTCGGAAGACTTTCCGTGCAAGTCATCTTTGAGATGTAATTTCATTACTTATTTATCAGGTTTCTTGCTCAACAAAGTTCGAGCAGTGTGTTTTAAACAAGTGGGTGGTTTAGCCTATTCACACACCATAAAGACGCATGTGCCCAAGCAGATGCGCATAATCAAGTTGAGATGCTAATCACATAGCCTATGCTATTTACAAACTAGAATTAAGTGCATGAGATAGGCTTGCTCTAGGCTTAGATTTGTATATGTTGTGGTTTTCTGTGGAGTTATATGCACTCTTTAAGGAGTAGTTCACTTTAAAAAAAAACTTTTGCTGATAATTTACTTATCACTTATAATTAGACCCTTATTCATCGTCTGGTGTCGTTTAAAGCCATTCAAAGCAAGCTGCACTGAAATTTTAATTTGGACTTTGAACCGTTTGGTTCCCTATGATCCTGGAATGTTTTCATCAAAAACCTTAATTTCTTTTCGACTGAAGAAAGACATGGACATCTTGGATGACATGGGGGTGAGTAAATTATCAGCAAAAGTTTTTATTTATTTATTTATTTTTTTAAGTGAACTACTCCTTTAAATAGCTTGTAGGCTATGAGAACCAAATTACGCAGCTATTTTAAACTATTGATTGAGTCTTTGTATTCACGTTTTTTACTTTAAAAGTCGACAGTAACAGGTGTGTTACTTTGTTCGTAAAGTGACCAAACAGTTAAATGTAGTTAGGCTATAATAAACGTAAATAGTTTTACAGCAGCAGCCTAATTAAGCAAACGTGGCCTACAATGTAAGCGGGTGTTGAAATCTGTCTGCATCATATGTCCTCATCAGATGGCTTTTTTTTTTTTTTTTTTTTTTTCTTTAGATGCATTTTCAAGCTGTGGTCGTAAAGTCATCCCGGGCTGGGAGATAGGGAGGGGGAATTAACTTTGTCATTGAAATGAAAAAGGATCGCGCGCACAATGGAGCATGGCAGGTGGGACGTCGCAATTCGCAGAGGGGCCGTGGAAACCGGCGGGGAAGCGGAGCGCGGAGGGAGGAGGGGATCACCGCGGAATTCTCCGGCGCCACGGGTCGAGAGGGCACCGTGGGTGTTTGTAAAGGCACGCGAGCATCTGCCGCTGTGTGGTAACTAATCCCCCTTCCTCCTTATTTCTCATACCGAGCTTTCTTTGCTCTGCAAACCGTCCCTCCCGTATTTCACTTCCTCTGTCTTGCTCAGCTTTCTCTCGGTTCGTGGCAGGTCATAATCATTTGGCATGTGCCCTTCATGAAACCTTTATTAACGCATGTCTTACATTTTGGGGGTTGCGCCCAAGGAGAGTTTGAGATTTACGCAATTCGAGACATACGGAATGCACACGTGCGTTTGTTTAGAAATAGTTTGCAGATCTCGATCATTCACTCTCTGTTTATACTTGAGCAAGATATATTTCTTCCACATGAGTCATGGAGAGAAATCTGCCCTCCCACAATCTCCATGTTAACTTTTAAAAAGGCCCTAACACAAACCAAAAAGCCACGTCGCCATCAGATATCATAGAATAACCCTTTACATTTTAATATAACTTTATATTGTCAAGTTATTTGTGCTTGTGCAAGAAAGAATCCTTCCCCATCCCATGTTGTTCTAATCCTGTATGTTTTTTTTGTTCCTTTCAGGGGAAAAAAAATGTTAAGACTAGTTTTACTGTTTGTCCATGCAATGAAGTCAATTGGGATTCAAAACAACACTGAACTGCACTGATTTATAATCTGTTTACAAAAACGCTGACCTTTTACAAAGTATATTCTTCATCTTGTTCCATAGAAGATTGTATTTAAAATCTTCAAACATTGTATGCCTTTATGAAATGGTTCTTGATAAAAATTCGCTGAACTTGGATGAAATTCCCTTTTAATTTAATTGTTTGCAACTCAAGGCATTTCAAAGAGTTTGAAATCTCTTGCAATGCTTTCTCTACTATGATATGTGCCATTTCTAGAAAGTATAATGGAAAAGTGTGCTGTCAGCATCTCGTAGTCAGGGAATACTAAATTGCGGATGGGCTTATCAGCTCATCAGAGATATGTCTGCAACAATCTGCGCCTATAATTAATAAGCTTGACACTAAAAATTAGATAGTGCGCTTTATCATTGACTGTTTAAGAGTGTAAGTTCACTTGAGTTTCCTCTCATCTTCATCGTTCAACACACTCTCACACATTCATAAATACTTTGTTTTTGGTGAATTGGTGGCTGATATGAATTAATACAATCTCATTTGTATATTTTCTGTGTACACAACATAGACAGTTAGGTTTGGGGATGGACCTTCATTCTTTCCATACGAATCACATTGTACGAATTCATCAAATAGTGGTGTTTTCTCACGAGATGGGGTTTTGCAATGACCATAGGCAGTTTAAAATACCAATAATAATGCCAAAAATCTTTTTCGTTTTCCACAGGAGCAAGAAAGTTACACCGGTGTTGGAAAAACATGAGGGTGAGTAAATGATCACAAGAACTTTTTTTGTTAATATCTCAGAATTAAAGTATAAATCAAGGAAAAGGGGAGTCCCACATTGGCCATTAACCAAAAAGACACTGAGCTCCAACATTTGGACAAGCAGCCGTTTGATATTCAGTCAAAGGCGGCTCACATTCTCAAGCCACAAAGACATGAATGTTCTGTTTTCTGATTTTTTGTCCTAAAAAGACAGACCAAGACTGTGTCTGTGCTACAGAATCTGTGGAAGAGGCCGATTCCCGTCCGCCTTGCAGCTGTTGCTTTGCCACCTGATCACTTGTTTTTGTAGCCGAATGATACCTTGCTTCAGTCGGCATGCCATTAACCTACGCCTATATCTGATGTCACGTTCATAAAACGATTTTCTGTTTTTATTTTAGAGCTCACAAAACACCGCTCTTCTGTTTTTGATCATTACGGCTCGGTTAGCTTGAGCGGATTATCTGATTTTTAAGAAGGAATTCACTCTCTTTTGCTCCTTCAGCTGATCAGAGAGCTGCATATTGACAAATGGAACCTCCTTACTGTGTTTTTTGCTCAACGTGGAGGAATAACTTTAGCTGTTCGTCTTTTTAGTTCAAAGCCATTTTCTGAGAACGACTTCACAAAAAAATGACAGTGGCGGAGATGGGGGGGGTGGAAAACAACCTTTTGTTCGTTCTTCTCGACACACTTCTTTTCTCGGAGAGCACAAAGGCACGCACACTTCTGGGGGCATTGGTGACTTCGGCGCATGTGGGGGCTCAAATGTGACATATTTCAGAAGGGGGTTCATTCAGTATGCAATAGATTTAAAGCCTCCCTCCTTTCCCTGTTCCCCTCGCTCAGTCTGCTTGGTTTGGCAGATGTGTGGGGGTCTTTTTGGGGGAGCCTGGGACGGCAGCGCGCCACGTGTTCACAATGTCAGCCTGATTTCTGTGGAAATTCTTATGAGCGAAGGATCGCCTTACACAAAGAAACAGAGCCACTTTCTCTCCCTGCTACTTTCCTACTCTCTTTTTCATACTCTCCGGTTTCTTCTTCACACTCCCTTCATGTTATTTTTGGACTTATTTTTAGCAGTTTAAGACTCTCGCCTGCAGATCTGCACCCCCAGATTACACTTTGTAAACGTTAAAAATTAAATGTGATTTACAAGGGAAAGAACATATGGTTCCACCCTAAATGGATCTTTAGGAAAAAAAAAAACATACCAACGAACTAAGAAATAAAGTAACACATTCTTAAGTAACACCTTGCAAATGATAAAAGCATAGAAATTCCCACTTTACGGCCTGTGACGGTTTCCTGTATAAAAGTTCTTTATGGTAAGAGCCAGAGAGTGACGGAACCCCCTCTGAGTTAAGCCAAGTAACTCTATCTCTCCTCCTAATGTGTTCAATTAAAACTCCAGACCCACACACACACACACACACCTATAAAAACAGTGAGTGTGTTTATCTTTCTGGTTCCAATGGAGGGTAAAGGGGATAATTTTATAGCTAGAGGAAGTGATAGTCTGCCCATTCTGCCTAATACAAACACTGTATGGCTTTGGGTCAGCTTAAGAGTGTGTGCCGACCTCAGCACTCATTCGTCGTCTGTCTGTCCATTCATAACATTTATGCATTATTCCATCTATCTGTCCAAGCATTCTGTGGATTTAGAAGGAAATCAGTGTCTGTTGCTTTAAGGCTAGAAAATCCAGGAAAATATGTGTCATACCATATAGATCCTGCTGTTCCTAACAGGGTTTTTTAAGGCAGCTATGAAACTGTATTAGGCCACATAAGCTCTTTGTTTGATTTTTGAAACTCTTTGAGTTTATAAGTCTCTTCACAGTATCATTGGCGAAGTACATAAAATTAAGTATAACTTTTGTATTTTATTTATTTATTTTTGTCCATGCAAGTCAAAGTCAGTGGCATTCATAAAAGTATACATTTGCTTTTCTTAGTGCTAATATGTGTGTTCGTGGTAGTAGTGTTATTTTAGTATTTTTCCATACAAATATAGTATATATTTATATTAGCTTTAATATTTATATTTTATTCATTTTTGATGATTTTTATTCTACTTTCAGTAGTTTTAGTACTTGTTGTCATGGCAACTTATATTTTCTTTTTTTTTAAAATCTAATTGTTATGTTTTATTTCAGCATTATTTAAATTAACAACATATTTTTAAGTTTATTTAACAATAACAGCAGTAAAGATAAAGTAAACCAGAAGTTCTTTAGTGTATCAGTATAACAGCATTCACTTTAATACAATTTAGTGCTCATTAAAGTTTTAAAACCCTAAGAGCTTTATCGCATGTATGATTGCAGTATATTTCTCATTCATAATCCAAAATAATTGTCCCCCCAAAAAAGAAACTGAACATCACATTAGCCTACTGTGGAATGTGGGGTCTTTACAATCCTTTTAGCGCTAGTCAATGTTAGCATGATAGTTAATTGTTTTGCTAATGGGCAATTAGATTGAATCAGAGAGTGGGCTTGATAATTAAGAACAGCTCCAGAAAGGCAGCTAATGATCTTTAGTTTCTGTTGTTTTTAGGCTTTGTTGACAGTCGACTTAAACCCAAACAACCCTCGAGTCTCATCACTGTAACTAAAGATGCGGGGGAAAAACATGAGAGAATAGAGAAAAAAGTCAAGTCTCTTTGTTTGATTTCCATTACACGAGAGTAGATGTTAAAACTTCATGCTGATTTGTACTCGGCTTTCGCCAAGATAAGCATAAACTAAGCTTTTTTTTTCTTCATTTTTTTAAGCGAGGAGCACAGCGAAGTATCCTTATTTGTAACTTTTCTGGAAACGTTCCATCGGCTTCCCATCTGAGTGCCAAATTAACCGGCTTGGATTCCATGTTTTTTAAAAGAAAACAAGAGGCACACTTTGGTTTGTTCTTTATTGCAGTGTAGCCGTCACATTTAGCAACCCCCCAGCCCAAAACACACACGATCCCTTATGCCAGCCAGTGATTTAACGCTTATCCAGCGAGCTCCCCCTGCAGCGACAGAGGGCATGCCATGAGAGAGGCCCTCTGTGGGGGGAAGGAGCACCGGATCGGAGTGCTGACACTCGTGGCTGTTCACATGCTGATGGTTCTTTGTTAGGGGACCAGGCAGGAGGTCTCCTTCAGGACCCCCTCCACATCTGACACACTTAGTAACTTTTGTATTGGCTTGGGCCCTTTGTCAGACTTCACATGACCTTTGACTTCCCACTCAGCCGCCAATCAGACACCCTGAGAGTGAGGGGACAGCAGGCTGAGAAAAAGAGTCAAGGAACAAAAGCTGCCGAATCACTTTATCGTGCAAACGCATGAACCGCAGCTCTGAAGAGATTTCTCATCATCGTGGTCGCCATCTCTTTTTTTCAAGCCAGCTATTTGTCAGGCGAAATTCGAAGTCGTTAACACGAAGGATCTTGAAACGGCTTGTTATCCTTTGTCATTCACCTCAGTGTAAGGGAGAAAACCAGGAGCACAGTTTAATTTGAATGGCAACAGCTACTATATCTCAAAAAGCGAGTTAGAGATGTTTCATGTCTTTGTTTGTCAAATGGGTGATAGTAATTAGCAGTCTCAATGCTGTATCATCTTTGAAAATCAATGCAATTCCGCCCTCATTATTCATGTTACTCAAATAGTTTTTATAGTTATCAATAATTAATGAGTGTATTCTTAGAGGTTGACTTGTTGTAGTGGAATTACAAGGACAAAAGCGTCTCTTCATAAATATGAGAAGATGACATTTTGTAATCTCTCCAACCGTATCTGTATCAGTTTTAATGCGCTTTATTGGCATGACTAATAATTGTGCATTTGTATTGCTGGATTTGAGTGGCACACAAAGAAAACACTGAAAAGCCAAAAATAGTGCAGCATAATGTGCCTCGTCTCTCGCTTTCTATCTCAGAGGCAGGCTTTATTGGAAAAGCTGTGAAAATGTACAAAATTGCTCGAGCTTTCAAAGTACTTACAGCTATTGCACATGAAGCATGATAAATGAGATATAACAGAAATAGAATATGAATTTCCAGTTATTGCTCAGCAAAATCAGAGAGTGTTGATTAAAGGAGATGAAAGGAATTCTGAAACAGGAACAAGAAAAAAAATAACAGTGGCTCGGTTTTCACTTTTCTTTCCTTGCCTTGAAAACAAGCCGATCAATGGAGCCCTTGTGGCCTACAGAAGTGCAATGATGTATCAGTTTGTCTGGAATTAAACGCTTTTTCTAGATTCTCTGTTTTCAAAGCGCAGTAATGATGTGAGAGGGAGCAGTGGGAGGCTCTTTGTAACCTCCCTTGAGGATGAAGAGATGGAAGATTAAGGTAGTGTGGGCTGAGATAGAATCCACTTTCATAAACTTACGCAGTGAAAAGTCGGACATATAGTGCAATCAGGACATAACGTGTGCATCATTGGGTTATTTAGTAGTTAATTGCGGTACTATTGTTAAAGGCATTTAACTTGTGGTATGTAACTTGTTCCGCACCATTTGTGCTATGGGCATAAATGATATTTCAATTTTTTACTGTTTTTTCCACTCTACTTGGCTGTATTTGCATGTTCTACAGTCTGTGCATTAGTAGTGCGTTTTTAGTGACTCTATGTTCTGGTTACATAGTTACGCCAAATAGCTGGAGGCTAATGACAAGTCCACCACTCATTTATTTTACTGGTTCATTAAAAAGAAAAAAGAAAAAAAAAACAGAAAAACCTTGGATTGGTTCAAAAACAAAACAAGTGACAGTTTTTGAGTCATTCAATTGAGTCATTCAAAAACTGATTTATTTAGTGAAGTCGAGTTGTTTTGGAGATTCATTTAAAGGTACAGTATGCAAGATTGTTTTGCCACCAGGGGTCGTTAACCTCTTACAATAACAAAGGCGTGTATTAATGACGTATATTCCGCATTAAGCGGAATTATGGATCTTGTCATCAAGCTGATCTTTTATGGATGAGTGAATACATTGATGTTTTTAACTTGACTGTAGTATGAAGCAGGGCGCGATTGCTAGACGTATACCAGCGCCACACGAAACGCGAGTCCCGTGGATATAAAGGAATAAGGACATTTAATTCTACCGAACTATACGCTGAATTACTCACACAGGTCAGTTTATTAGAGGAATTAAACTTGAGCTAATGCAGCACTGCTTCACTTGCTCTAACAGTTTCCCACTAAATGGCAATTGAGTGTGTTGAATTTTCTTAGTTTGGTTGTTGACTGTATGAGACTAAGCTAGATTAACATAACATACAGATCATATTCTAAATTTTCATCATGTTGAACTATAACATTGATTAGTTTTATATACATTGATTTGCTCACCTGTTTGCGCATACAACACTTGCGTCTCTGTCAAGTCGAAGTTAGTCGCGGACGTGGAGCTCTCGGCATCTCGAAAGATGTTGATCTTCGGTTTGGTCCTCTTTTTGTCTCAAAGCCTGCTTGCCATGGTCCATAATGATTGAACAAACCCTGCTAGGGATGCTCACGCTGTTGAGCACGCATAATGGGAATAACCGACCCAGTTGTCCACGTCTGTCACCATTAGTTACTGCAGTACGAGATCAAACCTGGCGGAAACCGGGGGTAACGTGGATATGACGTCATTTACTGGTGACTCCTCACCCCTGCTCACACGCCCCCTTTCCTTGGTTAAAAAATCGCAATTTTCTCATGATTTACAAATAATTGGAAACATTTGGGATATTCTAAGTAATCAACTAAACCAAATATATAACATTGGCCTAGAGGTTTTTGGATATTTTACTTCAAAAATCCTGCATATTATACCTTTAAGAGATTACTTTAAAATCATTCCGAAGATTCAGAGATTCGGTATGAAATCATTCCAGTTGATTTATCCGAACATAGTGTCATAGCCACACAAAAAAGCCCAAAACAAGATGTCTACAGATGAGAGTCTGAAGCAAGCACTTGTGGAGCAGTGCTGTCCTGCACTACTTCACAGATGATGAGGGGAAAGATAATTTTAGGTTGATACAACAGCATTTACTATATTCAACAACATCAACCAGTTCTGTGCATCATACATCATCATGACATTTCTACATCATTGCAAAACTTTCCAGATTCGTTTTTAAATCCAATCATGTGTTTACATGTCCTGCGGAGAGATTAGAAAAGGTTTATCCCACCCGTCTCAAACCCGAACGTTTTTCATTCCGAGTGAGGCCAAACCAATTGTAATCGCCTAAGTATGTAAATGCACCTAATATGTTAGCAAATAGCTGATTTGTTCAAATATAATGAATCATTCAGGAAGTAAACACTGTTGTGTGTTGATCCGCGTTGCACTTGTAATTTTCAGGAACTGTAAATGGTAATACTGTGTTTAAAATCTAAGTTCCTCAATATCACATGGATAATTCACCCAGAAATGAAAATTCTGTCATCATATACTCACTTTCATGATATTCCATACCTTACTTTCTTCTATGAAACATAAAATGAGATATTTTGAAAAATCGATTTAAAAAAAAAAAGTGAAGTGATTTATTTATGCAATGAAAGTCAATGGGCTCCAGTGTTGTTTGGACCCCTTTAGGATTGAAATACTTATTTTATGTCCCATGGAAGAAAGTCAGGTTTGGAATCTGGGTTGGTGAAATCTAGTATGTTAGTATAATGTAGGGATTATGATGCGTCATTTCAGCTGTGTGAATATCTAAAAGCGTTTTTTATCTATCTCTTTCTCTAGGGTACAGCATAATAAGTATCCTATCAGTCTGGCACGCCGTAAGTTCAGAAAAGCCCAATCCCTTCACACATTCACGCACACACACCCCTCCCGTTCCAAACGGTGATAAATCAATTCCAGAACGCCCTCCTTGTCTCCAGCTCACTCAATCACTCACTCAGGCACACAATCACACACAGACAGACACACACACTGCACAAAGTAAACTCTACCAATCTCTCTCTGTCTCCCTCTTCTTGTCTCATGTGGCCCTTGCAATGCACCAAGTCCCATGCTTGCCATATGGTGGGGAACTGAGAGAGGGTTGCACAGTTCCAGATTTCTGTGCCTAACAAAGTAGGTCTATATATATATATATATATATATATATATATATATATTCAAGCTGATTGATGGAATTTGTTTACCACAGCATGTTGATTACCATAAATTTGTTGATTTGGTAGCACTTTATTTCAATGGTCCACTTTAGATGTTCAACTAACTTTGCAACTTTACATACTACTTACCCGAAAACCTAACACCTAAACCTAACCAGTCTACTAATATTCCAATGTTAGAATGTCAGTGGACTTATAGTAGTAGCTTATACTTTATTTCTAAAGTGGACCGTTGAAATCAATAATGATGTAATGAAATGAATGACTCGTCCCTCATTTTCACAATGGAAGTGGCTGCACCAATTTTTTGAGGATTTAAGAGCAGAAATGTGAAGCACAATTTTATTAAAATGGTAAAATTAAGTCCTCTGTAAAAACGTGTACATTGTTTTTACATCCGTTTTTAAGGTTTTCAATTTGTAAAAATGGGTATAACTTTACAGAAAATATTGGATAAGCACTTTTCCCCACACTAAAAACATTGATCACACCATTTTGCTGTATTATTGAAACACTGAATAGGGCCAATCCGTAAATGCTAAAAATACCCACTTTCATTGAAAGTATTTCACTCTAACTTAGACTTCAGCTTTTTTTAAGGGAAAAAAAAAGAAAAGAGTCAGACAGGCCTAAATGAATTGAGCTTAAGTTGTAGTGAACCCATAATATGCCTCAGTTCCTTAGTGTGTCTTAAATGTCTCAACTTTTTTTCTGCACTCGATTTATCATGGACAAAGTACAATTTTTTTTTGTTTAATGATTTGCACCGGTTGCAGTTATTGGAGTACACACACATATGTCTGTGTCTGAATGTGACCACACGTGCTTATGCGTTAACAGGGTCTCCACAGGATATTAAAGGCCCTTGAATCATCTGTCCAGCTGGCGGACCCATTGGTATACACACTTTCTCACACACAGACACACAATTGCAGTTCACAGAAGGCACTCTGGCTCGCAGCCTACAAGCTGTTTAGGGGGAGGCATAATTACAACTCTCGACTCTTCCTCCATTCCAGTCTGAGGGCATCCATAGTGAGGTCTCTCTGAACACATATAAAGAACACTCTGAGAATCTGATGCAGACTCCCAGCTGGACACTGCAAACCCAAATGTCTTCAGATGACATCTTGGCTGTTTTTCTGTCCCTCTTGCTATTCGATGTTTTTCTTTCTCGCTCACATCTGGATGCATAGTGGGGTAGTGATGAGTTAAGGGGGGGTATTTTCATAGGAGTGTTTGAAGATCTTTGTGGTATGTAACATTGTCTGGAAGCTGTATCTCATCTCCCGGTATCCCCCACCCTCTTTTCCTTAAACCATGAGTGGACCATTGCACTCTACTCTAAACAAACCCTAGCTCTTCTCTGTCTGATGGAGAACAATTAACTCTTTTTACTCCTTTCCTCCTTTCGTCTTTCTCATCACTTATTTCAATTGGTTCCTATAAACATTCAGTTCTACCAAGGGTGTTTTATCAGAAGAGTAAATGAGAAAATATTTGCAAGAACAGAAAATTATACAAAGTATTTTCTGATTTTACCAGCAGGCTTTGATGTGACTTAATAAATAGTATATGTTAATTTAAATTATGCAATATTGTATTATAAATAGTTACTGTATCATGGTATTGGAAGTCTCACGTGTGCAAAAATTGTATAAACTTTAGATCGAGCTTGATCTTGAATTTATATTGGATTAAGAAAACCCATATCCAGAGATGGATCACTGATGTGGAATAATATAAGTTTATTGTTGAACAATAGAAGCCGCTCTTTCATTAAATTCATGTACAAGTGCTTACTTTTTCTCATACATTCCTTGCTGAATGTGTTTATCTGTTCTTTGCTTTCGCTGATGTGGCTGCTGTGACTGATGTAATGAAACAAAGCTGTGTATATCTGCGTTTGTCACAATAAAAGAAAGCATTGTTGGTGAATGTTTTTAAAGGGCTCTGTTAGTAATTAAGATGGTGATGACACTGTGCTAAAGGCTGAGTTATTGGTGATAGTTAAACAGGGTGAAAAAAAACTCAATATTTATGATGTGTATAAACTAAAACAGAGGGTTTTCTGGGACCCTTGGTGACCCAGGCCATATCAGGCATAATACTCAGTAGTTTTGGTTTATTTAGTAGTTCTTTATGTGAGTGGAAAAAAGTACAGCCTTCCCTATTGAATAAATAATATAGAATAATATAAGGCTACATATTTGGTTCATGTATTTTTTCATCCATAAACGGTAATCCAGGTCCTGAACAGATGTTAGAGAGGGCTGACAGCATAAGTGTTCTCTCTTAAATAAACTGACTAATCAGAATTAAAATCAAACGATAAAATGTTGTTTGCTTCAATCCAAAATCCGGTCCAAAAGTCTTAAATGAAATTTTCTTCGAAATTGCGATAGCTAACACTGATATAGCAACCTCACGTCTCTGGTCTCTTCACTATGTACCTACAATTTTTTGCAACTTTTTTCAAAAGATGATGATTATTATATTTTTTTTGAAGTTGCAATTAAAAAATTCACTTGACTCAAAAATCTGACGGAGCATATGCAACTTGAAAAAACATGAAGCTTTTTATGCCCTCGTTTTCCTGTTCTTACTCTTTTTAGATTGCTCAGGGGCCCACAAGGATATAATGGTTTTTCTATTGAAGTAAAAAAAAAAAAAAAAAAAAAAAAAAAAAGTTTACTTTCTGCGGGCCATTGTGTGTGTGTGTGAGGGGTCATGTGCTTGTGCTTGCGCAATGAAAGATATAGAGAAAGAAATAGCAAACGAAAGTAATTGATGGCACATCTGGAGACTGATTGGTCATACCATTTGTCTACCCCTTCTGGGAGATATAGCTCTGATAAACATCTACCAGCTACTATACCTTTCCTATGTTCCAGAGTGACCATTGCTTGCTCTTATAGAGCACCCAAGAGCATATGTCCAAACAGAGCCTGCTGTTGTGCTTTAGTGCAGTTATATTTTTGTACTGACACGGCTTATGTTCTTTAAATAACGTTTGCAGGGATTTTAGGATCATTTTTGTGGTCTCATTGCACCACTTGGTTTCTGTTTTGGTTCAGCAATGGAATGCATTCCCCAGGCCTCAATAAAATTTGATTAGTTCCACTTGAGGACCGAGTAGTTAATTACATTTAGGTTGAATTAAATATAAGAATAACTATAAGGCCATAAAATAAGACTTGCATTGACATCAAAAAAATGCTCAGAGGAAAATGCATTGTCTTCCTTGGTACTTGTCAAGGCCATGTAATGAATCAAGAAATACAAAAAGTTTTCTAATCTTTACACCTCTCATAAAAGTTTAGTAGGAGGGTAGAGTAAAAAAAATGTACTGCCAATGGGAAAAATGCAAAGCATGGCCGTATGGTAGAATGCATGTACTCCCTTAATCTTTCTTTCAGGGGCAAAATGGGTCAGGCATCCCGAGCACATGATGATTAGAGGAGGAGGACGGTCTGGCCAAGAGGACGCCGAGAGGGAAGGCATCCCGCTTCGGGAGATCACAGGATCTGTGGGACGACTGAGGGATCGCAAATCTCTGATCTGTTAGTGGAGGGGAGTTCAGACATCATTTATCATAAATCTGAATCTTACTGATTTGTGTTTCGTGTCCACCGGAGACCATTGGCTGCTCTTAGTGATTAATGTGGTTGTCTCATGACTAAAATAAAAACCTGGATTTGTAAAGGGCAATTGTACATGAGAGAGAGATTGTGAAGAATAAAGGACCATTCATATCCAGCAAATGTTTGTTGTAAACAAGACTGTGGATATAGAAAAAAAATATAGTTCTTTTGTTGACCGATTAAAAGATTTTCACTTCAATCTATACACATAATTATTTCATTTAGAAAGTAAGATAATAAGATTTATTTATATATCATTATTGTGGATTACTTTAAAGTCAGGAAGCTATTCCTGTAATAGTGTTTTTTTTTTGTTTTTTTTTACAACTTTCATCTGGAGTTAGTTACCAAATGTATTTTTTGCTTCTCTCCTTTAATTATTAAATTGGGTTAAATTGGTTTAATTTTAAAACTAGATTGTTTACTAGTTTATTCACCAAAAAATGTTATTGCTGTAATTCGAATTTGACTTTCATAGGCTTTTATTTTTATTGATGCCAAAAGTTTTAAGATATTTAAAAGTTTTGCATATCCAATACGACCCCTGTGGTTCTTTCCAGATAGTCAAGGTTTAGCTGTGATATACTTGCAAAAAATCTGGACGGAATATATTATTATTTATTTATTTATTGTCCAACTGATCTGAAGGCACGGGCTCATCTGTCTGCACATGCGCCCGGAAGTGATCCCTTGCGTGTGTGTACATCACTCATTGTAGAGAGATTTCAGACGTTTTGAGAAGTTTTTTTGATACTGTGGCTGTGGTTACACGAGGTAAAAACGATATAAATACAGTTCGTTTTCTCAGACAAACCGTTTCGTGTCTTAGGCCATCAATGTGTACTTACATTTATTGTTATGATTGAGTCATTCAATCATTGTCATGTGTCTGCCCTGTCTTGTATTGCACACGGGTGTCTTTGTTATGTTGGGCCATGTGCGCCAGTCATTGTTTGATCCCTCCCCCTCATTACCTGATTAGTGTTTGAGTTCTTCCACCTGTTCCCTCTTGATTTGTTCCCTATTTAAGTTTCCTCTTGTTTGCTCTTGTTTGTCGGATCTTTGTCTATGTTGCTCCAGTTCCTTGTGATAGTCTTCATGTTCTTAGTCAGTGCTTGTTATTGTAGTTCAGTTTCATTTATTATGTTTTTCCCCCTTGTGGGTTTTTGCTTTGTGTTTTGTTTTCATTTGTTAATAAATATCGATTCACTGCACTTGAGTCCTCCTCTCCACTTTTCCTTAATTGTATCGTGACAATCGTATTTAATTTTGACACCTCTGTGAAATGCTCTTTGAGGTGGACCAAGGGGGCCCCCTTAAACTGCATTATATGACTGATAGACAACAACGGTTTGACTGAAAAATATCAAAATTGAAAATCCTGTGGAAACAGACATCTTGGATGCTCTTGAGGTGCTAAAACATATCAAAATTAATTTCAAAGTGAACTATTAAAACAATTTTGTGTTCATGCAGTGTTCTGTGTGCTTCATTGCTGCCAATGTAGAGTGTTCCAAACTGATCACTTATTTTTCTTTTCTTTTTAACGGTTAGATTCTCCTGACAGCAGCTGTCTATGAAGGCAGAAGACAGCAAGACAGACACCGAATGAGGAACATAATGAGGGGAGGAAAAAGGTTAGTTGCAAGTAACATCAGCTTCTGTTCTTACAACTGTGTTGGTGATGTGTGTGTGTGTGTGTGTGTGTGGAACACTCTGTACCCTGGCAGTGGAGTGGTCAGGAAATGTCATTTTTACCAGTAGTGGCTATTATAACATGCCATCTAAAAATATCTCTCCGCCTTTGCCTGTCTGAGCAGAAATACACATCTGCAGCTCTACTGTGGATTCAATAACAATAATACATGAATCCGTGATACTGCATGTTCGCACAGATATTAAATTGCATGCAAAAGACATGGTGACTGGAATATCATCCTCTTAGATCTGTTACAGTGGAATTGCTTTTAACTTAAAAAAGCTATTTCTTTATTTGTTCAGATGTTGTCTGCTGGAGCATTAGTCTCTTATTAACAGAACTTGATTCTTAACCGCAGTGCTAACCTTCTAACCACAGTCTAAACATACAGTAAAGTATGTTCTTGTCTGAAGTCAGCTACTTTTGTGGGTGTTTCTTTAAAGTTTTATGTGTCAAAGGTTGATTTTTATTAAACCAAACATAGTTTTCTCTGTTATTTTTTCTCTCTCTCTTCATTAGAGTCACAATAAAACTGTCAAAAACTAGTTTTAACCATGCCTTCATCCTTTATTATTACTTTTCAAATGCCCTTTAGTATTTACCCGTGTATTAGACCCAGACAATCTTTTAATCTGAACTATTGAAAATTCATTATAAAAAAAAATAAATAAATAATATTACATCTTTGAATGAACAGAGAGTGCTTCAATCTATTGCGTGAAAAATAAGTTATTTAAACTCAAATTGTGAATGTAAACCCCAATGTTTCTTTAGTTGTTGTGTCATTTACACAATGACCAAAATTGTCCTCTAATAAAGTTTAACCAAAAGTGGTTAACAAGGAGACAACGGTGGCATTGTAGAGCATGCTTTAGATTAAGATTGTTGGACACTGTTAGTGGTTAAATTAAATAAATGATTTAAAGTGCTGAAACACTAAGTGAGCTTATTTTATGCACTGAGCCAAAAGTATCCATAAATGTGTGTGCATTCGTCCGTGTGCAGTGCAGTGCACGTGTTGTTGAGTCTGTGAAAATTCCTGTTCTGTCAATGAGTCATTTTTGTCTCTTTCTGCCACTTAGTCTGTCTCTCTTTTGCTTTGCAGAATTAAATGAGAGAAAAAGACTGAGAAAACCTGCTGTCAAATGTGCCTGTGCTCTCCTGTGAGTGAGTCTTGCAGTGTGTCAGCTGCGTTTACAGGTACGCTTATAATAGGATTGACGGCTCAATCGGACTAAAAATCCTTCATTGTAAACACCTTAATCAACCCGACTGAAATTTTGATCGGATTGAAAGGGGTGGTTTACTCCCTTTGTGATCCGATTAATAGAAAATGTAAACACTTGATCAGATTGAAAACCAAAAAGGCGCATGTGCAATGTCGTTAAAATTGACAAAAACTAGATTGTCTATCCTTGGGTGAACTATCCTTATCTGCTTACTATTTAAAAAATAATACATGACAATATGCAGTGATCAACAACATTCACATCTGGTCACATTTCAAGGTTTTTGTAGGTTTTAAGATCTTTCCTTTTCAAGTAGTTTTTCAAAGACAACATGATTGTTGTACACATTCCACAAAATAGAGACAAAGAAAAACAGCTACTAATTCAATTAGCACCACATTAAATGTTGCAATCAACTATTTCAGGCACACCGCTATCATCTGTTCTTGTATTTCTGCGTGACCTACCTTTTGTTTGTGTGCAATGATATACAGAGCTCAAATGTCACAGATGGGAATTAAACTTTTGTACAAGATTGTTCCACAGCAACAAGACTCGCTAATTAATAATTAAGAATTTTTGCACATAGCTTGTTTGTTAACACTTTAGATGTCTCAAGCACAATGAGCTAGAACATCTAGAAAAACAATTTAATGATCTTGGAAGAGATGTGCACAGCAGTTTTGCCATTTGTATAACTTCAAAACGCTGGTGGTAGATGCTGTAACTTATCTGGGTCCAAAAAGTAGCTTGTATTCTGATATATATATATATATATATATATATTTTCCAAATTATAAACTAAAAGCAGATCAAACACACTTTCTGTTATTTTATTTAAGTTCATACACTACGCAGTGGATTGAGAAATGGTTGCATACTTGCAGCAGTCTTAAAACCACTCTGCTTGCAGGGACACCAACTCACCAATTTAATTAGTCCGCCTGGCTAACATCATGTTCAAGTAACACAGCCCAAGCGTAATTGGCTTGAGGGTAGCAAACAAACAAGCAAAACACAGCTCAGCATTAGCCATCTGATTCAATTGTTTAATTAGGACATGCATTCCGGCAAACACAAGGGGAACGGCCATAACTCGTGGCTCATGCTAATCTAGTGCAGTCTAACAGGCTATACTGGATTCTACTCTCAACTATTGATCATCCATATTCTATTGGGCTTTAAGCTTAAGTTACTTTAAGCTTAATTCAATATAACTATACTTTGGTGTTCAGGGAGAGTTCTCCAGCCTACAAGTTTAAAGAAATAGTTCAGACAAAAAAAAAAAAAAAAAAAATGTCATCGTCATTTACTCACCCTCAAGTTGTTCCAAACATTTATTGGTTTATTTTTTCTGTTAAACACAAAAGAAGATATTTAGAAGAATATGGGTAACCAGAAAGTTGATGACATACTTTGACTTCCATCGTATTTTTTTCTTTTTATGAAAGTGGGTGCTGTCAACTGCTTTGTGACCAACATTCTTCCAAATATCTTCTTCTGTGTTCAATAGAAGGAAGAAACTTATATAGATTTGGAACAACTTGAGGACGAGTAAGTGATAACAACATCTTTATTTTTGGGTGAACTATCGCTTTAAGCAAGCAAATCATTTTAGGACTATTGTTAGAAATTTAACAGACTCATGATGGTTGTGTTGTGTCAGGTTATAGTTGGCAAATCTGGTTGTGTGTGTGTGTGGATGAACCTCACAAAAATGTAATGCATATACTGTAAAACTAAGCTTCTTTTTAGAATTTTTTGACATTGAATTGTTTGATGTTGATTTTTTTAATGCAATTAAGAGCATTTTACCTCCTCATTACTATTTTACAATTTGATGATAGTTTTCTTCTCAATGATAATTCTGAATCATTAGATTCATCAAAACAATAACATAGTTGCATATTAGTATTTTGTTTTGTTCTACTTTTTTGTTGCATAAATCGAAGAGAGAACAACAAATTTTATGATGCGCTTTAAGTCATTTTTAATGTATTTATTTACACATTTGTATTGTCTTGTGTGGGAATCAAAGATAGAATGAAGGATGGAATGAAGAATTGCTGATTGATTGATTTTGTGAACTTTTGAAAAGTTCAGTGTAAATGTGCTGTATCAAATCATTCTCTTATACCTAGAGCAATTCAGCTGGGCCTATTTACATGTCTGTTTCTCATTCAACCTCCACTGGAAACCAAACAGAGGAACATGTGTTATTGCTTTCCCCGTGTCTCTTTTACAACATGTGCGTATTGATTCCCTCTCCATATCTTTGTCTCCTCTCTTTTCTCAAGAGATCAACTAGTAGCTTACAAATAATGGCAAAGTATTTGTAACCAAACAATATAAGATAGCGATACATTTTGCCACCAGAATGACAAGAATGAGTTCTTTTCTTTTCATTCAACTTCGAGTTTGTGTCAGACAAAACCAATTGTTAGATTAAAAGCAAAGTTAAACAATGCATTGCTTTGTGCTGTGTTTTTCTCTTTTGAGTAATGAATTCAACCATATGAGATGCAGATTTTGCTCAAATGGTCTTGGAAAGATGAGAAAAACTGCTTCCAGCGTGAATGAGAGAGACAGAGAGATGGATGGAAAGATGGAATATTAATACCACTAGCATAGATAATGTGGCTAATTACCGTGGCAGAGACTGCAGCCAAGTATTATATTAGAAACGGCACTAAATTCAGAGACTACACACACACACACATACAATTGTGCACGTTGATGCTCGGAAAGCACTGCCAAGGGGCCGATGATCACATCTAAGGATATGCAATGCTCCCAAGCACATCTGTACAAAGTTACACCACATTTCCACACCACTGCGATTCAGAACTGTCAGTCAATTATGTGTGTGCACAATTTTACAGATGAAAAAAATAATGACTTGTGCAAAGTCAGCTTAAATTCTCCCGAAGTTTTGGACCAAAACGTTCTCTTTTTCAACATGGAAACTAGATTTAACATCACCAGTTTTTTTTTTCTTTTTCTTTCCACACTTTGTCTAGAAGTACTGCGTGAGGCATTTGGATTATTGTGCAGGGGTGAGCATGTGGATTATTCCACTTCAAGAACCCATTTTACATTCACCGTCATCGTGTTGTCTCACTACACACCATCTTCACAAACATGAGAGAAATAATGAGGTATGTTTGTGAGAGAAAAACAGATTTGGAGAGTTTAAACCCATATTTTGCCTCCAGAAATCTCCCACAAAGTTTCCTCGCAGATACCTTTTTGAGCCACAGCTAAAATATAGATATTAAAAACTCCTCTGCACTGAAATATTCAAATGCCTTTAGCTAGCCAAAAGAACATCCTGGTAATATGTTTGATATTTTTTTCATGTTTAAGAGGCAGGATCTGAATAATTGATAGCTGCTTTTTAATGACCTGAAGATAATGTGCTACTGGAGCGAAAAGAGGCTGAATGTAGGCGGTAGAGAAATGTGGAGAGGAAAGGTGGTCAGAGAAACCAGTGGGGATTGTGGGAGGGGGATTTAGGCCTGTGCATCAGAATCTCTTTGTAGATAGAAGATGACCCCCAGAGCACCATGTATCCTCTCCACATCTCAGAAGTTGATGAAACCCAAAAGTAGAACTGTGTGGATTCCAGAAAGTTATGCTTCCATATAGAGCACCCGTAGCAAAGTGCTACAAAAGACTTTGTTGGGCGTAAGATCTGTCTGAAGGAAAGGAACAACATTGTGAAAAGTTGACAAGCCACTTGAGCCCTGAATTTTGATTAGGGTTGGGTGATATTTCAGATGAAAGAAAATCAACAAAATAAATGTAAAGAATTCCCTGATGAACTAGTATTGTTAATATAGTGACATATCTTGTAAATCTATATCTCGTAAATTTGTATGAATTTGAATTATGTGCATTTTTATGGAGTTGCTCATTCAATAGACTTGCTGCATTAGACCTTTATTTAAGTACAAGCCAAAATCAGAAGAAAAAGAACAAAAACAAATTTAAGGGCTGTTCACACCAAGAATTATAACTATAAAGATAACCATAACGATAACTATATTAGCGTTCACACCAACAAACGACAAGGTTCTGTTAGTTCTAAGTGAGCGCTACAGGTCTGCTGCTTTAAATGCTCAAGCTCTTTAAAGTGGAATGGATTCTGATTGTTTGTCAATGTTTTTATCTTTCATGAAGAAAAAATCATTCTGTAAGTGATTCTCAACGATATTCTTTCTCTGATCCTTCATGATGTGTGAACTCTGCTATTCTTTTATATTTAGAAAGATTTTAGAACTATCTTTATCATTATGGGTATTGTCCTTGATGTGAACGGGCCTTAACCCATGCCAGTTTTCCACCGACAGACTGCTGGTGCCAGAGCTGGAACATTTCCACTACAAAAATATAATCCATTTCTGGGCCAAAAGGCTCCACACATTTCTTAGCCACACAGGCCCAGTCTCAACTAGTCTAAAACCGGGAACATCAGAAGCTGATTAGTGGGATAATATCTGCTGTTTACAAGTATCGAATGTAAGAACTGATTACAATTAATGTTATTTGTTGCATCAAGTAGCTTGTGATTACATTAAGAATGACTTTGAATGTTAAAATTGCACTTATCAGCGACCATGAAGGGATATGGTGCTTTGTCATCAGTTGATATGAACTGTTGGTATGACTTTGGAGATGTAGGCTACACTTAAATATAGAATAGGTCTTGATTTTTGTCCTTGGACTGCAGTGCATTTTCTCCTCTGCTCCAAAATCACATATGACCTTCAAAATGTTGAATAATTGAGAGATTGTATCTGTTCATCTGCTAAACCTCTGTGGTTTACCAGGCTTTCCAGACCATTGAGAAAGTCTTCCATTGTGAAAATCATGCTTTTGGAGCAACCAAGCTTTATTATTCTGCAAGTTAATAATTGAATACTACACGGTAGCTGCTTGAGTTATTTGGGGGAGGGAGATATTTAAAGAAATCTCTAAACTGACATGGGTGAACAGACCCAGAGGGATTCTCTTCTGATTTTGAATGGAAATCTTTGGAATTAGGCTATATGCAATGTGTTTTGTGTAAATGGTCCAAAATATAAATAAACATGCATGTAATAGATGAATCAAAACCAAAACCATTCAATTCTTTACAATCGCCTTTAGTTTTGAGTCATATCCGTGTAGAGTGAGAATATGTGGTCGTTGACATGGAAGATATAGAGGATGAGAGTATTGCCCAGCAGTGTTTAGATTAGCTGTGAGCGAGCGTAAGACTGAGAGCTGAGCGAGAGTCGGTCAGTGCTGCCAGATCAGGGGAAAGAAAATTAATTGAAAAAAGCTGTTCGACTGTTTTTCTAAAGCCTGGACTGGACTGAGTCAGCAACAGAGAGAAAGTCACCCGAGAGAGAAAGAGAGACAGACAAAGAGACAGGTAGAGAAATAAACAAAACAGTCAGTCACAGTTCCAGGACCAAGTGTGTTAACAGTCTCTGGCATGGGCTGTGCAGAGACTTGAATGCCATTGTCCAATCACACATCATAGCTGCTATGTGAGCAGGACCGCCAAACATTAACTCCAAGGAAGATGGTGAATCGGTGTGCCCATGGCGCTTGTAAATCGGACACTAGGTACCCGAGAGATTGTCTGAAGGAGTTGTGTTCTTTCGGTGAGTGGTGCCTACAACGGATAAAACATGGATGGCCCCACTCCCAGTTAATTGTCTCGAACATGTTTAACTCGTGTGCAGCGTTTGTGAGACTGAGACACTGACATTAGTCAAAGAAACATGGAGAAAGCAGATCAAGAGGATCCGCAAAGGAATTACGTTTTCTAAAGGGTTGGTGTTAACGTGATATTCTCGGGGGGAATTGAGCAGCAGTCAACTAGCAGTGCAGCACCCATAGACATACAGTTATAGTTTACAGTTATACCCATACAGTTTAGAGGAGTGCACGCTCGCAATGGGGAAAGCATGAAGCTTGACAACATCAGTTCGTATATCAATATCGTAACGAATAGAAATAACCTTAAATAATGTATGGTTATCTGCATCTTTCCGTCTCTTATGTAAAGTTACTTCTTAAACACGAAAAAACGCATTCAGCATGACACGCAAGTGGTTGCCATGGTAATGGACAACCTGCTTGTTAAAGCGAATGTATAATCCTGTATCTAAGTCAAAAATTACTAAATATGCAGAACAACTCTAAACAATTAGCCACTGAACCAGCTTGTAAAATCTTCTTCAAGGCTGTACTGGTTGCATTTGAGGTACAGGTCATGGAGTTTCTCAGATTTTGCTTGAGACCGGTAAGCATTAGACTAGTAGTCGTGTCTCCTTCATTGTGTATTTTTATATTTATATCCCTCCTCTGCATATTGTAACCCCTTTGGCCTTGGTCTGGAGGATATAGCTGAGGTATTGCTCCAGAAATATACCCCTTTAAAAGTATACCTCTTCCCGTCTTGTCAATCTGTCGTGCTGCTCGTGTTTGACCTTTTTTTTTTTTTTTGTTGACGGGAGTAGTAACAATAACTAGGGGGCGTGGCTTTTGCGAATGGTCACTCGTAGAAGGAATGCAGGTAAGGGACATGAAGATGGAAGATTGTGGAAATTAAGGGAGAGAGAAACTGAGAACATGGAAGAGATAGAGTGCAGAAGCCAGTTTATGGATGTACATCTGCTCCTGTCATGTTTATCCCCCAGAAGCAATGTCAGAGACTGACAAGCTTCTGAGAATCCTATGTCTGTAAAAGCTTCAGTCTGTCAGCTGTGCACACACAAAGAAAAGGAAATGAATCCAAGTGACTGGCTGAGTCCGAAATCACGAGTTCCTCTTTTGATAGTAATTGCCTTGTGCTGTGCTCTATATGGCATGAACATGTGTAGTATAAATATGTGGACTGTACATATGTGTCGTACATGTTTTCTTAATCATGTGACCTACCAGTGTCAGTTTTGCTGCTTCACTGCCATTCACAAATCCATTGGATAGTAAAATGTCTATCACTGCTTCACTTCAAGATTGCGCCGGAAGTGGCAAGTCATCTGGGTACTTTTCTTAAGCCGCGTTTCCACCGCAATTACCAGGAACTATTTGTCCCAGGAACTTTCGGTAACGCTTCCTTTTACAGTACAGTACTTACAGTTTACTTACAGTGTACTTAACTAGAAAGTACTGGCTAAGTACATGGAACAGGGGTAGGTTTAGGAGTAGGTTCAGGGTTAGTATAGTTATTACCCAGTAATTGTAGTTACTAAAATAAGTACATAGTATTTACATGGGTAACTGGACTGTAAAAGGAAGCCTTTTTTCATAGGAACTTTTTTTTTTCCCCAGACCGCTTGCTTACTGCGTTTACACCGCAAACTAAAGGAAGGGAAGATGTAGTGACATTGAACTGCGTGTGACTGCTCCTCCCAGTGCGTTTGTTTTGAGTTTTGTATGGAGGAGATTCAAGCTGTGCTGCTTTTGTGTGCGATTGCTTTACTAATGAGATAATTTACAAAACGGCAGAAAAGAGACAAGCACCCAAAGCGTATTCAGAAAGCTGGTAATGCTAGATATAAAAGTAGACGTTTGTTATCAGCGGACATTGACCGTGAGATGGATGGGACGAATGCGCGCCATCGGGCAGAAAGAACAAGTGGTAAGAACCAATCCGCATGTTCAGCTCACAAGTCCCACCCCATAAGTTCCCGAGCTCTGAAAAAGTATATAGTTTTAGTGAATTCCCCAAATAATTTTTTTTCCAGAAGGAAAAAGCAAAAATGACAAATCCACACGCACACACAAAGATCTAACCATGGCCAGCACATGTAGAGCCAAAGCCAGTCTTTAAGTCAAAGCGAGTGTATTGGTAAAAGGAAAAAGAAAACAGAAGGAAAAAATAAGAAAAAAATTGCCTATCCAAGTTTTCTGAAAAGCATGACTTAAAAAAAGAAAAACACATTCTCTTTTAACCTCTGGCATTTCTCTATTGTCCCACCTCTTGCTTTCCATGTTTCCATCTTTCTTTGGAGGCACACCAAGGCTGTGCATTTGTATGTATGCACGGTTAGCCGAGAGTGCATGTGGTTTCAAAGCAACAGAATGTGATGAGGCAGCTCTTTGTTTGAAGTGAGGATGTGTGTGTGTGTGTGTGTGTGTTTGGGGGTGTTTGGGGTGCAGAGAGCTCTGTGTTGAATAAGAACGACTTTAAATGGTGATCCTTTTAATGGCCTCTGGACTAAATTCAAACCAGCCGTCAAAAGAACAGAGAGACAGAAGTTAGAACGCAGCCAAAGAAACGTGTGTTCAAGAAAGTTAAAAGGCAGTACAGTCATTTGTACATTTCTGCACAAAAAGATTAAAAAAAGATTCCCAAAAAACAAGGCTAAAACTATGAGTGCTTAATACATGCTATGCATGAGTGTAGTATAAGCTCAGGGCTGTGAGTGCTGGCAGCTGTCTGATCAGAGAGGAGGGGGGGGCAACTTTGGTGAGTTGGTCTGAAGGTCAGTAAAACACAAGGGAGAGAAGAAATAATGGCTTGGCATGAGGAAACTGTAGAACGACTTGCTGCAACAGCAGAAGAGAAAGGACCATTTGAAAACAAAGCACGATCATGTTGCTGCATCTTTAACAAACACCCTCACTAGTAGTTTGTGTGCTTGGATGCATTGTATGAGTGCTCAAGTGTGAGAGAGAAAGAGAGGGAAAATCATAGGGAGAAAGAGATGGCTGTTAAAGGAATAGATCATCCAAAAATGAGAATTCTGTCATCATTTACTCCCCCTCATGTTGTTCCAAACCAGAAAGACTGACTTTCTTCCATGGCACATAAAAGGATATGTTTTTGAAGAACTGTGCTAGTTGCTATTTTTCCGTGCAGTTACAATGAATTAGGGCTGAGGCTTTTAAACCTCAAAAAAGAGATAAAAGCACCATGAAAGTTCCTTTAAAATATGCACGATAAATTAGATTAAAGAGACTCTTTTTTATTTTTTATTTAAATGTATCAGTCGACTTTGGATATACAGTATATTGGATTACCTTTTCCATCATTAATTTTCATTCGAAGATAATCATTAAACAGAAATAATTTAATGAGATAGGTCAATGTAATCAAATCTCCAAAATAAATCTACATTTTTGGACTTTACATTCTAATGCTGTAATGCCTAAACTTGTCTATGGCATATTCATCAATAAATTATGAAAATAACTGTAGAAATGTATTATGTATGAAAATTAATAGAATATTGGTATGAACATAATTATCATTGGGTCAGTGATAGAGAACCAAAGTCTGATTTGTTGACAACTTTAGATGTTTTGTTAACAGGATCAGGTCATTCATAGAAAAGTTAGTTAAATATAGAAATGATCAGTTCATACTTAAGCTTATCACATAAACATGCCAAAGAGATTTTTTAGAAGAATTTTTGTTTGCTATCACATGACTTGATTTGGAATATTAGTGCATGTGTAATATGAGACTTTCACAATATGAGACAGTCTTCTTTTTTGAAATTTGAAAACCCAATCCATTATACATTGTACCTGAATTGTACTAAATGAAGACCATCATTCACATCATAAATAATTTCTTCTTTTGTGTCTTGCAAAAGAACAAAAAGAAAACTGAAATTTTAATTAGTAGGCGACCTTCAGGCGATATTGCCCTCACTAGTAGCTTGTGTACCAGGCTGCACAGTGTACAAGCTTGTGAGTGAGAGAGAGAAAGGGGTGTTAACGGCCAGAAATCTGCAGGCTATCAACAACTCTGCATAGCCTCTGGGGAGTCCCTTTGGAAATGTAGTGCTTTGGGAAATGCACTCACACAATTTATTTGGGCTCAATAAACCTGGTGAGGAATTTGCTCAGTATACATCACTCACTTCCATCTCTTCCCCGGCAAAGGAGAGGAAATGAAGGAGTCGAATAAATATCTATAAAATTCGAACGCAAGCCCTTTTGGTGATTTGTGAATCTGGTGAATCTGCGATACCCAAAAGAATGAGAGGGAAAAAAGAAGAAAGAGCGTGTGAGAGAGAAAGAGAGACAGAGGTCCTTCCTGGATATTTATATACCACTGACTCACACTAGAGGAATCACATTAGCTATGGCTGCCATGTTTTTATTGGAGCTCCAGCCGGGCCATTCTAACCAGCGAGGGCCCCCTCTTCCCATCTTAGTCCCCCTCTCTATATCTCTCTCTCTCCTATTTCTTAAAACCCTTAGCTCAGGCACTCGGTTAATGATGTGTCATTTCCTGTCATTGCTTCTACTGTGTTAGAGTCTTGTTAAACTCAGATATAGGCCTACGGTATGTGAAATATATGTGCCTCAGAAAACACTGTGAAAGTTATCATGAAGTTTCATGACACTGTAGTAGATAGTTTCTAATTTCATCTGAACCAAGATCCAAAAAATCCCTCCGCGTTTGTGTGATTTGGAATTTTTCCGCTGGTTACCACTAGGTGGTGTCATGAGTGATTCATTAAATTGTTTATTTATTCACTCAACTGATTAATTCAAAACACTGGTTCATTCAGGAACAAATCATGTTGACTTTTTTATGAATCACTTTTTTGATGAGTCATTGAATCATTTACTCAACTGATTTGCTATAAACAACTTGAATCAGTCATAAATAAAACACCATTACTGTGTGTTGCTTGTCATTTGTAACTATTTATGTTGGTCGAGCAAGAACAGACAACGTAACTGGCAATGTTGTAATGTGAGTTTCTCTTGTTTATTAAACAGTTGCAGAAAAGCTACATCATCCAATCATGCTGCCTTTGTTGCTAGTTCTAACGTCACCTTATTTAATTTAGCTATAGATCATGAATCTCTGGTGTCATCATACATGACTTTTAAAATCCGAAAATAATTTAAAAAAATGAGGGAACAATTGCTGACTTTGTAAATGTTTATAGATAAAAAAAAAATAATATACAAACCACTACCATACTTTCACATAATTCTGATCACAACACACTCATGCAGAAGCATGCTCCTCATTTGCTAGACGTGTGACAAATGGAAACTATATGTTTTCAAAAATTGTCTCAATATCTCAAATTCTTAGATCCTCTGACTGGATAGAATCATAATCTGGAGCTAAACAAAATGGAGTCATACATTATGCGATCTTTCTGTAAAATGCCAGCTAGCATTGATTTGTGCAATATATTTCAGCCTTAAGACGTATTTCCAAACAGAGGATGGTCCTTGGGGCATGTCCTGATTTTGCAGAGTTAGATGCGTTCCTGAGTCAACATATTTTGTTGATCCTGGAACAACAGTCCGGTCAAAAATAATAAAAAAAAAAGAATCATAACCATTACCTCTACCCCTAAACCTAACTCTTCCCATAAAAATGATGGGGAAATAATAGGTGAATAACACTGATGTAAAATCACCTATTTTAACATAACTCAACATAAACTGTTAACTTGTCCCTCAAAACTGATTGATTGATTGATTGATTGATTGATTGATTGATTGATTGATTGATTGATTGATTGATTGGAATTGATTGGAATGTTTTTCCAGGATCAACAAAGATGTTACACTTTGTGAAATCAGATTCTGTCTTTTGGGACACTCACCAAATGTTTCCTTAAAGGGTAATTCCACCGGTGGAGACATGGATATGTATTGAAAGTGGGTCATATATGTAGAAGAATAGTATCATAGATTTCTAATTTGGGTCCTTTTTGGCCGATAAAATTACTTTTTTTAGTCCTGGTGGATTGTAGACAACAATCTCCATAGTGCATTGCAATGCTCAGCTCTGCAGGCCACTCCCACTATTCCTCCCATCAATGTAGACTGAGCTCCACTCTATGCTACCACCTGGAAATCATTTCTCACAATTTGTAGTGAAGAGTTATTTTGCCAATAATAGAATTACTCCTCGTTTTCGTGTCGAAATGGGGTTTCATTTGCAGGCTCCTCATCCACGGCAGGCAGGTTGTCCGCATTAGGTCCAGCCCCCTATGGGCGGGTTTGAAAGGGTGGGGACTAGTGCTTGTAGTCTTTACAGAAATCCCCCCCTCTTACACTTCCTCCTAAAATGACGTAAAAGAACGCTTTTTGCATCATTGTAGGAAGAAGCGAAAAAGGTAAATAGTGGATTTCTCTCTTCTCAGGGGAAAATGAGCAAGTGTTGCACGACCATTCAATAGTATGACTGGATTTATAACATTTGAAACCTTAATGCAAATGTGGAGTGTCCCTTCTTTAATTATTATTACTTGTCCATACTTGTATTGGAGTTTTCACACAGCAGTTTTGCTGGTGTGGTATTGCTTTAATAGACACAGATGATTCTTTTTATCCCATATGGCTTGCCCTCCAGTGTTGGAAGACATAGAAACAGACAGCTGGTTGGGCTGGTTAGGGATGAACAAGTGTGTGTCCGTATGTGTGTGTTCTCTCAGCCCTTTTAATGAGTGTTTCTCCCCAATTATCCGCCTGTTGGATTACTGTAAAGAAAGCAAGGCCTCGGGCAAGGGTCATAATTCTCTCTATAAATCTCCATTCCTCCATCCAATTTTTTATTGGCTATACTTCTATTGCTATCTTTCTCTCGCTCTCCCCCCATTGTTAATGAACCACAATAACATTATAGACACCATCCATCCAGACCCCCAGTTTGAATGCAACAGCACTTCCTCATGCATATGTATGATCTGAATAATTATGTATATCTTAATCCAAGAAGTGTGTGGGCTGATTAAACATGCCTACAGTCTTTGAACATAGGCAATTCCTCAACAGAGCAAAATAAACAAACAGAATTTTATCGTGCACTCTGAAAAAAGGGAGAAGGAGAGAGAAGCAAAATGAAGCAAGTGTGAATATGAATGTCACTTATTTAAATGCATTATTTGGGGCTGTGGGAATAATAAACTGTAATAAAAAGTCTTTGAAATCTTTAAGTCCATGAATAATAGAGGTCTGTTTTAAACTGTTTCAAGGGGAATTCTGCCTAACGACCACAGGCTAATGTCCCATCATCCTTTTCACCCCTGTCGTGCTTGCTGATTGGTCAGACATTGCACACAGGGGATGGAGAGAGAGAGAAAAAAAAGACACTTTCTTGTAATTGCATCAGCGTTCCTTACATTAAGGAAATTAAGAAATCGAACAAAAGCTTCAGGCAAGCTGAGCATGTTGGTATCACCGGCTCGTAGAAGATAAACTGAGTTTTTTGGCCTTGTTTCTTAGGACTACAGCACAAAAATGGCTGGAGACTCTAGTCAAGAAAGTTTGCCTTCACTAAAGACCATTTTCTTTAGCTCAGAGGATGCGCTATCCACACTCAGGAGACTTAATGAAGTTCTCAGTTTGGAATTACTGAGGTATGAACTTTGTCTCTTATATTTCTCCTACAGTTTTGGGGGGGGAGAAATGAGAAATTAAATCGAAACCGTTTTTGGCTTGCGTTTGGAAATTGAACAGAAATAATGAAATATTTGATGATGGTGTCTCCTAAGACGTAGTCGTCGTTGACTGAATGGGGATCGCACTAGGCCAATCGTCTGAACGAGCAAATGATTGGTGTGCGTGATTTACATCGCAAACTCCACCCCCGTGGTGCGGGTATAAATACGGAAGTGTATGCGCGCACTAATTGCTTTTTCGCTGAGGAGCTGAGTGTAACTTAGAGTCAGCGGTGGTCCATCAGTAGTGACTACGTCCTCCGTTCCCTCCTTCAGGGAATGGTTGGTTGCACACGCAATCAGGACGTTCGCTTTCAGTCGAGAACGTCAGATGTATTCGATGTTGACAGAATGGGGATCAACCACTGAAGATGCCGCTAAAGCGGTCACCTTCCAGGGCCTAGACCCTCCTGAAACACTGGGGTGACATCCCTATGTTTAAAATGTGGCTTGCAAAAGTGCTATGTGGCTAGTAATTTTGGAAAACCTAGCCACATTGACTAGTGAGCAAAAAGGTTAATGTCAAGCGCTGTTGGTCATACTTCCAAAAAGAATAATCTGTGATTCTGAATGACTGACAACCTCAGTCTCCTCAAACATTGTGTTCATCCTTCGCTGTGCCGTGTTGAGGGTGTTGAAGTACAACTCACATAAAGTTGGTAATTCCACGAATGACTGCAATGGCAGATTTCGAACAGAGATGGCGATAAAGAGAAAAAAAGACGGACTGCAGCTTTAATTATGTGTACATGTTTTAATTTGAAATATAGTACATTTTGAGCTGTGGCTTTTATCTGTCTGTTTTACATGTACTGTATCTGCTTTGGATCTCACAAAAATATCCATCACATTCTCACCCCAAGGCGTCACCTTTGACCATGCTTCAATATTTGACGTTTTAGGCGCCCTTTAGCGGAAAGGAAAGCATCAGTTAGAGGACGCGGTTAGGTTTAGGTGTGGGGTGGGGGTAGGGTACACGCGATCCTAGGGCGTCATCTAACTGACGCTAAAGGACGCCTAAAGCGTCAAATATTGAAGCATGGTCAAAATGCTCCCAAGGCGTCAGTTAGGTGACGCCTTGGGGGTGAGAATGGGCTGAAATATCACAATGAGAGCGAAACTTGTGAAGGAAATGATCATGCAATGACATGACATACCATACCATGTATTTAATGCACATTTTTCTTATTTTACTGCAGAACTGTGAAGAGTTACTTTAGACTTCATAATATGGCTAGCCAGATGTACCATTATATGACAAATATACTATTTTCTCAGATGTCATTCACATTTAACTCTCTTGGGATGCAAACTGACAAGTGTAACGTGGTTTAAATTTATTACTTTTGTATTTAAAGCTTTTAGCAGATGCTCTTAAACTTATCCAAAAAAGTGCTTTAAAAAATTATGAATTTTCCAAGAGTTTCCAGAATATTTTGAATCTTATCAAATAAGTTTATTCCATATCTACACTAAATGTTGGTGATTATGGAGTTGATATAGGCCTATATTGTTTTTCTTTTTTTTCTTTGATGAATAGAAAGGTCAAAGAACAAGTCACGTTTGATCAATTTAAGGCATCCTTGCATCATTGATGAAATTATTAATTTCATCCCAAATAAAAAATAACAAAAATAAATAAATATTTAAAGAAAATAAAATAAAAAATAAATAATAAAAGACTTTCAACAGTTGCTTGTAATGACATTCCACAAGAACATCGGCCAGTCATTGTCAATTCTTAATATATTCACCATGTCCGCACGGAGGAAGAATGTTGTAAATCAGTCAGAGCCTTCCCTCAAGCATAATAACACTCACCAGAATGATTTACAAATTTGCCTGACTATATGCATTATCAACAAATACTAAAACAACAGCCATGCCAATGGTATCAATTCTCTGAGCTGTACGATGAGTGACATGTAGGGGAAATACATCTAATAATAGTGTAGTAGAAATTAAAAGTAAAGTAAATACAAACTTCTTGAGGTCCATAACTCAGGGAGATTGATTAGTGTGTCATGCTATGTAGGTTTCCAACTTCACTGATCTGGCCAAAGTCAACAAAGACTAGGACTGACCCACACGCACTGATCGCTTCACACCGTTTTTACCTCACATGCTCTGTAGACTGGGTCACAAACACCCATACCTAAACTGGATTTGGAACTCAGCTGGACAAACAGCTACAACAAATTCGACTCCAGTCTGACCCCGAAACTCCAAACCTACACTGAGACTCAGAAAACACAATTACCATGCTCTGAAAGCCAAACACAATAAGACACACACACACACACACACACACACACAAACACACACACTGTGGGGGTTTTTAAGATTACAATGATATATATATATATATATATATATATATATATATATATATATATATATATATATATATATATATATATTAGGGCTGTGCAAAAGTTAATTGTGATTAATCGCATCCAAAATAAAAGTCTGTGTTTACATAATATATTTGTGGGCTGTATATAATTATTTTGTATATATAAATACCTATGCATGCATGTATATATTTAAGAATTATTTGTACTTAAATTCTATATATATATATATATATATATATATATATATATATATATATACATAATCTATATTATATAAATATAAATATTTTATATATGAATAACACAGTTTCTTAAATATATACATGCATGTGTGTGTATTTATATATACAAAATAATTATATACAGCACACACAAATAAATTATGTAAACACAGACTTTTATTTTGGATGCGATTAATCGCAATTAACTTTTGCACAGCCCTAATATATATATATATATATATATATATATATATATATATATATATGGTTTCCACAAAACTATTAGACTCCACAGCTGTATTCAACATTGATTATAATAATGAAAAAATGTTCTTGAGCAACAAATCAGCATATTTTAATGATTTCTGAAGGATCATTTGACACTGAAGACTGGCTGCTGAAAATTCAGCTTTGCCAGCAATGGGAAAAAAATACATTCAGTTTATGAGGACATAAGTCCTCGTAATCCATCTATACAGACACACTCACACACACTCACTCGCACTCAAGAGTTTAAATGTAATATTTGTACTGTAATGTTACCTGCAAAAAGACTCTTAAGACATGTATGCTACAATTTGACACATATTTGCATTGCAAAGTCTGTGTATTGTCTCCAAAATAAAGAATTTCTAAACTACTTTATGAACAGAAAGGAAGTCAAGGACAGAGTTTCATCTTAATGAAAGCGTGTAGAGGTTAGTCATTTCCTTAAAGGAGGGAAGGGCAGACGGGCCTCATTGAAATGCTAATGTATGCATAAAGGCTAAAGGGTTGATTGGACTGTGTAACATTTGCTTGCGGTAAGGAGCCTCAGAGTCCAGGGTCAGACACTGGGTGATGTGGCTCGACTGAGGACTGCCTTACATTTCCGTTCCCGCTTTTGTTTTGTCCCTTGTAGCGCAAGCTCCGGTTTGAACTCTGCGTCTCTCGTTGGCCCATATCTGCATTAAGGTACAGTAGCTCATTAGAATACGAACAAAAAAAAAAATTCAGACAATGAACTGAACAGAGATGCTATGTTTCCCTCCTGGCCACACAATGCGTATCTAGACTTGATGAGGGGGTTATCACATGATGGATGTATTAATACGCCTGAAGGGTGAAAAGGGGAGAAAGCCACAAACAATACCAGAGGCAAGATATCTGTTTGTTCTTGATAAATTAAAATTGATATTCTGAGTTCAGTCAATAATGGTTGTGGTGCCTCTGAAGATAATGATGGTGGTAGTGTCAGATATAAGAATGGTGATTAACAAGAAACTCCATGCAAATTTTTTAATCTCTTATCATAAGTATGTACATCTGCACCAACCCACACACCACACTGGCACACGTACACTTCCTAAAGCCTTTAGCGGGCTCCTTCTTCTGAGAACTGCTGCCTAACAGCCACACAAGTGGAGAAAAAACAAGGGTTGAAATGAAAGAAAGAGAGAAAAAAATGAAAAGATGAAATTACATGCTGTTCTTTCCTCTTCTAGCGTCGCTGAGAGCAGCTTTGCCACCCTCTCTTTTGTTACTTGACAACTCTGTCACACTCAGCCTTGCAGGCCTGACACACTCTCTCTCACACACACATAAACACAAGCGAGTATGCTTGCTTGAGTGCTCATGAATTCACACCAAGACAGGAGCAAAGAGTAAGTTCTATAAATGACCAGGCAATGCCGACCCTGATTTTGTAACATGAATTTAATACAATGGACATGACTGAAACTGTTCTCATTTTACAACAGCACTATGAAGAGCTCATTTAGACCTCATGACATGTCTGTTATGTTGACCAGCGTCTCATTCCACCCATTCAGGTACCTTTACTAGCCAGACGTTCCATTATATGCCGCATATTCCCATTGCAAACTGTGAAATGTGGATTTTAGCTGAATTAATTATCCAGAGTGACTAAACAAAGATAGATAGGTAGCTAAATAAGATTTGTATTTTTTATTAAAATAGACTTTTGTTCATCTTTGGAACACAAGTGATGATATTTTTAATGTGATTGATAGCTTTCTCTCCCTCCATTGACAGATATAATTAAAGTAATCCATGTGACTCCAGTGGTTTAACCTCAATTTTAGGAAGCAATGGTTGTTTTGTTAAATTGCTTTTATGTCTTTAATGCCTTTCTCGGATTTGAAAGTGGTAGTTACGTTGGTTGTCAATGGAGGGACAGTAAGCTCTCAAATTTCATTAAATATCTTCATTTGTGTTCAGAAGATGAACGTCTTACGGGTTTCGAATGACATGAGGGTGAATGATTAGAAACCATTTTCATTGTTGGGTGAACAAACTCTTGAAGTCATCCATGTATAAGTGTGTGTGTCTGTGTGAAGGAGGGGTACAGCCCACTCCAAGCTTCTTTTGTGTCTGTGTCTCTCTCCAGCTGAATGTCAAAGCACAACAAAAGGCAGTTTGTCCCTGTTGCTGTTTGTCTGGGCAGTGCTGAAGACAAAAGACTGATCTGCTGTTGTGTCAAAACTTTTACAAAGACAAAGCAAGGCTTAATTGCACACAAATGTGCCCACATTGTGTGTGTGTGTGTGTGTGAAATGCCCTCATTTTGAGCTCTCTAAAAAAGGGAAAACAGGAGGAAAGTTGAACAAAAACTAAACCGGTTGCAGTGCAAAAACCGTCTGTTGGCAGACTGAAGTTACGGGCTAAACAATGAGCTTGTAAAGCAGCTTTGTTGGGGTAATATCTGCCACAAACACAGTCATAATAATGGTGGCTTGTTTTTAACTAGTGGGGAATCTTGAGGTAATTTAAAGCGATACTCCACTTTTTTTTTTTTGGAAATAGGCTCAGTTGAGCTATTTAAACAGTTGAGTTTTACCGTTTTCGAATGAATTCTGACAATTTTCTGATATTTAGAACAATATCAGTAACCAGACAGTTTTTGGTCTCATTGACTTCCATAGTAGGAAAAAAAATATACTATGGTAGTCAATGAGACCAGAAACGGTCTGTTTACAGATATTCTTATAAATATCAGAAAATCGGCTAAATTGATTCGAAAACGGTAAACCTCAACTGTTTAACTATGGGGGAGTTGTAAAATGAGCCTATTTCCAAAAGAAAGTGGAGTATCCCTTTAAGATTAGTGCCATTTTATTTACAAATACAAATCATAAAGTATTAAAAATGAACAGTTAAAGGAGAACTCCGGCGCAAAATGAACCTTTGGTCTAATAAAACATTGGTACCTAGTCAACCGTTCTCTGAGATTTGTTTTCATGATAATCAAATGTAGAGTGTTTTATCTCTAAAAACGGTTTAGCGTATAACGCTAGTAATGGGGGCATTTACTAAGTAAAAAGAAATCGATAGTTTATACCACTAACAAGGCTCAAAATATCTTTGGAAAACAGTCTTGACAAGTCAAACCACGAACGCCGTTCATACAGTTCAGAAGTTCACTGAGCTTCATACAGTTCAGCTCACTCAGCACGTCGTTCGTGATTCAACTAGTCGAGACTGTTTTCCAAAGATGGTGCCGCCTGTATACACGAAGTGGACTGTCTTTATAAAATATCTTCTTACTAACACTTTCATTTTATGTGGAAAACAAATTGTCCAATACATTATCCTTATTAGTGTTTTACAAAATTTAAAATTAAAGAATTAATTTTTATTTATAAGTGTACTCTCCTTTTAAAGTCATGTTAGGTGTTTCTTTTTATAAATTGTGGTGCTTTCACAGTGATTCAGGTAGACAAGGTAAGTGAGGGAAGAAGAAAGAGAGAGCGAGAGAGAGAAAGAGCAGGGAAAGTGGGACAACAATAGGCCAAGGGGAAGATGTATTATACGCTTGAGGGAGATGTAAAAGCATAGTGGAATGGTTGTTTTTGTCACTGTCACTAAAAGTGAGACACCATCCATAATTCAAAATGGTCACTTTAGTCCAGACAGACAATGCCTGCATGAGAAAGAAAAGCTGAGAATGTACAATATGTTGGAAAACTCCATGAGTAAGTTTTGTACTTGCGCATTAGAGAAAAATACACGCACGTGTGTATAGGCTATGCTAAGGTTGTCAGAGTGCACGTTTGTGTGATGTCTGCATGGAGGAATTTTGCTCTTGACAAGCGTTCATCTGTTTTCCATTTCCTCAGCCTGTTTGGCTTGTTCCACTCACATTAAATGATCTCTCAATGTGTTTCCATAGTTACAGCAGCCCAATGCCTCAACACTAATGCCAAAACTTTGAAAACTCAGCCATATCAACTGTGTGTGTGTGTGTGTGTGTGTGTTTGTCCTGATAAACCCTAAATTATGGGAACAAAATATCCCCACAAAGATGGCAATGTCTTAAATTCTTGGGAGATTTGGGAGATGTCAAAATGCAGAACGGTTTCTGCGATGGATAGGTTTAGGGTTATAGGAGATATATAAAGAACACTTTGCTGTACAGTAAAAAACATTATGACTATGGAAAGTAGTCCATATGGAAAGTAGTTCCCCATAGAACATGACGACCCAACATGTTTACCAGTTGAAGAAAATAATCATTTCATTTGCACTAATCTCCTGGGGCCTCATTTATAAAACTGCATAGAATTTGTGTCAGAAGTGGCATACGGATGAAAAAGAGGTTGTGCATATACGCACAGAAATATTCAAATTTATAAAACGGTGTGCCCGCACATCCTATGCAGTTTTCGCTTAAAGGAGTAGTTCACCTTTAGAAAAACTTTTGCTGATAATTTACTCACCCCCCATGTCATCCAAGATGTCCATGTCTTTCTTTCTTTAGTCGAAAAGAAATTCAGGTTTTTGATGAAAACATTCCAGCATTTTTCTCCATATAATGCACTTCACTGGGAACCAAATGGTTCAAGGTCTAAAAGACAGTTTCAGTACAAACTACAAACTGTTCAAAGGGTTTTAAATGATTCCAGACAATGAATTAGTTTCTTATCAAGCGGAACTCATTTAATAAATAAATAATACATTTTAAGTTTTAAAAGCTCAAATGTTCGCCTTGTTCTGTACTTTGATGCAAGTCCGTGACTCAACTGTTCGAACTCGTTTATCAAAATGAACAAATCTTTTTCCGAGTCAATTTGTTGAGGGCAATTTGTTGTTTCGTCCTGACCGTCTATAGGCCTATTTCTCTTGTCTATGAGGCAAGTATCCTATATGCTGAGTTTCGGTTTCATTTGTGACCCGCTTCAGTTCTTGCAGTCGAAAATAGACTGTAGGAGCTATTTTGAGTTTAGTTTAATCTAAATTGTTTTGCTATTGGAGCACTGAAAATGTTTTGTTAGATTTAGGATCCTATATTTTTTGCAGGGACTTTTATTTTGACATTGGTGAGAATGTTGGTGAGAATGTTTGAAAAAAAAGATGGCCGCCTCTCACTTTTTCAAACACAAGAAAAGAACAAGGAAGCTGTTGGAACGTACAAGCATACAGTTCTTTACTTCGCTATCAAAACGCTATAGAAACGCTATAGAATCACAATTGAGCACTACTTGAACATTAGTTTTGACATTTAAGTTGTGCCTTTTAACCACCTTTCTTCAATCAACTACCAATTGTTTGTTGGATTACTGGAATCTTTGTCTAATACTACCAACCTACAAAACTGCCCGCTGCCTGCCTTGCTCAGCTTACCAACCTACTTACCTACCTGCTGGAATTCCATCTCATCCATCAAAAAAGGTACAATTCAAGTTTCTTTGCGTTGGATAGTTTGTCAAAGGAGTAAACCAATATGTCCCAGCTATCAGTGGTCCACCATCACATAGACTGAAAATTATCTTGTTGAAAATATTGCATCGAGTCTGGCACATTGGTACTCTTTGGATAATTTCCACATATTTGAAGAGTTCAGATGCAAAAGCCTCTAAATGCCATTTGAAATTTTCTTCTAAAATTATCATTTTTATCAAGCTTGTATATTTAAGTTCAGTAATTTCACTTAAATGACAATTAATAGGTAATCTTCATTGCCATTTAAGTTCAGTGCCTTAAAGGTAAAGCGTCAGTTGGATAACGCCCCCGGATCGCCATCTAACTGACGTTTAAGGGTACGGCGGATGTTGACGTATGGACAAAAGCGTCAGTTGTATGACGTCTTGGGATGAGACTGTGTTATATAATGTGTCCCCTTTAAATGATTGTGAATTCATTCAGTTATTACTGAAGAGCATGTATCCTGAGAAGACTTTCTGCATTTTTAAGAGCTGATTTATGCTGTACAGCATTGAATCCAGCCCATAATTTGTTGGCACATTGATTTGATCAGCTTGATTCCTTTAGTGTACCAGGCTGTAAGAAAGAGCATGCAAGTATGGTAAATGGGGAGACCGATTCTTAGTGAATTCTGAATTCCCTCCACAATGTTCAATGTTGCTGGTGATATTAGTAGAGTCTAGAGAGCTCATCTTGGTCCATCCATTGTTTAAAGGCTTGACAAGAGCAGCATTATTTTTCTGTTTGATCTTTACCGCTCTGTGTCTATTTCTCACTCGTTCTCGCTGTTCTCAGGGGGATGCGTTTGTGTATACAATGATCAGTTGAAAGATCGCTTGGAGGAAGAACTCTTTTATCATTACCGAAATGATCACAAGGGTTACATGAAAGAGCCGTTATTAGTGCTAGGATCTCTCTCTTTCACCTTGAGTGCTCACGTACAGGGTTAAAGGATGATTTGAAGGCTTTATAAAGAGATCACATGGGCGCCCACAGGTCTATCATTGTTCATTCTCTGTCTGGGTGAGTGAAAGTCACTGGGAGAGGTCAGATTTCAAAATGTATGCAGTCCCATCGAAACAACATTACGCTAAAGGAAGGGAGGGGAGTTCTGCGCAAACACTTAGAGCCCAAGGCCTTGTTCATTTTCAAGGTTTCTGTTCAAGGACTGTGTTTTACCATCCATTATACTCCAAGCATTTAGACTTACAGTCTGGCCAGAAGACTTCATTGTTTTAGAGATCCTCATGTGGCTCTGTGTGTGTGTTTGTATTATCAGTCTTTCTTGCTGTTGTTGTAAACCTAAAGCGTATTTCTTGTACTGTTGAATAATGCAAAGCCTGTCATCTCCAGGCTATTTTAATGCTCATCTTATGCTGGTATACTCTGAACGGGCTGCTTCCGGCTGCTTTTAAACTACAGTGATGCCACCTCATCATCCAGGAGTGCATTGTGCTGTTTGCCTTCAATGAGCAGAGGGGCTGCTTCAAAGACCTCCAAACATTCAGTTATTGCACCTCGAATAATTGGGGTCACTGGTAGAGAAATGAAGATGCTAGGTGAAAAGAAAGTGAAGAGTGAAAGGATTGCACCATTGCATGAATTTATACTGGCACCAAAAAGTATTTGGACTCTTAACCCTAGTAAAAAAAAAAAAAAAAAAAAAAAAAACTACACCAAAATGTATTTAATTAACATATTTACTGGCATAATGCGTGAGGCTAACTGATATACGTATTGTAATTAAACTTTATTTGGGGTACTTTATTGCACAATGCACGTTCTTAATATTAAGCCTAAAATGTGTTTTAATATCACAATTATATAATGGCAGTCTTTAAATTCAAGATTTTTTTTTAAATATACCTAAAGTATACTTGCAATAGTTCCACTTAGTAATTTAATATACTTAAGAATATCTTTAGTTGGACTTCACACTATTTCTGAATAGCATACAAGTGCATACAAAATTAGTTGTTTAAATTTAATAGACTTTATATCAGTTTAGTATGCCAAAAGTACAATTGCAGGGTATTTATATTAAGTTCATAATATGTAGATGTATTTATTTGTAGTATACTTTTTGGTACATTTATGTAAGCGGTATTTTCTTACATAAAAAGTGACATTTTAGGTTTAGTAATAGATATACAAAAAGCAAAAGAAGCAAAAAGAGAAAAGTTGGTTTGAAATTTGTGTAATGCAACGGAATTCCTACATTTGTAGTGACTTGTAATACAGTGGTGTAAAGTAATGTAGCTGGTTCAGTACCAAGCTGTTTCCAACAACACTGATAAAAATAATCTGCTTGATTTACTTAAAAAATATGATGAATTTTTTTGCATAACTTTATTACGTAGATCCAACAAGACAAGTCTTTGTTGAAACTACTTATTTTTTCTGTTTGTTGAAATAGAATTTTCACATAAAGTTAACTTAGTTTTAGCATTGCTCTAGTAATTTGTTTATGGGTGTGATCTACATAACTTTAAGAGTTCAGAATGAGTAATTTTGATTGAATCCAACAACATTTTTCATTTCCATATTACAAATTTTAAGTGGGATCTATTTTGTTTGATATTAGACTAAATGTTAATGTATTTTAAAGTTACATTTACTCATTATTAAAAACTTATCTTTTTACTGAAAGTATAAATGCAAATAGTTATTTTTTACTACTACTAGTTCAACACTGGTACTATCCCCGTGGAATGTGCTAATCAAATAGTTGACATTTTCACCATTTAATAGTAAAAACTGATAAGGTCAGTATAAAATGTTTTAAAGTATATAATAAAATATATTCACCTCACAGGTTGAAACATTGTGTACAATAGAAAATTGTGCTTTAAGGTGGTGCTAAAGGAATGGAAGTGGAACATTAAGTGGAGGTTGACAGGCTTTATTGTCTTCAGGAATATGGTAACACAATTCCCCTTCAATACTTCAAGATATGCATGCTGTGACCAAGGGTTAGTTCACCCAAAAATCTAAATTAAGTCATTAATTACTCACCCCCAAGCTGTACCAACCCCGTAAGACCTTCGTTCGTCTTCAGAACACAAATGAAGATATTTTGATTAAATTTGAGAGGTGGATCACTGCTACATAGGCTGCCTAAGACATTGAAACTTGACGGCCCAGAAAATAAATGAAGAAAATGTTGAAATATTCCATGTGACTACAGTGGCTCAAGTATAAGTTTATCAAGCGACGAGACTACTTTTTATGCGGAAAAAACAAACAAAAATAACGACTTTATTCGACTATTCCTTTTCTTCCTTGTGGGCCTGAGACGAGAGTTCAAGAGATTTCCACGACGTATGCGCGAGAACTGTGATCTTCAAGATCTATATAAACTTATACTTGAGCCACTGTAGTCACATAGAATATTTAAACATTTTCTTAATTGATTTTCTGGGCCGTCAAGTTTCAATGTCTTAGGCAGCCTATATAGCAGTGATCCACCTCTCAAATTTAATCAAAATATCTTTATTTGTGTTCTGAAGATGAACGAAGGTCTTACGGGGTTGGTACAGCATGGGGGTGAGTAAATAATGACTTCATTTTCATTTTTGGGTGAACTAACCCTTTAAACGTACAATGTCAGTCTCAACCAACCAACCAGATGTTTAACTATATTTCAACACTCTCAGTAAGGACTTTTCAATAAAAATAACCATTTACAGAATATTTTCTATACATTTGTGATTTTCAGTCATGTACAGTAACATATTCTAAGACTTTAAAGGAACACTCCGACTTTTTGGGACTTAAGCTTATTCACCTTATCCCCCGGAGTCTGATAAGTCCATACATACCTTTCTCATCTACGTGCGTGCTGTAACTCTGTCTGACCCACCCACTGCTAGCCAAGCTTAGCACAAAGACTGGAGGTAAACAGCAGTTTACCTAAGTAACCTAGTCAGTAAGTCAGCAGTCCTACTAGCATACTTATCCTAATAAGTGTCAAAATAACACCAACATTTTCTTATTTAAATGTTGTGATTTGTATAGTCACAGAGTGTTCAAATAACAAAGTCACATGAGACACAGCCATCTTCTAAGCGTATACACACTGGATACTATATTCTCAGAAGGTGAAGTACTTCTACTTCTATGCAGTGATTTTCTCACAGCACCTGAGAAGCCCCGTGGTGAGGAGCAGAGAGTTCGTTTAGAGAGTTGCGCTAATCACTCCGACCAAGTAGAAGTGATTCACCTTCTGAGAATATAGTTCCTTGTATGTATACAGTTTTGAAGATGGCTGTGCCACACATGACCTTGTTATTTGTACACACTATGACTATAAAAAACACAACATGTAAATAGGAAATGTTGGTGTTATTTTGTTAATTTTTTAAGATTAGTACGCTAGCTGGATCTGTTTACCTCCAGTCTTTGTGCTAAGCTAGGCTAACAGGGTGCGTCTGACTGTTACGGCACGCACAGAGATGAGAAGGGTATACGTGGACTTGTTTAACTCTGGGGGATATGGTGAATAAGCCAAAGTCCCAAAAAGTCCAAACAGAGTTAAACAACGATAAACAACAACGTCTGTCATACTTTTAGGCCAGTAAGCTGGATTTTGGAGGGCATGTTTTTGTTAACATCCTCCAAAAGTGTATTTTAGTTTATTTGGATAGCTTAGTTCCAAGGCATAAATAATGCCCATAAGGTATAGGTGCAAGCATGTGCTACACTGGGAATTACAAAAAGGACCTCTTCTCCTTTGATGGCTATTCCAGCTTGTTTCTCGAGACCTCCATCCCTGGCTTTGGTGACCACAAAGATGTTGAGTACAAATGAAGTGATGTCCTCTTGGATGGCTGCAGAATCGTTGTCATCACAAAACTGTGAAATATACAAGAGAGAATTTAACCTACTTTTTGTTTGCTAATGTGAAAAATGCATACAGCTCTTTGCTCTAAACAGAAATCTTTGTGGGATTACACGGTTGCTGTGGTAGATTTGTTCTATGCTTTTGTACATTTGTGCAAGCATGTGCTCGAAGAATGTGTAGTGTTGTGTAGGTCTATGTATTTTATAATGTTAACTTCAAAGAATACTGATAGTAATTTAAAAATGTGGTAGCATTGGATCTGGACGGATAACTGATAACTGTGTCGTGATTCTGCCTTCTCACACAGTGACACAGGGAGTGTCGCAATTTCGGTTTCATATCGCATATCAGCCATCATTTCTACTAAAGAAAACGACAAAAATAGTAACGCACAGTAACTTGGATAAGTAAATTTAATCTGATTACTTTTTTGGAAATAGTAGCGGATTATTGCTTGTGACTGACAAACGTGTTCAGATTTCAGTTACTTATCCAAGTTACTGTGCATTACTGTTTTTGTCATTTTTTTAGTAGAAATGCCAGCATCACTGGTCATGAGTAAGTGTGTCACATATTTGTACTGTATTGAAGTGCACTAAAACTTTCTATATAAACAGGACAACAGGAATTTTGCCATTTGACATTATAACTATACCCCCAGGTTTCTCACTACAATAAACCAATTTAGAGAAATTTACAAACCTTTATCCAGTGTAGCCTACTTGTCAGGAGAATCACCTGGTAAGGACACAGTGTTATGGTTAACTGACCAATGCACGAAACCAAAAACATAGCAAAAAATTGTAACTACAAATATAGCCTAATTAAAAAGTTTAACATTTTACTCTCTCCACAACACTGCAATTAGTTGACCTGCTTATCAGAAAGCACATTTTCTTCAGTTTCAGTCTAATTGTTACTTTGGGTTTGTTTTCCGTCGGAGCTCAGATGGAGAAGCGTGCAGCGAACCGCGTCATGCTGAACGCGGGACTATGGTCACGAGATGATTGACAGCTGAAAACCGCTCTAACCAGAACGTAAAAAACATCACATTACTACTAACAGAAGAAAAACAGAGCGCGCAAACTAAATCAATATTTCAAAAAATGCGCCCACGTTGGAGTCATTAGCGGATGCTGTCAATTCCATAGATGTGAACACAAATAAATTATAATGATATTATAATGGTTATTTGCACTATTTGACGAAAGAAAAAAAAAAGAAAGAAAGACAGAAAGTCGTTGCAACTCAGTTTTGTCATAAATAGTGGCCAAATATCCAAGCTGGAATCTTAAATCTTTCTAATATGAATCGATAGTCAGTTTTTAAAATGTTTTAACGTGTGAATTTTAAGGCAAGGAGCTGTCCGCGATCTTGTAATGTTGTCAGACGCTTAGAATAGCATGTCAGTGGTAAAACAAGAAGGTTTTGTAGATGTAAAAGAACGCAATTGCCCATATAACGTACGATTTGCCAAGGCATAACGTTAATTCTTTCGCCTCTGCACACTGAAGCGGTCTAAGCCTGGCCAATTTAAAAGATTGTTGTTCCCATCGGTCACTTAAACACAAATACATATTTTTTTAAAGAATAAAATTAGGCCCAGGTTGGGGAAAAAAACCGAATGATGTTACACTAATTTATTCAAGGCTGCTCTAAAAATCGACGTGCTTGCACTAACATTACATTATCTTATTGCTAGATTATAACGCTGGCTTTGAATTACACTAGAACAAACCATTCTATGGCCACTTGCAAAGTTTCAATTAATGTTAGACTACACGTAAAGCAACATATAACGTTAGCCATCCCAGCGTTGCCACATGGTAATCAACAGAAAATCCAAGTAGGCTACAACAAAGCAATCTTCAAATTACTTTTAAAGCCTAATTTTTGTACAACAATTGGAACACTGTAAAGAATGTACAAACCCAAGTAACACTAATTGTTAGCCTACTTTTCTAACTTTATTCTTACCTTTGGTTCAGTCCACGTGTAGGCTTCCTCTTCATTTGAAATGGGGTTTCCAGACCAGAAAAACAGGAAGGGGAGTAATTTTTTGCACTGAGTAAATTAAACAAGGAATTGTTTGTTGAGTGCGTGTATCTAAAAAGATTGGCGGGGATTACTTAGATTAATTTTGTAAGGTAAAAATATGCACATTGTCTTGTGTTTTGAACAAATGAAGATAAATTCAAAACCAGATATATTATGTAAAGATACAAACGTAACATTTTATTGTTAATATTACACATTTTAATTACATAATATTTACATGCACTCAGAATCATTTTTTTCAGTGAAGTGCCCTTGTTGTGACCAAATCATTGCTGTTTTGTCTTGTGCTGTTTAGCATGCAGATTGTGTTTTTTCCACTGGCTGCATGCTTTCATGTTGTCATGTGTTGTGTGAAGACTCGCTTATGAGTGTTCTCATTAACTGTGTTCTGGCTTGTTTTGTTCGAGCACATAGCTTATGATTGTGTTTGCTGGCCATGTGTTGTCTTTTTTATCATGTTTGGTGTGAGCACATGACTTGTCGTGTGTTTTCTTGTGCCATGTGCTCTCCTGTCGATTGTCTTACATTCCTTGTGTCCTGATCCCTATAGCCATGACGTGTCCTGCTACTAAGTCTTGTTCTGCCAAGTCAAGCTGGCGGTCCTGTTTTCCCCATAGAGTAATTTTTCGTTTGTTTTTGTTTTATTCTTTTTAACAATAAAAGCCCATTTCTCTGCATCTTTGAGTCCTTGCCTCATCCCTCTCCCCTGAGGCAATCATCTAACACACTTCTACGTTTTTTCTTGGTCTTTCATATGCAGAAAGTCTGCATGGCATTTTAGGTCTTCATTGATATATCAAGATGAGTTAAGTTCAGCTCTTACTGCTGTAAAGTTTTTGTTAATTTGACTTTATTATAGTTTTTTTTAAAGCTTTAATTTAATTTATTTTTATTAAGGAAATTGAAAAAATATGAAAATCTGTCTCTAATTAAATTATCTCTAATTTAATTTAATCTAATTTAAATTGTCTCTAATTTTCATTTTTTAAGATTTTTAATGTAGTTTTATATAATTTATTGAGTGCTGTTAGCAAGCTACTTTTCAAAATAATGAATAACTTATTTCTAACATTACTTTTATTGAATACAATTTTTTTTTCATTTATCTTTGTTTTTGTTTTAATTAATTTCATTTAACTTCAATTAAAACTATTTTGTGTTTTAGCAGTGTAGGTATAGAGAAATGCAAATGTATTTATTTAGTGGAGCCTGATTGTATATTTTAAAGTTTGTTATTAGTAGCTTGTAGTGAGGCATGTAGTTTTAAAGTAGCTTCCCCAATATTGATCTCCAAATACTAGACATAGAGGCAAGCGGGAGAGGGAGAGAGAGAGAGAGAGAGGGTGACAGAAGAACAGAGCCTTTCAAATAGTGATATTTTATTGTGTACTTATTAAGTTCCCAACCCTCCTTACTTTAAGAACACAGGGATAACACCCAAGGGACGGCTGCTACACACACCTGCATTCAGGTGCCCATCCTACTCTGTATTGCCCGGGAACATACACAGCACTTCAGGGTTCACACGCATACACTAGTCACACTGCTTTTTAAAAGCTCTCTGTGGACATGCTTAGTTTCTGGCCCAGGGGCCCGACAGACACAGATACATGTATGGTATCTTCTTTCTTCACGCTCAAAAAGAATGCAAAAGGAAAGAGGGAGTCATGTAATTTTCAATTACTCTTCTTTGATGTTCCTGTGAGCAGCAGATTTCTGATGTTCTGCCTCTAATGTTCCACATCTATGGAATCTGCTCTCATTATCTTCAGCTCATCTCACCCATCCTACACACTTACCTTCTCTGTGTATGTGTGTGTGTGCTGAAGTCTTCACACTGCATTAGGAAAAGCAGCTTGTCTGGCCTTTTGATTAAACATGCTAAGAAACGTACTCGGTTACCTAATATAACCTCGGTCCTCTTTAGAGGAGGGAAAAAGTATTGTGAAAGTTGCTAAAGTCATCTCTTCTAAAGATCTAAAGCCAAAAATTATCCTTAATTTTGGATTAATTGTCAAAGAAATGCAGCGAATAGCAGAGCATAGCAGACTGAGTAAATGTGCTCATTGGCTGTCCTGCAGCCAATGCAGCAGCCTATCGGTGAGTCCAGTGTGACGTTGCGCCCTCTATGCTTCACAGCCCGCCAAAGTGGGAGTGACCAACCTAAATAAAAGAGGGGCTCCATAGGCTGAACTATGGGTTTTTATTGACTGAAGCGAATAAGCTCAGTCTGAACTCTGGGTTTTCATTCACTGAAGTGAATAACCTAAGCCGAGGTTACATTAGGTAAACTTAGGTTCTCTTACAAGTGGTTCTGTCGTATTGCATAAGTTGCTTACGCTACGGGAAATGGGTGACACTGACCATTTAGGGTAACACTGGGTAGCAATGGGTAACACTGACCATTTAGACGCATAGAGCTGTCTTGTAGAAGGAGCTCTACACTGCAAGATCGTGGTCATGACCGCTTCTGGCAATGCAACAGGTATCCGTTCATTATGTAGAGACCAGCGCTCTGTACGGGGATGCCACACCGATCTGACCAGTTCTATGCCCAGAAAAGAGGCTGACTGGCTGGGCAGTGGCAAGCTCTTGGTCCAGTTTGACCGTAAGACCCAGGCTTTCAAGCGATGCGGAGAGCTTTGCTGAAGAGATGAAAATCAGAGTTCAGCCAGTTGAGCCCCATTTAATATATAAATTGGCTACTCCCACTTTGGCGGGCTGTGACGCGTAGAGGGCGTGACTTCATGCTGAGCTCACCGATAGGCTGCTGCATTTGCCGCAGGACAGCCAATGAGCACACTTACTCAGTCTGCTCTGGTCTGCTGTCCGCTGCACTGCGTTGACAATAAATACAAAATTGAGGCTCATTTTTGGCTTCAGATCTCGAGAAAAGATGACTTTATTCATAGCGTAAGCAACTTCGCAATACGAGAGAACCGAACACTGATCTGATACAGCATGGCCCTCATGTGGAACAGCACTGGATACGAAGCTCTATCTACCAAACAAACACATAATCATATGCAAACAAGCTTCTTCAAATGATTAATGATGAAACCTGTGCATGTGGGGGGTGGGGGTGGGGTGACTCCCCTGTATTGAAACATTCCGGAAAGGTATGAACAAATCTCTGTCTTGATTTGATTTGAGAGGCAATCATTTTAGAGAGGAGCATTCGCCTGATGCGAATATGAGTGCGGGGTTATTAAAGCTATGTCACGATGAGCTTTACCACCAACTTAAAACAGGTCAAATCAATGCTAACAGTGTTGGAGCAATATTCTAGTGCACTAACGGATGTCAGAGACACAGGGTTCTCTTTAAGTCTGTGATTTATTATCGAGTCAGATTTATTCAATCAATTAAAGGGCCATTAGACAGCTCAGAGAGAGAGAAAAACGAGTACCGACAGGTGTATGCGCGCACAAGAGCGCCTGCGTGTGTAACTGTTAATGTATCAGGATATATCAGACATATCTTAGAGCCTGTTAGTCGTATTCCAATCGATTTTCGGTGAGGTCGATCTGGTTAGTGAACATCATGGTGACTTGGATTAAAGTGTGCAACATTTTCATTTCCTCTTCTCATTTTCCCTTTCTTTCTGGAGACTGCATGAATGCTGAGCACCGAAGCATCTTCTACTAATGATTTTTCTCTGTAGCCTAAAATATGGCAGCAGATGTTGCCAATAGATGGAACGCAAATACATTACTATAATGCACTTACTCAGCTTGGAGTTCTGTTTAGAACTTACAAACTTTGGATGATAAAATGTACACAAAAGCATAGTGAGTGCTCAAACTAGAATGGATGGATGGACAAAACATTTCTTATAATATTTCTTAAAATTACATGTTCCACAGAAATCAGGCATACAGTTTTGCAACAACATGAGAGTTAGTAAATGATGCTTAAATACTTATAAATATACACAAAATAAATGTGTATTTCACACATGAATTTCTTATTCAGACAAAATCCTACCATCCAGCCTTCCCCCCTTCCTCTTTCATCCTCATCCTTTACACCAAAAATGTGTTTTTAAGGGACAGATCAATACAGAACAATGAACATAAAAAAATGTAAGATGTTAGAAAATAACCAACAGTCTTCTTTTCTGTTAACAAAATGCTTTTTTATCTTTGCTATTGCTTCAATGCTTTATATGCGCAGATTTTGCGCAATACACTGTATTTAATATATCACGACGACCCACAAGTTGCGTATTTGCGCTAAATCTCCACAGATTGGCTAGTGATTTGACAGTGTTACCCGCCAGAGTTGATTTTTACCCACATTTGTTAAATTCAAACCCTGCTTACAATGGTATCATCCAGACATCATAATCCCTTCCGAATAAGTAAAAAAAAAAAAAAAAGATAAAGTGGATAATGTCCAAATTAATGCTCCAGAGTAGGAAGAGAAACTAGAAGGAATTAACACAAATGAATAAAAAAGACAAAATGCAAATCTCCAAAAACAAGCAGCTCACTCGCCACTTACTTGCTCAATGCTCTAGCTCTCAGCATGTACCAGTGAGAGAGAGTGTCTGAGAGAGAGATGTGAGGATAATTAGCTGTCGGTTTGTGAGTGGTGATCTTCCTCTCCGCTGAAGTCTCAGTCACAGCCACATAAACAATGGAACATGAATAAAACATGGCCGACAATCACTCAAAGTGCAGTGAAAACACTGCACTGGCTTCAGTAAATATTTCATCTTCATGTCTCTGTGTGCCTTTGAGGTCTGCTCTATCCTCATTACTGCGTTTTGTTAAACATTAATGGGGCCAAGTTTTCGGAAGCTCATTTAACCTGCCCTCTCTTTCCTTCTCTCTCTCTCTCTCTCTCTCTCTCTCTCTCTCTCTCTCTCTCTCTCTCTCTCTCTCTCTCTCTCTCTCTCTCTCTCTCTCTCTCTCTCTCTCTCTCTCTCTCTCTCTCTCTCTCTCTCTAGCTCTAGCTTTTATTTTCTTCTTCCCACATTTTCCCTGAATGATAGCACCCTACCTCTACCTACTCCATCACTGCTCAGATCTGGCTTAGAAATTAGATTTCAGACTCGTTGGTTTTGCCGCCTTTTCAAGTTGAAGCACATTTGTCATCTGCTCTGTGGTTCCTTCAGAGGGTCAGAGATGAGCAGCTCTGCCTTGAAGCCATTAGCTGAGGGAGAAGGCCAGAGCTTGTGGGATGCTATTCAGTTTTTATTGGATTTTGCACAAGCTCATGCATCCAACCCTACAGGGATGCGTCAGGCAAACGTACAAAAACTCAATAATTCATATGTAATCAATGTATTCACAGCGCCTTCAGATTTAGCCATGGTATAGTATAAGGCAACGTAATACAGTAACTGTCTGGTCAATTAATATTCCTTAAAGGCTTGTTTCTGACCTTGTCTGTGGCCTTGTTGCTGTAAAGTTGACCGCACGGGAAGTTGAGCTTTGTGTGTGGTGCAGTGATGTTTTTCACATTTCACACTCATGCTGTGACTAAATTTGGGATTTTCCTCAAGGATCTCTAAAGCTCATTTGCTTTAGCAGATCTGTGGGACTTTTTTTCCCATTTGTGAATTGTTCTTGCTTGTTTATTCTCAACAAATTATCATTACAAACATTTAGTATTCCCTTATTTTGAGGGCAAAAAATAAGTAAGTAGGGAACAGAGATCACGGTTAAACTGAAACAAGCTACAATAGCTACTGTATGTCTCCATCCAATGTTGCGAATTTAACTTATGTGCAAAATTGGAGTATTACATAAAACATTTGCGAATAAAGCACCGTCTCCATCCAGTGGGGCAAAGAGAACAAAATCGTTGATTCCTGTAAACTGGCGTTAAATATCATTAAGAAAAATGGAAGTTGCTGCAGTATGAGAAGCCTCTGTATATAATAATTTTGTATATGATAAATTACTTGCGCCTCAGAGCGTGCAGATGAAACGCAATAAAGTTATCTTGCTTTCGGAGGTGAATGCCTGCTGTTTGGGAGCGCAGTAGTTTAAGACAGTTCTGGCAGGTAATTATACTGAACCACTTTGACGACAGATATTGCTCAGGCATTTCAGGATGAGCAAAACAACATTTCAGATATACTGTGCAATGAGATCTGTCCGCTGGTTGGACCAGTTATGCCATCCCATCTCAAAGTCGCATGTCTTTTTTGATGTGCATCGGGAAATTGATTCTGTAAGTGTGTTCCATCATAGTGTATGTGTAGTGCATGTTTTCTTTTTGGATAAAAAGTTTATCCGACTCAATGGATTGCATACATTTTTTATGCAGTAGAGTCATATCATATAGTCTCTGCTATTAATGAATCAGACCCAGTACATGGATACAGAACAGCAAAGGTATTGTTTTTCAGTCATCCACCTTAATTAAAACTTAGGGTTTACCTTTACACGACAACAACTATATGGTTAAAACGGAAACGTTTAAGTTTTCCACATACAGACGACACCATTGCTTTTGCGCATTGGCTGGCGCTGAGCTGGAGACAGTGCTCAGTGCTGTCGGGAGAAGTTGAGGAATGGGCTATATGCACGCATAAGTTACGCATTTGACCCAAGGCTGCTCGCCAGTTTCCGGTTGGGGAGATTAAAGCGGAGGAAAACCGAGGAAACGGGATTATGGCAGAGTCTTCAATATTTACTGTCCTCCCGTCTTTGAAACGAAACTTTCATACGTTTTGATGTAATTTTATATATAGTTATGTTTAATTTAATTTTAAAAAGAAGCATAAAAACAACGAGGAGTGTCTGTTTTTGTGACTAACTTTTCTTTAGTATAACCATGGAGTATTAAATTCAATATAAATTCTCGCTATTGCATTGGACTCTACGATCGGCGGAAGTTATCGAGCATCCTTAGACCTTCCCGGAAATACCGCCGTGCATAGAGCCCATTGACATGTTGTAAACTAACATGGCGCCGCCCATCACACATACAGCTCAACTAACGCGATCGTTATAAAGTGTTTAAACAACAAAACACGTCCACTTTCACATATTTGACAATCGGAATATCAGTGTTTCATGTTATAGCTCATACATTTGTGAATATTTTGAATAAAAAAGGAAAAATTATATAAAAGTAGATCAAAAAAGTAGATTCAGCACTTTGTTGTGGTTGCACTGTGTCATGTGACATGGTGAAATACCACAATACTTAATAGGTATTTAGCAGTTACATTGTCAAGCTTTTTTATTTACAACAAAATAAGATAAAAGCCTGCACAAAATATAATAGCATTGTAAAATAACAATATAATATTAAAACATTTACAGTAGTTCTATAAAATGGAGGTTTAGGTACAACCCCAAATCAGAAAAAAACTGGGACATTTTGTAAAATGCAATAAAATCAAGCATCCCTTATTTGAATCTCTTTTTTTTTTTTTTAATAAAGTTTTCCAATGTTTTCACTGACCAATGTAATTGTATTTTGTAAATATGAACAAATTTTGATTTTGGTGGCTTCAACACACCCCAAAAATAGTTGGGACAGAGACATCTTTACTACTGTGTCACATAACCTTTCCTTTTAATTACACTTTTTAATCATTTGGGAGTTGAATATTTGCTCAAGCTTGTCTGATACAAGACAGCCACTCAACGGTCTGTTGTCATGATTGCCTGATTCTCTTTTTCATGATGGGTCATACATTTTCCATAAGAGAAATACAGTATGTGGACTGCATTAAACAGGCAGGCGCATCCCTTCTATGGTGCAGAGTGTCTAGAAACCACTCAGTTGTGACACGAGCAGAATGAGGCCTGACATTGTCTTGCATCCCAGGAAAGATGTCAACTTGATGGCAGTCTATGTCTCTGTACAATCCAAATATATGCCTCCATGTCAATGTTACCTTCACAATAATGCAAGTTACCAATATCGCTTGCTCTGATACACCCCAATACCAGGACAGATGTTTGCTTTTGCACATGTCGCTGGTGAAAGTCTGGTTGGTCCCTTTCGTCTTTTGCAGTGAGAACTCGATTCCATTTTCTCACCAAATCAACCTGAAACATGGACTCATCTGACCACAGCAGACATTTCCACTTTCTAGACCATCTGAGATCAGCTCAGGCCCTGAGAACTCGCCGCCATCTCCACATAGAACTGATGTAAAGCTTTCTCCTTGAGTAACAGAGATTCAAGTGGCATTTATTGATGCAGCATCAGACTGTGTTCAGTGAAAATGGTATTCCAAATTACTCCTGACCACATGTGGCTGTATTTGACAGAGTAGATGGTATCTTGTGCAATGCCATCTGAGGGCTCAGAGGTCACACACATTTAACAGATTCTACTGCCTTACCCAACACAGACTGAGATTTCTCTGGATTCCCCGAATCTTGTGACAATATTATGTATGGAAGATGATGAAAGGCATAAATGCTTTGCAATCTTGCATTGAGAAATGTGATTTTTCATTTTTTGACAAATCTCTCAAGATGTTTGCTTAAAAACACTGAGAAGCACTTTTACACCCAAACATGATATCCTCAACTATTACCAGTTCACCTGCTCATTGTGGACTGTTTCAATATAGTTGGATAATCTAATTTGGATAATCTTTTCACTTTTTTTTTTTTGGTCTCTGTCCCAACTTTTTTGGTTTGTGTTCACACCCCAAGCCTCAAAATTATGTTGGTCAGTGAAAACATTGGAAAACGTTTCTTTACACTTTTGCCAGCTAATAAAAGGTTCAATAGAATAAACAAATCGCAGATTCTTGATTTTTATTGCATTTTACAAAATGTCCCAACTTTTTTTCTGATTTGGGGTTGTAAATCAAGGGTGAATGGGCTAGTTTTTGAAGTGATTTAGTTCAATTAAAAACATCAATACAAATGCAAGATTTCCTTTTCTGTTCATCATAATTAAATTTATTTCTGTTCAACTTCATTTATTAATTTATCCACAATTCATACAGTACATGAACATGTAATTAAGGTAAAAGAAGGCTTGCACTCCAAAAGTCATTGAAAACTAAACTGCGTTCTCTTACGAGAGGTTCCTATGACTTGTGCCGAGCCGCACTCAGCAACGGGGACCGCCATTTCATATGCATTTCCTGCCTGAAAAATTAAAAACATACTTTAAAAGGAAACATGAAAAAGGAAATGGAACGTTAAAAGGAAAAAAAAGAAAGCAAATGGCAAGGGGAAAGCAAACACAGTGCTTCCTCTCTATCATATCATTCAATGACAGACCTGTCCACCTGTCTGTTGTTATGCTGTGAACTGACACTTTCCCTTTCACGAGAGAGGTTTCTGATTTCATGCACCAATTAATGAGAGGGTCTCAGGGTTTAGACTCTCTGTCACTCTTTATTTATTCTATTTTGGTTTTAAATGGAGAGGTGCACCTTCAGTCACTCCAAAGCAGTATAAGGTGGCTTTACGTTTCTGCTGCAACTGTCACTTTAGATTCCAATTAAAATACATACTCAAATGCACACATACTCTCGCCTTCTTGCATGGGCCATTAACCTCTAATGTAAGGCCGCCTGAGTTCTGCATACTTCAATGATTTTGCTGAAAGATATAATTGCACATTTGAGACATTAGTGGGGGATGCTAACCACAAAGTGCTGCCACTGGAATATTTTCCTGCTGTCACATTTACTTGAAACTTGTCCGTTTGAACTCTACAGGAACCTGCTCTGAAATGTACTTGGGGAAAAAAAAGATCCATTTAAATTGTTGATCTTTTAATGACTGCTTTTGGCCTATATACAGGTTGTTTTCAGCAGTTTGTTAGTATATGTGAATATATAAATATTCAAAGATTTCTACAATAATGTCAGTATTAATGGTAAGGTTAATGTTATTATTTATTCATATTAACATCATTTTAATGGTTAACAATGTTCATATTTATTTATTAATATTATATAAAATATCCATGCTTTCAATTTACAAAGACTCTCATATAGTGTAACAAGTAAGGAATAATTGACGACAGGCCGTTGAATTATTTGAAAAATAATGCACAACCGAGGTGGTAATGCGGTCACGACGTGAAGCGGATGTGCATTATTTTTCGGATAATTCAACGGCCTGAAGTCAATTATTCCGCTTATACATTCCTCAAAACATTGTTCAGATGATGCATATCAAGACGTTTGTCAAGTTTGCTTTATTTATTAAAATTAAACTGTATGTGTCCATTGATTGTGAAGTTAGACATTGAAAATTGCAGATCAAGTGCATGGGATGAACTGTATCCTATTTTCCGTTAATACAGTTAACTGCGCGCATGAACAGTAATGCGGTCAAACCTGCCTGAAACTACTTTAGCCGTGCGTTTCCCTGAAAATAATTGCACACCTTTAGAATGTTCTCAACCAATCAGAATCAAGCATTCAACAGCCCTGTAGTATAAATGTGCATACAGTTAATAAAGATGCTGGATATATTTCGATTTCTGCAAGAATTTGAATGGAAACATTTATGCTTTGGTGCAGATGAAGGGGTACTTGAGCGTTACTGGCGTTACTTACTTTTGGGGCACTTGAGAAGAAAATATTTGCGAAATAACAATATAGAAAATGACAAGCTAGTTTTTTGAATTAGGTCTAGCTATTAGATCTGAATCAAAAACTGGGTCTGTGGGGAAACTCTTTCCAGGTTAGGTTTTTTTGAGACGAGATGTGTCTTATGAATGAAGGATACCAAAGAAAAGGAGAATTTACAGAGCCCGAAGGACATTTTAAAGGTCAGAGAAAGTGTGAGACAGGCAACTGTGCTGTTGCGTCCCGTGAGGGTATGGAGTGTTTGGGGCGATAAAGGGCAAAACATTTTCCATGCATTAACTCTGTTGTAGAAAAAAAGGGCTTTAATAACCATGCTTTGTTTGGATATTCTTGGGCATGCATGAAGTCTTTAATGATTATGAACTTGCTCTAACCCTTTGATCTGGCACAACTTGACTATTCCAAAATAGAAAAAAAGCCACCACAAGACAGCAGAGTGAACAATTAACCCATGGTTGCTCAGAAGTATTGCCAAATCCGCATAACCTCAGGGGTCTTAAAGCAAAGAGGAGGGGGAGGGGGGTTCATTCACTCCTTCTATTAAAGCTGGAGATGTGGAGAAGCCAGACAGCAATCCAAGCAGCCCCCCTGCCATCCTCCATCAACTGAGCCAGGCCAGCGCGCTGCCAGATGTGAACATTTCTCCTCTCCCAGACAAAGGCTGCCTTTCAGCCCGGCCCCTCTGAGAGCCAGTCCCAGTTCTGCTTGTGTGAAAGTCACTGCAAACAGTGGATCTGACCCTAAACTCTTGAAGCTGAGAGAAAGAAGAATAGCGACAGTGAGAGAGGGGAAGGATTTCAAGTTTAACCAGCTAGTCACAGGGACTGACACACACAACAGGGAAAAAAATGAAATGAAAGAGAAGTCAGACAGCACAGAGATTAATTCATATCTGATGGAAAGATCTGAGCAGGTAATGCATTGTGCCGAGGTGAATTTCTCCAGGATTTCCTCGAATAGATTTATCTGGAGTTTTCGTGTCAATCCAGTGGATGACTGTTATTACTGTGGAGGAAAGTTTATAATTTATTATTCATTTTATCACACTCAATTATGAATGCTGTAGTATTGTAAAGCACTCGACCGCTGGTCACTCAACACGGAGAATGTTAGGACACAGCCATAACTCTAGACGCTGAAGAATGGGAGAAATGTAAATACGCTGTCTCCGAATGTTTAAATTAAACCATAAATAGAGAGGTTTTGGATGAGTGCCACTGCTAAACCAAGATATTAATGTGCAACAGCTGAGGTTTTAGTTTGGACTTGGGTTACAACATTTTTGCAAAACACGGATTCTTTACTAATTTATTGAAATTAATATTCACCACCAATTGCAAGATATGCATATGTTTTTACTGAAAATGCAAAATGTTTATTATTACTATGCCAACTCAATGAGCCTTATTGGATCAACTGGATCAATGTTGGATCAGTCATAATCCAGTATGGCTCCTTATATGGCATATTTGGCAAACAGTGGTGTGTATTAATAGTGTGCTGGATTTTAATATATATTTTTGTCATTTGGGATTTTGTGGCCTGTGCACTTAATAACTTTGTTTTTGAACTTTCATAAAGGGGCTGAGCATTTACAAATATTTAAATTCTGCCATTTTATCACCATCATGTCATTACAGACCAGTGTTATTATTAACAAAAATCTAAACTTTTAAAAATAATTTTATGTTATTTAAAATAACGCTTAAATAAAATTAAATTAGTTGACTTTGAAGTATTAAAATGACTAAAAACATAAATAGAAACTTTAATATAAAATAAAAAAGACAAACAATTACAAAAAATGAAAAAAGCACATAATCAAATTATTCAAACTATCTAAAATTAAAACTGATATTATAAAAATAAGTCCAAATGTTAATAATATTATATGCTATGTTCCATGCTATCTTTCTTATATGGAAAATCATTGACTTTTGTATGGACATAAATGTTGTGCCTCTTTGTGCGTTTGGTTCCCTGTTACCGCGTCTCCTTGTTTGTGTTCATTTATATCATGTCCCTTGTTATCTTGTTTAGCTTGTTTGCCCTTGTATTTTAGCCCTGTGTTTCAGTTCAGTCCTTGTGAGTTATTTTGTTGTCACTATCATTGTTGGTTGTCCTGTTTCTGGTCTGAGTCTTTGTAGTGTTTTCAGTTTATTGAATATAGTGTGCTGCATGTGGATTCTGCTTCCTCCTTGCTTCAACCACATCGTGACAAAAAAAAAACACTTTATCAGAATATCTACTAATTTCTTTCTCAAAAGCATGAGGATTTAGTAAATGATGACACAATTAAAAATTTTGTGTGAACTGTCTCTTTAAATGCTAGATATTATGGGGTAATCCAGTAAAGAGTTTGAACGAATGTAGCAATCAAGAGAATCATATCTGGGTCACAGCTGTTGTCCTCCCCCGACCAGAGATTCCATCCTCTCGTCTCAAGTGTTTGTTTTTCAGACTGGAAAAATGACCCATCCTGTGTGCCATAAAGGACCCCCATCTCACACACACACTCACGGTCCCCACAGCACACTTAACCTCCCGCCCAGTAACCTTTTCACCCAAGAGCGTGGCACGTCAGATGAAGAACTTGCTTTCCTTCTTTCAGGCACACACTCCTAGCAGGAAAACTAAAGTAAAAAGGATCAGGGAGATCCAACGGAAAGGAAAGGATTGAAAAAAGAGATGAAAGGAGAAGAACAGAGAAAGGGAAAAGACCATTTTAGGGCTTGTGCTCTCTGAGGGATAATGCTCCAGATGACCAGAGCGATGGACCAATTCTCTCCCCCACCTTTGTGGCTCTCTTCTCAGGCTGAGCACACTACCATATGGCTTCTCACCACACACTTCGACCACAAAACCCAACTAATATCTACAAAGAGCACACACGCACACAGTTTGTGTTCACTTTTACACACATTCTTGACCTGGCCTACTTTCTTGCGCTACATTGGTGCTTATTTCTCCTTGTATTTTGAGCACTTTGTGTAAGTGGCAGTATTGAAATATTGATATTAACATTGAAAGTTCAGCTCAATCAACAGCATGTTGATTACCACAAAAAATAATTTCAATTTGTCCTATAAATCTGGGTTACAATGAGACACTTACATTGAAAGTGAATGGGGCCAATCCATTCAGCTTAAATGATACATTTCTACCAATGTTTTACAAGCTTTTTATGTATTTTCGAACATAAGAGCATATATATATATATATATATATATATATATATATATATATATATATATATATATATATATATATATATAACAAATCTTACCGATCCCGAACTTGTAGTATAAGTGCACTTCCTATTGTACTGAATATTAGAACATATACATATGGCTTTCAAGTTCTTTCCTGAAGTTCGGTCCTCCCCCTCACATTCCTCTTCCCCCACGGGTTGGTGTGGGTTAATTCATCCCTTATTTTAATAGCAAGAAGAGAGAGAGAGGAGGAGAAAGGGAGATCAGGTTTCTTACAGAGCATACACAGCAGCTGGCAAGCCTGAGTCCTGTGCCATGAACAAAAGCGCTCGCCTCCCCTCTGTCCTTTATCATCCCTTGTTCTCTATCCCTCACCTCTCCATTTATTCTGCCTTTATGATATCCTCCACCTTTCCTTCTCTCACTTCATTTCATTCTTCTTTTTTAAACCTCTGCCTATTTCTCTCTACTCCAATTTCAAGTTCCTCCTATCCCTTTCTCTCTCTCTCTCTCTCTCTCCCTCAGTTTTCAAAGGTCTGCTGTCATGCTTCTCAAAGGAGAGCTGGAAAAAATAGCCCTCTGTAAAGGCCACAGCCACACGCTTGCACACACACTCATATAAGAATACATGCTAATTTAGTTGGGAGCTGAGAAACAAAACAGGATATTTGTAGGTGTTTTCAGCTTGGAAATTGTTTTGTTCAATTAACTGCTGTGCGTGGCCACGTTATTAAAGAGAGTGTTGGCAGAGCGTTTGAGAAAGCTGTGGGCAATATGCATAAAACTCAGAAAAACAGCACTAAATAGTCTGGTAAAAAAAGGACCTTTTTAAACCACACAATACTCTAGCTTAAGGGAGAATGCTTCATAATATCCAATCTATTTTACATCTTCTAAAATCTTCTAATTCAACATCCTTATCCTCCTCCACGACTACCACCTCCTCTCTCTCTCTCCTGCGCACACTCACAAAGTTGGTTTAGGCCTGCGACACACAAGACAATTTTAAAATCTTAACCAATTTTTAAAATGTGGAAGATCACACACTTTCGACCTGTTTTAACATTATAATCCTCCAAACGCACACACTAGAAGTTTCAGCCAGACCGCGTCAACACACTCCTGCCGATTGTAATAACGGTTTCACAGTGGCAATTCCACTGACATGAGATCTCATAGAACTCGAGCGATCAAACGTGACTTTAGAAGAAAAACAAATATGGAGGACGATTAACGTCGTCTGTTTTGTACCAAAAGACAAAAAAATGAGAAAAAAATATGATCTTTCTCAACACTCCACTTTTGTGACATGTTTGTAGTTGCCATTTTTTAGCAATAAAAGCATGCAACATCCGGTTGGTGAAGCTTGCCCGTTCTCACTGGCTATTGCGGGTATACCGTTGGAGGCAGCCCGATCAAGAGTCGTAAATGTTGTAAAAGCAGTAAAATAATCCTAATTTTGGACAAAAAGTTACTGTAGTTCTGGCAATCCTCGATTCCGCACAGCATTGAGCTTTAATGTATTTGGTGCTTGGCATGAACAATGCTTATACTTTCGCTTTTGATGCGAACTTGTACAGTTGCTCTAAAATCACTTTTCGGAAAAAAAGGGAAAATTTACCATTTTTACTGTACCTTTTTCTTTGCATACGTATGTGCGTGTGTGTGTGTGTGTGTGTGTGTGTGTGTGTGTGTGTGTGTGTGTGTGTGTGTGTGTGTGTGTGTTTTAGACAGAGAAAGAGAGTTGACAATGCTTTGCCCATGAGCAGTGTTGGGTGTAAGGCATTACTACTTAATTGCTGTCATTTAATTACCTTTCCCTTGAAAAATGAAAGTGATTACTCTTTTTATCTGTCATTTAATTACAGTTACGTCTGATGTAATTGCTTGTATAGACTTTTGATTGAACAATTGTATAAAACAACCAATTTTATAAAAGAAGAACTTCTAAAGTGGTAAAATGTATGTTTTTAATTTAACCTCCCTTATACTTTGGTCAGTTCAAGAATAATTTATTACATTAAAGTTAAAAGAGCAGTTATATCCTTTGTTCATCTTGTCGCAGTTGACATGGAATTTAGAAATTAGTAGTAAAATGCAGTAGTAGTTTTTTTTAGAGAGGTTAGTAATCCAAAAACACTTTTTTTTGGTCATTTTATGTTTTGATTTGTTTATGCATTTTTGCAAGTTTAGCTATATGTTTTTTATTATTATTTGCTTTGCCACATTTGTTTTGTTTTTCGGTTTGTAGTTTTGTTATTGTTTCTTCTTTTTCTCTAACCTGGACAATATCTGCTTCCATTGTAGTTGTTTTATCTCTCTCTCCTTTTCTCTCTCTTACTCTCTATCTTGACAGACAGTCATCAAACAGCTGAGGAAAGCAGATCTGACAGACCTTAAATTGATACTTAAAACGTAAGACTTCATACTTTAAAGAATCTTAAAAGGCTGGTCAGATGAATATTTCATAACCACCAACCAGGGTCAAAAACCATCTCTCGCTCGTTCTCTCTCTCTTGCTCACCCTCTGCCTGGTTGTTCACTGTGCAGCAACAGTGAGCTTCTGTTTAATTAGACTGTAACATCTGTGCTGGGGCTTGAAAGCAGGACAGAGTCTAATACTGAGAGAGCTCCAGAGGCACGTACGCCAGGAAAAAATAAACCAGTAGACCATGGGGTGCATAATCACTTTTGGGACACAAAACACGTTTGGGACACAAACAACTTGCTCCATTTGTTCTAAACTCTTTGTGATATAAATGTCACTTTTTTTATATACCTCATTACACAGAATGGCAATCCTTTGTCTATTCTTGGGCCTCTTTAGCTGCTGGCCATGAGGTGGACTTAAATGGACAATAAAAACTATGTTTCTTTGTAAACTGTTGCATCTTAATTTGACGCAGCAATTGATCCCTTTCTTTTAATGCACTTTGAGAGAGCTTATGTTGCATTTTACTGGATTTGAAAACTAGTATGCTTTTACTCCCATTCTCTCTTGTTGAAGAACAAAACTCCCTTGTCATGCGTCTTTAGAGGGGTTTCTAAAACAATATTTTGATCTGTTTTCTCTATTTTTTCTCTGCAAATATAGTGCCATGTTCAGACAAGATCTGTCATTATTAGTGTCATTATTGCGTTTTCTATTTAAATTTGTCCTTCAAAAAGATCAAAGAACTAACACTTCATGGAGCAACACCCATCGGTGATGTGCAAGGTGTGAAATCATTCCTATCACTTCTCCCTCATACACCCGCAGTCCACTCCTAGCAGACCCAGAGATGGCGGCATTTGCAGTTGGTCAGCTGTGTTTAGGATGATCTGAGACAGGGTGAGTGTGTCCTTGCCCCGAGCTGATCTTATTGATTTAAAGAGAACCAGACTTCAAAAAAAGATGAAGACGGGCACTGATGCCAGTCTCATATAATCAGCATCAAGCCTGCGGCACATTCAGTGTGAAAGATCATCACTGTGCAAAACTAGCCTCTCAATACAGACACGCATCTAACCAGATTTACCTGCATCAACACTGTTAGACATGTGTTGGGTCAAGATAGTATTAAGCTGTTTTATTGACCGCTGAACTTTGAGATATTGCTGTTATACCGGTTAGGGACTTGTTCATTAATATTTAAGCTACACACCTGGGGTGTGTGTATCCCAAAGGGTACTTATTATTTTTTCACTTATAAATACTTCTCCCAGTATTTAGCTTCATATCAGAGAGAGGGAGGTGGTCCTAAATGGTTCTGTCTCTCAAGTCAACACTGGAAAGCCAGATTTATTATTGCGAATCAGTTCAAGCTCTCTTTCTCTCTCATACAAACTGTCCGGTTCATTCTAGTGAATCATTTAATTTTAGTGAATCAGTTCTTGTAAACAGATTCACGGATTCGAGTCAATAGTACATTGAATTTTTATAGCAGAATATTTTGTTAATATAGTCGACTCTACAAATAGAGAGTACTCTTTTTTATTATTATTATTATTTAATTTTTGTGTTAATTTATCAGTACAAAATGTTTTCAACCTAATTAGGATGTTCATTCATTTAAAAATTGTTTTGCATCTGCAACTCTGATTCAATTATAATATACATCATTGGATGATGTACCAATGATGAACCCTCTACCTTGGAACCCTCTAACTTGGGTTACACTTCATTTTAAGATGTCATTGTTGCAGTGTAATTATATATTTAAGTACTGAGTAATATTAATTAACCACATGTACTTATAGGATTAGGGTTTGGTTGAGGGTTAATTGCATGTAATTATGCATCATTTACTGTTATTATTATGGTAAGTACATGTAACATATGTAAGGACAACAACTTCTAGTTTGACAATCTACAGTTTCACTGTTTATATATATATATATATATATATATATATACATTTTTGTAGATCTTGTTTTAGAATGAATCGTGTTGGATTAATATTAAAAATAATCCAATTTAATTTCTGCATTGAGTTGATGGTGAACTTGAAACTGATGGGGCTGTGGGTGCACATAAGAAGGAAATGCTCTGCGTTCAGCAATACAAAATGCTCATTTGATTTATTTGCGCATTTGAACTTGGAGCATGATCTTTATTTGGTACTCTTGGAGAGATCTATCAGGGAGCCTTGGGATATCTGCTCTCATCTCCCTTTACAACAATGGCTCTCTCCTGAGAGTAATTAGAAGCTATAAACCACAGCTATCTGTACCAGCAGGGGCTCAGATGAGCACTGTGTCTCCAATAGGGACCAGACTGAGACAATCTGTGATCTCTCTTCAGAATCACCAATGTGGACTGGGCTTTGAATAGCTATAAAAAGTTCTGAGCACTTGCATAGGCATGCAGAATTAAATCAGAAGTCTTAAAGTCAACATGAAATCATAACATTACTTTTTTCTTTTTCCTTTTTGGTTACACTTTATTTCGATAGTCACTTTAGACATTCTACTAATTATAAGTAACTTTTCAACTACATGTCAACTAACTCTCATTAGAGTATTAGTATATTATAGTAGACTGTTAGGTTATGGTTAGGTGTTAGGGTTTGGGTTAGGAGAATAAGTTTACTTGATGTCGCCAAGTTACTTATAGTCAGTTGAATGTCTGTTGGGGGACCAACAAAATAAAGTGTTAGCAGATATTAAGCTGACAGTCTACTAATACTCTAATGACAGTTAGTTGACATGTAGTTGAAAAGTTACATATAGTTAGTAGAATGTCTAAAGTGGACTATCGAAATAAAGTGTTACTTTTTTTTTTTTTTTTTACATAAAGCAACTGCCATCAACACACATACTTGCGTACTGAGGAAAAGACCTTCCCGAGGAGGTGTTTTGGCAGTAGCAGCTGATGCCAGGGCAGAATTAGCTAGAGAAAGAGTGTGTCTTTCTGGAAGTCCAGAGGCACCAGAGCAGTTGGTGATAATCCCGCTCTACTTTCCATAGGCTACAACACAGTGTTTTGATGTGCACATATCTTTATCTACACTGACATTCTCCAAACAGACACAGTGTCCAGAGACCAGCGGCTGGCTCTGAAATAACCCCTAAGTTGGAAGTGCTACTCTAATTATTAACTCTGCACTGAGGGAATGCTTGGCATAGCAAGGGGAAAAACAATCCCAGACTGACTACTTTAATGAACTTTTTTTTTCCAATGGCCTACAGGAAGTCTTAACTCCATTTAAAACTGGTTATATAAAAGTTGTACACACATATTAAGGTTTTCTAATGTTTTTTGAAAGTAGTCTCTTAATCTCCCCCCAATACAGCATTTGTTTGATCAACAAAAGAGTAAAAAACAGTAATGCTGTGAAATATTACAAATATTACACCTGTTTTCTTTTGTAATATATTTTAAAAATGTAATTTATTCCTGAGATGGCAAAGCTGAATTTTCAGCAGACATATTGCAGTCTTCGGTTTCACATTAATAGTAATGATACTTTTATTTATCAAAGGCATATTAAATTGATTTGATTAAAAAAGTAAAGACATTATGAAATGAATAAATATTACAAAAAAAATGTATTAATAATAAATTTTATTCATCAAACAATTCTGAAAAAAAATATCACCATTTCCACAAAACATTAAGCAGCAAAGTGTTTAACATATTAATAATAAGAAGATATCTATCTTTAGTACCAAATCAGCACTTTAGAATGATTTCTGAAAGAGCATGTGCCACTATGACTGGTGATGATGGAAATTCAGCTTTGCCATCACAGGAATATGTAACATTTTAAAATACACTCAACACAGAAACCAGTTAATTTAAATTGTAATACTATTTTACAATATTACTGTTTTTACTGTAGTTTTGATCAAATAAATGCAAATATAACGCATTTCTAGAGTGCTGAAACCATCTTCACCAGCTGTCTTCAGTGTTTGAAAGTCATCTAGAGGATAATTAGAGTGGTCACTGTTAACACACAGAAATCAGTGTAAAAATTAAAAGGTAAAAATCTCCTAATTACACATCACAGGGAGGTGCAGAGACATACGGTAATTTCCTGTAATCTCCACGATGGCACAATCAACCCAATTGCCACAATCAAAATGAATCCAGCCGTTATAATTATGAAGTCTTTTCGGAAGGATATTGTTCATGATTTTAGTGCTAATGGCACATCTCGCCTCTGAAATTATTAGGCAAAAGAGAAAAGGGAGAAGAGAAGATAACATGGGCGGAAAGCAGACATCGAGGTCTGGGTGGGTTTACAGGTGACCTGCAGACTCTGGGTAAAATCCCATGACCCACTTAAACAACTTTCTGCTTCTAATTACATAACTCAGCAGAGGACAGATAACACAGAATGAGAGGACTGGAAAATCAGCTTGATGATGTTTGCTGGTAATTTGTGTATTTACTAATGCCGCCTGAATTTTTTCATGACAAATTATCCTCCAGTCACCAGGGAGACAAGTCAAAGTATCATCTCTTTCCTCTAATGTTGGAATGAGTATTTTAATTTGATTGAAAAAAAAAGAAAGAAACATAATTTAGTTGTTTTTCGGTGCACTGGCTTGAGAAATTACAATAAATAAAGAAAGAAAGAAATGAAGAAAGAGGTCCCCAGTTGAATTTTAATCACAGCTGTATTATAATCATTTCTGCAACAAATTTGAGATCACAATAACCAAGGGATGTAACTACGTTCTCTGGAGAGTATTGCATTATTTCCAATTTATATATTTTAAGTTCTGCATATGTGTGTGCAATTTTTTTCCCCCATTTTTCTTTATGATTGTTCGAATAACATGACATGACAACTTCTTAGAAACTAACTCCCCTCCCCACTTCTGTAGCTGCTTCCTCAGTAAAGAGTAAAAAAAAATCAATAACTTCTTTTCTCTACTTCTCTCCCCCAGGAAACAAGGTTTCGAGTGAGCGATTAAGGAGGTTTAAGGTTCCACAATGAGTGTAGAGAGTGAGCACAGACACACAGCTGGTCTACTAAAGACAGACATCTGTCTCTTAGTGACAAAAGGAGGGATGGGTACTGAAGGAAAGAGACTGATTAATTCAAATCAATGTTTGATTGACTGAACAATTATTTTCCCGTAATTCAACAAGAGGCATGTTTTATAGATCAAGGCTCCCATGAAGTAATTTAAACTTAATGGGATAGTTCATCCAAAATAAAATACAAATCTGTCATTATTTACTACTTTACTATTCATTTCAATAAGGCTTTTTTTCTTCCAAACACACAAAAGATATAACTCGTTTTCGCCAATACTCTGGGTCCAAAACAGCATTGGAGCCCACTGTGAGAATAAAAAAGAAGTTTATTTTTGTGTTTCTCAGAACAGGTAAACATAGAGGAGATGCAGGAGGCTTTGCTCTCATTCATTTTAAGCAAAGGCTTAATTTAGAGTTTTGCTCTATTTTTAAGTTTTAATACTATGTTAACTTGTTTATCACGTCTACACAGTGTTGCAGAGGAGTTGCACAGGCTCTGAATAAAGTGTGTGCGTAAGAGTTAAACGAAATTATACTGGATTGAGGAAGTGCGTGATTATAGCAATTAGCAGCGTTTCTCCTTTTCTCTCTACGAGGTTCGGTTTTAATGTGACAACTTGTTTTTAAATTCAGAATAAAGCTACATTTGTAGTGCTAACAGTTTTGCTTGAACAGTATATTGAATGCGTCCATGCAAAAGAATCTGGAGATAATCAACACATTTAACTAAATTATTCATACATTTAAATAAAGTATAGAAGGACTATACTAAGAAGGATCAATGAAAAAGGCAGGTTCCTCACTTATTGTGAGATGATTCTCTCTTAGTCATGTGGCTTTGGCATTTAAAGAAATGTAATGACAAATCAAGGATGTTAAGAGGCTAAAAGCAGGTTTATAACCTGCCCCATTGAAGTCAACAGGGTTAGAATTTTAAAAAGTGGATAACACGGTGTGGCAACAGATTTTTGTCGTTTTGTCTGTACTGACAGCGCTCCAAATGTACAAAAAATGAGCTCAATGTTAAAATTCTCCTTTAAAGAAAACTTATCATCCAATTTGTTTAGCGAAACTCTGCAGTCAACAACCTGATTAAAACTGAGATGATTCCAGATTATCTAGTATAATGAGCTTCTCTTTTAATGCCCTGGTCCTGTTTCCTGATAACGTCAGATCTTAGCTTCGAAAAGGTTACTTTTTTATCTTCCCAGAAATGTTGTGGTTGAATGATACACTAGAGTTGCTGTGTTCACTATGTCGACATGTTAAAATGTCTATTGCTTGTCATTGTAATTTCATTAGAACCTATAGTTTAAAAAAAACTAACCTATTTAACCTATCTACATAAAATTCTTATTATTTTGTGCACAATTTTGGCCCACAAATACACGAAATCGCATTACTGTACAGCAATACATTCCCATCCACCTCTCTCAGTTCGATTTTCACTACTGCAAACCAATGACATGACATCGACAAGCATCTGCTAATTGCCTCAAAAGATGAAGAATAATCGGTGATTTCTTCCAGATTTAATCGTTTTCTTTGTACTATAGGCCTAGCTTGCAAAAGCACAGCTAGAGAACAGATGAGCGCTCAGTGTGGAGCCAAAATCAGCGCTATACTAAAAACCCCTCAAATGGCATTCGGAAAGAGAAAACACACACGCATTCACATGCTCATTTTCTCTCTCACTGTGTTTACAAGCCTTAATAGCAGTGAGCGTGTGAACACACCACAAGGAGGACTTTACAGCCTAATAAAATGTAGCTTTGGCAGAAAGGCAACTTTTTGGAGTCTCATTATCAAGTACAAACCCCAAAGTAGCCATGATCTTAAGACCATAACCAGAACAGACTTAGCTGAGGTAATTAGTGCACCGGGTAAACACTCATGGGGAATTACTCCATCCAGCACTCTCAGTTTGGAGCGATGCAGCTTTGGGTTGAACTCCAGGGCTCCTGAACAGCGAGGATTTATCACAGAATTGGTTCAGTTGCCTTGAAGCGTTCAACGAGAATGGTCAGGGAATCTGTAATTAAAAGGCAAGATTGGTTGAGGCCACAACTGAAACTAGCCATGGGCATTAATTGAAGATTAACACGCTCTGGAATATGAGGTTGTGCATAGTTGAAATCCAAATAAAGCGGGGAAGGTTGCAGAGAGGTGAAGTGAGGAAATAAAGCATTTTTTTTCCATGGAAAATACATGTTATGTGTTGAAAAAGCAATCGTCAAGTCTCAGTGCGGGCGAACCACAGTAGGTCTCATTAGCTGTTCTTAGTATAAGTGCTTCCCTCCACGTTACACCCCTCTATGACAACACCATTACAGCAGCGCTGGTGATAGCAGGAGACACCTCAAACGCTTGCTTCCCACCCCCTCCCTGCCAACTTTCCCCAGGCTGTCATTCAGGAGTAAGACAAAAGGAAGGAAGGCTTTAGAGAATGAAGGCAAGAGCTCCGCTTCTGTCGCTCTCCCCTCAGGCGGAGAGGGTGTAATTCAGTGTGAGGCGATGACACAGCCTCCCTTCAGAGCAGCATGCAACAGAGAGAGCGCTGAATTTCCACACAGCGCAACTTCGCTTCATCCACGACTCAAAGCGGCTCTGTACTTCGTGCAATACAGCTCAACATGTGGTATAGCTCTGTAGAACAGAACTGCGAGACTCTCGGAATGAGTGAGAAATGCAATGGGATTGCGTTTATTGAACTTATTAAGAGAAGATTGTGCTTTGGTTGCACTAGTTTTTGACATTTGACGTGTTTTGTATTTTGTTTATCGATTTTAGCTTAGTTAAATTTATCATTGAGGGAGGGAGCGAGAAGACAACTAATAGTTTTAGAAGTCTTTGAAAACCTACAATGATGGGTCTGAATTTTGAAAAGTATTTTTTTTAATAAAGGGTTTAGTTCAGACTCATTTACTCATTAACCTGCTTACCACTCCTTAACAACAAATTATATTTTGAAGAATGTAACCAAACAGTTTTGTTCCCCATTAATTAAGTAAGAATGTAAGTAAAATCACTGTAAAAAAATATTTTCAAGATTTGTTATCACAACATTTTTTACTTTTGTCAAATCAACTTAAATAAATTATTTAGTTCAGATAACTTATTATTTTAAGTTTCTGATGATTAAATCAATCTTCTTTGTTGTATTAACTCACTTTTTCCATTTCAATCAACTTAAAATTTTAAGGCAACCAGGTAACTTATTTTTTTAAGTTAAACTAACAATATTTTTTTTACCGTGTATTTATATAGCACCTTTCACACACAGCTGGTATTTAATCCAATCTTTTTAAATCAAACTTTGTAAATGATTAAATAATAGATATTTTTCAATACAATTTTCATTCAAAAGAATATGTTTGGTAGACATTTAATTGGATGTAAAATACTTGATAAACAAACAAAAAAAAATAGTCATGGATCGTTCAGCTGATGAAACAATGTGAAAATATGTCTTGTTACTGATTTTCAGGGGGTTGAAAAAGCATTTGTCGTGAAAATAAAAACATTCAGATTTTCTTGGAACTTATGACTCTTTAACATTCAATGAGGGTATCACTCAGAGCGGCTTATAACTCTGTACAGCAAAATTCAAAATATAGTACATCTAAAACAGATCCCAACCGTATCTTATTGCATTCTGCTCATTCTGTGTGACACAGAATTCTTCCACAAATGGTTGGGGTCACCAGATATGGATTCTGTCAGAGGCCGGGGGAGTGTGTTTGCTGCGGCATAGTGGGGGCTAAATAAGGACGGCTCTTGGGACAGGACAGATGGCCATCTAACTCAGATCGTGAAATGGGGTATTGAAAACATTCCTCGAGTGTATACACTGTTGTGACCTGCTTGCATGCACTCACATCTCACAAACACATAGATTGTGGAGAGCCGCTTTGGTTTTAAGAGTCAGATGAGTTGAATTATTAAGAGCTATAAAAAGAAATACTCAAACTCTCAGCAACTCTTCAACGAGAGCGAAACAGAGAGACAGCTGAACATGCTGTCAACTATCACACTTCCTCTTTATCAGTATCAGATACTGACGTATTTTTAATTAGTTTCAAAGCAGGAGTGCTGGAATCTTGTTAAACTGGATTGAATGTGTTTGCAACAGTGTGAACATGCCACGTGTGCACAAACTCACAGTCCAACGCTTGAAGTGATTTGTGACTTTAAAAATGTATGTAGACGTTATTAATAATTCCAATTCAAACCAAATATCAGAGTGGACATTTCACTCTGGGATTTCATCCGTGGATTTGATGGGCTAATGCTTGACCAAACGAAAATCGGATGTATTATTTAAACATTATGTGTTTGTGTTTCTCATGTACATGAAAGTTTTCTTTTCTCCTTGGCTTAGGTAAATACGACTAGGTTTAAAGTATTTGCCATAGCTGAATGACGCCGGTATGCTCGGCAAATTAAACCCCATAGAGATCTGAACCACTCAGAAGAGACACATTGGCCAGCCAGGTCAATATGAGCATGTACTGGCCATTGATATATGCATTCTGTAATTATCCTTGAACCGTCTCAAGTGATCCTGCAGTGTGACGGCATGCAGTGTGCATTAGTGAAACCTAATAGACACGCTGAGCCGAATATTCCTGTCTCCTGTGTATATTAGTCTCTTAGCAAGGTCTGTTTGTGATCAGACCAGCACTCTGCTCACATTTAGCTTCATCTCAGACCCTTCAGGATGTACCAGTGTCCCCTGACATGCAAACATTATACACACATGCACACAGGGAGTGTGCATGTGTGTATAAAGATTTCAGCACAGGGAGAGTGGGATGTGCCAGTGGGTGAGATGAGTCGCCCCTTTTTGAGAATATAGTCTGTATAGATATATATATAGATATACATATATAGATTTATATGGATGTATATATTGTATATGCATAAACATGCATATTGTACACATTCTAGGAATATTTCATTCGTCATGCTTTTCTGAAAGTAAAGTTTTACTTCAAATTTCAAAGGATCAAATGAATCTTTAATTGATTGTTATAATTTTTGTTTATATGGAGATTTCTGGAATATAATTAAGTGCTTACCACAGTCCTTCTCTTAATCTAGAGGACAAGTAAAAAGTATCACATATTACCCCATTAATATGTCTCAAAGTGAGATTTAAAGAGAGAGAGAGAGAGAGAAATAAAGAAGTCATTAGTATGAACATATAGAGATAAGGATGAATTATTCTCATTATGCAGATTTGATGATCTCAACTCATTATGCTATCTGAGAATCAGACTAATTATCCTTCAGCTGTCTCGCTTTCTCTCTTTATCTGTATCTATCTATCAGAAACTGTCACAGTTTAATGCCTCTATGTAGGAAACAAGTTCAGGCTCATCAGCAGTACTCCCCATCATGAAGCGCAACATTACATTTCTAACTAATGCTTACACACACAATCAGAGGGGCGCCTGCTTTACAACCGGCTATCACACACTGGCACACTGCAGTCTGACAGCAAAGCAGACGGTCCGCTCAGCAGGACATCCTGAAACACAGTCCCCTCCAGATAGAAGATGGCTCTACGCTATTATGCACACGCATCTATTAATCCACGAAAAGATGTAGAACATATAAACCCAAAGTTATACACCTCTAGTCCAACTATAAGATCATAAGACTATATGCTGTCTGTCTACCTTATTTTTAATGTAAGAACGGGCACAGGGATTTGTAAATTGAATGTATCTTCTGGCATGCAGTGTCATTTTGTGTGTGTGTGCTGCTTGATATAGCAAACTGGCATGTCTGACCAATTATTACAGTATCGTTGTAATTATAAACACATTGTAGCACAATAGTTTTACCATTTACTGAACTTTGTTATTCTTCTAATGAATTGCTAATGAATAGGAAATCTCGCAAATTCGACTTTCGGAAATTAAACTTTCCCAAAAGATTACTGTAAATAACATTTATATGCAACCAAATAATCCATTAGTTATCATACTGTTGGCTCAATCAGACTGAGTTTGATCCAATGAGAATTTCGATTGGACTGGAGGAAGTGGTGTAGACCTGAAATCATTTGATCAATAAGAAACAAATCCGATTCAAAAATGTTATCAATCAGATTAAAAAATACCGTGCACACATGCACAGTGCCTTGAAGCTTACATTTTACATCATACAAAAGTATATTTTTATTTACGTCTTACAAACAGGGCTGTGTTTCCAAACTTTTGGAAGCCTACAGTTAGGTTGCAGAAACCATTGGCACCACATCAACTTATCGAAGGCAAAGCTTTTAGGAAACAAAGACCTGGAGAAGACCGAATATTTAGTCTTTTTTATTTTTAAAGCTCCTCTGACATATAAGTCATCAAGGCAAAGTGATGTACTCTCAGTAGCTCTGGTGACCTTATTGTGGCGGCCTTCTTCGATTCTGAATGCGACGACTGGGCAATGTTTTGTTCAGAATGTAATGCATGTAAACAAGGACATGAATCAGATTTAGTATTTATATAATAAATCTTTCAGAGTCTGAAATTGGATTGAATTCATAGATTAAAATGTGTTTATATATACTGAGGAAAAAGAAAACATTTTGTCCTGTTGTTAGAAGTAACATATTGTTAGCACATAAGAAATAGAATGCAACACATCAACTGTTTTTGATGTGACGTGATGCTTGTGGCCAGAGTAGAGCATAGAATTTTTTTTTTTTTTTTTTTTTTTTTTTTTTTTTGCTGTTCAATGGTTTTGTCAATGCCACAGACCTAAAAACAACTCATTCCCTGAGCAGTATTCCTAAACTAGGGAGTGGACTGAGACACACCCATGCTTTTTTTCACTTATAAAAGGCCTTTATTGTTCCTTTTTGTTTACCCCCTTCCGTTATCTTGAGTCCCTCTCGTTTGTCCCCCTCACAATCTGTCCATCATTACACGGGGAGCATGTATCTGAGATGAGGGCCATGTTACGATGTGTTGTATGGCTGAGCCCTAAGCAGAGCTCACCAGATGGTACAGTCAGGACTGTCACTGCTTCTCCCCTGATCCCTTATCACTTCAAGCCAGATCCCTTAACGGTGTTCAGTCAGAAACCTGCCCAGCAGACAGCATTAGCATGACAAGATCATTAAAACCTGGATGTATTTGGGCACTTTTGGACTAGTTCTTACCATTCACACACATCCCTGACCTTGTGGTTTCCATTGTACATCATTTTCCTGCGTCCTACTTTCTCTAAGGGCAATGTTGCACGGGGAGTCTTCCGTTTTTTATTTAAAGTACAAGTAAGGTTAAAAAAACAGGGTCCTTGAAATAGTGTTGAATATGCTTTATTTTTTTCTAAAAGGCACTTTCTTGACAGTGTAAAAGGAAAATATGTTTACAGTACTAAACTACATTTACATTTATGCATTTAGCAGACACTTTTATCCAAAGCAACCTACAATTGAAGCAATTTGTCAGAACAAAATGGTTTTCGTAGTGTAAAATGCCAGGTTTATGGGTATTTAGTAAGGTTATGAAGGCAGTTTGATTTGATGAGAATATTTTAAAGGATTTGTGGCAATATACTTTCAATATTTCAGAGCATAATATAAGAGGCATGCTTTGATATTTCTTTTGAAGTAGCGCCATGAGGAAGCACTAATTTCTTTAAAGTTTTATTTAAGGCTGAGCACCATTCCATTATTGAACTTCTGTAATTTCCTGATATGCAGAAACGTATTGAGAAGCAGCTGGTAGTGTTTGATTTTTTTTTTTTTTTTTTTTTTTTCATTATTATGGATGTCTGAGTTCCTTTTAACTAGACAATATTCACAGCCTTATTCGTTGTGGGTAATTTTTGGTTTACATCCCTTAATGTAAGGTCAATAATAGTTCATTTCACAATCTGTGCGTTTAGATTAATCTTCATGTAGGCTACTTTTAGTTTGTTTCTCTTAAGTTCCCTGTTTCCTTTGTTGTAGTTTCTTGCTAGTCATTAGTTAACATGGACATTCATTCAATCATCACATGTTATTTAAGGAGTAGTTCACTTAAAAAAAAAAATGCTGATAATTTACTCACCCCATGTCATCCAAGATGTCCATGTCTTTCTTTCTTCAGTCGAAGAGAAATTAAAGTTCTTGATGAAAACATACCAGGATTTTTCTTCATATAATGCGCTTTACTGGTAACCAAACAGTTCAAGATCCAAAAGACAGTTTCAGTGCAAACTGCAAACTGTTCAAAGGAGTTTAAACAATTCCAGACGAAGAATAAGGGTCTTATCAAGCGAAACGATCGCTCATTTAAAAATGAATGAATCTTTTCCTGAGTCAATTCGTTCCACACGAAAAAAAGATTTGTTCATTTTGATAAATGGGTTGAACAGGAGAGTCACGAACGTGCATCACAGAGCAGAGCAAGGTGACCATTTGAGCTTATAAAACTTAAACTTTATTTATTTTTAAATGAGTGATCATTTCACTTGATAAGACCCTTATTCATCGTCTGGAATCATTTAAAACCCTTTGAACAGTTTTCACTGAAACTGTCTTTTGGACATTGAACCGTTTGGTTACCAGTAAAGTCCATTAGAAGTAGAAATATCATGGATTGTTTTCATCAAAAACCTTCATTTCTTTTCGACTGAAGAAAAAATGACATGGACATCTTGGATGACACAGGGGTTAGTAAATTAGTTTAAAAGTTTTTTAAAGAGAACTACTCCTTTAGTCATCATCACTGTGTATTTAAGTTTATAGAAAATGTTTATAGTGGTTTTACAGTGGTTCAAACATCAGTCACCTTAAAACCAGTGCAATCGTGGATAGGTCGGCTCATCTCCAAAGTAATTTCAACTTTCAAAGTTTGCTGATATTGAGGTGTTAGTCGCACTCCTTTGATTTCACAACTCCTACACTTTTCACGTGTAACACGATCTCGCATGTTTTAATAAATTCAGAGGGAATTTAGAAATATGTCAGTGGCAGCACCACAGAAATGTTAGGGTTTTTTTTTTCTTTCTTTCCTTCATCAAGGCTTTGGATCTCAGTTAAAAGAGTCTGCTTTATTATTTGGTTCAAAATGCAAGAACATGGCTTAGATCTCTGTGGCAGCTCTCACTCCTGTACCCCTTGAGACTGATAAAGCAAGAAAAGATGAGAGAAATAGAGAGACAGAGATGGCATAAAGGCAGATACACACCTGTTTATTTACTCAGTTTCATCAAAGAAAGAAAGTGGTAACTGTGAGAGATGTTGACTAACTTGAAATTCGCTCAATTTTATTTTGGATTTTTTGACAGATCGTCAGAAAGGCACAGTTGATTTAAATGGGGAGTTTGAGCACAACAGCCTGTTATTATGTATTTTACAAAAGGAATGTCTAATGAAATTTCCCGAAGAACCTTTTCTGCTTTACCACATCCCTATTATTCAAATATGTAAAATTATTAATACATTTTTTAAATATTCCAAAGCCTGTGTGTGTATGTGCGCACGCATTTGTTCTTGTGTGTGTTAGTGTGTAATATTTCTTCAGCTCAAACACTACAAAAGAGTGTAGAAGATTTCTTCAGAGCCAGAGCGCATTTAGGCCACGCCCACACCGGGGGAAAACAATTGACTATTTATTAGGTTACTTCCTTGTCATTACTGACTTATAACAAAAACAAAAGAATGTCTTGTCTACAAGCTGCTGTGACAGGGTGAACAGCAAACAGGCTAAGAAAAAAAAAACAGAAATAAGTTTTTTATTAGCTGTTGACCCCAAAAACAAGAGTTTAAGGAGACAAAAGTGGATACAGGCAACTGTGGCAGAGCACAATGTGTCATATTAGGTATATGAGAACTATACGCCCGCTGGTGGAGATCGCGATCATAATTGGCGGCAGGATAGCTTAGCTTGTAGCTTATAAAAATATTTATATAATCCTAACATTTGAATATTTGATTTACCAGACAGTGACAAAATATGCACTGCACACGTAGTGTATTTTTAAAGCATATTGAGTGTCAGGATCCCACAATTTACCCTTTTGTTCCAGCCACTTTTATCCAAACACTCGTTTTTTGGGGGTTGACAGCAAATAAAAATGTATTCTTTTTTTACTTTTTTTTTAGCTTGTTTGGTATACACCTTGTCCATAGCAGCTTTTAAACATTGCTTTGTACCCATATATACCCATACCTATATATTTTGTATGTTTATATATATTAACAACTCATCGATTAAATAATTATCATTGCATATTCTGCATTATTGGATGTTTTTTAATAAACACTCAACAACAACAACAAAAAATACTATAAAGTTTTAGTGCTGGACTATATGATGATATATATTGTCATCACTGATGACAATATATCACTATTATAACACTGATATAAGTGACCACCCGGATTTAGACCTACCTATATTGTATTTATATAAAGCGTTCACAGGCAAATTTGCTTTATGTTTAGGGCTATATTGCTTGTATTTCCCTGGTGTCAAAATCAGGCAAACATAAATATCAGGCAACATGATTTCTGGCTGCATGTCAATTGGGACGTGTTTTGACCATACGTCAACATCCGCCGTAGGATACCCTTAAACGTCGGTTAGATGACGTTATCGGATCCTAACCCTACCCCAGACTTAAACCTACCCCGTCACATAACCGACGTTAAAGGTAAAGCGTCAGTTGTATGAAGGCCCGGGATCACCATGAAACCGACGTTTAAGGGTACCCTAAAAAGGCGGATGTTGACGTATGGTCAAAAGACGTCCCAAGACGTCAGTTATATGACTTCTTGGGATGAGACTGTGTTACAATATCCATGGATCGCTGGATCTTTGGTAAATTATAAGGAACACTATATTGAGTTCAACATTTAGTTTAAATTGATAAAATTGTTCATTTTAGTTGCATTTTTGCAGTTCCCCCTATTAAATCCAGTCTCGCAGCAGATCTTTTGCCACTCAGTCAGGCTGAGGGAGGTTGTTCCGGCGGGAAAGTGACGTCAATGCATTCCCTCTTAACGCAGTCTCATCCCAAAAAGTCATATAACTAACGTCTTGGGACGTGTTTTGACCATACGTCAATATCCGCCTTTTTAGGGCCCCCTTAAACGTCGGTAGATGGCGATCCCGGGCCGTCATACAACTGACGCTTTACCTTTAACGTCAGTTAGGTGACGGGTTAGGTTTAGGTCTAGGGTAGAGTTAGGATCCCATAACCTCATCTACCGCCGGTTAAGGGGGCCCTAAAAAGGCGAATATTGACGTATGGTCAAAACACGTCCCAAAACGTCAGTTATATGACTTTTTGGGATGAGACTGTGTTAAGAGGGAATGAATTGACGTCACTTTCCCGCCGGAACAACCTCCCTCAGCCTGACTGAGTGGCAAAAGATCTGCTGGGTGACTGGATTTAATATCCAGTCTTGGGTTTGCGTGTTATATTAACGATAAAGGGTGCCATGTGCGTAGTATACCGCCGTTTTGTCATATAGCGTTTTATGAGACGCTAAAGGATGAGAAAGGGCTGTTAAGACACATGGCTTTGGTGAGACGTGTGAGAGACCCGGGTTCGAATCCACTGTGAGACACCAATGTGTCCCTGAGCAAGACACTTAACCCCTAGTTGCTCCAGAGGCGTGCGACCTCTGACATATATAGCAATTGTAAGTCGTTTTGGATAAAAGCGTCAGCTAAACGAATAAATTTAAATGTAAACTCTTTCTCTCATTCTCCATCTCCCATTCCCTCCTCCTCAAACATCCCAGGCTCCTCCATCTTTAGTTGTCTCCCATTTTTAATCGATTGCTCTATCACAGAACAGCTGTTGTGTGGTGTGATCCATGAGCTGCTCTACACATTAGTTATGCCACACACAGACAGTATCTGGGTGTCCCTGAGAGCAAGACAGCCCAATCCATCCCTGCCGACTCAAATTCTTTCACTTGACGTATTCAGCAGAGCACATCACCGTGAGCTGAGCCTGGAATCACTGATTAAACTTCCACTGTTTGGATGCATTGTCTGTATTCCTGTAATGTCAGGTTGTTCTGCTGTGTCAATGCTGTGTATGAATTAGTTGCTTTGTCTGTTTGACTTGGAAGTCTCTGCGAAGGCACACATATTGAACCTCTGTTGTGTATTTCAGATCCTCTGCAAGCTAAGAAAATGTGGATTAAAAAAAATGGATTAATTTTGATTGAAGAATGCAACATCTGTATGGTGTTGGCATCTCTTTGCAGAAGTCTACATGTGCTTCCTACTTATTTGCAAGTTAGTTTTTTTTTTTTTTAGACTTAATGCCACTGCTTGTGGTAAACATGGGCATTTGAGTTGGCTGCCTTTGAATCATGAGTTCTTAAGTAGGGAGATTTTCTTTTCAACTGGTTCTCTGTGCTTTTGAAGAAGTGCAGGCGTCCGTCTTAATGCTCGCTCGAGGGGTAAAAGGTCTGGGGCTTTCGGTATTCTCCTGATGCCTAAGTCCTTACTGGGGGGATCTTGCATTTTTGCTGCCCTACTTTGCAAAGCTCTACTAAATGTGTAATGATGCCCTCGTGTCCTGCAAGATTTCAGTTTAATTCGGGAAATCTTGAATTCATTTTGTACTGCGTCGGGTGGAGGGAAAAAAGGAAAGAGTATATACGGTTTGTGTGTGTGGTGAGCAGTGTGAGCTTTTACCAAGTCAAACGTTCCTCGGTGATAAGCACATGTTTAGCTGCAGGACTGAGGGGGCAGAGGAGCACTGGTGCAATCCTGATAGCAGAGACACTCATAGCTGTTTCTCAAGAGTTTATTTTATGTGTTTGTGAGGTAAAGAGAAAGAGTGCATCTTATTTTAATTGTCATTTACCTGCTTACCATAGTTGAAAATAATCTTGCAACTTGGAAAAAAAAATGTCAGAGATGTTCACTGTTTATAAGTGTGAAGATGGCCACCACTCTGGACTGCTGTGGTTTTCAGGGTGTTTCCAGGTGTTTGCGCTCTGGTCCAAATATGCATTTAACTCCAGTTTTAGACATAAACTCGCACACTTCTCTAAGCACGTCCCCTCATTTTGTAGTGTGTTCAACTTTGACAAGTGGTCGAGCCTACTCTGTACATTTCAGGCAGACGCATAGACCTTCCGTGCAACAGTCGTAACCTAGAAGTTCCCTTTCGAAAGGAAACTGGCACTGCATCGATGATGCTATTAGGGAACGAAGTATCATCCCGCCATGCTGAGAGGAGTGTATGCCAATTATGGCTCACGACAAAACATCTGGGGCCATGTACAAAGACTTGCGCTGAATTCATACTAAAACATTGCTTACGGACAAAGCTTTTATTGTGCGTACGCAAAAAAAAAAAAAGAAAAAAGAAATAGATACATGAATCTCTGCGTATGAAGGAACCCCCTAGCCTCTTTGTAACCTGCATGCAAGAACATGGCTAAAAGAAACCAGCATGCAAGAACATGGCTAAAGCCAACAAGAAACGAACTTTTACTGAAAATGTCTTCTTCTATATATGTTAAAGTGTAATTTATTCCTGTGATCAAAGCTGAATTTTCAGAATCATTACTCCAGTCTTTTCAAATGATCCTTCAGAAATCACTCTAATGTGATCATTTGATGATCAGGAAACATTTATGGTTATTATCAATGTTGAAAACAGCTGTGCTTCTGCTTCATATATTTTCAGGGAAACCGTATTTTCAGGATTCTTTAATGAATAAAAACTTAAATCAAACCAAAATCTTATAATCTTTTGTAACATTATAAATGCATTTACTGGCACTTTTAAACAAATTCAATGTGTCCTTGCTGAATAAAAATATTACTTTCTTTTTTTTAACCTTTACTGACCGAATTAATGAAGTTTATTTTTTATAGTTTATTCCTAGAAAAAAATGATTCTTCATTTGTGTTCTGAAGATGAATAAAAGTAATGGCAGACTTTTTATTTTCGAGTGTGCTATCCTTTTAAGAGTCTGAGAAGTGATAGCAAATATGCTGAACTGTTTTTATTGCTTCTAATTTTTTTTACAAAATAAGTTTTTAAAAATGAAATTGTTAATTAATAATACTAAAATACATATTTGAATTATTATTATTATTTGCATATTTATACATAAGTGTCTATGCAATCTAAAATTATTTTTAATGTAATATATCATTTGACCTGATATTTGAAAATGTATAGGCCTACAGTAAAAAGCCTGTTAAGTGGAAATATATCCATATGGTTAATATATTAGTAAAAATATGAATAGGAATCTATGTGATCAGAAATGTTGTGCGAGGGCAAATGATTTCCCCACGCAGATTCTGTGACAGATTCAATTGATCCCACAGATTCCCAGATCCCACCAAATAAAGGTGTTCAATTAATTTATCGCTTCATTCATCGGACAGTGGACATTTCTTCCTCATGAGATATGTCTGTACCTTCGTATATATATTTAAAAAAAAAATAGCAGTTATTTGGAAAAGATACTACTTTCACTCTTTCTTTGAAAATAAACTTAATAGTTGAGATATAATGCTGAATGTCTGCATAAAAAGCAGCACATTTCCACAGACAATATGACAGCTGTATGATGTAAGTCTTTGGAAAGACTTTTCATTTGACCTTTTCCAATACTGGAAAACACTCGGTGTGATATGCAGTTATGCACACTCTATAAGTTTGCTAAGTTGACTACATATTCTCATCCAGCCTTTTCATTCGCCACAAGGCCTAAGTTCCCCCTTAATATGAAAGACATTCAGTTTTGATGTGCAGATGTGAGCCTGTAAGGATCATATTCTATCATGTTTGGCATTCTGTTTGTACACATTCTTCACACCTCCAGGGAAACTTTCCTGCGCTGCAGAAGGGCTGTAGAGAATTAAATACTGATGTTCTAGTCACACACATAAAACCATATATTTTTACAGGCTTACTTGTCAAAGTTTCGCCGGTCCCAAATTCATCTTCCCTCTGCCTTGAGTGAATTCTTATCTCGGGAGACTTGGGTGACTCTCTTGGCACATTTTTTCCACAGCTCCATGTTGCACAGTGACGGTTTGACAGTCGATTTCAAAAGCCTGTAAATCCCCCAGAATGCCGTTTGCCTCGTGCTTTGAGTGGGCATGAAGCATCTGCACTCCGACAAACAGCCAAGCAGACACTATAGCCTAGGGATGGATGAGGCTAGAGAGGCTCTGTTGGTGCTGAAGGGGATAAAGGGGTGATGGGGGCAACGAATCACTCCCCCAAAATCTTCCTGACAGCTCTCTTGCCGTAGGGATGTGGAGCAAGGTTGGAGGGTGCCCCACTTTAACACCCCCACAGAGCTCTAACCCTGAGTGTATGGCTGTAAACATGTGCACACACACTCACACACACTCAGGGGAACACTCCCACTCCTCTCCAGATCACAAAAACAGTGAGAAGAAAGAACAAAATGAAAGGATGAGAGAAATTCAAAACATTTTATGTTTCTTCCTCTGTCTGTCAGAAGTCTGTGTGATTGCTTGCTGATGTGATCCCAGAGCAATCACTGTTAAAGCGATAGTTCCACTGAAAATGAAAATCTGTTATTATTTACTTGTCCTTGAAGGCGCACATGGCAACTATTTCATTCAACTTAATAAAACCGTTTACAAATTATTTGAATGGCTCAATAACCTGTTCTGGAGAGAATGGTGGCTTTCCCCGCTCCCCCCAGCGTGCAGCTATCAAGATTAACGAATCGTGAGAAGTTTTTAAAGTATTTAGATCTATTCCCATCACATAAAATTTTGCTGTGATGAGCATTGAGCAAGCAAATGATGGTCTGTTGATGGCGAGAATGAAGATCTTATCTTGAAACACGGTTTCTGCACACTCTAATGCTTTCACTAATGCAAACATGATGATGTACATACAATAAGAGCTTCGCTGTAACGTGCGTCAAACGAGTTATCCAGATAAACTCGCGCTGTGTGGAAAGATTGTTTTTTGATTGCTTTCTGTACATAATTTGTTAACAATTTGAATAATATTATTTTCATCAGCATCCTACTAAAAGAAACAATGTGAAGTTGATATTTTAGTCACTGGCTTGACTTACTGATGCATAAACAGGATTGAACGATTTTTGAGAGAATGATTACCTGTCTGAACGTAAACAATTAGGCCACTCATCAGAAATTGTTGCTTGGTAGCTCGATTGATTTATTTTCAGACGTTCATCGAGGTCAGCTGTGTATTGGCCCAAGTTGTCAGTCAAATGTTTGGACCATACAAAACTTTGGGAAGTTGTGTCAGTGCATTTCCAGAGAAAATAGAATTAACCCATTGTTCCTCCAGAGGCTCGGATAAAGGAACTAAAAATACTATTTGCATGAAAAATAGTGACAAGTACATCACTCAAAATCTCTTCAAAGAAGAAATATGTCAAATGGTCACATTTATAATGCAATGAGGGTGAGTAAATGATTACAGAATGTTCATTTTTAGATAATTAGAGGCAATCTTATTAGTGAATTGAAAAAGCATAATGGACCAGATTATCACACAAAATGGGCAAATTTTCTATTTCATTTATTTCTAAGTGGTTGTGTAGTTCGGCATTACTAGATAGTACGCACACAAAAGAGAGACAGCATTGTGCATTTTACTAAGAATGACTGTATTAATAATATGACCTCCAGGGTTCTTCTTCTTCTCAGAGTGTGCTGGTCAGTTTTAAGGTCAGTGGTTCCTCAAAGGGCTGCAGAGTATAAATAAATGAACACTTTTTTTTTCTTTGAGGAAAGATTGTTTTTATCTAAAGCCTGGGTGTTGTGTGTGTGTGTGTGTGTCTCTGTCTGTCTGTGTTTGTGTGTTAAGTATGTGTGGCAATGACCGACCTAAGGGCTGAACCCATCCATCAGTCAGTTACGTGTGAGTCACAGCCTTTTTAATGATGAGGGAAGAGGGCCTTAAGAGCAGAGGAAATGTCGCGTTTTAATGGCTGAACTCTTTTTGGTTGATTTGACCCTGGGTTCTCTGGGCATGAGCATAATGATGTGAAATTCATTTAAGAGCTGGGAAAGAACTGACGCTCAAGAAGTAGTTCTGAGTGCCACGCCACACATACACACACGTAAGCTCACACAACGAGACTTTAACACCCCTAAAGCCAGTTTCAGCCAAATAAAGGCTTAGCATGAGCCCATAGCTAGATGCTTATGTGGACACATTGACCTGTAGGCTATTTCTTTTTCAGATTTTAACCGCATGTCATTTCGTAACAATCATTAGCATGGTTAGCATGTTAATTAGTTTATTCAGACTTCATGCTACTGTATTCTCTGATGTCTATGAGTAATGTGCCTATGCATGCAGAATTTAATCCATTTAGTTATGCTTGCTAAGCAGTGTATAGTCCGTCACATATACAGGTCCATTGGGGAAATGTCAGTGGAAGAAATGGAAAACATCAGTGACAACTAAGCCTAGAAGTAAACAAAAAACTTAAATATTAACCAAAACACAAAAGAAAATGTTAACTACAACTATGTTACTGCAATGCTTCTCAGAATTTGTGAATTTGTTGATTGCCACAAAATTATTTTCTGGCTCCTTATCCTTAAAAAAATAAATAAATAAATAAATAAATAAATAAATAAATAAATAAATAAATAAATAAATAACCAAGAAAGTAACCAAAGAAATCTTTTAAAAACATGTTAATTCTACTGGTAAAACTGTGTATTATTTGATCTGTACAGTTGTTCTTGTCATTTTTACCATGTCTTTGGGTTTTAGGTGTTATGTTTATATGACAACGAAGGTGTAAAATTGTATATGACTTTACACAGAAACGGTAATTTTTTCACTTATATCATAACATGTCAGCGTTCCGAATGACAGGGTCCCTACATAGTATTCACTGCACCCTATTCCCTGAAAGTGGTGTATCGGGTTGAAGCTCATTTAACAAAATGTGTTAATTCAGAACACCCTGACACCAACTTTTTAAGTCAAAGATATTAAATAAGTTGAAAGTTTGATTACTTTAAATAATTCTATAAATAAATGTAGTACTGTATATCATATGTTTCTTCTATATATCCATGTGTGTTTGTATAAATATAAATGCATTATTAATTTAAGAAGTGTATTCATTTAAATTGGCAAATTTGGTTATGTTCAGTTTGTCTCTTAAAGGGTTGCCAACTTTGGGACTTTGGCAGGAGAATTTTTTTTTTTTTTGGTAACCCTAACCCTAATTTTTGAAAAATTCAGTCCTTGTTTACTTAGTATAAACTCTGATTTATGAAAAAATAAATAAATAAATAGAATGGAGACTTTTTCAAGATTTACAATTAATTCACTGATTGCACTATTAAAAAAATAAAGATAGAGGTGATTAAATAACAAATAACAAACATGTAAATAGTTGACGTTTGTACTCTCGGCACATGGACTGATAAGGCAAGGCTACTTCACTAGTGACAAGGCCCACCATTTTATTATCTGCTTACCTTGATTGTCATCCAAACTTCCAAACGTGCCTCATTGGGCTTCGACTCCGAACCTATGCTCTGAAGTCTCTCTGAACTTTTCACACGCAGCTGATGTATCAGGTGCAGGGTTTCAGCGAATCAACAATCAGAGAATACTGCCGTGAACGTTAGAGGCAGATGTTACGGCTGTGGGCCTTAAACTCCTCTCCTGTCATTAATACGCTGTGGTCTAGTCATCAACAGAAAATTAACGGATAGAGGATTTTGGCATGACACTTCGTGCGTGTGCGTGAGATTGATGCTGAAAGTGTGAGTGTCACGCCAGATGCGTGAGAGTTGGCAACCCTGCTCTTATCTTGTTTAACTGTAATCATGATAATTGCATTGTAGCTGTTCATGTCTTGCACATTTTATAAACTCGAACAACCATGTACAAACCATACCAGGGAATAACTCAATTATATCAAAGCCTCAACTCACCCCCACCAAGTGTACTGAGGTGGGGCACAATGACTGATGGGTAAATTTCTCTCTCTCCACTTCCTGTGAAGTGATGTTTTGATGTTCCCTTTGGTCATTCACAGTGCCCTTTAAACTGAACATATGGGCTGTGTCTGAAATCACTTACTCTCTATGAGTAGGTACTTAATCTGTATAATTCACGATCACGACCGCTAAAAAGTACATTCTATATAGTATGAATATAATCCGGCCGTACTACATTCACCATGTTGTCATTATGCTGTGACCTTCCAGCATCAGCTTCATCGCTATTCACAAATTCTCTACCGTGGTCAGGTCTCATGGGATAATAGTGTCCATCGTATGCACACAGAATCTCGCCTGAAGAAGTAGGTCATACAGGACATAATTTACCCACTCTTTTATGAGTCCTGTGAATTTGGACATAGCCTACTGCTTTTGTCACATACTGTGTTTCATATATTATAAAGTATGTGATTTCAGATGGAGCCATATTCTCCATTTTCATTGGAATCTCTCTTAATATCATTGAATAAAGTTACGTTTTTTTGTTTGTTTTGTTTTTTTATGTCTTGTTACTACTGTTGAAAGTTGTTTTTTAACAGTTGTGTAATTGGTCCCTTTTAATTGGTCATTTTAATTGTAAGTGCCTCACTGTAACCAAGATTTTTGTTTCTTTTTTTAAGAGAAAAACAGGGAGGAGTCGAAGTTTAATTTGTCTGGTAATCAAAACTTTAACATTTTCAACATATTAAAAGGAGTAGCAAAACTGTATTATAGCATCATTATATCATATATTCATCATTCATTTTTAATATGAGATAGATTACTATTAACAAACAACCGATGCAATGTCTTGTCAGAGTTAACACATTTACTGTGAAATCTGCTTTTGTAAACAAACTGTCATGTGGTGATAATTTCATGCCATGGGGACCAAGTCTGTAAGACAAATAAATTGACAAAATAAATGGAAAAAAGTCCCTTGATACAAACAGAAATACTTTTAAAACATTTAAATGGTCTCTAAATGTAGAAATCAAATCAATGTCTTGTCTTATTTGTTTATTAATTACTTTATTGGCGTTAATTTGGTGGTGGGTAATTTGTTATTTTAGGATTCGCAATTTCCACACATTTTAAATAATAAATATCAAAACTAAGCAATTTATTTCACCATATTAATAACTGATTTCTTAATTTAGTCTAGCATCACAGTTAGCTTTGCGCCCATAGGGAATGAACTACATTGTGGTATAAGTTGCCTTATTCTTTATAATATTAAGGCAAATTTCAGCATGCAACCAACTGTACATGTTAATCCAGGGAAAGCAATCAAACATATGAAATGTCACAGCTTATTAAGTTTTGTACCCTGCAGGCTAACATGGCACAATATTTTTGCATCAGATGGCAAGGTACTTAAGGGTTTCATTAAAGTAAGGAAGCAGATCACTTACAGTATATGAAAAAATAAAATAACATAAGAAATAAATAAACAAGTCACAGAAAACCCAGAAAAGAAATTGTAAGGTAATGGGGTTTTAAACAGCAAACAAATTAACCTGTCCAAAACCTGCTTCCATTAATGGAGGTTGTTAGATTTGTAGTTGTTTCTATCAGGATCCAGAATCTTCTTGTCTTGGTTTGTTTTGCAGTATTGATCAGCTGACTAGACATTATCACACGTATAACATGGCTACCTAATGGTTCTTTTCCACTACACAGTACCAGCTCGACTCGGCTTGGCTTGCCTTTGTTTGGTTTTCCACCGTGTAAAAGTTGCACCTGTACCTGCTTTCGGGTACTTTTTCTGTATTGAGGTTCTGAGCGAGCAGAACCAGTACTAAAATGTGACGTGAAAAGAATGCAGACTGCTGATTATTCAGAGAGAATCGTCACCATTCACTGCATTATCATTGCACGGGCCAGATGGAGTATCCAGAATATCCCTGCCATTTTTAAATAGCTTGGCCAGAGATAGTTACTGAACTTTAGGGGTGTAACGGTTAACAAAATTCACGGTTCGGTTCGATAGGATACACTTGTGTCACGGTTTGGTTCGGTACGTTTTCGATACATCAAAAAGAAAGAAATGGCAGAGAAATTTCCTTGATTTAATTTTTTTTAAATAATATATTTATTAAAACGAACATCATAAAGTAGGACTTTTTAACTTTGAGCAATGATGCTTGACTTTATACTTGACTTTTCTTAGGAGCATATAAAACAAAATGAAATGTAATATTGAAGTAGATATAAACAAAGGTTTATATTAGTTCAGATTAACATTTGAGGGCAGCAATTGTATTCATAATGTCAAAATAAAACCGACGTGATGTTAATTGAAAGCATTATAGCTTACTATTCCTGACAAACTTCCATGGTTACAATTAGTAGTGTAACAGTAAATCCACGGTGAATGTTGCTGATCTTTGGTGGACACTGGATAGTTCATTCATGGCACAATGTTTCTTCCTGGTTTCCACGTCAGCGCTGTTTGATCCGTTAATAACGTAGAAATGTGAATGTTTCTCACTAGATCTCGAAGCGATGTTATTACTTCAGTAGAGAATTCAAATGGTTTATTTACTGGATTTGGCTGTGTAGTAACAGTGCTGCTTGATCAGCTCGCGCTGCATTGGTCCAAACTGATAAACTGTCCGTCAAACACACAATAACGAGTAGCTCAATTTCGTTCTGCTTACATTACATTTGCTATTTGATGTTGGGTATTGTTGTGGTCAAGCCAGCATCTATGAGCGCGCTTGCCACACACACTGATGCCATGCACACATTTGAAATAACGAAATTTTGGTCAGCAGGAAAAATGGTCCAAAGAACGGTCCAATACGAATACATGTATCGTTACACCCCTATTGTTGACTCTTAAGAAGATGGCCTGGGCACTGCAGTTAAACCTTTTTTTTTATATACCTAAGATCTCCACTAAAATTGTGTGTAGAATTTTTTATTTTTTCTATAATCCAAGACAAGACAAAGGGAAGAACTGTCAGATGCTCTTACTGTCAGAAAAATTAAGCATTAAAATTAGTTTGATTCTGCCTTTTTTTTTTTTTTCGGAAAATAAAACTTGTGCCTCCACCACATACACACCTGAAACTTCCTCCTCTTGTTCTTTTTAAGCATGGAACACGTTTTCATGCTCTTTCTTCAGTTTTAATTGGTGTCAGAAGAGAATCAAAGGCAACAGAGGGAGAAAGGCACGTTGATCGAAGGACCTTAGAACGACTCCTTCCTGTGATCTGAACAATTGTAATTGTGTTGGACTTTTAGCTGGGAGTTTTGAAAAGACATCTTCAGTTCAATTACTGCTGTCACAGTGTCAAACCTCATCCCTAGGTGTTTCCCTTGGCTTGTGCTCACTCTTTCTCTCTGTCTTTGCCTCTCTCTCTCTCCCTGTTGCTCACTTCTTCTTACTCTTTTTCTCCAACATTTGTTTCATCCTGCGCATTATTCCATATCCTGCGGCTGATGTTGTGCCTCATTTCTGGAGTGGCTTCGTTCACATCCATGCTGATTCTCACACACTTTGTCTCTCATTCCTTCTTATGAGAACACCATGCAGAATTTTTATCTACTCCTGAACATGCACCAAATAAACCAAAGAATACATTTTCATTGGAATTCTTTGCAAATGCTTTTCAGTTAGTGTTTCGTCTGATTTGTTAAGTTTCATTGATGTTTTTAGAGCTCTCCAAATATGCGTAATTAAAATGAATTCCAAATTAGCGCTGCAGTTACTCTCTGAAAGATAGATTGTATTCAATAGAAGAGAAATTTAAGAAATTTAGGTAAATTTAGGAAATTTAATGGTAAAAACCAATGACCTTGTCTAAGTGTAGTGCAATTTAAAGAATGTTCTCATTTGGAATGTTTTCACAGTGTTGTATAAAGTCAGTTGCTCTGAGACAGGAAGCGGACACATTTGGCCATATGAGCAGTGACCCCTCAAAAGTGACACATTCTGGGCATTCCACTCAGCACTGGATTCGCCCTCTCATCTTGTGAAGGTTATGACTAGATTCCAGGACTGCTTGTCACTGAGTGGTCTACTGGGAAGGTTAATTTTATATCTGTGTTCAGAGTTTTTTTGTTTTTTTTTTCACCCTCACACTTTTCACTTTTGAGTGCAAGTATAAGGTCAGAAAGTCAAACGGAGACAGCAGACATAACAGTTTCTGATGACCTTGGATTTCCTTTCCCTTGGATTTTTCTTGTGATGTCTGGTTGTATGGCCTACCTATGATTAAAGAAAATTATGCAGCAGTGAGTTAATAATATGTGATTACAAAATACATCTACATATTATTTTAGGGCATATTCTGTTTTGCTAGTGAACTTGTTGTCCCAAAAAGTAGCCGCTGAGTCAGTGTTTATGTTATATAAATAACAGGCCATGACACGTCAGCTGGAGACTTTGTCCTGCATAGTTGAGATGATGCAGGTTAGAGGTGATATTTCATACAGCTCCTTTGAAACTGCTTGCATTGTCACAGCTGTTAATGGTGCTTTAACACAACACTTTCAGACCATTTAGCAGTTGGTTTCAGGGGTCTCAGAGGGATTAAAAAGATTGTTAGATTGCATGTAATTAAAGGGAAGTAGTGTACAATACTGTTCAAAAGTTTGAAGCAATTTTTTAAAGGGGGTTATATAATGCTTAAGAGTATAAAGAGTCTTCTTATTAAACAGTCTGTACACTTACAAAGTTCTCAATGCTTCGTTTTGCATGCAGGGACCCTCAGGATGTTACTGTGTTAGTGTGTGGCTATTTTGAGCCTTGTTTGTGGTATTAACTAGCAATTTCTTTTTACTTATTATATGCCCTCATATACTTGCGTTGTACGCTAAACGGTTTTAAAGATGAAACTCTTTACATTCGATTATGAAAACAAATCTCAGAGAATGGTCGTCTAGGTACCAATGTTTTATTAGACCAAATGTTAATTTTGCACCAGAGTTCTCCTTTAACATAATGTTTGATCTATTTTTGTGTACAGGCAAGGTAGAGTAACTTAGTGAGATGTACGAACGTTATGTGTTTACTAATGTATAGATACTCAGTTTGTAATAACACAATAACCATAACGCGTTGTTCATTATAAACATGGGATTAAGATTTATATTGAGAACGTTGTACATAGAAAACATGCTGTAATGTCAGTTACCTTAAGTGTAAACCTTAGTAAGCTTGCAAGGTTGCAAAGATTAATATAAAGGTTAAAACACTTTTACACTCACTTCTTCTTGAGGTTCAGCAGGGACATGAATAGTTGGTACTGATTATTTTTCTCAGGAGCAACTTCTTACTGTAGCAAAAGCTTTATACTGAGCCTGACCCTTGTTTATGAAGCAGTCTGGTGAGAAATGATTCAAGAATCTAACAAACATGAAAGCATTGATGTTGCTCGTGCGCAGAGGTGAATATTAATGAATTACATTTACTTGTGTTACGTAATTGAGACAAATTCTTGTGAAGCGGATTTGCCAGTATGGAAATACTTTGTAGAGAAAAAGTGTGGTTGTCCTCGAGGATAGATATCCAATTTGCACAAAATGTAGCTAACTTGTGGTCAGATTTGTCCATACAACCATTGTTTACAGACACTTTGTCTGCCACACCTGTAAAACTGCTCATGTTTTTCCATCTATTCTCAAGGATGATCCTGACGCTGATCCTCTGAGTCCCATGATCATCATGGATGTGGCCATCATAAATCCCAGATGAGCCTCAGACACACTCTCTTGGAGAAGGCACAGATACACACAAACCAGCAGCAAAGTGAGCAACATATCTCTTTGACTTTTGTAGATGCGCATCAGAATAAATAGTTTATAATGAGATTAAAGCAGTGACTTTCCTATTAGACAACACAATTTTTATGACGTTTTCATGTTAGGGTTGAGGTTCATTTTTAAAGTGCCATTTGAGCGGCATTTGTCCAGGTACGGATTTGAAGCAGTGGTGTGTGTGTGTTTGTTTTTTTGCGGTCAAGCTCAGGTAGGCTGATCATTTGGAAACAGGTAACTAAAGCAGACACAGGGCAGTTGGGGGGCAGCAGAGCTGCACTAATACCTTCGGACAGCCGGGTAAGGGACGGCCAGCCAGATTGCATCCCCAGGGTGGGCTAGGACAGAGAAAAGTGCAGGACAGGGACAGATAGGAACACAGAACATTAAAAGTCAGACAGATACCATATTAATATTATTTTTTAATGATATTTTCATAAGCCCAGCTGTGCTGTATTTCACTATACTGAAAGAAAAACACAGCAGTATGTGTGTGTGTGTGTGTGATTGCTCCTTGAAAGTGAGAATCTCTGCACTGATATCTTTTCTCATTTTCCAGAGGTCATCCGCATAGTAAAATCATTTCTGAATCTGACATTTAATCCATTCAAACAAATAACCCAAGTGAGCAAATCTATCCCTTCACATCTTCATCTATATGTCGCAGTAAAACACACACAGACACACGTTACAGATCACATACCATCTGAAATGAGGCCCGAGGGGCTTTAATGACCCCTGATAAACATAAACCTTGTTTATCATCTCCATCACATTCTATCTGTGGAGAGAATGAATCTGTAAGCACACGCACACACATTCGCGGTTTCACAAAGAATCTGTATTTATTTCAGTGATCTCATTAGGAGGTGTGTCTGCAGTATTTTATTTCATGCTGAGTGGAATAGATGCCTGTGGTGAGCCGTGTATGGGGTACTGAGTCTTAAAAGAGTGAATTGTAGTTCTGTCATATATATATATATATATATATATATATATATATATATATATATATATATATATATTTATATATATATATATATATATATATATATATATATATATATATATAAATTGTATTTGTGAGAGAGTCTTCAGGATGTGTATCGGGTTTATAATGACTGTTAATAGATATGTTGCAATATATGAAGTATCATGAAACATGATCATCATGGAACATTTTTGTATAATTCATTATGGGTTGAAGTTATTAATAAATATAAATGTACTATTTTCTTCATAAATACATTCATTTTAATGTACGCATCTTTAAATATTTATTTTTTGAGGATATATATAGAATTTAACATTTCTGAATGCTGCAAAAGCATTAGTTATAGTTAGTTTATCAATGCATGTTAACAAATTAAACCGCATTGTAAAGACTTGTAATTGTACATGATATAGTTGCAAATTCTAATAATGGAAGGATAGCCCCAAAATGATAAAAAATAATTTAAAGACATTTGCATTATTGTGCAGACAAACGCGTCACATAGAGTTAAAATGGCTTTAGAAGTCAACAATGACAACAATACAGAGCGAGTGGCGAAGTTACTAACATAAGTTCAATTACTGTTCGAATAAGTTCGGCTGTTCGGCTGCTTGCTAACGTTAACCTAGCGCATATCCATATCCAAGTGTTTAAGTCTTCCTTCTCGGTCTAAAGCGAGTCACAAAAATGTACTGAAACTCTCTCACAGACATGATAAGTATCTAGAAATGTCTGCTTTTAAACAAACCAATGCAAATAGAAAACATATAATCATTACTTTTGAGGGTACTTTGTGGCAAGCTATTGTGCCTAAATACATTTAAAGGTTCATTAAAAAGCTTTAGTCAGGGGCATCCCTAGTATACATGTAGACGGACATCTTTGTCGTTGTTATTCAGTCATCCATGCTATGAGCATTACTTTTTAAGATGCTGTGTCATTGTAAAAGTGGTCAAACCTTGGAAAAATGCATTTTCAAGACTCCTGCATTCTTGAATTTGCTGTTGTGCTCTATCCATATGTTTTTTTTTTTTTTTTTTTCATGATTAATTAAAATGAACATTGTTGTAGATCAAGCAGATACTGTCAGGACATCACATATTCTACTACATTCCCATTGCAGTTATGAAGATGCAAAACCTGCACAGGCTGTCAAAACTAGAGACAGGTTTTAATGAAGATTTATAGTGCTATCCTCATCACTCGTTGAAGACAGTAGACGATGCACTTCATCATCTGAAGAAACCGATCTCAGGGGGCCTTTGTCCAAATTGTTTCAAACAACTTCACCTTTAATGTATCACTGAAGTCCATTATAGTTTGTGATGTGCACCAAATAAACCCAGATTTTGCTGATCTATGCTTTGCAACGGCCTTGGGAAACAAATTGCCCTAGATACTGAATATGAAAGACAAAGAGTTGCTCACCTCCTCAGGACAGCGTATCTAAGAATGCTGACTTTTAAGACCGTTTATTGGCTATCTAATGCCTAAAGCAAAACAGAAAATAATGACAGTCATTTCATGTATAACTACCATTTAAAAAGCAAATTACTAACATAAAGGCAGAAACAAAGAGATGGGTTGAGAGATATAATTCAGATCCCTCCATGTGGCATCCCATATCCATTGCATTGTCCCTGTTACTTTACTTAGGACATGGATGTTGCAGTATGTAATTTAGGAACTTGTAAATTAGTGTCTTTTTTTCTTAAAATTGTAAGAAGAAAGTCCTGGTCACAAGAAAATGAGGTCATGTTTTATTTAGTTTAGTTTGCTTCAGATTTATTTTTCTGCATGGGGATTACACTAGATTCATATAATTTGTATTATTTTTTTTTCTCTTATTTTCCCCATCAATTCTAAGGATGCATTGTCTAAATGTAAATTTGTGTAAAAACTAAAACCAATTGATTTCAATGCTTTTCAAGTGAATTTAGGTATAGAATTTCTAGTAATGACGTTAATAAATTGTGTGTATAAAGAGATTAACTTTAAGTGAGTATTAGATGATGGCAAAATATCCAATAATTTGGCTGATATTTATATCCAGTATTGACCAATACATTTTAAAGACCAGTAATAGGCCAATAACCATTGCGCACTTGTGTATCCCTTTTCGATACATTGTAAATGAAAACTGAAGCCAAAAATGGAAAAAAGTCATTGTTGATGTTTTTGAGAGCTGATGGGCTCACAGAAGAGCAGTGTGAATGCAGAACAACATTTGTCCCAACTCAACATCTGGTGTCACCAGTGGAGAATTTGTGTGGATAAGATGTAAAGAGACATGTTGATTGGAGTTGTTTTAATATTCATGCTCACATTCTGAGTTAGTCATCCGTGAGACTTGTAGAAAGTAGAAAAAAAAATAGTGACACATACACAAACAGACCATACTATCTAAAGGTCCATAGACATGTTGAGCTTGAGTCTGAATGAGGGTGACAGGTGAAGACTTTGCGGTCCACCCTGTAGACAACTGCCTAAGGGTGAGGGGCGAGGGGTGGGTGGAAAGAGACAGTATCTTCAGAAATTATAGTTTAAAACAAATTAAGTTTGCACAATGTACAATTTAATGTCAAATTTCTCTCAATATCCTGAAACCGATTTGAGTAGTTGTACTGGGTATTGGGAAGTTACCAACCATAGCATCACTCGAATACTGTAGATGACACATGCAGATAGTTTTCACATGGCTTTCACATGATTCATGTTTTGTCTACACTCACACACAACTCCTTTTTTAGACTCCTTTTCATTGTCACATTTTCAAGGTTCATATTTACTTCAACATGGGAGCTACTTTCATTTGTAGATTCCCTTTCTTTCCATTTCTTGCCTTGTAGGATTGAACCTCTTTCTTCTGAATGCTTCTCTGAATAGTATAGTTTTCCTTAAAAAGTTTTTGAGTAAAGTTGTGTGCATGCATGTACTGTATGTGTGTGGATGTATCTGATAATAGAAGAACTTTTTGTGTCATGACAAATGAGTACCGCTGTGCCCACGCAACAGGGATAAATAATAATGCAATATAAATAATGCACAAGCTGCAGTATTTACTGCTACAATGGACACATGAGCCAACACACAGATAAACCCTTTTATGTATAAGGAAGCACATAAACATTATCCATAATTTAATATGTAGCAAAGATGGAAGGTCTACAGGTTAGGTATAGCACATGGGAAGTTGACATGGAAGTTAGCCAGGATATTCTGCAACAATTGGTCTAAATAGATGTTTTTGTTGTTTCTGATGGAGTTTGGGATCCTTCGTAAGTTGGGGACACTTAATATTATGATGGTGTCAAACCCCAGTGCTGTGTGTAGTGTATGAAGCCCCATGAATATAAGCATAACATGTTCTTTATATTGGGATAATTGGATCTCATACATATATCTGCTCCATCACAAACCACACAGGCACACACAGACACCCCGTGGCTAATGAAATGTCAGGGAGGCGTGAATCACTCTGTAATAGATGGAGTGTAAGTAATTTAGGTGACTTTGTCTGCCAGTCACAGCATAATAACATAAACATAGACGCACAGATTTATAGAACGGACAAATGGACATTCATAGTGTTAGTTACGAACAGAAACAGAAAGGCTCAAGTTCTGTTACAAACAGTATGGGCAAAGACCAGGATGGAGCATGTGATCATTGGTTAGTCACCTGGCCTGCGTCTCTTTTAATACTGATCACATATTCTTAAAGTTGGTAAAGATACATAATCACATATGTGCAAGATAACGAATGCATTTTCATTTTTACACATGGAAAGTCCACACATGTTTGTCAAACTAATGTAACATGGGCCTTGTTCCTCTCACGTCATGTTCCATTTCTTCAATTGATGTAAATGAGATCTCAGTCTTCCAAGAAACCCACCCACATTTGATCACTGTACAAAATGGTAGTGCAACGACTTGGGTCACTTGTGCTGTGATAACTGCATTTTTAATTGGGTTGTTTGGATGGATGGATTGATTGATTGAATAAAGGATTGAAGGAAGGATGTAACCAAAAATTCAAGATTTATCAAGTTGTCATTGAAAAAACCCACTTTGATAAACGACCAATCTGAATATTGGAAGCAACACGTCCCTCTTCATGTCTGTGGTACGGCCCTGGATGGATGGTTTATTAGCTGTAAAAGTGTCTGAAATGTGAAGAAAACCAGAGGTCTTAAAAGAGAGTATAGGAAAGTGTAAATCAGTCCCACTGTCTTATTGTCAGGCAGAATCATGACCCTGTCTGAAGAGGCCGAAGGAGCTGTTGATCTTCGACGTGAAGCCGATCACGGAGATGAACGAGTGTGCAGATGCACGGATTAGAAAATGCATTATAGATCACAAAGTTATTTGTTGTTGTGAGCAGCAGCTGCTGTGTCTAACTGATCGATGGAGATCTCACAGTACACAACCTCTTCTTAGCTCTTTCATGTGTGGAGGCCTGATTGTTGAGTTTTACATTATCGCCACCATGTGGCAGCAGCTGGAACTGCATGGAAGAAAGACAGCGTTTCAACCAACAGAAAATGGTTTGACATAGAAAAATCTGACATTATAAAATAATCTAAAATGATATAATGTTATGCTGTATTCATTTTACCTATTTTTTTCCAAATGCAGTCTTGGGATGAATGTGCATGTTAAAAAAATGAGGCCTATATATTCTGAAATAATATAAATAAACAAATGTGTGTGTGTGTGTGTATATATATATATATATATATATATATATATATATAATGTTGACAGATGAAAATAGTTAATGTTCAATATTTGTCACCATAATTTCAGCCCATGTATCTCTATTGTATGGTCCAGATTAGTTTGATCCAGTACACATATTCCATCTCCACGTTCCATCATTCTGCACATGTACATCATCCCATTCTGTCCCTTTTATTGATCTTATTGACCTCGCTCTCAGAGTGTAGGGTTCCTTGCTCTTAAAATCGCATAAAAAAGTGTATATTTGAATCTATAACTATAATTAACCAAGCTGTAAACCTCCAACTTCAGACTGTGTGAACTGGTTTGTGGAGACATGCGCCTCCTCGTTTTAATGGCATTATGCCCATCCCTGGAGCCGGTGATCTCTTCACGATGTACTGGGCAGTTGTCCAACAATGGGCAGAGCAGGGATATGTTCACTCGAGCGTGTTTGCTTGTGTGTGTTAGTGTTTTGGGCCAGGGCCATGATCTTGGCACTGGATCCTGGTTCACCAGCTTCAACTTACTCACAAAGTCATTTGAGCTTTGTTGCCTGCGATATTGGACCCCATGTGCTGCCAACACACACAAACTTGTGCTGTCTATAACACTCCCGATTTTATGGAAATGTGAAGTATAGTTTTCTTCCTCAGCCTTCTGTTTTCTTTCTTACTATATTCTCATCTTCTTAGGATGGCTCTTTAAGCAGTTAAGGAATTAGAGGAGTAATGCAATCATTCTAGTTGAATGGATCATTGGATCAATCATTATGCTCCTATCCCATCCAATGGCAACAATCTACCCACACACAAACACTGTGTGTTGGGTTTTACATGTCTACTGTTATTTATTTCATTGACTGGTCTCTTTCTACAACAGCAGACTTTGTGAAGTGAAACCTGTTCATTGATCAAAATCCTCACAGTGTGAAAAGAACACATTTTCTGATTTCAGGGCTCGAATGTCAGCGCAGGATTTGCGGGTATTGCGCAAAATTCTAATCATTCCCACAGCTCTCCCATTTAAAATGTGGGAAATTCACACAATCATAATCCACACAGATTATAAAATCAAATCATTCTTTTAACAACTCTCTGCCAGACGCAATTTCACAAACAGCGGGAGTGTTCAGAGGTGCCGCGTCGTCTTACTCTTCTCTCAAAATGTGTTGTGCAAGGCAAGCATCAAGTGCTGCAGCGATAATACACACTCGCGTTTAGGAGTCGGGACATGGCGGAATATTCACTTGTCTGATTTGGTGTGCATCTTGAGTCAACACACAACACAACGCAGAGACAACACTACATACATAAGCATACTTCGCCTAAGTGGGGCTACAGACTATGTGTCCCTAAAGAACCCGGCTATCTAATAGTAGTTCAGCATTACCTTAATTAATTTTCGTGCGAGTTTTATTTATTTTTTTTCATACCGTCTATTCTCTGTGTAAATTCATGTACCGATCCATGATGCCGGTACCGTTTCGGTTCAATATGAATACATATTATGCATTCATATATATATATATATATATATATATATATATACATATATACATATATGTTCCACCCCATATGCCTAAATATAAACAACATCATGGAAACTCTAAAAAAAAAAAAAAAAAAATAGCAGAGGTAAAGGGAAATAGATTTATTTAATGTGGTAGAATTGGTCATATCAAGTTTGCTCATAGGTTTACAAAACCTGTTGTTTCTGTAGCGGTCACCTTTGCAAAATATGTATACAAAAATATACCAGTCGATGTAGAATTATCTAAAAGGGTCATAATAGTATTACATAATACAGATTTAATTAAAGGGATACTCCACCATTTTTTTTCATATTAAACTATATTATTCCCTTAACTATGAGAAGTTTATACATATGTGGGTTTTTTAAAGGGAATTTTACATAAAAAGCAGGGTTTTTTTGTAAAAAGCCTATTTAAATAAAAAATTATCTATTTATTTATAGAAATTGAATAGATATCATAAATCCTCCAAAAACTGCACAAATGTTGAGTAAAAACATTAATACAATTTTTAAAATTTGTAAAAATAATAATAATAATTATAATAATAAAAACTTTTATTCTGTTACAAAATTAAATGTTATTGTCTGTGGTCTGGAGACCCCAATGATAACTAGTGGAGACGCAAATGAAGATAATCAGAGGGTTAAACAGGGAAAACGTGGAGGTGTTTGGTCGCTTCTCTGTTTGGATCCTAATAAAAGAACTGCGTTAAACTAAGTGCTAACAAAGTTTCGGTGCAAAACAGAGAGATTTAGTGCACGCACTGAGAGTCTCAACTGAGAGTCTCAACTCGTCTGAGTTAAGGGAACAAGAACAACATTTTAGGAATAACAGTTTAATATGAAAAAAAAAAACAACAACGGTGGAGTATCCCTTTAAACAGGCACATATTCTATAGGGCACCTTCCTACTTGATTATGTGTGTAATTCATTATTCAAACACAATGTTAATGTGCAAAATCATTACTTTACTGGCAATTCGGAAATAAATATAATCAATTCTCAAGCTGAATTGGGTATTTAAGATGTCAAATGGTTTAAATGCAATCAACATAAATTAGTGCACTGTGGAGTTCCCCTGCATGGTACAATAAAATAGCAGTATAGGCAATAAGAATACCAGATTATCCAGTGTAGCGTAATACATAAATATTGCCGTGGTGTATGTGAGATGTCCTAAATAACCTATTGGTCAGACCCTACAAGATAGCCATTATTTAGTGTGTACGTGTACAGTCATTTCAGTATAACAAAATTTCAATTACCTCAGCCATTGAGGAGAGTGTAACATTATGTCCAAATCCCTGTCTGAGCCCATTCTTGAGTACACCTTCATGGAGTGGAATCACTTATGGCGTCTGTGACATTGACGTGTATAAAGATATAGCAGTGAAAATTGAATACGTGGGCACGGTTCTAAAACACCACAGGTGATATGCATGGACTTTATGTCAGTCATGTTAGGTTCTTCACAGCATTGGAAGATGAATATTTTGAAATGACTGTGTTGCATCTCTCTCTCAGGTGGACTGAGGCAGAGACATTTCAGAGATTGTTTTTGCTCATTTTTGGATGTAAGATAGAAATAGGTCTCAACTGGCATTGCTTCAGTTGATTATATTGTTTGGATTTAGGATTGTTTTCTCCCTGCTGTCAATCAGAACACACTTTGGTCGTGAGAGAACTACTATAGATACTGTTCAGACACCGTCCACACATTCATGCAAAGAGAATAAAAAAGGATAGAGGTCAGTGCTCTGCAGGAACCACCTCTAGGATGATCTGTAGTGATCTGTTGAGAGAGTCTGAAAAACACAGGGAAAACAAACATTAATACGTTTTAGCATATGTTTTAAGATTTTACCATATGATATTATATGGAATACATTTCCATATGTTTAACACAGTCTCATCCCAATTCGTCATATAACTGACGTTTTGGGACGTCTTTTGACCATTCGTCAATATACGACTTTTTAGGGCCCCCTTAAACGTCGGTAGATGACGATCCCGGGCCGTCATACAACTGACGCTTTACCTTTAACGTCAGTTAGGTGACGAGTTGGGTTTAGGGTTAGGTTTAGGTCTGGGGTAGAGTTAGGATCCCATAACGTCATCTACCGACGTTTAAGGGGGCCCTAAAAAGGCGAATATTGACGTATGGTCAAAAGACGTCCCAAAACGTCAGTTATATGACGTCTTGGGATGAGACTGCGCTGATATGTTCCATTGTTTTTGCATAATAAGGTTCTTTTTATTCATTTACAGAAAATTTATTTCCAACAGTTTAACACCAGTCATATAATAATAAATTGGCATGCCAAAGTCATTATAATAATCATTCATGTGTAACTAGAAAATAATAAATAAATAACTTTTACGCAAAATCAGAAGTTTTACATTGTTGCCTTTTGCCATTTGCATTTGTGTAACCTCTGACCTGAGAATTTCTGGAACCATTTGGGTTTTCTTTCGGTGTAGATGAATATGTAGTATGCAGGGATGCCAGTGAGAGAGATGGCAAAGCCAATCCCAGTATTAACTGGATCCGAATATAGAGAAAGGAAGACCATGAAGAAACAGGTGAAGGAGAAAACAGCAGGAATTATAATGGGGACCTGTGAAAGAGAAAATACAGAGATAAAGAGATGTTAAAAGTGTGTTCTATAGAGTTAAGACTTGAGATTTTCAGTTGAGACTATATATACTGTGTAATTGTAAGCCTCAAATCATATGACTTTAGAAGATTTGGTATATAGTGAGTAGGCCACTTTCATCATTTTTATGGTGCTTTTGTTCCCTTTTTGAAGAGTACACCTGTTTATTTTGGCCTGTACATACAGTGTTTTGCAGAAGACAAACAAATTGGTTTGGATTGTCATAAGTGTGAATTTTCATTTCCTTTTATGTGCCCCATTATGCTATTTTAAAGGCTGAATTAATCAAGTTCGGCCAAAAATGGCAGACAGGAAACAAGGAGCTGGCTTAAGTTCAGGAAGTAGTGCAGCTGTGCATAAAGTGTCTCTCACGCTCTCTCGCAGCCGGCAGAGCAGTTTTTTTTGCTTTTACAGTCCCTTTTTCTTTTTATATTAAATACAATTTATTTTGATTAGCAGACTTCTGTCTTCGTGTCCTTTATGTTGCATCCCTAGAGCCAGGGTTGTAACACAGAGTACAAGATCTCAGTAGCTTGCTCTCCTCTGCTAACTCTTGCCTCTCCTCTGCTAACATACACCTTAGAATTAAATCTACCATGTTTTCTTACTCGCTAGATATTGAACTAATAATTTGCATTAGATATGTGTTGGACATGAGGTAAGAGGCTGCCAGAACAGAAAAGAGGGTCACCTTAAAAGGTCGAGGCATATCAGGGCGTGTGAATCGCATGTAGATGAGGCCGACCACTGCCACCCCGATAAAGAGCCAGCGTAGGAAGCTCATGAAGTTCAGCAGGCTGTAGATGTCCCCTAGGAAGAGGATCAGTAGTGTGATCGGATACTGAAAGAAAGACAAGAGCTTTTAGAAAGGTGTGAAGCATGAAAATGACTGATAGTACATTTAAAGTTAATTTAATTTAAAGTTAATGTTTATGCATATGTCGGTTAGTATATTTTTAATTATATTAATAGTAGGCTACTTTTGAATATTTGATATACTGTGTGTGTGTGTGTGTGTGTGTGTGTGTGTGTGTGTGTGTGTATTAGGAACATTAATAGGAACATATATTAGGAACATATACAATTGTCAGTTTCGTAAGAAATGTTTTTGTTATGAAGCTTTCAAAATAGCTCAAACGGTTTTGTTCAGCTGAACAGGAGAATCAGTAAGGGTGACCATTGAGTGGGACATTTGTGTCTATGACTCACCAGGACAATCACAGCAGGTAATGGCGTGTGTCGGCGTATGTGAATCATAGAGAGAACTTCAGGAAGCTGACCTTCTCGAGAGGCGACGTAGAACATTCTGTGGATGAGAAACAAAATGTAAAAGGTTTAAAGCATTCACTGTAGAAATACGAACCAAGGCATACCATAATCGATGTTCTGAAACTTTGGATTTGAAACTAAAGACTAAAAATGTGTCAAAGCCTAACAATTAACTGTGTGACCAACAATCATTTGGTAATTTGAAAAATATGTGTTCCGAAGATTAATGAATGTTTTGCGGGTTTGAAATGATATGAGGGTGAGTAATTAATGACAGAATATAAATTTTGGGGTTTAACCCTTACCGTATTTTACATTTTGGTGAATTGGTGCCTAATTGGCTTTATGCACAGCTGCACTACTTCCTGAACTTCAGCCAGCTCCTTGTTTCCTTTCTGCCATTTTAGGACAAATTGATTAATTCAGGTGTGCCTGACCTTAGTAGTCACGGCAACAATAATCAGACACACCTGAATTAATCAAGTTTGCCCAATAATGGCAGACAAGAAACAAGGAGCTGGCTGAAGTTCAGGAAGTAGCCAATGCAGCTATGCATAAAGCCAATTTGTATGAATTTGTGTGATGTTCCCAAAATAATTAAGATTCCAGTTCCTAGTATTTCTATAACCTTTATCACTCTATGTTTGACCCTTGTAAAAGACTCAAAACTGAGATGCACACCTTGAGATGGCAAATATGCATCCATTCATGGACCCGAAGCAAGACAGAGCTACAAAAACGGGGACTGCTACTGAGAAGTCTCCCATCAGCTTCTCTGCAAAAGTCTGATGGATGGATAGAGAGGGAAGAGATGAAAAGATTGGATGGAAGTGAGAAAGATGAACTAATTTTGTGAAACAAATAGGAAAACAACATTGATCTTCAATTTTTAGACTTGTCCTTGTTTATGAATAATCGGTGAAGTGAAAAGGCTTTATATTTTCCATAAGAGTGAGCTTGTAGAGGGACATGCAAAGTGAAACAGGCTATAAATGAATGCATTACAGACGTCTAACAAGATGAGAAAGCTTTTAGAGTATTCCAGAGCCTATCAGGAGATCTCTGCGCCAGATTCTGGTGCTGTCAGTTATTTGTGAGAGATATATGATTACTCCAGCAGAGAAGCAGACAGCCATTTAAAGCCACTGGCCTTATGTAATCACATTTACTTTGGGGAAGTGGAAGGTGTTGACTATTACAGGCACTACTGCAAATTGCTTAAACTCGTTTATAAAACTAGTTTCCTTTTCTTTTCTGGCTCTCTTTTTTAAATGTTCCAATGTTAAATGTTCACTGCTGCTACTTGAAAAACTGATAGGATCCTGGATTGTGTTCACTGAGTTTATTAAATTTAATTGGGATTTGTTAATAAATGAAGTTTTGAGATAGAAGCACAAGCAGACAGGGAGTGACCCACCACAGCTACGGCATTGGAGGCTAACAGCTCTTCCGCTGACATCACGGTGTAATATGCCACGTTTACCAGTGTGTAACAGATCGTTACTATCACCATGGAGATGCAGATTGCAAGGGGCACTGTCCTAGGGAATGGAAATGAACACCTAAGTCATCACTGCCGTTTGGTTTTCCATGCTAGAAACAGCTGAATTAAACATCAAACCATACAGAAATCATATTTGTTCACTAACCTCTCAGGATTCTCCACCTCCTCAGTCACAAAATTCAAGTAAAACCTGTAAGAGGCCATAAATGTATTCAAACACTGCATGCGGCATTATTGGATCTACGTGGAATTAGAAGGTGTACTCACCAGCCGGCATAGGCGTACATTCCTGAGTAGAAGGCAAGAGGAAGTCCTGATAAGTCTACTGTGGTGACCTCAAATGCGTTCTCAAAGTTTTTGGTCTCCCCTGCAGATATAATGAGCGGAAAATTATTAGCATTGTGATAAGCTTAGACAGCCTGATGTTCTCTGTAATTTTAGTTTTCCCTGAGCCAAACCTATTTCTGTTAAGTGGATGCTTCATTTTTATTATTAATCGAAATTGATGGTTGTCAGTTGCAGTTTTAGGCATGGGCAACATGGGATACTGCCCATGATGGCATCTTGACGGGGACGCCACCAAAAATGCATGATCAGGGTCTTACCACTCAATGACATGTCAATGACATGATGTCACCGTGTGGGTCAATTAACCTGGTCAGGACTCAGGACAGGAGTGTGCACAAGGAGAAGTAGGCTACTTTCATTCAAGTAATTAGGAGCCAGGTTTGTTTACATCTCCTCAGGGCTTCCAGTGGGGAAACCTGAGGTGATGTCAAAGCTGGGCTGTGTTTAAGTAAAACAAATATATATGAGATTCCCTCACTAACTTCTTTCTGTCTCGGATGTACATCATTGCTCACGTGGCACGAGTGCCCACTACAGGTGGAACCCTTGAAGTGTTTTTAAATGGAATGCCCTAAGACCTTGATCACTTGGAATATATATGCTATGGAGCTGATTTATATATATATATATATATATATATATATATATATATATTTTTTTTTTCTTTCCTTATTCTGTTTTCCTTTAATTGTTTATGCACCAGATTCAGGCCTGTAGGTAAACTCGGGCTGTTAAAAAGTATATATAAAATTATATAAACTATTAAATCTAAAAAAATACACCAACAAAAATGATAATATAATAAACTATGACTGTGTTTAAAAAAAAACATATCTACAACAAGTATTAAATTCTGTTAAACGTCAAAATAATTCCAACATCATTCACTTGAGATGTTTGTGGTGGGGGTAAATTAAGCTTAATCATGGTACACTGTGGTCTATTGGTCTGCCTGAAGTGAACATCTTGAGTGCTTCTTATTTGTAATTTGTCCTCGCTTCTTTTCCTTACGTCTCAGCTCCACCCTCCCTAAACCAAGGACACACGTTTTTGAGCAACAGCCGACTTAGTTTTTCCGGTGTGTTCCACATCGTTGTTCTCTAGTCGGATGCTGTCGGGCTTTTGTTTGGCTTAATTTTGAACAAATAATTATAACAGTGCATCTTGCATTGGAATATGTGAGATGTGTGGTTAATTTAAACACCAAAGGAAAAGCATAAATTAAAATTATTGTGACAGATGTGAGTGGGAGGAGAATTTACATGTGCGTCAGGCTTCTAAGAAAGATTACAGCACCTCTGCATCCTCACTCATAGCTTCTCTGGAAGCTTCCTCACTCCTTGTTCCTCACTTCCTCGTGGAGCAATCAGAGAATTCAGATGTCTGGGTCACAGGTTGGAGGAGTGAGGAAATGAGGAAGCATCAAATTAAGTATTGAGAAACACCCGTTGAGTAAATGCAGCCCGGCAGGAGGAGTGAGAGAATTTCTAACTCAATGTATGCGGCTATCACTAATACTATGTTAAGTTTAGTGTACAGAGTTGTGCACCTTTGGATTTATAGTATTTTTTTTTATTGGGCTCAATTTGTATTTATGACTTGTTCATTGTCATAATGGAGTAGAGGTGAATAGCTCCCTTTCATAGCTAGCACAAAATAATTCATATTTACCATAATTACAAAACAAAAAAAGCCACAACAAAGGAAACTCTGTAACTGTGTGAATTGAAGTATTAAAATGTCTTACCTGTCCAAAAGGGAAAAAAAAATCTGTCTCTGGGTCCGTTTTGAACCCCTTCAAATCACGGAGTTCACGCCACCTTTTAAAAGCCCTGCCTCTCTTTTCCCCCGAATTCTTTTGGGTTTTACAAATGGTGAATCTCTAGTTGTCACTGGTGATTGTGGTTTGTGGATCACATAAGTTTAACTAATTGAAATGCTGTGAGAAAAGGCTAAAAATGTCCATCTCCAGCATCCTGACACGCAATTATCCTACTACCCGAGACTCCTCTTGTGTGTGTTCAGATGTGACGTAATGACACAAAGACATGCTCGAATCTCCCGCGGAAATCCACCAAACATTTACTTATATAAATATATGCATTTTGTGCATTTAACTCTTGTTCAAGAAGCCAGAAGCATAATTTAAACTAAATACCTTTGAAGAGTAGGTATAATCCTGGAACAATGATAATGACGAAGGCGAGCAGCTTGCTGAATGTGAGGAAGATCTGGATTCTGGCAGTCCAGGTTACACTCATGCTGTTTAGATACATTGCTATGGCTGCAATGAAAATGAATATACAATCTCAAAATGAATATGGCACATATAAACTAAGCCATAAAGATGATATATGCATACTGTAATCAAGCAGCCTAAACACTTAGCCAAAAATCTTACTGAATCCGATTGCTGTGGCCAATTTAACGGCAGTCTCAGGAACTCCACATGGCATGAAGATGGGCTCTAAAATATAGCGGCCAAATGCCAGAGCGATCACAGCAAAACCTGCAGGTCTTCAAGATGAGAAAAGTAACTATGAGCACTCAGTGTTCTGTACTGGACATCATGTAATCTCTCATAAAACACTGTTTCAAAGTAAGGTAGAACGTGATAAATCATGGTTGTATTAGAACATCTTGCATTTTTCTGTTATAATCGTGAACCACTTGTACATGAACGTGTTTTGTGCTCTCCTTCACGTGAAGCTTGTTTGCTTTCAAACTATATCTGTTATTCTTGGCGGTGTTGTGATTGTTACATATGAACCTGGACTGGATCCAGCGCTTGATCCTTTGTATGAGAGCCTCCACAATGGTTTGTTCATTGTCATAAGGCACTTTATCTCAGGTTTTTTATTCCATGCCTACTGGAGCCCCAGCAGTAATATTGAGAGATAACCTTCTGCAGGCAGAGTTTGCTTGTGTTTATTTGAGGCATTGAAGGGATTTTGTTAGTTTATTCTGGAAGTGCCCCAGAGACCTGTCAATGAAGACGGAGGATGAATAAGGATTTACTGACCTTATGGCAATCATGTCAGCCCACAATCGCACAAAAGCCACTTGCGGACCAAACGCCTCCAGAATGTACGTGTAATGGCCACCAGACTTTTTAATACAGGTGCCCAGCTCAGCATATGATAGAGCACCTGAAAAGGACAAAAATGAAGAACTAGGCGAATAGATTTATACTTTAGCAAAATTAGGTAAATTTAGCTGGACAATGGCAAGTTGTGGAAAGCTAGTGACATAATTATTCAGAAAAGTGGCAAGCAACCCTAATGGCACATGGTTAAGTCAGTTCATTAAGATCATCTGTTCTCTTTCAGAGAGAGCGGTTACACAAGCTCTTTATAGTTCTGTGCATTTTAACATTTTAATGAATACTTTGTTCAAATCAAAGCCCTGCTTCACTCACACCCTTTGACTTGTGAGCTTCAAAAGGTAAATGTAAAGAGAGCTCTAAAAAATAGGGCCTACCAGAGTTCAGAATGCAGATTTCAATTGAGTGAAATTGTGGATGAATGGACAGGGTTTTTTTATTTCTTTTTTTTTATGGGAAGCTCAGCTTTTCCTCAAAGCCTTCTGGGCTGCAGCACACAAAAGAAAGCTGACAAGTGTGAAATGACTCCTGGCATACACATGAATGAACAAACTGTCAAACAATGCTCTTCTTACACACAAACTAATTCTTCTTCGACACATGCACAAAGCCATCAACCATGTTGTCAGACCGCGCTCTCCTCACCATCAAAGTGCGGCATAAGACAATATCAGCCTCTATTGTGCACGAACACACACATTAGGCATTAGAGGGGCCCTCTGATCAGGTTCGTCATGCATACCCTGAAATTCTTGCTTGCCGAATATGAGTAAAACCTGAACTTCTTTTTAACATATAATGAATTACTGTCCAAAATAGTGTTTATATCAGAGCTTAGTCGAGTTCGAGAAACATTTGGGTTCTTGAGTTGATGAAAAGACAAATTAGTTAAATTATGAAAGTATGTAATAAAAAATATTTTAAAATAAAAACAATCAAATGTTGTTTTTATTTAATAAGGCACTTTATCTGTGGTTTGTACACTTGTACAAATGTACTCTTATTTTCATTAACACAAACCATAACATTTATAAATTTTTAACAACCTAATTTTTAAAGGGAAACATTTAAATATTCTTTCTGAGTTAGAAAGCTCTACTCTTAACCATTAGTTTCTGTAATTTGCCCTATATTTTTTTCAGAGTTTCCGCTAGAAAAAATGGTGCCGGTCAAAAGTGACCGGCAGAGGTTTCGTTTTACGGACATTTTAATGATATGCCAGTCAAATATGGTCTCTTAATTAGTCAAGTTGAGGAAAACTGGAGGCAGGCTATGTAACTTAAAAATGAACATAATCAGGCCGTATATAATGTAACATTATTAGCCTAACTTTCAAATAGATGGGGAATCAACGCCAGTTGTTTTTACTATAGTTTCACATTCATAGTTTAATAAACCAATATTGTTTTTACTCAAGCAAACTTACTCTCTCGTTGTGTATCATTTACTGGTAACATTTAAATTGGTAAAAATAAATCAGGATAACCTGGCTTCTCTTTAGACTCCTGCCCGCACGTTGACGTAATTGGTTACAGGGTAGTTTGTGATGTAAGAAACACCCATGATTTCAAACTGTGTTTTTGAGCCTTTCTTTTCTTTTTTTTTTTAGGAGAAAATACTCGGCAGTGGTGTTGACTTATGTATTTGCACATGGTTTGTCTTAAAGCATATTAAAACATCACATAGACATATAAACAACATTAAAAACTTAAATTATTGGAATATCAACTTGAAATTTCAGGGGGTGTTTTAAGTTCATATTTTAGGCCTAACAAAAAAATGTGGGGAATCCTCGTGTTAACAAATTCAACCCTATTGTAAAGTGTTACCAAATACTTCATGATTCCTTTAAAGAATACTTTTTAGTTAGATGTAATGGACATATTCTACTAGCTCACAGCTCATGATTCCGAGTAATCATGAATCAGCTTTTTTTTTCTGACTCAGTGCTGTCTAACTTCCTCAGGCTATCTAAATAATTGTGCAATGTGCACAATGAGCAACTTAAGCAAGGTACTCTTATAATAAAATAAACGACAGTAAGCAGGTGAGAGTGCAACATGAACCTTATTTCACCCAAAAAATAGAACTCTGCCTTCTTTTACAATGTCTTTGTCATTAAAAATTACACCCTAATGTCTTAACCTGTATAACCAGAATACAAAAGGCGAAGTTTAGCTGAATATCCAAGTCGAGACTTTAGTAAATTCTGAAGTTTCACTCTGTTCTTCAAACAAAGCTATCAAATGGCATCAGGAAACCTGCTTTTATGGTGCCCTTAGTCATTTTTGGACGGCTCCTTGTCCCAATCAACTTTCATTGGGTGGAAGAGAACAGCTAAAACTTGCTAAACGCCTCCTGTTTGGAATGTCATGAGAGTAAAGTAAATGATGGCAGAATTTTCATTTTGGAGTCATCAATCCTTTTAACAACTCTCATTTCCTTTCAGTGAGTAAAGTGTGTCCTAATGAATGACTGTGACATCAGTGGTGCTGTTAGGTAAGCCACGATTTCAAAACCACAAACAAACGGTTAATAAAGCGGCTGTACAGTTCCTCAGATTCTAATTAAAATCCAACTGTTGATTACATCAGGAACTATAAGAAAGTCGATGTGTACCAGGTTGAGTGGGTGAGATATTTAGGTCATTTGTAAAAACTAGAATAATGTGTGTGGAAAAAGATAATGTGAATGTGAGCCAGTGTGTGAGAGCATATGCACATGTTAACACACTTACCAAAAAGAGAGAGAATCCCACAGGCAATCCACACCACCAGTGACATTCCCACACTTCCAGAGTTCTTCAGAATTCCTTTGGGGGAGATGAATATTCCCGCTCCAATGATCGTCCCTACGATGATAGAGATTCCTCGGAGCAGGGTCACCTTTTTTCCCAATTCCACCTTCTCCCCGGGGGCTCCGGCGTGGGGGTCTCTATTTGATTCGAGAGGGTATTTCTCTCCATTATTACCTGGAGTCGGCTCCCCGTTGGGATGTGGACCTGACACAGTCCTTATGGGCATCCTGTTCACTCACTCACAAACACATTGACTCTGCACTCACAGTGTAGTGTGCCTCCCCTTACCAGTAGCACATGAGAGGCCTGAGCAGAAGGTGTTCTCAAAGTAAAGCAAACGTCTGATACGCTGTGACAAGTCTAAACAAATACATTGTAAAGTGGCTTCTCCCTCCTCTTTTTTTTCTCTCTCTCTCATCTGCCTCTTTGGTGTCTCAAACACTCCCCTTTTCTCTCATTTACTCTTTTTATTCATTTTTGATCCTGCTAATGACTCATGATGCATAGCAGTAGTATCAGATTCTCACATTTCCTCATGTGACTTGCAAATACAAAGGAATCTGGCACTCACTTTAAACACTTGCTGTTTCCTCTAGTTCTTTCAAAGGCCCTTGTTTCACTGCACTTGTTATAGACGTGTACTGATTAACAAGTGAGCAGACGATAGAGTGATAACAAACTCCTGTTTCTGGGATTGTGGACTGACTGTGTGATCTTTTTTGTCATTCTTAATGTTGATATATGCAATGAAGTGGAATGTAGGACAAACCACATGTTACTGTATAGTTACTGTAAGTAAGTGTGTGTGTGTGTGAGAGAGAGAGAGAGAGAGAGAGAGAGAGAGTGTGTGTGTGTGTGTGTGTGTTTTCAGACAAAGCAATTTCATTCAAGCCTGATACAGTGTTCTGTAAATAAGAATGAAGACGATGGGAGGCTGATGTAACATTACATCAGATCAACCTTGACACTCAATAGATTCAGTTTTGTGAATCCATCAACTTGTGATGATTTGCAAGTTTTTGCACCAGCTGAATTTTTTACACAAAAACTGTATATCTCATAACGACTGTGCAAAAATTACAATAGTTGTGGCTTCACTTTTGTAATTAATTATCTCTAATTATTTAGTGAGTATGTTTCATTCTTAAAAAAAAAAAATAAAAACTTAATGATACAGGAGAAACGTATTTTTTTAGTGAGAAAATTTCTCATTATTACGAGATGTTAAGTCATTATTATAAGACAGTTTCTGTTCCACAATATTTCGATAGTCCACTTTAGACATTCTACTAACGACTAGTCAACTTTGCAACTACAGTACATCAACTAACTCTCATTAGAAAACTAGTAGACTATAGTAGACTGTCAGTAGACTGGTAGGTTATGGTTAGGTGTTAGGGTTCGGGTTAATAGAATAAACTGACTTGTAGTTGCCACGTCAAAGTCAGTAGAATATCTGTTGGGGGACCAACAAAGTGTTATCAGATTAGATGACAGTCTACTAATACTCTCATGACAGTTAGTTGACATGTAGTTGCAAAAGTAACTTATAGTTAGTAGTGGACTATCAAAATAAAGTGTTACCAAAGTTTCTCATTATTATGAGATGTTAAGTCATTATTAGGAGAAAGTTTCTCATTATTATGAGATGTTAAGTCATTATTACGAGAAAGTTTCCCATTATTATGACTTACAGAATAAAATTTTTTACTCAACTGTGGTGAAAACGGGCTTCCTTAGGCTACTGTGTTTGATATGGGATTAAAATGATGGGCAGTGTATGATAAATAAACTATTGATTAATTATTTCAATATTCCTTTGTTCCGATCAGAGCGTGAGCAGAGATTTCTGAATATTCCTCGCTCAGGGTTGCGCGCTCAACCCTACAGTCTATGGCTCAACCCTGCTGGTGCGAAAATATGTGGAATAAAAGCTGCCTCTGACTAGGGTTTTTTTTTTCTCCTAGTCTACTAGTAGTTGTTTATTTAAGCCATTAGTGGACAAATCGCCCCTTTATATTGATTTAATAACTTAAGGCTATACAGGATAATGAGTGTTATAAAGCCACACTCAAGCGCATGAGCCGGCAAAAGTAGGCTAATGATTATGAATGTGTAAAAAATAACAAGGAGACATTTAATTGTTTATTAATAAAATGGTGTTTTCAGCTTGGCTGCAAAGATGAAGTTGACGATGCGGACTCACCATGAACAAATAAAGATGTAAATAGATATAAAGGCATAAAAAAGGAAAATTTCATCCTGTTTGCGCGCCCCACCAGTCACGTCTCTATGCCCCACACTTTGAGCGGCGACTACCATCTGTAGTTATGGGCCCCCTAGTAGCAGCGGGGCCCTAAGCAGCCGCTTAGTTTGCTTTTAGGGAGAGCCGGCTCTGCACGTGAGAGTCCTGAACCCAAGCCCCAAGGTCTTCTCGCAGCTGTTGTGATAGTTGTGATACACTGATGTACACAAAGTATTGTTGTTGAGAGTGAGAGATAAACTGTGAAAGGACACCATGAAAGTAAACAAATATATCTTATACATTCACAGACCAATTTTAAACAACTGACCCCAAAAACATGCCATTTGTCGGTCTTTGCACTTGTTTGCCATGCTGGAAAGAGAAAAGCAAGAATGAAAAAAAAAAACTATCTCCGCCTGAAGAGAACTAGTTTTTAAAGTGAATATCAGCTTGGAAATATAACATAGTATCAAAAAACCTCTATCAGTCAGTACCCCATATCCATGGGAATGAGTCAAGCCAAGTTTAAAGCTTGTAGGGAGAGAGAGTGCAATGCTGCACAAGTTATAATACTTTAATGTCAAGGCGGAAATGTAGAACTGTAGATGGTGGACTCGATCCCGTCCTCAGAGTCATTCTCCTGAGTCGGGCTTTGCGTTGGCTACTTGGTATTGAGAAACGCCTAATGCCAGTGCTTGTTTCTTGTGACAAACATGCCGAGAAGATAGAACAAGATCTGCTCTATGTCATCCATTGTTGTTTATTACTATGTCACTTTCTTCGCGCGAAAATGACGTTGATCGCTTCTTTCCGTCAAACACCACGGTCACATGTCAGAAAAAAAGGTACGAAGGCTGTCACTGGGGCGGTACCTTTTCGAAAGGTACACTTTTGTACATAAAGGGTGCATATTGGTACCTTAATGGTACATATTTGTACAATTATGGTACCAATATGCACCCTTTAGGTACAAAAGTGTACCTTTTTGAAAAGGTACCGCCCCAGTGACAGCTTTTGTACCTTTTTTTCTGACAGGGTACTATTGGCAGTGGAAACGCAAGCCGGATCATGGTTTACTGGCCCGACCCATACTGTACTGTACCGTACCGTACCCCTCAGTGGAAACGAGCCATCAGAGCACTCCCCAACTAAAGGGGGCATCCATGCAACAAAAGTTGGTGGAACCAACTTTTGGGGAAGTAGCTTTTGGGATTATATTTGCCTGCGCACCCACAGAGAGAGCATGGAGTCAGAATCAGAATCAGATGTGTTGATTCAGTGCTCAGAATACAACAGAGTAAGAAGCAATTTTATTGAAACATACGTAGGTATTAAAACATTGACATTAAATAATATTTCAAAACACACAGAAAGAGAAAAGGGTGCATAGTGCTTCAATTAGCTATCTAAGGGAAACAGGATTGGTTCACAGGATATAGTAAAATAGTTGACACTTCACACTCCTGTCCAGTTGGTGGCAGTAAATGCACCTTTTTAGCTGGTTTGCCAACCCTCATAAAACTCAAAGAAGAAGAAGAGAGAGCATGGCATTTAAATGTTTGTAGAGAGTTCAGGTGGTTCTCTGATTTATTCCTGGAAAAGGATACTATGATTACAGCTCCTGATCATTCAAAGATGCAACTGGTAGGACAATTTATGATTGACTGTGTTTGAATATATTGAGTTTTAAATGTTCAGGTTCTGCTTGGATTGTAATGTGCAGTTTAAAATAAGCAATGAGGATTTTGTTATGTGAATGTTGAACTTGACAGAAGTAACATGTGCATGAGTTTAATTATGGGATTGTGATTTTCTTGTTAAAATCCTAGTTTAAACATTAATGATCGTGTTTAGTTTAGATTGAAGATTCGATAGCATTTATTTATTATTTCTCTGAGAAAGTGGAATTGTAATCAGTGACTGATTCATGATGTATCTAACTAATTCATGTTTTGGTTTGTGTGTTTGAAAGGTTATCAACCTATATCTACTGTTCCATCACTGATCCATTAAATCACCTTTAAGAAACTATACTGTTCACTTCTTGATTCTTTATTTTCTTTGAGATGGTTTAGTAGACCAGTGCTGGTCTACTAAACCATCTCAAAGAAAATAAAGAATCAAGAAGTGAACAGATTGAGTTTTTCCTTTACGTTCTTTAGTGAGAAAGGCAGTTTTCAAGTTTGGGCTGAGCTGTAGCTAATCAATTAAAAAGCACACAGAAATTGACAGGTAGGATAGATATATACAGAATCTAAATACAGTTATCAAACACTTCACAGTCTTCACTCCATAAATTATAAACTAAATATAGATTAATACTTATTAAATTAAAGTGAACTCATTGCTGTACTTGCACACTGTTTTGAAGGAGATGGGTCTGTCTGCGGACTGCAAGTGAGGGGCGTAACTTGAAGTTGTCCAAATCACACGATATGTCAGAACGAGATGATGTTGGCAAGATGGCAGCTCCTTTAGAGGCAACCAGAGCCATAGAGAGAAACAACGGTAAGAATATTTTCCAGTAGGGCTGCACGATTAATCGCACGATGTTGTTATGCGCATCTAATCAGTAAAGCCGGTTCCTTGATTAGTAGTAAATCACCTTCACCTGCTTTCAGATGGAGCGGCATTTACTACAACGAGCCGTAGATCACTGACAAGCTGAGCCAAATCGAGTTAAAATCGAGGACAAATCGGCAACGATATTTAATGTGATTTGGCTCAGCTTGTCAGTGATCTACGGCTCGTTGTAGTAAATGCCGCTCCATCTGAAAGCAGGTGAAGGTGATTTACTACTAATCAAGGAACCGGCTTTACTGATTAGATGCGCATAACAACATCGTGCGATTAATCGTGCAGCCCTATTTTCCAGATATAACCGTTTACATTTAAGTGTGTCAGTCATTTTCATTCACTTTTAGTAACGCATTTTGTTATTGTTTTGAGTTTGAGAGTTGATAATCTATTAACTTAACCGTCCTCGCTTAAAGTTAAGTAAGCAATAGTTTTTTTGGTTTTGTTGTTGTTGTTGTTGTTTTTTTACGGTCTAAGATGTTAATGTTGCCTTAACGTTCTCTCGGAATTGTCGTAAAAATGAGTTTCTTGTTTAAAAAAAATGAACGTTGCATGAACTTTTTACAACGCAGCAAGGGCAAAGAAAAGCTTTTGGAACTTTGAGCTACTCAATCTGCAGCAACACAACACATTAAATAGGCCCTGGAGTGGTAACTTGCCATTGTTAAAATGTAAATGTTGCACGTAGATGTTGTCTGATTTTCTTATTTTCTATAGAGGTGTATGACTGTTTCTTCTGTGTTTTTTGTGCAGCCGTGGTGCATTTGAATGACTATTCTACATTTGGCCATTTATCTATGTTGGCGCCTAAGTTATGATTGCTAAATGCTATTATTTTAATTATCATAATATAATATACACTAGACTAATACTTTTTGTTTTAGGCAATAAGTGTTTTTTTTTTTTAATTGCTAAAAAAAATACTTGTGGAGGCACACCACTAATAAAATTAATACTGAAGAGACACTGCTACCAGAAAATGTTGTATTTAAAAAAAGAGGAAAAAATGTAAACATGTTTTACACATACTTCTTTTGTCATCAGTAATCTGGTACTCCTTCAGAGGACCATAGAAAGACCTACAGAATGAAAGACCATAGAAAGACCTGTAGAAAGACCATAGAAAGACCATGAAAGACCGTAGAAAGACCTGTAGATCTGACCTCCTGTTGCATTCAGTGCAATAATACAAAGACTGTACAAAGGATACTGGGGATGTGGACAAATAGACTACAAGGGTTCTACTCTGAGAATGATCTCACAGGATACTGCAGCATGGACTGTTTTGTTTTTATGTGGCTGGAGGCACAGCCTGATTTTCTATGACCGTATTAGTGCCAGAAGTTCAGAATTTATAGATTGGGTTCACATAAACCCTTGTGTTGCTCTTCAACAAAAGTTTTTGTGATGACTGTGCTTGTAGTTCATTTCCACTACACTTTCAAAGTATTTTTACTTTAAGTATTCAAAGTCTTTTACTTTACTTCAAAGTTTTAAAGTAAAGCATTTTTTTATTACTTTGTTATTTTGGCAGCCTTATTATCAGTTTAACTTGGGGGAGTGGGGAAGGGAATTATAACTTAAATTTCAGTCTGTTCACCACACAAAGCTATTGTATGATTTAACAAGACTCTGAATATTGTGCAGATGTGGTTTGGACCACTTATTATATTTTGACATTTACTTATTTTGATACTATGACATTTTACATGTTTTTTTTTTTTTTTTTTTTTTTTCTTTTTTTTTTGTCATTTTGATGCATACCAGCCTACATAATGATAGCATACAATGTTTTCGGTGAGCTTTCTCTTTAAACTCCCTTTCTCCTTCAATTCAAGCTTCTGTATGGAGTATTTACAAGTATTAGTGCAGCAAAGCCATCCCAAACCTTCTAAGATAAGTAAGCTATATGATGTAGTCCATATTTTAAGTTGTCCTTCATTTGTTAGGGATTGTGTACTTCAGGATGGCTTCAGGGAAGAAGCAATGAGGTTAAGTGGTCATCTCTCTGTAGAATCATTCAGAAATGAGAGGGAGAAATAAGTGATGGATCAAACCCATCCTCTCCCCCAGAACAGTGAAATCTCCCTATATATAAAGGAAGCCCCAGGCAGGTTTCCAAACTTCTTTAATCTCTCTTTCTCTGTGTGCATGTGTCTGTGTGTGTGCTGAATGTCAGGCTGTGTTTTCAGCTTGAGCAGTGTGGCCTAAGGGAAGCCTGTGGGGAAGTTAACACCTTGCTTTTTCACTCATCCATTCTAACAGAAGCTATGACCAAACTAAATTAACCAAACTTAATGATCAGTAACACTCACGGACCCATTCCGACAAGGATGGAGTTTGGTAACTTTGTCAAAGCAGTTTGCCGATATGATTCACCAAATTTCAGGGCTCCTGGTTACTTTTGAAGTGGCCACAAATGCAACAAAATATAAACTTTTGAAACAATTTACCATTTAGTCAGTCAGGAACACTTGTTTGTGTGTCCAGTTGCCTTTTCAATGAGCACTGGCCGTTTCTCAATACCAAGTACGCAAACTTCGGACTTACGTCCTTGGTAGTTCGGACTTGCCAAGTTCGACTCAGGAGAAGGAACTCCCGAGGATGAGAGGACAAAAGTCTGGACGCGTCACTCAGCATGCTCTGGCTACTCCGGTTATCTATTTATGTACATTTTATGCAACAATAAAATAATATGCTACAACTCTGCCTCTTTTTCGTCAACAATATGTTAAACACCACTCAGCCTCTTTTCATAAAAAAATCTTAAACATATTAGCCTAATGGTCACGTGGTTCAGGCAACATGTACATTGATTATCTTCACTGCATATATTTATAACACAATGAACATGATCTTTTTGTTTTCATTTTAAAAATATGAAACATTATTGATTGTTTTTTGACATTTAACAAACAGAGACAGGGTTGTCATTTTATTTTATTGTACATATAATGAAGATAGTGTAAAAAAAACATTATTTATATATATATATATATATATATATAAACATTAAATGTCAGTTTTAATGATCAAAAATATCTAGAATAAAAGGTATAGAAGAAATCTCTTGAACTCTCGTCTCAGGCCTACAAGGAAGAAAACAAGGAATAGCCGAATAAAGTCGTTATTTTTGTTTGTTTTTTTTTTCGCTCAAAAAATATTCCCGTCGCTTGATAAACTTACACTTGAGCCACTGTTGTCACATGGAATATTTAAACATTTTATTCATTGACTTTCTGGGCCGCAAAGTTTCAGTTCCTTAGGTAGCCTAGGTATGCCTCAAATTTAATCAAAAATATCTTCATTTGCGTTCTGAAAATGAACGAAGGTCTTACGGGGTTGGTACAGCATGTGGGTGAGTAATTAATGAATTAATTTTCAATTTTTGATTTTTGGGTGAACTAACCCTTTAACTTGTATGAAAATGGCATTATATGACGCCTTTAACATATGTCAGTGTCAGTAATTAAATGATTTTATTTTAATTTTTTTTCTAAGGCATATTTATTAAAGCTACTTAAATGTCTTAATTGAACCAAGGTCTAATCCTGGTTTAATCTAAGACCTGTCTATAAAACCAGGCTTATATATTTTTATTCATTACATACATTCATATAACAATTATAGTAGTGTACACTATACCGTTCAAAAGTTTGGGGTTAGGAAAGTGTTTGTTTGTTTTGTAAGGTTCCTATATGTCTCTGTAGAAGCCAATGCTTCCTTTTTTCAGTCTGGTGCCCTAATCCTCAGAAAGCATTTCACTTCTAGTTGTATTTTGGACCCAGGTCATTGTACTAAATCAAAATGGAAGGCCTATTGCACTTTTTATGTGTTCACTAGCCACTGCTAGGTATTGATCATAATATTACCGTTTGCTTGCCAGACCACTTTGTTCATATCTGTGCTTCCTTCTCAAGGTCTGTAGCCCTTCAAGTCGTGTGGATGTTGACCTGTTGTTTGACTGAGGGTCTCAAGAGCTGCTGTGAAATAAACATACTTCCTTGGCTTTCACTTGATGTTGTAATTCTCCAGACATATCCAGTCATCAGTATAACATAGCAACATAGACTACCTTTTAAAAACTTGCTCCAATTGCCCACATAAGGTCAGTCAGGATTCAAGGCTGTAAACTGTGAATAAACTCAACTGATTGATTGAATCTATTTCCCAAATGGATTAAGAGTAACTGTTTCAGGATGTGCTCTATCCACCTGACAGATCAAATAAATATGATGTAAAAAATTTGGTTCCACTGATGTTGTTAGTATACTGAACTGCCTATAAATCTAGTTTCGTTTCAATCCCTCTAAGGTGTCTGTGACTGCATTTTGACCGTAAAACGATTACAACATTCAACCTCAAAACGTCTGCGGTACAATCCATCTGTGACTTTCTTGAGAAATCGTACGCCTGCCAATTTCTCCTTATACATGAGGAAATAGAGAGAGAGATTGATGAGATGCAAATTAACATTTTTTTTTTCTCCATGGAAATAAAACAGACAACATTTATCTACAGTCGGCTAGATGTGTTTATGAATAATCAGTGCAGTGAAAAGGCTTTAAATTTTCCGTAAGAGTGAGCTTGTAAAGAGGTGCGCAAAGTGAAACAGGCTATAAATGAATGCATTACAGACGTCTAACGAGATGAGAAAGCTTTTAGAGTATTTCAGAGCCTAGGAGATCTCTTCGCCAGATTCTGGTGCTGTCAGTTATTTGTTAGAGATATAGGATTACTTCAACAGAAGAAACAGACAGGCATAAAGCCACTGGCTTTATGTAATCACATTTACTTTGGGGACAAGGAAGGTTTTCACTGTTTTGATGGGGATGGGGCACAAATTTCTTCTGAATTTACTGTTCTATAACATACATGAACATATAGTACTTTCCTCTATTGTAGAACTGGTTATTGTTTTCAATATAAAAAGTGCCATTTCCCTGTTTGAATTACAGGAAACGCCAGGTGATTGTCATCCAGGCTACTGAAAGAATGCTTTTTGATCTTGTACTGAATGGTTTCAGAAACAACCTAGCCACCTCGTCTTACTACAGCTTTCAATGCATTGTTTGTGGTGTAATAGGAAATGCACAATAGAATGCTATAAGCTACTGATGTGGATAACAGTGTGCCAGCTGGGTAAGAGAGATTACGTATACCTGTGAAATCACATACACAGTGATTACATGATTTCCTACTGTAAGTTTCAAATGTTGCCAGAAACGTCCTGTGATTTTGACTGATTTGACAATACATGTCATTAATTCACGTACTTAAAGCTGAGCATGATATATAAGCAAGGCCGAAGCTTTATGAAAATTCCAGTGAATGATGATCTGCTGTTTGGTGTTTCTACAGTGGTGCATGATCCTGGCCAAATTTCTACACAAGCTTTTTTTTTTTTTTTTTTCTTCAGAAATTACATTGATTGTGATTTCTCTCTATGTCGTGATTTCGCCTATCGCTGCAATGAGAACTGAGTGTGTGTGCAGGGGAAGCAAACTTTAACAAACTTAAGCAAACTTCTCTTTTGGGCAGAGCAGACTCAGAAATTTGAAAATAGCCTTGACTTTACAAGCAGATTTCCATACATCATGAAAACACATAATAGCATTGCTTTTAAGGAATAAAATTGATAACGAATGTCTTTGAAAAAAAACCCCAAAAAACTTTGAATTGCACTACTTTAAAAAAAAAACATGCATTGCAATAACCGTGGTTGCTAACTGAAATAAATGCCAATTTCTAGGTATGGTGAAGGGTTTCTGATTTGGGGATATTTTAATTCCAAAGTCCAATGAAACTGTATCAGGATGCATAGTAACCTGGATCCATGAAATAACTGGCCTTCAAAAATTAAAATCTGAATGCCTCTATGGTAGTTTAACATTGGGTCATCCTGACTTATGCACCCTGTATTTGAAGGAAGAACATTTATTTATTTATGATACATTATTCATTTACAAAGAAAATTGGTGTGCTTAAAGGATGGATTTTTCCTATTTTTTTTTTAATTAAGGCATGATTTTCTATTCCTCCTTTTAGATAACTTTAACATGGTTCACTTATGCTAAGCACTGTAAGTAATTGTAAATCATTCAGAATAAATGCCATGATCACTATATGTTATACATGTGTTACTAATTTTGTTAATGGTGACCAGCAACCAAATATTGATAATGTGGAAGTTATAGCCTTTTTGACCTCACTTTTTGCTGACAATACAAAGGCAGAGTACAGTAGCTTGAAAATAGTGATCAAAAGTCAAGTTTGAGCTCAATATTGTATGTAGATAATTGTCATAACTAAACAGAATTGCCAGATTTCCAGTGTCCTACATAATTAATTTGGCAGGACAACTAAAAATCATTAAAGTAATTGTGCCATTGAGCCCACAGAACTTGTGATGCCACAAATGTGCTGAAGATCTCAGGCTAGGTCTTTATCTTCAGATTGTGAGCAGTGAGCAGACCTTGGTTTACCTTAGAGAAAGAACTGAGGCTGATTAATGTACCCTTAATTGCTGGTATTTAGTCCCTGGTGGGTGTACTTTTCACTGGTTCCTGGCACTCTTTCTCACTGCAGGTGAGCTCTAATCCTGTCTAGTTTCAAGTTAAATGCCGATTTAATCATTAAACTCTTGTAAAACATGTTTTTTTTTCTTAATGCATATGCACTGCAAAAAGAGATATGTTAAAAATGACACATCATGTATAGAATTTCATGTGCAGTCTTTCATAATCAACTGGGCAATACTGAAGAAGTATTTGTTCTCCATTTAATTGATATGTTTTTAGGTTGCTAATTGTGCAAGGTGCTTCCATATATTTTTAGTATTAGTTCAAGAAATAAATTAAAAAATACCGGATTGATAACATTATCAAACAGCCAAAGCTGTGGTATCGGAGGTGAAAAAGTGGTGTGTGTGTGTGTGTGTATATATATATATATATATATATATATAGAGGCACATCTATTTTTGCTGTGGATTATGTTAATTCTTTAGCCACTTAATATAAAGTGGGACCCTGTTTTTGCATGGTAAGAGATGAAATCCTGAGAGCTTTAAAAGAATGTTATCACTAACAGAAAGAACATAGTTGCCTTTTAACTGACATTTTGAGGAATGATTTGAGCTGGTGATTTATTTGTTACAGTGATTGTCATATATTTTTTACCTGAGGCCAAAGTGTGCTGTGGTGCACATTTTTGTTGATAGATGTTTGTTTATCTATTTGTATAATAGTATACTATTAATTGGGGTAATTTTCATTTAAAAATGTATTCGATTTGAAGCCAAATTGTCTCATAGCCAGTGCTCCAACATGCACATTTGCACTTCGGACTGTCAGGGTGTGGCTGTAATTAACACAAATGACTAAGGTGCAGTTTAAAGCACACTTTGTTTTATTGCAGCACTCAGTCTGTTTGGATTGGAGTCCTATCAGCTTGGCACATCTTGACTTGGGAATATTTTCCCACTATTTTTCGCAAAAAAATGTTCCAGATCTGTTACATTGTAAGGGAATCTCCTGCCCACAGCCCATAGGTCCCACCACAGATTTTGTATAGGATTCAGCTCTGGGCTCTGACTAGGTCATTCCAAACCATTAATATTTCTTTGCTGTAGTCATTCTTTTGTGGATTTAGGTGTGTTAGATCATTGCCATGCTAAAAAAGTAAAAGTTTTCCTCTTTTTCAGCTTTCCAACAGATACACCAGAAGGTGCCAAAACTAACTGGTACATGGAGCTATTCATAATTGAATTGATTAATGATGAAAAAAGCAAATTACAAACACTATGAAAATACTAAACTGCTTAATTTCTTTTTTTTGAATGCCACTGTTAAATAGACCTACTGTAGCTGAAAAAAAAAAATAAAGTCTTAAATAAAGCCACTCTTTAAATTAAGGCTGATTCTTAATAAATAGATTAAATTTATTCAGTCAAGCATTGGGTGATTGTCTATTTTCAATTATTATTCTACCTGGTCAAAAACAGCTCTGTTTTCAGCACGCCATTGCATGTGCATGTGTCTTTAAATGATAATGTACCTCTCTGTTCTGTGGGGAGTTTTGACATAACACATCGAGAGTTGCCTTGACAACAGTTGAAGGAAAGAATGGCATTAGGGTTCTTCTTCTTAAAAGAGCACGCCGACTTTTTGGAACGTAAGCTTATTCACCGTATCCCCCAGAGTTAGATAAGTCCATACATACATTTTTTTTTCATCTCCATGCGTGTTGTAACTCTGTCTGACGCATGCACCGCTAGCCTAGCTTAGCACAAAGACTGGATGTAAATGGCTCCAGCTAGCATACTAATACTAAAAATGATGCAAACATTTTCCTATTTGCATGTTGTGATTTGTATAGTCACAGAGTGTACAAATAACAAGGTCACACAGCCATTTTTGAAATATTGGGAACAATATTCTCAGAAGGCGAAGCTGCTCCTTGGGCGGCGTGATTATACCGCAGAACCTGATACGCACCATGGTGAGGAGCAGAGTTTGTTCAGAGTTAGAGTATAGAGTCAGAAATTACTAGATGGTAAAAGCATAGCTTACAATCATGGGTTTTCGCTGTATTGTAAAGACCTGCGACAACAAGGTAATACCATGATGTTACCAGACCGACCTGCCGGAGCTTATTCCTGTCGAGCCTGAGCTCTCACCGCTGGCCCCGACCAGTCCAGGCTATGTCACAGTGTGGGTTTGTCTTGTCATAATTAGTGGTTCCCTGTCTGTCTGTTAGCCATCCCAGGTGTTTCCCATTAACCACGCCCCCTTGTTATCCTGTCTAGCTCATTTGCCCCTGTAATTAAGCCCTGTGTTTCAGCCATGTCTTTGTGAGTTCTTGTTGCGTTGATGTTGGTTATTTTCTTCCTGAGTCCTGTTTCCTAACCTGGCCCTAGCCAGATGAATGTCGTTCCGCTTAGCTCCGCCTAGCTTCACTCACATCCATCTGGAACCTCTTCCATTGAGAGTGATTTCTCCAACCAACTTTATGGCTTAGCCAATCAGGACGCAGGGCGGGAGTTTCATAGATGTGACGTAGTGGAAAAGCGACCGTGAGACTGTTTTGATTCAGACAACAATGACGGTTCGCATCGAGGAAGCAAGCGTTAACATTGATGCTGCTATTTCATCCGTGTTTACCGACATTGCGCTGATCGCACTGCTGTTATATCCAAGATGTCGGCTGTTCTGTTTTGTTTTTTCCTGCGTCGCTCTCATCAGCGTCACGGGTTGGCTTAGGTTTGAGTGGTTGAAATAGCACGTCGATAAAGATGACAGACAAGTGGCTTATCCAATCATATCCAAGGATTTTTGATAAGGCCCAGCCTTCTGAAACGCCATTTCAATGGATCGGTTCCAGATGGATGAGTGGAGCTCGGCGGAGCGAAATTCATCTGGCTAGGGCCAGGTTACCTGTTTCCTGCTCTGAGTTTGTAAAGTTTGAAGTTTAATTACGAAAGTGTTCTGCATTTGGATCCGGCTTCCTCCCTTGCTTCAACCACTTCATGACACATACACAAACCTTTGCTGTAGGCTTCTCATGCTGTGGTTCTAGAAGAGTGCAGGAAAACAAAGGGCATGACTGTAATTACACACTCACTCTCCTTTGCAAGTTGCCTGTGATACCTCATTTCAGAAAAGAGGGGTAATCAAAGTGACCAGAGGGGGTTAATCAAAAGAATCTGTCCAAATTTCCAACAAAATGGTCCTTGAGCATTTTAGCTTCCTAATCCTAAATGTGATTCTTACATAAAGCAAAGGAATGGGGCGAGGAACGTATAGAGATGAGTATGCAGCTCACATAATGCCATTGCCCGCTCCAGATTGAGAGAGAGGAGAGCCGCAGCTCTAGTCTAATCCACCCCAAACCTCACAGACAACACTGCCTGATTCCACTTTAATTGAAGACATTTTATTAGATTTCTTTCTTTTCACTTCTCCTCTATTGTTTCATATGTTGGGAATAAAAGGATAGGCTTATAGCAGTTGCTCTCTCATTTTCTCAGCTACTGATCTATCAGCAGCAACATAATGAAAGAGTCATGAGAAAAAATTGAGGGGAGAGAGGGCGAGATCCGCATCTGGGAGGATCAGACCTGTGTTCCTTGCTTTATAAATATATATAAGCAAATAAGGGAATAAGTTGTCTCTTTATTTATCAGCACAAACAAAGTCCTCGCCAGTATGAGTGCAGCACAGCCTCATCCTGAGAACTCTCAGAGCGCCGGGCTGCTCTTACACAGATGTGTCAGCATGAATTAGGATGCTTGGTGTTAACACATTCATTGTGCATTCCGTGTTGGCTTGAATACTAATCAGGCCTGTCTGGTTGACATGCAAACATAACATACAAAAACAAATGACTGCCCAAAGTTGTTATTTAAGCAATTTCACATGAGCAAGATCGCCGTTGTTCTGAATATCAACAGGATCTGATTTAATTGCAGTATAAAAATTGTTTTACACAGCCAAGTTAAAGGGATAGTTCACCCAAAAATTAAAATTGCCCTTGTTTCTAACTCTCATGTTGTTCCAAACCTGTTAGAGCTGATTAATAGCAGTTTATTTATTTATTTTGGATTCTGTTGTGTGGTTGTTGACCATCACATACTGTATCAGTCTCACTTATCAGTGTTTTACTTGAGAAATACAGTATACTCTTAAAGCAACACCAAGGAACTTTTCCTCTGCGGTTGCTCCACAAGTTGGAAGTGGAATTGTCCATTATCCCTGTCGTAAATAATTTAGCCTGCCGCAACCTATTGTTGCGCTGTTTATCCAGCACCGGCTGTGGAATCAACAATGGCCACAGACAGTTTGAGGAAGTCGTGGGTGAATGACGTATGCCGTAAGTCGAATGTTGTAGTTCTTTTTGTGCTCCAGTTACTTGCCGAAAACCGAAGTTACATAGTGCAAGTAAAAGCGATTCAGCGATGTACCATCACAAGGGTCTTGGAAATATATTATGAAGGTTGAAAAACTACATAGTGTTACTTTAAAACTAAAAGGGTTTTCACAGCAAAGCCATAGAAGAACCATTTTCGGTTTCTGGTTGAAATCTTTTGTTTTATAGAAGAGTTTTATGTGTTTCAGTGTGGAGAGACTTAGATGTCAGTATGAGTTTGAAGTGAATTACTGGAGAGAACTTCATTAGACACAAGTGGTAAACACTTAGATTGGGAGACATGCATTGATGTGAGGAAGGGTCAGATGAAGGATGTTTCCTCTGCTGTCAGTTAATCAAGAAAACTTTCCTGTTCCAAAGTGAAGTTGTTACCTGAAGTTGTACAAATTTCTGTTTTATTAATGAGTTTCCAAACTTTGAGAATCTACTACAGAGGATTTGCATGATCTGGTATACAATCCATGAGGATATTAAGCAAATTGGCATTGAGCCAGGCATGCTAACATAAATCTGTTAATCACAATTCTCAGGTATACAAACATTTATTAATGATGTTTATCTGGACACTTGCCAAAACTCGTTATGAAACCAATGATGTGTTACACTGCACAATGAAGATCTTACTGTATTTACAAAGAGTAAAAACAGTAATATTGGGAATATATTCCTGTAATGGTAAAACTGAATTTTCAGCATCATTACATTACTCTAGTCTTCAGTGTCACATGAACCTTCAGAAATCCTTCTAATATCGCCTGCTGATAACATTGTGCTCAACCATTATCAATTATCACTGGTGGTCAATTATTAAAGGTGCTATATCTATTTTTTAGCGGCCTCTATCGGTGAGGTTTCAGATTGCAACCAATTTTTACAAGAGCGCTCATGCTCTTGCGCGTGCTCGAACACAAGAGGGAGCACTCATTGTACACGGCCACACTGAGACTTTCAAAACACCGGAGAAAGCATCACACGACATGCTGGAAACTCTTGTAAACTCCCACTGCAACGTTATAATAATAGGCTACTTTTATCAGCTTACCGTTAAACTAATGCTCCATGCAAAAGGCATTTCATGCCCGTTCTCATCCCAAGGAGTCATATACTGATGCTTTTGACATTTCGTCTACATCCAACGCACATGGCACCCTTTAGCGTCAATATGAGACGCAGATATACATATATGGGCCAGAAGGCGCATCCTAGTGGTCTAACTCTAAACCTACCCCAGAACTAAACCTACCATAACCACACAAAACACTGTGCGTGTTATATTGACGCTAAAGGGTGCCATGTGCGTTGGATAATGAACCTTTTGGTTGGCTCTTTACAATCTGTCTAAGATTTGCCACCATAGCAAGTGATAAAAATGCACACCAGAGCTGGAAATTAGAAAAGTAATTAAATGTAATCAGTTACATTACTTTAATAAAGTAATTGAAATAGTTACATTACTTATTACATTATAAATAGGGTAACTTGTAATCTGTAACCTATTACATTTCCAAAGTAACCTTCGTGTGTGTGTGACCTACATTAAGAGGACCAAATATCCCCACAAAAATATTGGGAGATGTGAAAATGTTGACATTGTGGGGCCATTTGGCCGGCCCCATGCAGAAACCAGCTTATAAATCACACCAAGGTATGTTTTTTTTTTTTTTTTTTTTTTGTAACAATGCAGGTTGTTTGTGATGGATAGGTCTAGAGGAAGAGTGTAGGGGGATAGAATATTGTACGTGTACATAAAGATGTAAAAAGTGTGTGTGTTTGTGTGCTTGTATGTGTTTAGGAAAGCAGAGAGTGTGTGGGCTGACTGGACAGTTGTTCTGTCTATTCTCTCAGACACTGTGTCTGTATTAAAACCACTGGGCTTTGTCTTTTCCAAGCTTCATTACACTCCTAAACACACATATTGAAAACAGGGGTACCAATGCAGAAAATCTCAATGTTTTCTGCGCCAGCCAGGGTCTGGGTTGTCGTTTTGGGTTGTATCAAACACTGAAGCAACAATCATGTTTTGACTGCCAAAAAAGCAATGCCATGCTTATCAGGACTTGACAGATGTCCTGTCCCACGTTCATTTGAGCGGCTCCAGTTGCTGACTCCAAACACTCTGAACCGTATTCTCTCCAGCTTGTTGGGTTTTTTCCCTTCTTTCTCTGTCCCCCCCCCCCCCCTCCGTTCTTCCGCGCCCTCCCTCTCTCTCTCTCTCTCTCTCTCTCTCTCTCTCTCTCTCTCTCACTCTATCTCTCACTCTCTCTCTCTCTCTCTCTCTCTCTCTCTCTCTCTCTCTCTCTCTCTCTCTCTCTCTCTCTCTCTCTCTCTCACTCTCTCAACAGTTGGAAAGCAGGTGGGTGTTCATACAGTACTTTTCCCCACTCTAGTAATTACTCATTCCGCTCTGACGGCGCATCTCACTCTTTGTGGTTCATTTTCGCTTGCAAAGAATTATGGAAGTGTTAGTCTCGACTGTGTGTGTGCGCATGAAACACAAAGATGTCACCCCATATGACAGGTATTATGAATGTTAAAAGAACTGCGAGACCGCATGACTCATCAAAAGGTTACAGTATGCTGTTGTCACAGTAGCTCCAGCCAAATGTGGCACGAATGATTCCGTTATAGTCCAATTTCGATGTAAGGTTTCATCTTGATGCGGCCATACTGTACACCTCAGCCCTGTTTTTACACACGTCCAACTAAATAAAACATCGGACAACGGGAATATTAATGATGCTGCAAATATTTTGCCCACCGATCTAATTAATCATCATCTGACATAATGAAATCTGCTCTGCCGTCATTTTAATGCTTTAGCATCCTGTATATTCCAGGAGGGGGTTTTCTTTTTTAAATGCTGACATTGACATGAGGTAAACAGTGGCTAGCCAGAGCTGCTTCTGTGTATTCCGGTCGTCACACTCCGTATTTCAGTACACACACACACACACTGAAGAAGTGTTTTCATCATGGTTGTAATATATGCACTCTGACCTCATTGTTATGCACAGTGGGTTTATATTAATGTGTGGACTCTTCTAGTGCAACAGAGAAGCTGCAGAGAATGCTAGCCGTGGGCCACTGGATTGCTTTTCTGGGGAGAGGAAATGGTAATGATAATAATGCACAAGAAAGACGGAGCCAAAAACATGGCACGGCTAAACTAATTGGTGGAGTTGGGATTTGTTATGCGAATACCATGCATAATTCTATTATTCCACATTAGGAAAGGGGCATTGCATTATTACAGAAAGCGAGCTTGGAGTTCTCACACACAGACAAGTACTAAATCTTGTGAACAGTAGCGTGATATGTGCAACAGGCTAGTTAAAGGATGTGATATAATACAAATAAATATCCGGAGCGCATTTCAGAGAGAGTCTTGATTGTGAATGTTCATGTTGTTCGGATTGAGGGATAATTATGAGAAGAAATGTTCTTTGAAACTTATAAACCTGGAATCTTAGGCTAATCGAATTGCATTGCGATTGATCTGTAAGGTACATTTAAAGGAGATTTTCTGAAATGCTTATACCATGAAAACTAACTTTCATTAGACTCATGCCAACAGTTTCTCAGAGGAACTGAAAATATGCCCTTTTTAAACAGCATATATATATATATATATATATATATATATATATATATATATATATATATATATATATATATATATATTTTTTTTAAATCAAGTCAAGAATATGATAACCTGCGTGGAGTATCCAGGCAGAGTGCTTTGAGTAAAAGAGAGAGAACAAGGTTCAATCTGCACTCTGCACTGCTTGCATTTGGACTGATTGGATTGGATTCTGTTAAAACGGTCCATAATTAGTACCACCTGCCATGGTTATGACCCCCATTTGGATGCAGGAAGAGTAGGGATGGGTGTATATAGTCATCTCCCAGCACACCTCTTCATCTCTTTCTCTGGCTTCCAAAATCGGATACTGTCTTGAGTAGGTACTTACTGTATTTTGAATAAGTAATTAATTCACGGCTATAAAAAGGTGTGTAGTTTGATTGGGTTTATGAATGTAATCCAGATGTTCTTGATCTACCAGCATCAGTTACATCGCTCCAACGTCATTTACAAATCCTCTCCCGTGGCCTCATGGGATAGTAAAGTGTCCATTATGCACTGTTCAGTATCTCGCTGGAAGTGTTACTGTAGGTAATTTGAGTAGTGTTTGCCTATTATTTTTATAGTTCTGTGAATTTGGACATACTGCTTTTTTTCATATACTGCTTTCCCCCTATAGTACGGATATGATTTCAGATTCAGCCTCTGTTTCTCTATCAGTCTGGGTTTGCATGCTACTTTTTAAGCCATATTTAGTACTAGGATACTACTCTTGCTATGTCTGTCATTTCCTAATATATAAGACATTCAAGCACTGTCCTTGCTATTTCAACTATATTTTGATATAAGTCATACTAGCATGCAACGTTTTAAGCCACGTTTTATATAAGACATACTAGTATAATTCTCTTGCTATTTGTTCACTGTAAAAAAATAATCCTGTAAAAAAAAACGGTAAACTACTGACAGCTGTGGTTGCCAATATCATACCGTAAAAATACGGCGTGTTACTGTTTTTGACGACTAAAAAACTAAATACCGTTTTGTCAGCTACGGTATAAAACTGTAATTTAACAGTAAATAGCAGACAAAATGGTATTTAGCTGTTAGTCATGTTTATTAACACTTTATACAATACAGATTGCTTCAAAGCCGATTTAAAATAATATACTACTCTGACATATAGCATAAATAATAAAAGAGAAGGTTGCTAGTCTGCTCTGTTATGTTACATTGACTTCAGTAGTCACATGATCTCAACATTGGATGTTTAATTCAACATGTGTTGTCTGAGGGGTTTTGTTTGTTTGTTTTTTGGCTTTTTCAATCCAATTGTGTGTAAAATGTAATTAACATTTGTCAGTCTGTTCAAGTATTGAGCCAAGAAAGAGATAAGAGTTCATAATTTCTGATATTCTAGTTTATCCATCACATTGGCAATGGACAGTCAGTTCCGGGGCATTGCATTATGGGATACAAAATTACACACAGTGTGCTCTATTGTATCATTCATGCAGAAAATTTGCATACTGTTCAGAGAGTTTGTACTACATACATTCTGCAGCTGTGGTATGAGTGGCATGGTATGCTATTCTAAACACAGACGGCGTCTCTTTCGCGTCCTCTTTTTTTTTTTTTTTTCTTACACTCATTCCAGCTGTGGCAGAGCCATCAAATAACAATGTAAGACTCCGGTCTCTCCGGTTGCATGATTGCTAAACCAATATTCAGCCCCACTGAGAAAGACATAGCAGATGGAAGGAAAGAAAGTGAAGAGATGGAGACCAAGTGGTGTAATTATTTTGGAAAGATTGGAAAACCCCTATTCCAAAACTCAGGCTATGACATGTAGCAGGAAGGACAGTGAGAAAGAGATAGAAAATGAAAATGAAAGCTTGGACAGAGAGAGAGAGAGAGAGAGAGAGAATGGGAGAGGAATATCAAGGGCTCTTTTTTTGAAAATACAGAACAGACGCCTCACTGCCTCATGCATACGCAGCAGTAGACGAGGAGTAGACCACCTCAGAAAGTCAAATTAGAATGTTCGAATTGGAGTGTTTCTTCTCAAGCCTCATCTTGTTCATCCATTTGAGAAGCCAAACGCAGGGGCATAGCGAGCGAGAAAGAAAACTCCCCGATAGCATGAATACAATATCCCCACCTTCTCTCAGGCTGGAACGGGAGCTGCGGGCACAGAGCCAAATGGAGATTGATATTCCTAGATGCCTCTCTGAGCTCTGCGTCAATTTATTTACGTGTTAATGTTTTGTTGTGACGTATACATTTCATTTGTAAGACGTTTAAGAGCAAACCAAGAAAACAAGTTAATTTTTTAATCATGAATAATTTGGAGCTTGTGTTGCTGATGTTGCAGATGAGATAGATTAGGTAACTTAATGTGGCAGGGTGGAATAACTCAACTCATTGGGAGACTGTAGGCATGCATGGGTTTAAGAAAAGTTTTTTTGATGACCGGATATGCGTCTTGGCAGTGTCGTGATGTCACATCATCTGTGGCCGCCGGAAGGTTAACCTGTGGTCTGGTCTTTCTGTCTGCTGAGCGCTCACGACCGACTTTTCTCAGTGGCATGTTTTGGCCTGAGCGACCATGAATGGGTTGTTTATATTGACCATCTCGCGGGTTATCTGCAGATCTGAGGTTCTGTTTTAGATAATGTATCTATGTTTTAGATAACGAACCTCTGTGCCCTTAGGGCGGTTGGTCCCCAGTATTCTGGAGTGACGTAGTCGACTGCTGTTGTTGTTAACGAGTGTGCACCCTTTGCTCTCGCCATGCCACATTAAGAACAGGTGCTTTGTGAACATCACAGCATTATTTATAGCCGTCCAATGTTACTGATAAGAATGTAAATGTGTGCCTTGAAATGCAATGCAAGTCGCTTTGGATAAATAGCATCTGCCAAATGTGTAAATGTAAATGATGAAAAAGAAGGGAGGGGGTTGGATCAAAATGTCAGCCGGTGTCATGTGTTTCACCTTCCAATTAGTTATTTTTACTCCAGGGAATATCTTATTACTGCTGATATTGCCTAATCAAGCAAACTTCCAGCACATTGCTCTCGTATTTCTGATAACAGTGCAGTTTTGTCTGGCTATGAGAGATCTATTTACTCACTGAAACATTCTTGTTTCATTTGCATGTGCACATTTTGCCCATGAAACAGTTTTTTAAGCTTTTAGACATCTAATTAATCAAAAATATTACCATGTGGTTTGACTTGTGGTACCTCATATGTGTTTTTTATATACAGTTAAAAGTAGCACAGCTGTCTTCAATACATTAGGAGTGATGATGGCGCAATGGATAAGACACATGCCTTTGGTGTGAGAGACTCAGGTTCGAATCCACTGTGAGACACCAATATGTTCCTGAGCAGGACACTTAACCCCTAATTGCTCCAGAGGCGTGCGACCTCTGACATAAATAGCAATTGTAAGTCGCTTTGGATAAAAGTGTCAGCTAAATGAATAAATGTCTTCAGCATTGATAATAATAAGAAATGTTTCTTGAGCACCAAATCAACGTATTAAAATGATTTATGAAGGATTGTGTGGCACTAAAGATTGGAGGAATTGCTGCTAACAGAAATAAGTTTAGTTAGATACAGCATTAGCAAGCAAAATCTCCTCGACCCCACAGATGCATGTGTCTATTTTAAACTAATTGTAGAAATGTATTGAACACATTGAAGCTTTCCCAAACCTTAAACACCCTTTGCTAATTTCCTTCCCACAGTGCCTCGCCCATTAGAAATATGGAAATGAGAACCACTTTTTTTTTATTTATTTCTTAAATTGCCTGTTCTTGTCCACAGCATTGAGTTGTAAAGGAACATAGTTATCATGTCAGCCATAAATGCATTTCATTAAAAAAAGTATATATAGGCATACACCCTCATTCCCTCATTCTTTCTTGTGGCAAGGTTTGAATTTATTTATGATTAATCTACAAAAGTGTTATGTTTCTGTACTCCTGTCTTGTCTGAGTGCACCTATTGATTTTGCCACAGGTGCAAACTAATAACTGTAATCTACAGTTAAGTGCAATCTAAGTGCATTTTTGTGAGATAATGACTGCTTTTATGTGTGTGTGGTCTTCACCCCACCTTCATTTGTGCAATCACCTATCCGCACATTAATAAATTAGATCTAAAATTAAATCTAGAATCGGCTTTCTCTTCCGCAACAGGGCCTCCTTCACTCATGCTGCCAAACTTGCTTTGGCGAAAATGTCTATCATTCCAGTGTTCGACTTTGGCGATGTAATTTATAGACAACTGCCTCCAACTTTCTGCTGAAAAAACTGAACATGATTTATGTCATACATTTTGTTACAAATGCCCCCTACAACAACCACCACTGGAAGCTCTATGCATTAGTCGGTTGGCCGTCATTAACTACTCGCCGTTTAACTCACTGGTACCAACTTATTTATAAGTCTCTGCTTGGCAAAGTCCCCCTGTACTTACGCTGTCTTGTTACCTTTGCTCTACCTACTCGCAGTTTATGATCTAGTATGTATATCGCCTTAGTTACTCCGAAAGCCTGCACAACATCCGGCAATCCTTCCAGTTTGCAGCCACCAATGACTAGAATGAACTACAAAAAACCTAAAACTTGAAACACTCATATCACCAGTTGCCTTTAAACTACCCCTTTCTGAAAACTGTCCGATCTATGTAGCTACCTCCTAACTGTCTTCAACTTGTCTCTTATGCTAAGCATTGCACAGTGGACCTCTTTCACCTGCAATATTGTCATACCTTGCTGACGTTCTTGTATTAATCTTGTTGCTCAGCTAGGGTATTTCTCAAAGGTTCTTTCCCATAATCGTGGTCATATAATCCATGCACTCTACCTGCTACACTTTAATCCCTGTATATCCAGTAATTTTTTTTTTTTGTACTTTATATTTTAAAAATATATTCACTAGTTTCTTAGCTATGCTGCTCAACAGAATCCACATATACCTCGTCCTGTCCTCTTGACCCTGTATGGCCTTATTGAGTTTCACTGTAATTTGTCATTTGCGCTCCTGTGTTCTGCGTACTTATTATGTAGCCTAACTCTATGTTGTCTTGCACATTTTTTCTTTTTTGCCTTATCTTGGCCAGGTCGCCGTTGTAAATAAGAATTTGTTCTCAATCGGCCTACCTGGTAAAATAAAGCTTAAATAAAATAAAATAAAAATAATCCTGAGTAATCCTTTAACTGCCTGTAAGGAAATCAGTACCACAATGTCAACTCTGACACATTGTGACACATCAAATTTTGACACAGACAAGCTGTAACATGACTGAAAGATTTCAAAGAAAATTGCATCACAATGCATGAATGAACACATCCACCCTTACCTGTCCAAAAGCGACACTGCATAGAGTACCCCAACCAGTGGTTGGAACAACCCCTCAGACAACACATCTCATTTTGTGGAATGCATTCAAAGCAGGCCAAAAGCATCTCCAGAATGAAAATAAGGGAACTAATGTGCTAGAGGTGCAATTTGATGATGGGCATTACAAAGAAGGAAATAGCACAGTATATAACCTTGCTAAAAAACTGCATAGAGCTGCTTATTTATTTTTGTTGTTGGTTGATTTTCAAATATAAAACTTGTTGAAAAGTTTTCAGTGTGAGCATCTGTTCTTTTTTTAACACTTCCATCTCATTTTATCAAATTGTATCACCGTGATAATATTGATAATTAACATGATTTTGGACACTATAAAAGTGATATGAAATTTTCATCCCATCCCTATTCCTATCGTACAGGCACAAAAAAAAAAAAAAAAAAAAAAAAACATCAAGACTGTGTATTACTGTGAAGCTGCTTTGAAACAATCTATATTGTATAAAGCGCTCTGTAGGTAAACGTGTCTTGACTTTTTGCACTTTGATCACCTTTTGATATTTACTTTTTACATGTATGTTTTGTTTTGTAAACTTATTAAAATTGTTAAGATTATGACAGCACTAAATTTTGCTCATCTTTTCAAGCTGTTTTTGGAATGTAATGAAATACCATGTGCGTGAAACCTTATACCATGATAAAAGCTCAAGTAATTATAATTGTGATATGACATGTACTGTTTGGTTCTGTCAGAAGGCATTGATGTTCAATTTATCACTATGATTGACTTGTGGATGAGCTGTCTCCCTTTAGCACTGGTAATGTTAAATGCATGACTTCATTTTACATGGCTGCGGGGATCAATATTAGTGCTAGGCCTGCAGTATAGGCTCTGAACCATCTTTAACCTCAGTCTCGGGTTTAGACCTTTTGGTGTCCCCTCCCTCCCTCCAACTGCCTGTGAAGCCCTAGAGGCTAGTCTGGAAACTCAAAGACCTCAAGGCACAGTCAATAAAGCCAGATTTAGAATTTAGTCATGAAGAGCAAGAGAGAGAAAAACCACTCAGTGAACTGACTTTAGATCATTTGAAGGGATCGGCGATTAGGAGAAATGGTGGTCCCATTGCAACGTGGGCTATTCTTGGCTTCATATTCCATAGAGGCCTTTGATGACTTAGTGTAAATTGCAGACACATGTACGCACACTCCCACGGTTTAATTCATAAATGAGAGAGGTATTGCTGCTTTGGCTCAAAGGATATTTCTTACAAAGCAGTAATAGCCTTCATTAGCTGAGTTTTAATTTGTGAATAAGAGGGTAGTTAACAGTAAATTAACTCACACCGGCGTACTGAGCACCCATCTCAAACAGATACCCTCACAAACACAGCTACAGGTTTTTGCTTGATTCAGTAACTTCCATGTTTCTGTCAACCTATTTGTATGCTCATTTAGGGATATTGCATAGAAAAACTGCTGGATGTAAATGCTAAGATGCTCATAAATTCCAAAAACTTATGAGTCGGATAAATTTTTGGTAACGCTTCCTTTTACAGTCCAGTTACCCATGTAAATACTATGTACTTATTTTAGTAACTACAAATACTGGGTAATAACTAGTACTAACCCTGAACCTACCCCAAAACCCCTGTTCTATGTACTTACCTTATATTAGCCAGTACTTTCTAGGTAAGTACACTGTAAGTACACTTTAAGTACTGTACTGTAAAAGGAAGCGTTACCAAATTTTTTATCCGATTAGAAAACACACACTGCCCACACTGAAGCGAACTCTACTGCCAACTTCTTCCCGACATTCAAAGCAAATTTACGTCATGATAGTGCGAACTCGAAGACCGTGAGTGTTTAGGGTGCCATTCGGGACAGGGCCTTAGACAGTGACTTTGACATTTCTGAGTGATATTTATCAAGAAATTACTTGATAAAAGATGATTTTGTTGTCTTCGACTCACTGGACGGAAACACTGCTTTTTGCCAACAAGAGAATGGCAAGATCACAATCAGTTAACCAGAACCTAATCAGAGCATCAGAGTCACTTTAAAGGGGCACAATAACCTAGAAACGCATCTACGGACTGCAAACGGGTACTTGCATTGACTTTGGTTGCTGATCAAGTAGATGCAGGAGACTCTCGAGATTAGATGATTTTTGCAGGAGTGCACTGAAGCATTCGTTTGGGTTCTTGAGGTGGTCCACGTTTAATCCAAAGAAATTAACTTGGTCCATGTTGAATCCAAAGAAGTTAACTTGAAGATGAAGTTGATGGAAGAAGACAGGAAATTGTTGTCTCAGAGAGATTGAGCTGGATTGAGATTGAGATTGATCTGAACTAATCAGACACTCTTAAAGGTCCTATCAATTCACATCCATTTGGCGAGGTGAACAATCAAAGATCTCTTCTTCAATGTTATCCCCATTTGCATGTTCATGGAGGCATGGGGAATTTGGGCAGTCTTTACACAAAAGTATGGAAAAATGTTTATGATGTAATTTATCACACCATTGATTATAAAATCAAAAGAGGATTATTTTGATTCTAAGATTTGAAGACATTAAAGCAGTGATACATCATCTTTGGATATCAACATTTGACATAACTACGCTAAGCTAGACTCACAAAGTAAATGTGAGTGTGTATTGGAAGTTTATCTCTATGTTGGTCTATTTGGTCTTTGACCAAATAGCTAGTGCCGTCTGGGCTCCTGCGAGGTTTTTTGAGGTTTGCAGATACAGTCTCTTGCTGAGATTGTTCAGCAGAGGTGATAACGGTATTTGAAGAGAACTGGTCTGAGGGCCAATGACAACAGGGGAGAGGGGGAAGGTTTTATAATGTCTAGAGCATTTTGATTTAGTCCATTCGTTACACGGTGTTCTTAAAGGGGTATTTCATCCCAAAATTATTTTAAGGTTTGGAGTTGTTAAGACTTCTTTGCTCTTGAAACAAGTCTGTTGTGGTCATAAAGGCTAATATTACTATTTTTGTAATTTATTTCTGTTATGGTCATGCTGAATGTCTTCAGTGTCACATGATCCCCCAGAAATCATTTGTTTGTTAAAGTCACCAGTTTGCATTATTTCAACATATTTTTAAAGAAGACTTATATTTTTATTATAGCTACTTGCATGTATTTTAATTATATTTGACTTATAATAGACTTATAATATTGATTAATTTTTATTCAGACGATGCACTGTACCGTGTTTCTGGAAATTATAAAAATGCAGCATTGGTCCCTTTCGTGCGTCACACCAGACTCAAATCAAACTGCTTTTACAGGTGCTTTCAAAAGGTCAAGTATATTCATATATTAAATAAAACTATGTGTCATGATGAGTAAGCAACTAAGCAGCGAACACAAAACCCATCTGACATATCTGCACCAGCTGCATTTTTGACACCCAGCATACCCAGTTAAAAAAGTCAGAGTACTGTAAGTGAAGACAGAATTGATAGACTGGAGCATTCAAAATACAATTTCTGGTTGCTTACATTGATATTTTTTATATCTCTGTTTTTGTTTTTTTGAGCTAATGCACTTGTGATATGTGAGTGTTTGCTCAATTTTACCTAGATTTATTGCCATATCAGAGTTCACCTGGAAGCCAGAAAAACAAGCTGGACAAGTTAATTTTGACTCGATGACCAACACACTAACGGAATAGGCAAATGGGCCGTGCGGGTTCAGAGTGAGTTGGCGCAACCCCTTAGTGACCCAGCACAGATATTTCACAAGGGACCTCCTGTGAGCACCATCAATATTACAATATACGTACACACAAACATAAGCCCACTCATAAATTGAGGCATACCTGTGGGCAGGTGACAGATCTCAGTCAATGATTTGTTAGAAGAGGTCATGAGGAGGCTGCTCACATATTTACAAAGCTTTCTCCAGAAGGAGAGTATGAGGGAGTGACTAAAACTCTCACAAAAGCTAAAACACTGAATTATCTGTCACATCAGACACTTCAAACTACCAAATGTCCCGTCAAGTCTTTCAGTTGTGTTTGGACACTTCAGTTTTCTTCTACCTATTTTTATAGGCTCACACTGTTATTTGGTCCCCAAATGATCTCCACTCTGACAGGGTTTGAAAGGTTTTCCAAGCTTCCACAGCACCTTGAGTATATAGAAATGGTTTCACAGTGCACAGTCCTGTAAAAAAAGGCCAGCATAAACCAGCTAATTTGCTGGTCTCACACCCTGTGCTGAAAAAGGAAGACATCTCTGGGATGGCAGTGGGCTGCATGGGGACAACCACCGGAATGTCGGCAGTGCTGTATGGGCACGCCCTCCGGGAAGATAGCGGGCTGCATGGGGATGCCCTCTGGGAAGACAGCGGGCTGCATGGGGATGCCCTCTGGGAAGACAGCGGGCTGCATGGGGATGCCCTCTGGGAAGACAGCGGGCTGCTTGGGGATGCCCTCTGGGAAGACAGCGGGCTGCTTGGGGATGCCCTCTGGGAAGACAACGGGCTACTTGGGGATGCCCTCTGGGAAGACAGCGGGCTGCTTGGGGATGCCCTCTGGGAGGACAGCGGGTTGCTTGGGCACAACCTCCGGCAAGACAGCAGGCTGCTTAGGCATGACCTCCGGGAAGACAACGGTCTGCTCGGGCACAGCCTCTGGGAGGACAGCAGGCTGCTCGGGCATAGCCTCTGGGAGGACAGCGGGCTGTTCGGGCATGTCCTCAGGGAAAACAGCTGGCTGCTCGGGCACAGCCTCTGGGAGGACAGCGGGCTGTTCGGGCATGTCCTCAGGGAAAACAGCTGGCTGCTCGGGCACAGCCTCTGGGAGGACAGCGGGCTGCTCGGGCACGGCCTCAGGAAAAACAGCTGGCTGCTCGGGCACAGCCTCTGGGAGGACAGCGGGCTGCTCGGGCACGGCCTCAGGAAAAACAGCTGGCTGCTCGGGCACAGCCTCTGGGAGGACAGCGGGCTGCTCGGGCACGGCCTCCGGGAAGGCAGCGGGCTGCTTGGGCACGACCTCCGGGAAAACAGCGGGCTGCTCGGGCACGGCCTCAGGAAAAACAGCTGGCTGCTCGGGCACAGCCTCTGGGAGGACAGCGGGCTGCTCGGGCACGGCCTCCGGGAAGGCAGCGGGCTGCTTGGGCACGACCTCCGGGAAAACAGCGGGCTGCTCAGGCACGGCCTCCGGGAGGACAGCTGGCTGCTCGGGTACAGCCTCCGGTAAGACAGCGGGTTGATCGGGCACGGCCTCTGGGTTCATGAGGAGGTTGGAGGTCTTCCCCTTCCTCTGCCATTTCTGATGTCGATGTGCAAACTCAGGGCTGGAGAGAACTGACAGTGAAATTTTCATGCTGGACGAGACACGCAGTGATGTCCTTATGCTGGGTGGAACCAGCGGTGGATGGAACTCCGGGTTGAAGAGGGACCGAAGTGGAGAGTGATGCCGGGACTCACCTCAAGTACGTCCTCTCCTGCGACCTCCGCGGGTCCCAGAAAACTTAGCCAACCGAGTTCCCTCAAAACACTGAGAATCAGTAGGAGCATTGACGTGGTTGCCAGTCGCAGTCCTGGGCTTACCTCCTCTCGGCTGACCACCGGCTGCCATGATTTCCTCATTCTTCTGAGCGCACCTGGCGAAATTTTCAAACAGGCAGATCCCTTTTTCCCTCCCTGACGAAAAAAAGTTCGTTCTGCTGAATCCACATTATGGCTAGTTCGTTCTGTCACTAGATGAAAGACGAGACGACGATCCAGTTGCAGAGTGATTTATTAAATTACAGACAGGCCAGATAGAAAACTCCAAAACTCTGATAAAACGGGAAGGAACACAAGAACACGTAACATAGACAACAAACTAGAACAGGACCGAATACACAGGGAGATTAAATAGGGCAACAAACAAAAGTGGTAACAAGGCTGGCAGGTAGTGGAAATAAACCAATAACGAGATAAGATGGGCGAGGTTAGACAATAGACAGGTGGAAATAACATGATAGTCATGTGCACACAACAGACCAGACAAACACCAACACATGACAAACCGGGAGTGTCACAGCTCTGTCACTAACCCAAGAGAAAACCCAGACAAGGATGACAGAGTGACAGGAATCGTGCATCTCTACCTTTCATTCTTATATTAGTTGTCTTATGTAATAGCTCTGTAACTGAATATGCCTTTCGGTGAATCCTACATCCCTCATTTCAATTCACCATTGCTTTAGCCCTCTCCCTCATACCCATCACTTCACTCCACCTTTAGCTGTTGTTCTCAGATGAAATGGTTGGAAATGTGTCTGTCACTTCAATACCACAGTGCCATCTATTGGTGGAAAATCGAAGCTTCATTAAAGGTTGATAGAGTGGGAAAAACAAGACAAAAGAGATATGCAAGCAAAAAAGGAATATATACTGAAGTGAATTAAGTGGGCAGTAAGAAATGAAGTTGAAGTGTAATAATGCCTGATTTTGACAGTTTGTGAGTGAGAGAAAGTGTGGTTATGTGCATTATCAGTTGGATGACGCCCCAGGATCGTCATCTAACTGACGTTAAAGGGTACCCTAAAACGGCAGATGTTGATGTATGGTCAAAAATGAAATGTCAGTTAGTTGACGTCTTGGGATGAGACTGTGTTAAGACAATCAAAAGTAACCAAAAAGGAATAATGGATATGTTTAGAGGCAAATATATGATTCTGTTTGGTCAGAATACACAGAATAATCTCTCTCTCTCTCTCTCTCTCTCTCTCTCTCTCTCTGTCTCTCTCTCTCTCTCTCTCTCTCTCTCTCTCTCTCTCTCTCTCTCTCTCTCTCCCTCTCTCTCTCTCTCTCATCCCTTTATCAGTCATATTTAAATGTAAATAATGCTGCTGTGATGGACGATGCTGTCAGGCTTCTTCAAAGCCCTCTCACCCATGAGAGCCTGACTCCCGGATGTGTACAGCGTAAATGGATAAAAGGAAAGAATAATGAGTACAGGGATTCCCATCCAGACTGATGACTAAGTCATCTTCAATGCGCCATCGTTCATGCGAACAATAAACATAGTGAGAATGAGCTACATGAAAGAAAAGGAAAGGGATTTTAGCCATTGACCTATTACTGCTTAGCCTATATCTAATACTAGACCACAGCGCCTACCCATGAACAGTTTAGCCAAACTCTGCATTACAACAAATAGGCAGTGATATGGGGGAAAAAGAAAACCAAAAGCATCTACAGTAAATACAGTAACTGTAACATCTAAAGTATTGAAGTCTTTGTAAAATATGTAAAAGGTGCACATTGGAATCTTAAAGAGACATAGGACTTTATTACATCATGTGGAAAGGGTCCTGCCCCAGTGACAGCGTTTGTACCCTTTTCCTGATAGTGTATAAACTATGTATGGATAGAAAGACTTGATCTGCAGAGTGGGTGATTTTACTGGAAACTCAATATTAAAATTGCACCATGTCTTTGACCCTTAATATTCAACAATATTATTGATTTGACACTGTTGTGTGAGAACTGAACTGGACGATGACATCTTTTTTTCTTTTAAAGCATTCTGTAAAGCAGATCTGCTTTATAGAATAAATGACCTAATTTAATAAATGATGATCTTTCCAATGCAATAAACACTGAACTGCAGTGTTGGGAAAGTTCACTTTCTATATGAACTAGTTCAAAGTTCAGTTCACACATTTTAAAATGTTGTGTTCATAGTTCATACTTGAAAAAATGAACTAGTTCATTTATAGTTCTTTTTTTTCCATATGCTGCGAGCTTTTTTTTATTGTTATAATTACGATAGTGACAGCCCATTTACAAACACAGACAACAATTATTTTATCGACGGGCAAAGTTTGCACAAAAATGTAAGATTTTTCGCACCGACCTCGTCATAAAATCCGTTTAAATAATCATACGACGCCTCCTCGCTCGCTGCTTTGTCGACGGCGGCCGCGGTGCGAAACTGATGGCTTGTGTTGCTAGATTGGGTGTTTTTTCGCTACATATTAAAAACCTGTTTACATGTGTTTTAGCCATAGACTGTAAAAAATATAGACAAAGCGTCTGTGACGTCATCCTTAGACTCTCTGAAGAACGGGTTTGAGGCTGAGGCTGGATACTGAAATCTTGGGAAATACAAAAGTTTCAGAAAGGATACGGAGGTGGTATAATGTGTTCATGGCCGAGACGTCAAATTCCACTCGGCGCAGCCCGTTATCAGCTGTCAATCAAAGTTAACCACCTTTATTTGTCATACATTTTATATCTAATTACGATCTAAACTAACGAGTTAGCAAAAAATTCACCCCCTCACAGTTGTCAGGCACGCAGAACATATTGAAGATTACAATAAAAGTTCATGGGACCAAACTGTGAACATATGAATTTATGCTGTGACAACGGATATTTTAACATGACGTCTATGAATATTTGCTCCCTTTTGGGACTGGCCTCTAGCGGATTTGAGATGTATTGCAGTTTTTCGCACTTCCGGGTAGGCTTTATCTTTCAGATTAGAATGTTGCTGCTTGGTTTTAGCCGGTTATTTGCCTGGAAGGCTTTATAGAAATCTGGCACCCTATTGTAGGAAGTTAAACTGAGAGAGCGTACGTTCACAGAAACCAGAATGAACGCGTTCACAGTGACGTTCATCAGTCAGTAATACAGTACGTTCAGTTCACGTTCGCCCAAAATATAAACGTGTTCATGAACTGTCATTCATTGACAGCTTTTATAATATTTCTACTTTTTTTTTTTTTTTTTTTTTTTTTTTTTTTTTTGGACTACCATCTAATTTAGGTGGCACATTATGTTCCAATGTTCTTGTTGCATTAGATAATACCGTGTCATGACAATGTGTTTAGTAAGGGTAAAGAGATTTTTTGGTGGTTTTGGATGGCTTATGTGTGTGAATTTAAACTAAGTTCCTGGGTAATAATATTCCTAATTCCTAAGTTTCTTGTTAAAAAGAAATAATATGTATGAGCAGACATGCACTACTATAAATCTTCAAGAAGTGTGATTGAAAATGGTGATAGATCTACAAGAGCAATGCTGAAATACAAACACACTCCGTGATTTGCATTTGATTTGGATGGGAATTACGGGGCGTTATGTTATTACAATATCTTAAAGCCCTTTGAAAAACTTTTCTCATCTCTTTCTAATCATTGCTATATTGCCATATAGCCCTCGAAAACCATCACTGCAGTTCCCAAGTCATTTCTTTTGTATTGCACTGGTCTATGATAGTCTTCGTGAGTGTCAGCTGTAATATGTTTTGCCTCACTCTAACATATGGAGGGAAAGATAAAGTCTACTGTAGAGACGTCACTAAGACTGAATGAGAGCGAATAAAAAGTATATTTCAGTGTGTGCATCGTGTGTGCGCACTTCAGTGGGTTGTTCTTTGAGCAAGTGGAGCAAAAGGAAAGTTTAAAGTCTGAGAGAAAGAACAGCTAGATTTTTTATAAAAGCTTGTAGTATTTAATGGATAAAAGTGATCACTTAATTTTATCGGCTCCTTTCATCCGGGCTCCGTAAATAGTTGCAAACTTGAGTTGAAACTCAAATAATTCATGAGAAGCAGGGATATTTAGACCAGCAGGAAGTCCCCTTAGAGATTAAAGTCGAAAAGTTTCGAGGTTAAAGTCGAAGCATTTCGAGAATAAAGTCAAAACATTACTATACAGACTTCCATAGAAGTGTTTGCATTCAGTGCGCGTCCACTGGCTCAGAGTGCGTGTGTGTGTGTGTGTTTGTGTGTTTGTGTTAAGAAATCGAACTGCCATGGATTAACACAAAATAGAAGCTTTTTACTTTTATCTGGGCTTCCAACAAAATTCTACACACGTGCTAGTGGCAGTGTTTCTGTGTTCTGTCTCTTCACCGTAAATACGTTCTGGATACATTTTAAGTGCATCATTCTCTATCCAATCATTTGGCCGGATCCTGTGATTTTCTAAGATTTAATAACCACTAATGGTTGAGGATAGATTCTCAGATATGACTGTAAAGCGCTTTGAGTGTAGGCCTAGTAGACATATGAAGGCGCTATACAAAAGCCCCATTCATTCATTCATTCATTCATAGATTCATTCATTCATAAAGCTGGATTTCTCCATCCAGTCTGAAAAGTGTTTTCCGTAAAGGGTTTTTCTATCTAGGCTAAAGTCTATTCCGGCGTAGTATATTTTATAACGTCCTATAATGGTAGCCTAATGCTGGTACTGTAGATTGGCACCTGTTGAATTTCCTTTGATGAAACAAAACACACTCAGACAGTGTGAAACTCGCTATTGGCCATTTAAATGCCTGTGTGAGCTGAAATGTGAGACAATGGCAAGCACACGAAGCTTCTATGGAAGACTGTATCCTCGTACTCTCGTCTCTCGAAATATTTTGACTTTAATCTCGAATGCTAGATTATTTTTTATTTATTTATTTATTTATTTTTTAGATTGTGGTTCAGGGCTTCCGTACTAACATGTCGCTCATCCACAGTCTAATTTTGTGCTGCATGATGATTATTTGTCATACAAATAATTTGGATTAACAATTAAATTCAGTTTGTTTTTCATGCCACTTTTGTTTTTTTTAATATATATATATATATATATATATATATATATATATATATATATATATATATATATATATATATATATATATATATATATATATATACTTGGATTTGTATATATTATTATATTACAAATAAATAAAAAAATAGCCCATATGATTTACTTGAATGAAAATTAATATTTAATGAATCATAATATTACTGTCACAAATCAGCCAGGCTCCACCATCAACCAATGACAGCAGTCACAATCACCCGAGTAGTGATCACCCGCACCTGCTTCACATTTCATCATCTCCCCAAGTCACCTCATCTGGTCTTGTTTGAGCAAAAGATTCACTTATGTTGACTCAAAGTTCTCAAAGTATGTTGCCTCTCTCCAGCTCTTCTCCACCGTCTTTCTGTTCCTCGTTGTCTCCTGTTAAGTGTTATGTCAAATTGGGTTCATACCTATTCCTCATCGAAGTGTGTGCTCAGTCATCTTTATCCTTCCACAATCTCCACTCCACCTGCAATACAAAGACTGTCATATCATTCCATTATTCACCTGCAAACTGCCATATATCAACAAATACTCACCAGCATTGCTTTTTGCTCTCTTATGTTAAATAAAGGACTCTGTCTGTCTGGAGTCACTGTTCGGTAACAATAATATGCTGTAAACATTCATTTCATATGAGTCCTTTGACTATGTTTGACTCACTTAAATGTTTCAGTTATAGATCTAGGCCTAACAATTTAAAATAAAATGAAGTATAGCCTACACAACCTTGACATGCATAGCCCAAAACTGGGCACACAATGTTAACGTTTAGCCTACTTTGCTTAAATTTGTTGCAATAGAAGCCTATATTTGATCAGTTATATATTACCAGTTCTAAATTTGTATTGTAATTTCAGTATTGGGGATTATGAATTGGTTTAACAACAATGTTTCACTTGAATTTATCTGCTACCAGTTCTCAACGAGCCGCGGCAGATAGAGAGCACATTAATAAATAGAGAGAATTAACTGGAACTTTTCAAAGTCTGTGATCGTAGCGCCTCTTAGCAGTAAAAGGCAGCAAATACAGCCCCCAAATTGTACCAGCGGTAAAAGTATTATTCTGGTTGAGAAGGCCTACCTATACCATGTTTTTGGAGGTTCTTCTGTGTTTTTTGATTTATTGCATCTTGCCGCCAGACTCTAAAGAGAAGTGCTGAACGCTTTAGGTTCATAACTTGTTTTCCCTTCCATTTTCTTCCAAGGTTGGGACGAGATCAGTGCACAGAGGAACTCTGAGTTATTAATTACTTCAAAGTTTCAAGGATTCTGCTGAACTTTGAGAAAGACTGAGGTCAGAGAGCAAGTTTCTCTCAATTCTCAGCTTCATTATTCACTGAACAAGCCCAACTGCACATATGCTAATTTGTTCGGGAAATGCCACCCCACAAATAGCATTGTATAAGTGCTTTCATGTAGTAGCACCAAACAAACCAGCATCTCACCCACAAACATAATCAGAACATATTGTTTATTATATTTTCATTTTTTGTCTAATTCTGTCCAGCCTTTGAATGACACAATTAATCCCCATCCCCCCAAACTTGCTTGACTTCTCATTCCCACGGCTGTTATAGCAATATTTTTGGTGATAGCTCAATGCTTAATAATAATTTATTATGCAAAACAGTCTCACACAGAGAGTAGATAATTCACATATTGAACTACTGCTGAAAATTTCAGCCATCTGTGAAATCATTTTAACAGTCTTCTTCTGATATACTTTTAAAATTTTTATATGGACACTGTCAGTATAGAGTTAAGACTACATTATTTACCATCCCTGACGTTCTCTTCCTCCTCCTTGTGAACTGTTGCACACCAGTAATGTTTCTTTTCTTCTAAGGAACCTTTATAAAAAGCAACTTTGATGTCCTGATCCAAATAAATAATATTCAAAAATAATAAATAATTAATAATAATAATAAATAATAATATTCAAAAATAAATAATAAAAAAGTTATCACGCAATTCTTCTTATAGGATCATTTTATTTAGCATTCAGTCTCCATATTATTTAGTCACCACATGTTTGGTCTAAAACATGCTGCTCTTCTGTATTGCCGCAGGACAGCAAATGTGAGTACTTTTTCTGTCATCTTTTCATATTTTCAGAACTTTGATATGAAGAGTGTGCAAAATAACTTATTTTATAGCAACAGTGTAAAAGTGAATGGCACATAACAGGCACCGAAGTTATGAGTTACAGTCTGTAGGCCAAAACGCGGAAGCGAGTTAGCATTTTAGCACTTCCAGTTCCCTTGCCCAAAAGTCTATGGGTTTTTTATTTATTTTTATGGGTTTTTGCTAAATCGCCTGAAATAAAGTATGTGGTTAACAAAGCCTGTAAATATTTTCACGTTTTGATATGACATAAAACACACAAGTTATATGTGTGTATAACTTGCATGTATTTTTTTTGTCTGCTTAAGTTTTATTTCTATTTTTTTATAGGCTTCAAAATGTATACATTTTGGATTAACTTTTAAAGAATATTTTGACAGACAAAACTTGTAAGGGTCACAACCCTTTGTTGAACACAGATCTTATTTTTTTGCGATTTTCCAAAAGTCTATGGGGAAAATACATTGCTTTTCGATCGAGGGAGCCCATGCGTCGCTAATTTCCGAGTTGTCTTACAAAGTGACATCAAAACTTCGTTAAACATGAATATCTATTGGTACAACGTAGATTACATGACTAAACTTGTCATCTTTTTCAAATACCTCCGGCTTCACAGTCCACACTACAACGCGAAAACAGCATTTTCAAATTTATCCGCTTTTGAGAGCGTAGACACGTTGACGTTTAGGTGCTGTTTGGTTTCTTGCAAAATTTTGCCTTCAATTTCTTTGAAAACAGACATGGTAACTATTTTCTCAGGTTGTGGTCTGATCTGTCTGACCCCTGTCTGACCACCACCTTTCTGATATTATTGATTTTCTCAGAGAAGAAAGAAGCAAACTCACTGCACTTGCCATCTGACAGCATTTCACTTGGGGTGCAATCTGGCTTGAGGGGTTTGTCAGTCTCTCTACAGTAGCAAAAAGAGTGTGTGTTGTTTAAGTTGCTGTTTATTATATTTAAGAAGAAAGTTTTGCCTTGTTCAATATTAAAGCAGCACTATGCAAGATTTCCGTTTTTGTCAAACTGTGACCCCTGGAGTACTTGTACTATCGTAAATAGCACTCTCGCTGCACTCCCGGCCTGATCCCCTCCCCCTGTATACCGGTACCTGTTCAGTACGATGGAAACTGTAACGAGTGGAAATAAGGTGTGGCCCATTTAAGAGCTGCGCCCTGTTGAACTGTTGGCAGTCTGTATTGTATGCGCCTCGATCATCACATGTATATGGCGCCGGGTTATTTCTGTTTGATGCTCATTTTGGTAGATCTTTCTTGCCGTAAAGCAATTTGTTACATCACGAGACCTGATATCACGCAACACTTCCTGATGCTGCGGCCGGCGGCCTGCCGGCTCAAAGTTGCAAGTGTGTTTTTTTTCGCTCACAGGCAACAGGGGGGCACGAGACGCCCAACATTCAACCCAAAAATAGTCTTATAACCATTGTAATAACTCCGAAGCAATTCAGTTAAGGTAAAAAAAACTGCATAGTGCTGCTTTAAAAGCATGGATGCTGTCTAGGCCTGAGACGAGAGTTCAAGAGATTTCCACGATGCATGCGCGAGAATTGCGATCTTCAACTACTTCAGTTCAGTTCTCACGCATGTGTCGTGGAAATCTCTTGAACTCTTGTCTCAGGCCTAAGGAAGAAAAGGAATAGTCGAATAAAGTCGTTATTTTTGTTGGATTTTCGCACAAAAAGTAATCGCGTCGCTTGATAAACTTACACTTGAGCCACTGTAGTCTCATGGAACATTTAAACATTTTCTTCATTGACTTTCTGGGCTGTCAAGTTTCAATCCCTCAGGCAGCCTTTGTAGCAGTGATCCACCTCTCAAATTTAATCAAAAATATCTTCATTTGTGTTCCGAAGATGAACAAAGGTATTACGGGGTTGGTACAGCATGAGGGTGAGTAATTACTGAAATAATTCTCATTTTTGGGTGAACTAACCCTTGAAGGTAACAGCTACACAGTTTCATATTCTACAGTATATTTCACTTGATATCCAAGTCTATGGCTTTTGGTGGTGTTTCTTCAAGTGTATGTGTGTGTATGGTGACTGTGTGTATTTAAAATTTGCCGTGGGCTGAAGTATAAAGCAGAAGAAGTGTACTTTAACTCATCAGAGTCTCTTTCAGAAGTTTTGCTGCCCTTCCAGCACAGAGCCCCAAACCAGACCCCTCACTTTATAATGTGCCTTAGGCACTCAGCTTCACTGCAGGCTACAGACATATCATATACCTCACCAGAGAGAGAGAAGTGGAGAAAGATAGCTAAAATTAGAGAAAGATGTCTGAAAGATGTCCCTGTTGGCAAAATTAAAGGCTGGAGAATGAATTGTTTCTTGTCTTAGCAGCTCAATTTGTGTCTGAAGGACACAAATATAGCATTGTCTGGTTTATACATATAACACCTTATAAACGTGTGTACTTAGTGGACTATTTGTGCCTGCTTTCCTAATAACTCAGATATGTCTTAATAAGATTCCTTTGTAAAGGACTTGCACTCCAGAGAAATTTCCTAAGGACACTTGAACACCGTCTCTTGTCCCCAGCAGAACATCCTTGAATTGCATAGCACCATAGAGGTGTATAAATGAGAGTGAGCACGAATTGGGCCCCGCGGTGGCATTTCTGTGATGATAAGAAAAACACAAACACTTCTGTAATTGTTTTTATGATGCTTTCTCTTGTCCTGAAGGCCTGATGAAGAAAATCAGCATAAAAGATAATTAAAAAGTTACACTGAAACAGTCCGATGTGTCTGCCATCTCTTTCTCTCTCTCTCCTTGCCCTCCAGCCAAAGAAATGGAAATAAGGTTCTAGCGTGGAGCATTCAAACTTGAATGCAGCCATTTACAAACTCCTTGATAAACGATTTCTTGAAATACTTTCAAGACAAACCGCTTTTGCTTTTTAACATGCAATAAATTATGGCTGCTTGCTGTCTTGTTGCTAATGAAGAATCTCAGCTTTGCATTATTACCTGAGCTCCACGGGGTATCGTTTTATAGCCTGAATTAGGTTGCTTTTGTATGTTAGAGACCTTAATGCATTCTAATGAAAACCAGGGTCTAACAAAAGTGTTCAAATATCTGAGCAGACAAAACAACGCTTCATTTTCACCCCCTGGGATTTTCCACGGCATCCTAATAGGTTTATTCACCTAAACCACAACAGCATTTTACTGTATAGAAGAAAAATTACAAATGCCTCGGCAACAGTGGAGATCTCAGTTTCTGGGAAAAGAAGAAATATCATTAGCTAACATAAAGTCAATGTTAAGTCCTCAACAGGACAGAAATTACAATATATCTTCATATATTAGTTTTGACCCAGTGTGCAGCTAGGATTGATTCAACATTTGGATATGTGATACTGCAACTTAAAGATATATGAGACTTAAAAAAATATAATTGTAAAGATCTTTAAATCTTCTGGTAAAGAATCAAATGTTTGCTGGACTGAAAATGAAAGATGATTGAGATTTTTTTTTTTTTTTTTCAGCGCAGTCTCATCCCAATTCGTCATATAACTGACGTTTTGGGACGTCTTTTGACCATTCGTCAATATACGACTTTTTAGGGCCCCCTTAAACGTCAGTAGATGACGTTATGGGATCCTAACTCTACCCCAGACCTAAACCTAACCCTAAACCCAACACGTCACCTAACTGACGTTAAAGGTAAAGCGTCAGTTGTATGACGACCCGGGATCGTCATCTACCGACGTTTAAGGGGGCCCTAAAAAGTCGTATATTGACGAGTGGTCAAAAGTCGTCCCAAAACGTCAGTTATATGACGAATTGGGATGAGACTGTGTTATTTTTTTTTTGTAAAAGACTCTTTTTCAAAAATGCTGGTGGGGAAAGAGTTAAGCTTTGTGGATGTGCATGTGGATGACTTCATGTTTTACGATCCTTATGAGGACATTTGGTCTCCACAATGTCGGCACAACCTGACCCACAGTCTCACACACAAATATGACAATTGCTCCTCTGTTCTTATTAGATTGCAGCTTCCAGTGTGCATCAGCTTTCGCTCTCTCTACTTTCATTTGTTCATCTCTTCTTCTATTGCTTCAAATCGAATGACCTCACCAGGGTAGTAATTGCTAAAGCTGATCTGTGGCCTATCATCGTGCAAAATGAGGGTCCTGCTCTCTTTTCACCCGTGTCAGGACAACAGCGGTTGCCAGACACTGATCCGGTTTGTATCGACTGCCCCTGCATAGCAGCTGTTAACATTTGAAATTCATTCCATTATTAAAGCTATACAAGGGAATCGGAATAGAGCGGATATATCCTGTGCTCGTATCGCTCAGTTCCTTATCATTCTCTGAGGATTGTAGGCAACTGAGCAAATTTGAGTCATCCTATAATGTTGTTTTAATTCGAACACATTTGTTCCTCTGACCCCAGTCAAGCGTATTAATATAGTATTGGTTTACTAAACTGTGCACAACATGATATGATGGACGCGAGTCTCAAATCCCTTGGCCGCCAGCCTTAAAACCCCTGCTCACAGAAACTTGAAAGGCACAGCAGAGGCGCCAAGCCACCCACATCCCATCGGCAGTAGACAGGTCATCTTCAAATCCTTCCTCTCATCCATCTCAAATCAGCCTCACTTTCTCTCTCTCTCTTTCTTTCCTCAGAGGTACTGACTGAAGGTCTTAGCGTGTGAATAGAGGCGAATAGCGGAAATCGCACCCCCGGGCTTTTGACCATCATACGTGGGAGAGGGAGGAGGGGGGTTGGGGGGGGGGGGGGGGTAGAAAAGACGAATGGAATATCGGAGAGCCTCATCCGATTGGGTTTCCCGCTAAGATCCTTTCGAAGGCGGATGACTCAATCAGTGGCATTTCCAATGGGAGGCCAGAAGGCTTTGTGCTCGGAGGCTGAAGCACTTTTAACAGCAGTCTGAGGTCCGGGGAGCTCAAGTGAAGCTTCCTTTTTGTTCCAGCTTAAGTCAGACTCACCTGCGTTAAAGCGGGACATTTGTTCCAGAAATCGAGTGAATAATAAGTGCTGGATAAAGCCCATTTGAAATTTGCTCAAAAAGCAATATTATAGACTGTGTATTTACATGAAACACCTCAAATAAACAAGCTTTACTCAGTGATTATAATGATCTCATTAAGTGTTACAGGTATTCATAATATAGTGTTTACATACTACTTCTTCTTTTTTGTACTTTTGGCTAAGCTGAAATAACAATATTGAAGAAATTATGCAGATTTAGAAATGTAAAAATCTTTATGAACTGTATTTTATATATTTGATATATATATATATATATATATATATATATATATATATATATATATATATATATGTTATATCCTGCTTATATATATATATATATAGTTATAGTTATAGTTATATGTATTTCATATTTTAGCTGCCCTCCCATAGGTTTTCTAGAACCACAAATAACCATCAGACAAAACTGTTGCTCAGTGTCCAGTTAGGATAAATTAGGGACCAAATTGTGCTAGGACATCAGATGGACCATTGCGTTAAAGTGATTTACTCCTCACAGCATGCAATATCTGCCCTTAACCACTAAGAAAAATCCCTGTAATGCACTGCCTTTGGTTTATTAGTTATTATGTTGCAATTTCTTTAATTAGATAATGAGAGGTTAGTGTTATTTGAGTAATGCTTTCTTATTATCTCCAAGGAGATTCTTTTTATAGTTGCGGCTGGACATGTGGAATGTGTTCGGTCAATGTCTCCACAGTTAAGTAAGAGTAAAAGCTCACCATTTAGTGTAAGACCATCTGCTGTGCAATCACTAGAGTCGTATTGACCACTAAGATTAGATTTGCCATTTGCTGGAAGAGTGTTTAGATTGGAGGCAGGTGTACAACTGTTTATCATTCTCAGACCTGCAGACCCCACAAAGCAAAAACTGTGTGTGTGTGTGTGTGTGTGTGTGTGCGTGTGTGTGTAGGTGTTTTCCCCATGTTTACACTACACTAAACTGTTTACCACTTTGAGTCCTCCGCACTATTCCCAGGTGAGCATATTCTCCATTTCTGAACGCCTAAAACATAAGTTGGAATTTAGTTACAGCTGGTTGTGTATCTCAATAACAGAAACATTGCTCCCATTGCTTCCCTTAGTATTTTGTCCAGGAGACAAAAATCTTCTCCCTGTCTCAGAGCTGACATCACCGTAAGCCCATCTGCAGGAAAATGAAGACATCTGTCTTTGCTTTTCAATCAGTTTCCTCACACTTCCCGCCTCTTTTGTTTGCGTTCATGTTTCTTTATTTGACTGAGTCTTGGGGGAACAAATAAAGCGGCATGCATGAGAAGATAGTTTTTTTTTCTGTTTTGTTTTTTTTATGCGTATGTTGTTTTCCATCAGTGAGGCTGCTTCCCTTTTTTTTTTTTCTTCAGTGGGATTAGAGAAGGGAATGATGGCTTTGCTCACAGTCAGACGCATCATAAAGCTACGGCTTAGACGAGTCACTGGAGCCACAAAGAAACCGGCACACCTCTTAAACCCCTCCACACACAGCCATTCGCTGCCACACACACACACCTGATACAGTGAGGACCGGGTAAGCAGAAGGGTACAGAAAGAAGGAGTGGAACAGAAGGGAAGTAAAGTCTGCTTGTAAACATCCCTGTAAACTTTTAAGTGCAACTTATTGTATACCATCAGTGCCAAAGAGGCATTTTGCCAGCCCATTATATTATACTGCAGTTAAACCAACTTGTGTATCAGTACTAGTTTCTTTTACTGTCTTCTAAACTTTGAAACACTTTTCATTTGATTTTATTACAGTAATAAGTAATAAAAATAAAATTATGTTTTTGAAAGAAATCTCTTATGCTCAGAAAGGCTGAATTTATTTTATTAAAATAACTTTTCTATTTTAATATATTTAAAAAATGTAACTTATTCCTATGATAGCAAATATGAATTTTCAGCATTTTTTAGCAATATTTCTGCAGTCTTCAGTGTCAACTGATCTGGTGCAGCTGATTTGGTGCTCAATAAATAATAATTATCTAGTTCTAGCATGAAACTCTAGATGGGACAGGCTGATCTGTCCTTAACTTGTTTGGTAGCGATCACATCATTATTTACAAAACGCAGCTGATTGGTTGTTGTTGCATCAGCGACCAATGAGCTGCGGCTCAACATTCAAGTACTGGTAGTGTTTATGTTAGCAGTATTCAGCACTTTAGCACAGAAATCCTCCACCTTCCCCAGCTCCACCTGTATAGATCTGCTATGGGGGTTTATTTGTGTATGTTACATGTGCTGCAGCAGAAGCATGTCTTCCAGGCTGAAAGCAATGTCTGTGAATCTATTGGCAGCATCAAGTACTTGCTCAGCAGCAGCAGCGTAACAGATCTATTCCGCCAAGACCAATATCTTAAAGGGTATAGTTCACCCAAAAATGAAATTGATGCCATTAATGACTTACCTTTATGTCGTCCAAAGCCCATAAGACGTCCGTTCATCTTCAGAACACAGTTTAAGATATTTTAGATTTAGTCAGAGAGTTTTCTGTCCCTCCATTGACAATGTATGTACGGTACTGTCCTTGTCCAGAAAGGAAATAAAGACATCATCAAAGTAGTCCATGTGACATCAGTGAGTTAGTTAGAATGTTTTGAAGCATTGAAAATACATTTTGGTCCAAAAAAAAACAAAAAAAAACAAAAACAAAAAACAAACGTCTTTATTCAGCATTGTATTGTCTTCCAGTTTTGTTGTGGGCCGTGAGATTTCACGTAATGAAACTACGCAAAACTTAGGTTGCACGTCACACGTAGGCTCACTATTGGCCGACGCTGGTCATGTGTGTGTTGGCGTACAACCTAGAAGCTTTGCATAGTTTCACTGTGTGAAATCTCGAGGCCCACAGAGAAGAAAATTAATAGTTGAATAAAGTCATTATTTTTGTTTGTTTGTTGCCCACAAAAAGTATTCTCGTCGATTGATAAACTTAACATTGGGTCACTGTAGTCACTCAGACTATTTTAACTATGTCTTTCATAACTTTTGGCCTGGCCAGTTTTGATCCCTTAAAGGGATACTCCACTTTTTTTGGAAATAGGCTCATTTTCCAACTCAAACAGTTAAACAGTTGAGTTTTACCGTTTTTGAATCCATTCAGCCGATTTTCTGATATTTAGAAGAATATCAGTAACCACAGAGTTTCTGGTCTCATTGACTACCATAGTAGAAAAAAAAATAGTCAATGAGACCAGAAACTACCTGATTATATTCTTCTAAATATCAGAAAAACGGCTGAATGGATTCGAAAACGGTAAAACTCAACTGTTTAACTCTAGGCGAATTGTAAAATGAGCCTATTTCCAAAAAAAAGTGGAGTATCCCTTTAAGAAGCCTATGGAGGATTGAGACAGCTCTCAGATTTAATCAAAAATATCTTAATCTGTGTTCCGAAGATGAACGAAAGTCTTTGGATCAACATGAGGGTGAGTATTTTCATTTTGGGGTGAACTAACCCTTTAACACCCTTTAACATTGCCATATTCATTATCGTGCTAAATTGTCAGTCTCTCCTAGAGTTGTCATGACAGAATTATCACCATTATCAAAAGACCACAATTAAATTAAATTACATTATATATATTTAAAAAAAACTACACAGGCAACAATCATGCGTCTTACAACGCCTTACTCTTTTTTCAAAACATGTTTATTGAAGATGTCTCCCACGTCAGGTGAGCGGCTCCTGTGGGAAGACAGGTCTCATTTGTAGGGAGGGACATCAAAGCACTGCAGCTCTGCATTAGTAAGTCAGGGAGAAGGGACTGTTTATCCTTTGCACAGGCAGTACGTATGAATGTGACTGCCTGCTTCTTTCACAAGCTAATGCTGAATAAATCTTCATCCCATTTAATTATACTACAAAGTCTATCACCTCAGCCCTTCACGCATGCCTTTTGAAGCGTGTGTGTTTGTGCGGAAAAAGAGAGTCACTTTTAATTTTTTGCTTGGGGACGAGTGTCTCTCTGAGAGACACAGGGGAGGGACCGAGGGACAACTCTCCTGGCTAACTCTGATCTGAGATTGTGGCAGTGTGTGAGAGAGAGACAGACAGAGAGCATGGGGAGAGAAAACCATTCACTTTCAATAAACATCAAGCTTTTCATACAGACACAGGTAGGATTTTTCAGATCCATAATTCATGGTATTTTTTTCATGGTGTCTCTCAGAAAATAAGAAAGAATGCTCCTTATTTGAGACTATACAGCATCTGCACAGGGTAAACTCATGTTCAGCACACATTTAAACTTCAAACACAGGCAGTTGAGGGTGTCACGTTTTAATGTGCCCATTCAGGGGAAAATAACATAAGCACGGTGTCATCTGCACTGTCAGCCCATACGAGGCAGATGCACTACTGTATTTAGTCATGAGTGAGGGAAGAAAAGAAAGAGCAATAGACATTGATGAGAGCACAGTCTCGATTGAATGGATGCATAGATTGTGTGTGTGTGTGTTGTGTGGGCCTACTTTTGTCTGATTAGTGTGCGATATGCAAAGTATGACGTTTTCCATTTTCCAGCAACATACAGCAAACACTCTGCTTTTCCAGTGAGCATCACATGAGTTGAATACAGACAGAAAAGCATCTTTGTTAAAAGAACGCGCCAATGGCTTTTTCGTGTTCCCACGTTTTAGAGCACTCGCTAAAATACAATGACCATTCATACAAAGTCACCAACTGTCAAGTTTGTGGACTGGTAAAATGAAAAATGTGGGAAAGTGAGAAAATATTTATCATAAGGGAACATACAGTATAGGAACCATACTGTATACCGTGGTTGTTTTGTGTCACTGCTTTAAAACAAAACATATTTTGCCATAAATTCCTTTTTTCATCAGTTTGTATTTGCATATAATTAGTTACTATATTTAGTTCTAATTAATCTTATGAATTAATACAAATATAAGTATAATGTGTTCATTGTGTTCATATTGTACTGCAAAACACTTTTGCTGCTATTGAGGTGAGATACGGGTAAGGTTAGGGACAGGTTTGGTGGTATAGGTTAAGGGAAAGCTCAACAGTATAATTATAGATGTAATTCCATTAATGAATCACAGCTGTAATTTTTTTAAAAATATAAGTACAATGTAGGCCTACATAAGTGCACTGGATCAAATAATTGATTTAAATGTTACTACAGACCTAAAGTGGGACCAATAAAAACATAAAAAAGCAAAACACACCTTATGTAGCCTACATTCTTTGTTCCTTTTCTAGAAGTAAATATATGTGTGTAGCTACTTAAGAGAAGGTACATTGGCATCTTGTTCCAACATCAAAAATGACTTGAATGCAGCTGATGTCGTAAACATGACTCCCCAACTCGTAAATACCAACTTCTCGAGGACTTAAGTGGACCATTACATGATCTCCCCAAATTACATACAAATATGCTTGCTGAATATAGTGATTATCTCCCCCCAAAATATGATAATGGTTGCTTCGCCCGTTAATCTAACACAGATCAGTGTGTGGCAAATACGTCCACCCACATCCGCGTTGTCCTCACTCTGTTCTTTCCTTCCAGGGGAATCTATCAGATCTCTGTTTGCTCTGTTATGTCCTCAGGTTTTGCGGGTTAATGAACTGTCATCTTCATGGCAACTCGTGAACCTGCGTGAAGGTTACCCCAGCGACGGCACGCAAAGCCCGTGTCATCTTAAGTCGCCTCCAGTGTCAGTCACACTGAAAGTCATTAGCACTAGAAGCACTTGGGAGCACGCCTCCCGTCTTAGCAGGTAAATCATCCGTAATTGTGTCGTCCGGCCGATCAGAGGCAACGTTCATCCCATTTGTGCCTCGTTGTACTGATGCGGCTCACGTAAGCGGCGTTATTTACGTTAGTTTATCTGTGTTTGCTACTTTTCGTGATTATCAGCGCGGGTTTCGAATTTTCAGATTTCAGCTGCCTCATTTGTCAGTGTCAAATCTTGAATTGTCATTTTCCTCTGGTTCATTGTGTGAAAATGAATGATCCTAATCTTCATGTTCATCCAACATGAGAAGGACACTTTGTGTAATAGTTCACTCAAGAGTTGAATTACTCTGAATTTTGATATTTGTCCCTGATGAGACAAACCACCTGGTTTGCTGGTTTAAGCCAGTTTTAGAAGGTTTAAGCTGGTTTCCTAGCCTGGCAATCTGGTGTACACAATAAAGAGCAATATGTGAAATATTATTACAAATTAATGTTTTGTTTTGTATTTTAATATATTTTAAAATGTAATATATTCCTTTGGTGGCAAAGCTATATTTTCAGCATCATTACTCCAGTCTTCAGTGTCACATGATCCTTCGGAAGAAACATTTCTTATTATTTTCAATGTTGAAAACAGTTGTGCTTCTTAATATTTTAGTGGAAACTATGGTGTTTTCTGGACTCTGTAGAAAGGAAAGCATTTATTTGAAAATTATACATTTGAGTAACAGTAACGTTATACATTTGTCACTTTTGATCAAGTTAATGTGTATTGCTGAATAAAATTCATTTCTCTAAAAAATGAATGGATGTAGCTCCATTCAGCTTAAAATTGGACAGTACATTCTCAAGTCATGTTAGAACTGTCAATAAAAGGCATATTCACATAAGATGCAAATACACAGTAGAAACTCAAAGAAAGTCAATTTGCCAGTTTAAATGCCTACACTGATACTCACATGTCTGTGTGTGAACCGTGAAGCAGTGGCTAATGTGTGCAGCATGTGAACATGATGTTCTCAGTGAGACAGCAGGGCTCTCTGCTCTGAGCTCTTATAAAAGCAGCACATTAGTGCTGACACAAAAAGAGGTAGCAGACACGGGGAGAGCAGACAGAATGACAGGAGAATCACTCTCACTGTCTCCTGCTCTTTCTCTGAGCAACACCAGTATTCTGCTTCTGCTGGTGACAGTACTGACAGTTTTATTACCACGCCATCAGTTCCATGTTATCTCCTCGCATTTTTAGGTCTTTGCATCTCGCCTTTCTTTACTGTCCTTTTTCTATCGACAACGGGTCACTTTAATCGTAATCTGCTTTAAATTTATTTCCATGATTGTTTTTGGTTTAGCTCACCTCCGTAGTATGAGCACCACCATTTAGAGCCCAAAACTGTCATTCTCTTGATTGAACAAGTATGGAGCTTTGACCCTTTTTTGTGTATTTGTCTTCCCTCAAATTCCATGATCTCTCTCTCTCTTTCTCTCTCTCTCATTGTGGTAGGTAATAATTCTCATTTCCTCTCCAGTCATTTGTAATAGACAGTCAATATGAAGTCTCTCTTTTTCTTTCCTTCTCATTCTTGCTCACCCATTCACCTTGTTCTCTCGATTGAAGAGCAACATTGCCTCCTTTAGGCCACTTCTATGTTTTAGCACCAGCCTTTAGCTGGGAAGAGATAAGGGAGATGTTTATGTGGGAGCCCTCAGCATAAGAAAAAAAAAAAGTCATGCTTTGGTAAATAATAATTTTAACATAGAAGTCATAATTATTACATAAACATAGTCAATACATAAAAATATAAAATCATAAGATAAGGCTTTTGTGAGGTAAATCAATTATGACAGAATTTTGACTTTTCATCGTTTTGAGTTTTTGTGTCATAATTTGTGATTTATATCATAGTTTTTTTAATATTATTATTTTTTTTATATATATCTCAATTAAGACTTGTCACTTGCCAATGTCATAATTCTGATCTTTTACAGTTTGTCAGTAGCCTGGCTAACGCCAGAACACGGATCATTGAGAATGAGACGTGGTCTGGAAACCACATGTTCATTTTCTCATATTTGAGGCGTGGTTTGCGAATGCCCAGAGCCGTATTATTGAATGTCTATCAAATGCCCCTGTACGTAGCTCATAGCCGGTTCAATGGTGCCAGATGACGTATGTAGAGCGAAAGAAAATTAGAAGATGAAGACGACGAAGTGTCAGAGATTTTGGAGATTTATGTATACACAAAACTTGTTTCTCAATGGCAGGACGGGTCCTCCCAAGTCATTTCCTTCAGAGGCTAGATGAGGCTCCTCTTTAGCATTCGGAGAACACGTAAATGAAACAGGCTAACAAGTGCACGTCATTGCGTCATTACGTCAGTGAAAGGTCCGCTTTCAGCGCTGCAAAAATGGTAGTGCTACTGTTTCAATTTCAAAAAATTCCCTGCATATTTGAGATGGCCTGTTACTGCTGGTCCATGTTATCAAAGAAATGTTTCTGAATAGTTTCTCAAGGGTAACTGCAGCTGCCGTTCAGTACGTCCAGAATGCAACAATTTGAACTTCAGATCAAGATCTTCAGTTCTAACGTAAAAGTGAATGTATTAATAACATTCTTACTTGATAAAAGGTTCACTCAAAAATAAAATAAAATCTCATCATTTACTCACCCTTAAATCATTCCAAAGCTGTGTGACTCTGTTAAGTTAACAGAAAAGAGGAAAATAGACAATTAAAGTTAAAAAAAGTCTGTTTTGACCCTTTTAGTTGCATACATCATTATGGTACATTAACACACTTAAATTTTCCATTTAATTAAAGGGGAATTAATCTGTGCTTTCATTCAAACTAAGCCTCTTTTCATCTTTTTTAGTGCACTGAGAACAAAATGTAGAATAACCAAGAGTTTAGTACAGTCTTTATTGCACTCATCACTCATGCACTGCAAAAGGACAATTCAGGTGTGTAGATTGCACAAGAGAGCTTTCTGCCCAAAGCTTTGAGGCAGATTTTACACCACTTCCATTTGATGAAATAAGACCAGTACCAGTCAAAAGTTTAGACCATGCATGCCTATACTCTTCATGGTCTTTTGGATCATTAGCCGTAGTGTTTCGAAGTTTTATATGAAAATAGTCTATCAATAAATCTCATTAAATCACATTATTGATATATATATATATATATATATATATATATATATATATATATATATATATATATATATATATATATATATATATATATATATATAGAAATGGTGAAAAAATCCTGAAAAAAAATCATCGTGATTTCCACAAAAATATGATGCTGATAATAACACTGATAATAATAAGAAATGTTGTTTGATAAAGTTCCAAAGCTAAGAAATTTTGATTTTGCAAGCAAAATTAGAATGTATCAAAAAGTGATAACGTTGTCTAGACAGTATAAGTGTTCAAGAAGGAAAGCATGCAGAATAGCAAACACAATCCATCACTTGTCCACCATATTCGACTATGCAATGTTTTTGATGGAGATGCTCATATTCAGCATCAGTTTCACTTGGGGTACAGATGTATAAACGCTGCTCCACAGAGGATAACATAAACACAGAAATGCAAGGCAGAGAAAAATGCACTCCTTCATCCATACAGACATTTTGTTCGCTCAATCGCTGACACAAAGAGGGCAGAGAGCACAGAGGATCAGCTATCACAGCCATTATCAGGACGCCTCTGGTTCTTCCTTGTCTGAATAAATGAAAACACACCCACACATTTGCTATGTATCGCTTTCTGTTGGTAATAATATATGTTGGAAAAAAGGAAAATTAAATCATATCTGCTTTTTCTTGGCACACACATAGATGCGCACACACACACTCTGTACTTCCCACAGTACTCTGTTTCTCTCTAGTGTAAAGGAGCATAACACAATGGCACGCGTCAATCATATAAATGGGGCAGAAATATGTCAACTTCATTATTCTTTTAAGAAGCACCACAATCACTCCCTTGTTTTCTTCTGCCAATGTGACACTCCAAAATGTCAAATTACCATACATGACACAATCAAAATAAATATTGTGAGGTCTGGGTGGATTTATTTGTCTTTCAAATGAGTGTAATGAGCAGCTTGCTTTGTTTGATTTCTTATCATCTGCAGGTTAGCAGTAGGTATTATTGCTTTTTTGCTTTGCTTTTGATCTGTGTCCCCATTAACTCTAAAGACTAGAAATGCTGCAACTACATTATATTGTTTGAGTGACTTATAAATGTATCAGATATTAAACCCAGTTGCATTGCCAACAAATTATTTCCCCCCAGTTTACTGGGCAATTTGGGCAACTCTTAAAGTGCCAAATAATTTCAGACATAAGATTAAAAAAAAAATCTTGTAAATTGTTAAATATCTTCACAAAGCCACTTGGATTGGATTTTGACAGTTTTAAGTGTCACTTAAAAGTATACCCACTTCTCCAGGCACCACTACATCACTGGGGTAGGGTAAGGGTTAGACCACTAGGAGGTGCCTTCTGGCCCATATATATCAGCGTCTCATATTGACGCTAAAGGGTGCCATGTGCGTCGCATTGTAAAGAGCGTCAGTATATGACGCCTTGGGATGAGAACAGGCTGGAATCTTAGGTTTGGTGATGTCTCTAACGTGAGGAATGTCCTGTAGTCCCAACCAGCCATTTGTTGTAGTCCTTAAAATATGATTTATTTAAAAGCAAATATCTCCCTTTGCTTTGAACTTTGAACAGATTTTGCTTATGCTCAAACACTGACAAATAGCAACATTACACCCTAACTGAAGTTAGAAAAGTGAAATCTTACTCAACCACCCCATGGGTGTGTATCAGAAATGAACAGTAAATATAGGGGGGAAAAATGTTTCAGCAATGATTGAAGAATTTTACCTTTTTATTTAGGATTTTGTAAAATGTCTATGGATGTAAAATAATGGCAAATGTTTTTGAAATAAAAAAAGTCTGTCAAATTGCACTACCTGACAAAAAAAGGCAATTGATTAACCATGCTTCCATTTTAATGCATTGTAATTTTAGGGGTTGCATTTTTATGGCCTGAAATCCAGCATGGTTGAATATTGAAACTGTGAATATTTCAATTCAAAACATTTCAAACACATTTGCTTTGTTCAAAATTCAATAATCCATATTCACCTTTCCTTTTTCACTTCTGTTTAAAAACACAACCTATAATATTTAACAGGCAATTTTCTGTCCATTTTATTTCGCTTTGCAAATTCACTTCCACAAATTCAGTGGCTCAAATTCGACAGTAAATTCAATCTTGACATCCAGGAACTGCATGAAAATCAGTAGATTACCGAGCATAATCTCCATCTGCTGTTAGTCGACCTCCAGGAACTGGAAAACCTTATGTTGTTGACGAAGACCAGAGCAACAGTTAGAGCACTGTTGTTTCAAACTTTTAAAATTTTCTTGTGCGTTTTAAACAAAACTTCAGTTGAACTGAATCATAATTTGCAATTGAATCATTCAGAACCAAATCATTTTGATTTCTATTTTTTTATTTATTAATTTATTTATTTGTAATTGTTGCGGGCAAAAATCCTTGATTATGTGGCCTGTTTTCTTTACTAATGCGATGGAATATGCTTGATATTTATGCAATTTTTTTTCAATGAAAATGCGGGAACTTGCAAAAACTGTGGTTTGATGGAAAAAGAGAGAAAAACAGTCATGCAGAGTACTGGTGATGCTGCTGCCATTAGACCTTTGGTTCCCTTTCTAAAATGGGAGATCTCGGAAAGACAAAACATTTGAGAAGACACATATGAACAGACACTTTTACATGTGAGAAAGTTTCAATGTACTCTTTGAAAGAATAGAAATGGGACTAAATTCATGGATAAATCATTAATTAAGTGTTTTGATTGGGTTGTTCTTTAGATAATCAGAGTATTTTTTTCTTTGTATTATTTTCTCCAATACATCACTAAAAATCTAATTTTCTTTCTCTCTGATAGACCAGCCTTGAGGTATTCTGTAATAACTGAGAGGATGAAAAAAAAAAGTGAACTGGGGCACCTGTCCCTATTTTTTTTTTCCTTTCCTCCCTGCACTGCTCTCCTTTCTAGCATTCAGTTCATTTCAGAGGTAATGATCCCTCCTCTTCACTTTAAAAGGAGATACAGAGAGGACAAAAGTGCTAGGAGCTCGTAGGGAGGGCAGGTTAGTGAAAAGACCTTATCCTGTTTTTTATACGGGAAGAGGAGTGGGGATGCATCTGCTCACATTCGAGCATGTCCATCCTTATTTCCCTGCAAGACTCCATTAAAGAGAGGTGAAGAGAAAAAGAGAGAGATAAAAGAGGTGATGTGAACATGATGTCCTTGTATTCTCCATGTGATCTCTGGTGCCCTTCTTCTCCTTTCCATAGTCAGCCTTATAGGGTAATAGCTCCGACTCAATGCCTGAGAAAAGAGGTTTAAAAGAGACTGGAAGGATGGGAAGGTCAATGGGATACCTATGGCTCAGGACGCCAAAAAAGGCAATTTTAGAGGAGATGAATAACAGAAGACAATAGTGATGTCAAAACTGACTTTATCGGTCTTAACTTCATTTACAATGGCCTTCTCTCGAAACTGTACACGATAGAGACATTTTTACGGATTGTGCTTTAGAACTAGACATGTAAGCGCCTAGTCACACACATATTCACATTTAAACCCCTTTCACTTGATTATTGGTTGCATTGAAGGGTGAGATTGCATTAGTAATGACATTGTCTGTGCTCTTTTGTGATCTAAGGCAGCACTTAAAACCCATGGAGAGCATTATTGCACATGCTTACAGCACACATAAACTACCGGCACTCACCATGTTCTATTTCAAAACTAGTCCAACTGTGAGTGACTGTGGGAAGGTAATAACAGTCGGGCTTCATAAAAGAGCTCGGTAATGTGTTGTATAAGTCTTCATGAAGTCTTGAAAATGAAACCAGTAATGTGTAACACATTTCCATGTGAGTGTCCACAATTGCAAACTGTTTCATTGGGCCATCTTACCGTCTCTGAATCTTTAAGGTTTGTTTTCTCTGCACACACACACACGTGCGCATAAGCACTCACATGCGCGTATACGAACTCGTAACAAATGTGATGCCATAAAGCTAGACAAATAATGGCTAAGGCAAAGGCAGAAAGCAGAATGAACAGTGGGCTTAAATCAAGCAGCAGTCTACGTCCCTAGAATACAGATTTTCTTTCAATCCCTGCAAAGAAAGGATGAAAGATACAATCCAAACTCAGTCTCGCTTCCAAAAAATATACATATGAATGGACTTATATCATGATTAGATCTCACTGGCACCGAAAGGCGTGTGTGTGTGTGTGTGTGTGTGTGTGTGTGTGTGTATTCTAGGAGTGAATGCTGGATGGTTTGTGGGTCTGAAATAGCAGTGCCTCCTGAGAAAGGCAAGCAGAGTTTATAGAGTGATATCATCAGTTTACGGCTGTACATCATCTCCCAAATCAAATCACCCCCCAGGGGGCTTTTCCCTGGCCTGCACCCCCCCACCTCGAGCCCCACTCAGAGATGGAGCTTTTTCATTTCCGTAATCGCCTCGCTGCCACACACCGCCTTAGCTGCCAAGAGCCCACAACTCCATTACTGCGGTGACAGTGTGTATATGCGCTGGTGTGTATATATGTATGTGTGTGACCATCAGAGAAGTGAACATTTTATGACTTTAGACACCTATAGAGAGAGATTTTGTGAGACTTATTTAGATTATAAAAATGGGAATGGGAAGCACCATTCCGAAAGACAATGGCTAAAGTAATAGTTCACCTAAAAATGAAAATTCTGTCATCATTTACTCAAGCTTGTGTCATTTAAAACCCATGACTTTATTTCTTTTGGGAAAGGTGAGAATTTTGCAGACAGTTCTCCATGCTAAAGGACACAACAGCAACTTAAAAGCGATATAAAACTTGTGATACTGCAATTCGTTTGAAGCTGTTTAGGTTCTTTGTGTGAGGAAGAGACTGGTATTTAATTTAATTTTAAAGGAATCAGTTGATCCAATTCACAAGAGTGGGTTGACTTAAATTCTGGCCTATTCTCCCAGTGATATCTTATTGGAATACTCAACGCATTCTCATCCCAAGGCGTCATATACTGACTCTTTTGCCAATGTATACATCCAATGCACGTGGCACCCTTTAGCGTCAATATAACACGCTTCAGTTATGGGTAGGTTTAGGTCTGGGGTAGTGTTAGGGTTAGACCAGGAGGCGCCTTCTGGCCCATATATATCTGCGTCTCATATTGACGCTAAAGGGTGCCAGGTGTGTTGGACCTGTGTGTTGCCATCTGCGCTGCTCACACTCAATTAAAGTGAAAGCACGCTTTTGATGGAAAAAAAAAAGGATTTAAAAGTGCCCAAAATGCGCAGAATTTGCATGGTTCATTTTATCAAGAACTGGAGTGGGCTATGTCAGAAAATAAATAAATTATTATAATTACGAAGTGCAAAATTATAAAATATATATATATAGAAAATATAGAAAATATATAAATATTTGTGTTATTGAAAATAAAAAAGTGGAATAGAAAATAAAATCGGAATCGGCTAAAAATCGGTTTCGGCAGGTCAAACTCAATGAAAATCGGAAATCGGAATCGGCATAGAAAATTGTAATCGGTGCATCTCTAATTTTATATATATATATATATATATATATATATATATATTGATAAATAAGTTCACACTTTTAGGGTCCTATTTTCACTATTAACTAACGATTAACTACAACTTTTGCCTCAATAAACTCCTAATTACTGTTTATTAATAGTTAGTAGTTGTCAGGTTTAGGTAAGGGATATAGAATATTCATGCAGAATAAAGCATTAAATAGTGCCTTGTAAGTACTAAAACAGCCAAAACAGTAATATGAAGCAACTAGTTTGAGAATTGGACTCTGAACAATACTAGCTTAAAAAGTTGTTTCATTGTTATTTTCATACTTAAACTTATTTCATTTAGAATTTCTAATTTTCATTTATTTCAATAGTTTTAGTCAATGATAACACTGTTTCTTACAAAGAATACCTGGAATGTAGAACATCATCTCTTCTTTCATATTAATTGCATGAAATATAATAATTTTACGAATTTCTTATTTTGCTTTCTATGTTGGAATTAAAGACATGAGTGTGAGTAAATGATGATAGAATTTTATTTCTGGGGTGAACTGTTGCTTTAAGAACTTTTGTCAGTTTCTTTATTCGGAAAATCTCATTTGTGTGTTACTAATCTTGCAGAAGAAAGAGTTCTGTTATTCCCAAGTGGAAGTTCCTGAGGTTGTAGAACACTCTTGGGTATTCAGGCAGCCTCCAAATCTAAAAAAGACAGATTGTGTCTCACAAGCAAATGCTCTGAAGGAATAATCCATGAATTAAACAGCTTAATATATAATGGCAGGAAGTGCAAAGGTGCGGTGGAATCAAACTTTGAATTAAACTAGTTTTTCAAACGTTGCACGGTGGCTTTTAATGGAACGAGCTGTCGTGTCCTTGCGGCACAAGTATTCTTCTCCAGCTCTGCAGAATTGTTTTGCAAGGGTGGTCCGAATGAAGATGGAGTGTTGTGTCAGATGGAGCACTGCCTCATTTTTAGGGTTAGTAATTCTTATGGAGATAAAAATGGCAGGCCTTTCCCTTTCCTCTTTACGGAAAAGAGCTCAGATAAACTCAAAGCCATTTCCTTTCATGCTCTAACGCTAAAAGCTACCTCCATGTAGTCCCTGAATCATCAACTTTCTCTGATGGGTTTCTGCATGGCTACTTTTCTTTCAGATTGTCTATCTAGATGGAATGTGTTTATTTTTTCTTAGTAAATGGGAAGGTTTACGGAAGCTATTGTAGGTGAATCGGGTATAGGTGTACCCCCTATACCTGTAGGATGTCTTCTAATAGCATTTCGTTGAGTTTTCCTTCAGGTAAACAGGTTTGTAATTTGTAACACAGTCTCACCCCAAAAAGTCATATAACTGACGTTTTGGGACGTCTTTTGACCATACGTCAATATTTGCCTTTTTAGGACCCCTTAAACGTCGGTATATAGTACGTATATATTTTGTTATAGTTTTTCAAGATGGCGGAATAACATGGAAGCCTCCGTGGACTTACCCGTCCCATGTACATAAAGATAATACATTCGTTTACAAGGATAAGTCAGTTCATTGACACAGGTATTTGTGAATGAGGACATATTTAATATTGTTTTTAGATAACAAATTAGATAAAAAGTTACACAGCGTCCCTTTTAAGTTCTATCAAAATTACTGTGTTCGTTGGTCTACGATTCTATTGTTACTTGGAGATGGATTCTTTTCTGTGGTGCCTTTTGACAGTTACTTTCACAGTTGAACAATGTAGTTATGTGAGCAAGGTTAATGCGGATCAACCCTGTCAGCTGCTAATGCAGAAAAATCGCTGTCTGTTTTTGGAATATTGATTCTATTCACTGTCTCTCAGTGATTACCCCTCATCACGCTTGGTGGCTGTCTTTACAAGTGCTCTCCTGCCAAGCCAGGCAAGTGACATTTGAATATTTCTATACCATGAATGTGAGGAAACAAACAGCAGCATTTTTGTATAATAGAAGATAGCACAGTCGATTATAGCATGTGGGCTGTTTGTTGGAGAAACATCTCTCTTGAGTGTCCACTGGCATATTGGCTAATTAGCTGTTAGCTTGACTTGGTGGATTGTGCACTTGAGTCCTCATTACATGGGCTACAGATTCACATCTTCGAACAAACAAGGTCTTTTACATATATTTGACCTCTGTGCAAGAATATGTAAATCTATTATCCGCAGAAATCGGCTCTATGCTGACGGCGTGGCTAAATTTTGAGTTGGGAGTAAGCGTTCTTTGATGTTAACAAACTGTAAGCAGTCTGCCAAGGTCATTTGAGGGATATCTTGTCTCATGAGCACATTTATTGTCTAATTAGGTGTTGCTGTTTTTGTTTTTCTTTCTGTCATCAGCAAGAAAACGTTTAAGAGTCGGCAGGCGTGAAAACAGCACTCGGTGACTGCCTAGAGACATGAAGCGGCTGACGATGAGGCGTTGTATCTTTTAACATTACTTGCAAGTCTTTTTTTAAAAAATACAAGGTATAATCATTTTACTTTGATTGTACACCAGGGTAGTCATTACAGTGGCCCATTACAGTCCCAGAAAGAGATTGTAAGCAGACAGTAGCTGGATCAAAACCATTCATACATCAAAAATGCCGGAGCCAAAAAATAAAAATAGTTTGAATTACAAAGATATGCATAAGAGGCTGAATGACATTCAAATGCATTGACTACAAAACAGTAAGATTGCACTGTGTATGACACAGATTATCTGGCATAAATGTAGCAAACAAAATAATAGAAAGATGCTATTAAATAAAAGTGTTTTTTGTCATTGTTGTTTGTGATAGGTTAAATTGGTTGAAGCTCGGGTAAACATAATTTTCAATGTAAAATGAAAAAATAAAACTTTCGTATCGGTGACAACAAGCATTGTGATCTCATTTATATTCACAGATAATTTTATGTTGTGGTTCTAGCACTCATATTTTCAGAGATACTGAGACGTACCATTTCAGTGTACGCAACAATGAATCTTACTTTATTAATCTATATGTTACATTTATTAAATCTGGTTAATGAAATACCTTTTATTTAACCCATTTAGCTAATTTAACATAATAATAATTTAATGATTGTAACCATACACACACAAATCTGTTCATTTTAAAACATCAATGATGTGTTAAGTTAAACCAACAATATTTTTTTACAGTGTATGAACTCTTTCACCTTTTTTATTACCAGTTCCAACCCGATCTCACGGGAATTCGTACGAATTTTACGAGGTGGCTAATTCGTAACAATTCGAACGACCTCACTCGTACGAATTAGTACGATTTTTGTGAAATCGTACATATTTTACGAATTGGCCGCCCCTAAACATAACCGTCACGTGGGTTTAGGCAATTCGTACAAATTTGTACGAGTGAGGTCGTATGAATTAGTACGAATTAGCCACTTTTGAATCACTCGTACGAATTCGTACGACTTGGTCGTGAGATAGGGTAGCCAGTTCTCTGAAAGACTGGCTGTAAAGGTAAAGATTTGTATATATTTAAAGTTGTACATGCGTAAAATATTTTTCAACTTGACAATATGATTATACTGTACATTTCCGTGTCTAGTCAAATGTACACTTTACATACAAATAAGAACAAGAAAGTGATTAATTTGTAGAGAAATCACAAAATATTTATACATTATATATAGATAATATAGATTTGTTATCACAACATATTTTCTTTTGTGAAATCAACTTAAATAATTTATTTAGTTGAGATAACTTATTATTTTGAGTTTCCGATGATTAAATTAATCTCCTTCATTGTATTAACCCACTTTTTCCAGTTCAATCAACTAAAAATTTTAAGGCAACCAGGTTACTTACTTTTTTAAATTAAACCAACAATATTTTTTACAGTGAAGGCACAAGCCCATATCACGTGAACACAACATATACATTTCAATACTCAAATGTATCCACTACACATATTGAAAGTGATTGAGTACTCATTTGCACATCACAACAAAGGAGTGTCTCTGAATTGATTAAGGACTCACCAGCATGAAATAAGAGATTAATTTGGTTTCGAGATGAAAATCACAGTTACCATAATTATGGCAGAGTGAGTAATGGAGTGTGTTGTGATTGGGAATTGCTCCACAGCTGCAGAGTACCTGCCAGGTCTCTGAATACTGTCAAATCAACCAAAAAACACAACACACATTATTGCTGCAATTATGAAGAGCAATCACTGTTATACATCAAATTATTCATGAATCCCTAAATGAGAGGACATGTCCATCATGTTCTTGTTGGGTTTGTCCTTATAGATACTTGGTCTCTGAAGTAATTTGTCAACATTAGAGTAAAAAATGAAATAACGTGTGAAGATATTCTGCATTCCACGATGAAATATTCCAGGTTTAATACACCTCAAGGTCAATCAACAGCCTTTGTGGCATGATGTTTATTATGATGTTGAATAACTTTGGACAGTTTTAGAGGAATATTCCTTTAAACAGTATCCCATAGCTCATCTTGACCACAGATAGCAGACAAACTATAAAACAAGCTGAAGAAATTTTAAACACTCAACATTATCTTCAAACTGTGAAATTGAGGGAGAGAGGAAGGGGGGGAGGGATTGTGGAAAGTTCCAGAGCCAGAGAACTTTAACCCGAGTCATTACTTCTTCCATTTTAAACAATAATAGACCTCCTAGGTTGAGGGAGGTAAAGTTAGGAGGTAAAGTTTGGACCTAATCTGAAAAGTTGAATAGTTCATTAGGTTTCATATTAGGCAAATTGGGTCTGTTCATCTAATTTTGGAGCTCCAATGAGTAAAACTAACCTTGGCCTATACAGGAATCGGAGTCAATGACTGTTTCTCAATTCCAAGAATGCAATGAAACTGGTCTCTCCAAGGCTACCTTGAAAGAGCGAACTCGGAATGACGCAAGGACACAGAACCCACCGTTGTGTTTTGAGAATTGAGATGTGCTGCGATCTTGTTACTCAACTGAAAATCCCAGCATATTAGTAGCGACTAATGCACAATTAAAATATTGCTTTCATATTATTATTGACATTATTTTCATATTGTAGCGCCCCCTACCATCCTAGATGTGTCTACCCTTTTGGGGACAATTTTCTTTCATTGTCATTGTATTAGTGTTTGTAAATACATTTTATTCCTTACATTAGTAACTGTAACATAGTTTCCATTTATTAAAATACATTATATAAGTCCCTTTAATGTACGATCCAAAGCTACATGCTTTACAAATTTATTGAAACTTAAAAAGGTATTGATTTAAAACAAGAAATTTAATCCTCGTGGCCAGAGGAATAGCTTCTCTTGAAAGTCTATACTGTAAAGTAGGATAATTCTTATTAATTATTACATACCAATAAAAATACATGATTTCTTCAGGTTTTAATCACTTTATTAACAGACTGATCTCATGAAATGACATGTGCATGACACGCCAATTCGTATTTCCATTTTTGTCATGCTATCAACACGCATAATAACTTTTCAGTGTGTTTATGAACTGCCGTTGACTTAAAGTTCCATTATTGTATATATAAATATATGATGTACCCCAACCCCGTCCCTAAACCTAGCCATCACTGGGGTTAATACCATTTATGAGTCTTCCCCTACCATCCTAGGAAAAAAATATCGCTCCCCAGATATAGATCTACATTTTGCTTTGTTTCGCACAGACATTTAATGGCGTGTACATACGCGCAGAATCACTCGGACATTTAATGGCATACAAGCAAAAGATGACGGTTCATTTTGCCGTGGACATACATGCGGATAGCTCAAAATGCGTATAGATAACACGCCAGTTGACTTGAAAGTGGCTTGTATGTTTACGCAAAGTCATGATGCCATGTTGTTATTAAAATTAAGCAAAACAAATAGACAATTTTTTACTTTAACGACCCGTCACGTATTTGCAAGCTTGCAGCGGGAATCTCAGAAGTGAGAACAAGAAGTGTAAAGCGTTGTCCGCTTGCTGCATCTTCTGGGATTTCTAACGGTTCGATTCTCTCAAGTCTCCATTCGATGCATCCTCAATATCAAGAACAGATCCGGGCGCTTTCATGAGTCCTCTGTACTCGCGTTCTTGAGTACTGGAATAGAAAGTAAATCATTTCAATCCAATATAGATTCCAGTCATGTGAGGTGAAATGGGGTGCGCAATATGATTCGATATGTTAGTTTGTGGTTCGTGTCTGTGTATGTGTGTGCGCACTCACAGTAGCATATGTGTGTTATGCATGGAAAGTTCAGGCACTGAGAAGAGGAGAGGAGGTCACATTGTCCCAATCTAACAGCCATCAGCCTAATGTGCTATGAGACATCATTAAAAACCCATCCTAGATGCTGTCAATCATACCACTAACGTGAGAACGAGGAAGAGAGAAACCGAGTGAGGGGCTTAGGGAAGGAGAGAAGCTTAGGGAATAGAAAAGAGAAAAGGAAAGCAGTTTGAGAAGGTTAGTCTCCTCCCCCTCACTTCCTGAGAAATGATAGTGTGATGGCTTATGGCTTGAGTGGGCTGATCACCAGTCCATGTGAGAGACTTAAGCCGCCATCAAAGAAACAGCCTGTCTTAGTCCTGATCTCTTCATATTTACAGAAACACAGTATGCTTCTGTGCAGACTCACAAAAAAGTACTGTAGTTGTAGCTTGCATAATCAGTGATGGTATCATGGTGCTCCAAATCACACTAGCTGATATAGATTACAGCAAAATTTGGATTTTATGAAAGAAATAGCATGTGCGGTCACAAGAGCAAACTTTTTACAGAATTGTGTGTTGTCAAGAGTGTTTCCCTACATTGCACTTTCTAAAGGTGGTCCTTAATAGAAGTTTCGCTCTCTGTCGTTAAAGTTTATCTGCAACGTAATAAGATTTATTGAGTGTGAAATAAGTGTGTGTGTGTGAGAGTGTGTGTGTCTGTTATGAGCTGATATTGGTGTTATTTCAGCATGGCTGCTAGGAGGTGTCCACACTGTCACCTGTGAATCCCATTAACTTCTTATCATCCAGTGATTAATGTTTGCTTTCAGGCAATACAGGGATTTTGATATCAGCGTTATCCGCTAAATCGCACAATATGTTGACATCTTCTTTGACATTCTAATAAACAAAGCAATTACATCTCTGTCAATCTATGTATTGCTTACGATGGGATCCAAAATGATAATCGGGTCCGCTCTTCTACTCAAATGGCACATCCTAAAGAAGTCTAGAAATATGTTGTGCTTTCTGTTTGTGTGTGCAAGAATGAGGCCAAGAGGATGGAGAGACAGAGACCCTCAGCCATGGACTCTGGCATTTTAAAGGTCAACAATGACATCATTGATTAGTATCATCTGGGGAACGAGATGCCCCAATGCAAAGATGAGAAAATCTATGACGAACGCTTGCACAATGAAAGCCAAAGAATTTACATCATCTACCGAGCACTCACTTCTAAACCTATTACTGTCAATGTAGATGGATGTGCAAACACTCATGTTTAGTGGGATTAGCTACTGTTATGTTTTAACTGGCGAGGCGCAAAAGAGGACTATAATTAGAATGACAATTCCATGAATCACATAGAAATGCTAGAATGCAATTCATTAAATAGGCTATGCAAATCAGCAGGCCATAATTAGATGTTTTTCAAACTAACTGACAGACTTGGTGCTTAAGACACCTGATGTTAAATCAAAGCTGCTATGTGTTGGTACTAAATGTTCCCAACCTCCCTTTTTTTAACAGACATGAAATTGGTGTAGGAGGAATAAACCCTTGCAGAAAGTGCAATGGTGTTACACGGTCAAAATGCTTCTGAAATAAATGTAGTGAAACTTCTAATTCTGGGTCACTGAGAACAAAAATTAGGCTTAAAATTGTTGATTGGCTCTAGTTTTCAAGGTGGTTCAATATATTTGACCCTTGACTTGAGAATGGCGAAGTATAAGTGAGTTATAAAGGGAAGGGATCTCAAGTTAAACCAGAAATGACTAAAGCATCTTTGAATATCTACGAGTTAATCTATGTCTTTGGACAGCTTTTTATGCAATCTGAAGCTGATATTGCATCATAAATGATATGAATTGCATCTTGTTATTCCTAAGTAGTGGATGATGCAATGATAATGAAGCTTGCATTACTCTGCTGAACACATTGCCTTATATCAGCTTTAAGAAATCCAACAGCAGGGGTGCAAAACTCAGTTCCAACCCTGCACCAACACACATACCTGTGGTTTTCAAATAAGCCTGAAGGACGGCTTATTTGATGAGCTTCATGAGGTGTGTTTAATTAGGGTTGAAGCTAAACTCTGCAGAGTTCACTCAAATAAGAGTTGCCCTGGGGTCCGAATTCCACACATCTCAATACAATTGGGCATCTGTGAGATGTGCTGGATCAACAAGTTCAATCCACGGCAACTCCACCTTGCAACCTACAGGAGTTGAAGGATCTCTGCGAACATATTTATGGGTGATACCACAGGACATCTTCAGGTGTCTTGTAGAGTCCATGCCTCGCAGTTTGGCGTTGTTTCGGCAGCATTCGGAGGACTAACAGCATAGGTGGTCATGATGTTTTCGCTCATCTGTGTTGTCTAGCATAGGGTGAGAATACATCATGGTTTATTCTTTTCAATGGTTTTATGTTGCAGAGATGAAAAGAAACTTTGTTTAGAATGTCTGCTTGCAGTGTATCTGGTCGTCATAACAATTTAAACTGCGTGGGAGTGTAGAGAGCTTTTAACATACTGGGAGGAAGTTTTTAATTTGTTGTTTAACTGGAGAAACTGTTCTTGTGGAAGCCAAATTACATTTATCACATATATACCCTGTAATTTGAGATGTTAATGGAAGAAAACGCAAGGGGAAGACTAAAAATTCAGACAGAGTATGTTTGTACATGTGTGCTGCAGCAGAGAGCTGGGAAAGTTATATGTGTTCACTGAGCAGATGTTCCACTAATGATAATACTTCTAATGATGGCATGTTCTTTCCAAGGAAATGAAGGTTTCAACTGATGCAAATGTACCGCTAATGTATACACAGAGGGAAAGTGGATTCTACCTATAAGCATAAGGTATAGGTTACCTTTTAAACATAAGCAACATGTTGTTTTTTTCTATAAGGAAGGTATAAGTCCCAGAGTGGTGTATCTAAGCTCAATCTTACTTTACCACCCCAGAGAAACATAAAGGCATGACGGGGTGAGAGGAAGTAGAAATGGGGAACAGAGAAATCTGGAATCAAGACCTCCTCATCTGTAGCCTTATACTTCTATGCCTGTTTCTCTCTGTCTGACACATGTATAATAATAAATAAAGATATCTCTCGGGAAAGTAACTGGTACAGCCTCCTTGATTCAACAATAATCGGGGAAAGGATTATTTTCAAATCTACACACGGTAATAGATTTTTTGTTATATTGACCAAACATGTAATTGCTTCAAAATATAAAGATATCCAAAGACCCAGTGGGTTAAGAAATGTCTTGCTGTCTTGGCTTGGAAAAGTTGGCATATCTTTTGAGTGAAAATGGAGGAGTTTTATAAAATATGGACTCCTGTTTGCAATAAATAACCGCTTAGATGACATTCAAGATAACTTTTTATTAATTCACTGCTAAGATAAATGGCATTTTATGACTGAGAGTAAAACACTTTTGCTGCTGTTAATGCTTATTTGTATTCAGCAAGGATGCATTAAATTGATCAAAAGTGAAAGGAAAGACTTTTACATTGTTACAAAAATAAATGCTATTTCAAAGACTTTCCCTTTTGGTCACACTTTAGATGAGAGTCCAATTCTCAATTCTTCTTGACTACGGCTCTTGTCTCTATAAACTTCTAATAACTGCTTATTAATAGTAAGTAAGGTATTTGTTTAGTTTAGGGATTGGGTAGAATTAAGGGATGTAAAATATGGAATGCAGAATAAGTTTCAAGTTTCAAGTTTGTGTTTATTTATATAGCACATTTAAAAACAGCAAACAAGGCTGACCAAAGTGCTGAACAATACACATGATAAAGAGAAGAAAGAAAAGCAACAAAAAACAGGGACTAACCACACATTCAAGACAAAAACTCACAATGAGTTAAAAGCTAAAGAAAAGAAATATGTTTTAAGAGAGGATTTAAAAACAGTTAAAGATTGAGCAGCTCTGATATAAACCGGAAGGCTGTTCCAGAGCCTAGGGCCAGCAACAGCAAAGGCTCTGTCCCCTCTGTTCTTTAGCCGTGATCGGGGGACAGACAGAAGTCTCTGATCACCAGACCTCAGGGTTCGTGTGGGGTTGTGTGGGCAGAGTAGCTCAGACAGATAACTTGGTGCCAAGTTATTTACAGATTTAAAAACAAATAGAAGAACTTTATACTCTATTCTAAAATGCACAGGTAGCCAGTGCAGAGATTTTAAGATAGGTGAAACATGATCAAATTTGCGTTTTCTTTTGAGGACTTTGCAGCAGCATTCTGTGCTAGTTGGAGACGAGCAATAATGTGTTTGGGTATGCCAAAGTAGAGAGAGTTGCAATAATCCAACCGCGATGTAATGAGCGCATGAATGGCAATCTCTAGTGTTTTCTCAGAAAGGGAAGATTTAATTTTAGAGAGAAGACGTAACTGAAAAAGCAAGCACTAATCACTGTATTGATTTGTTTTTCAAATTTGAGGTTTTGATCCCAGAGAACACCAAGGTTCTATATAGTATAAGGTTCTATATAGTATAGAATAAGGAATTAAAATGTGCTTTAAAAGTACTAAACAGCCAATATCCAAGCAAACTGCATGCGGATCAGCAATAGTTAATATTGAGATTTGGACCCTAATGTCAGAAATTAGTAAATTAGTTATGCATTTAATTTGCAAATATATCTGGGTGGGTGAAGTTTGAGATGTTCTGAGTGTTTTCTGCACTCTGAACATCTCAATATCTTTTAATATTACTTGTTTATCTTTCTGTATTAAAAAAAAAAAAACTAAAAAAAAAACACCTTTATAACTCCAAAAAGGAAATGCACCATTTGAATGATTATATACTTTGGTAATACTGTCATTGCTATGCTATCATTAAGTGTCATGTCTACTTATAAAGTAGTTTTGTTAGTATATGCTCCGATGTTGACGTATGGTCAAAAGACGTCCCAATACATCAGTTAAATGACGTCTTGGGATGAGACTGCGCTGGTAGGTTTAGGTCTGGGGTAGGGTTAGGATCCGATAACGTCATCTAACCGACGTTAAAGGGTACCCTAAAACGGCGGATGTTGATGTATGGTCAAAAGACGTCCTAAGTCGTCAGTTATATGACATCTTGAGACTGTGCTGAAAACAGAAGCAAAGTTTTGTTTGTTTTTTTCCCAGAGAAGAAGAAAAAGATAACTTTTATTGTGTCTACTTAGAGAAAGAAGCATTAGGAGTATAACTTTCAAACTGTCTGGGGCTGAATGTGTGTTCACTGTACACTTATTTTAATTGAATTTTCTCAGTAGAAACACAGACAAAGTGAGACTCTAACTGCTGGAGAGAAAAGGAAGAGCTTTTCCAAGCATGTTTCACTGCACCATACAGATATGTACTGCACAGTTCAGTTCTCTCCCTCTCTCTCTCTCTCACACACACACACACACACACACATACACTCTATTTCTCTATCTCTCTCTCTGCAGGGTAAATTTAATTTTTGGAATGGAGGGGTGTGAGAATAGGCCATGCGAGTGGATAGGGTGATGTCGGGTGAAATGATGCAGAGCGGAAAGGCAGAATGGGATGGGAATTACAGCCGGACTTGGTAATGGGAAGCCTGGAAACAGACCAAGTTAATAAAGCCACCGGCACTCTGGCCTGAGCTTGAGAGTGATTCAGGCAAACTGCCCAATCCAGTCATTAAGCTGATGATACAAATGAGAAGCGAAAAAGGAGTGTGCTCGTGCGTGTAAGGGATTACGGTGTGTGTGTGTGTGTGTGTGTGTGTTTTAGAGGGACACCACACAGCAGACAGATAGATGCCTCTTCAGCGTCTGGAAGAATAGTCTTGATTTTGGCACCTGTCCTTGTCTTTAGCTTGTGCAGCTCATGATTAAAACCAATTACTCCCTTGGATACAAATTCCACCCTACCAACATACACGTGTAAGTGTCGAAAGAAACAAAAATCTCTCACACATCTTCAAGTATTAGTGCACTCAGTTTTTTTTATGTTTTGTTGTGGATTTTGTTTTCCTTGTTTTATTTATTGTAACTATTAGTTTTTAAGGGTTTTTTTGTTGTTGTTCTTTTGAACAATAAATGAATCAACATATCACAGCATTACTGCAAGTGTGAGATTGCTTTTACAGAACAGTTACATAAAAAATGTATTCATATTAAGCAGCTTATACTAATAGCAGCTTACAAAGACAATTGTCTGGTTTTGGTCCACCAGTGAAAAGAATTTGAAACAAAGCCAAAGCATAGTTAAAAATTGCATGTCAACACAAAGTGAGTAATGGCGGTACGGAATGTATTGGTGTTTCAGAAAACTGATTGGATTAATAATGATAGTTAATTATTAATGGTAAACTTCCTTGATTCTGATTGGTCAATAGCCATGATTTAATTACGATAAAGCTCAGCTATAACCATTTCACCGAACAGATTCGTGTATCACTGTGCAACAAACTTTAGCCTTACACTGTCAAAACTATTCAATCTGTTATGCATTTCAGCAAAAACTGTTAATTATTTATTTAATCAAATTGTGCCTGAAAGCAGCCTTAGACATTCACAAAACAGCACGACTTCTCGTACTTGATTGCTTACAAATACAAATATTGCGTCCACAACAGACAATGACGTTCTGTTTATTTTATCATCTATCACTATAAATTCTCAAGCTCTGTAAAATTGAATTCTTAATGTCAGCTATCAGCTGTAATAATAATAATTCTCATATAATTGGATTAAAACTTCAATAGTTATCGTAGCCCTTTAATTGATTTTTTTCCTTCCTGAATTAAAAACACATAGCATTATGGTAGACTGTTAATGATAAAAAATTATGATGACAGTTAATGAATTAATATTGTAATGCTCAAATGTCATTTTATAAAATCAGATGAAAGATTTACAGATGAGATAGGTCTGTTTTGTTTGATAGATGTGGCATCCTGCTGATGATTTTATGCTCTGTGGATCTGTGCTCAATATGTTTATTTGACATTTAGGAGGTGCTTTCTATCCAAAGTATTTTTTTTAAAGCAAAGGACAGTCACCCCCGGAGCACCCTGGGGTTACGTGGGCTCAACGGTGAAAGAGGAGCTCAGCAACTCTTCATCTGACCTTTAGGTTACAAGCTCAGACTTTAACAGAAGCCCTTTTTGCCCCAAAAACATTGTATTGATTCCTCTCCCCATGGCTGTTTTATTGACTGAATTCAATTGTATGCGGATGCATTCAGACACTGGTAAACAAAACATTTGCTTTTGATATTTAGCGCACCATAATTGCGTGTTTCTTGGTGTATGTTTGTTCCTATAAATGAATATGTGGCTCTGATCCCAAATAATTTCCTGTTGTGTTCCTGAGTCTGACAGGCAGACTAATAGAAACCCAATTAAGTTTCTTTTACATGTTTAATTTTGTTTCCTTGCCTCAGCAGTTGACAGCTGCCAGCATGTTTGTTTCATATTACATCTACTTCTCAAGGATTTTATACTACACATGCAGTCAAATGACAGGATTATTTATGTCGATTTGACAACACCAAGTCTTAATTTGTTATTGCTTATGTATTATTTTCTTGGCTGTTCAAACCTACACCTTGGCTAAGCTTATTTGTTCCTGTTTGGTTTTTATAACCATTTTTGCCATACCCAATAGGGGGAAAAAACATAATTTAAGACTTTATTTTGATGGTCCCTTTTGACCATTATTTTCTGTCTGCTCAATCTTTCTTTATTGTGATTCTCCTCCATCAGACGCAATACTGACTATAAGTAACTTTGCAAGTATATATAAACTTACTCTAACCCTAACCCTAGTTAGACATATAGGTGCATCTCATTTTGAGTGGTGTGGTCCTCTCTGACCAAAAAGGCCAACAGTTTTAAGAATGGAAAGGAATGGTTCCTGTTTAACAATAACTTACTTTTTTATATCAATTGTTGATAGCCTACCACTACTAAGTCCTTTCCATAGCAGTTTTGTGTGTATAATACATTTAGACGTCCAGCTGAAGTAATATATTGCAAATGTTGTTTAACATCTGCAAGAGCAGCCAAGACCTGATTTCTGTGAAATTTCATCTGACAAGGTCAGTATCCAGACTTGTGATTCAGCCTTTGAAATCTCCCATTCTGTCAGAGAAAAGACAGATGCCACAATGTTAACCTATGAGCGATGGCCATAAATAATTGTCTTTGTCAACGTTCGCACAAGAAATTGCTCAGTAAACGATTTGTTAAAGGCCAAACTTTATATCCCGTTGCTGCTTCTTTTGTCTGCCTATTATTATTAAGGCAGTTTTTTCATTAGCCATTTTCTGTAAATTGCAAAAATTTTGCACTTTCCTTGAAGCTACAATCTCAAGTAACAGGAGAAAAAATTGGTGACGCTTTTGAAATTTCGTCTAAATGCAACACACATGGCACCCTTTAGCTTCAATATAACACGCACAGATATTTGTTCGGTTATGGGTAGGTTTAGGTCTAGGGTAGGTTTAGACCACTAGGAGGCGCCTTCTGGCCCATATAAATCTGCGTCTCATATTGACGCTAAAGGGTGCCTTGTGCATTGGATGTAGACGAAATGACCATTTTGCAAGATGTAAACACTGGTCCAGAAACACTTCCTGTTTCATTTTGTAACTGTTTTCTTTATTTCACATGTAAAGAACACATCTTAAAGATGTTTGTTTAACTTTTTGATTCAGTTTTATATTTTCTGTTGGTTGTATTTTATCCCAGCTTTTATGTAGTGTTAAAAAACCGAAACAGGAAGTGCTTCTGGACCAGTGTTGTTTACATCTTGCAAAATGGTCTATATGATGCATTGGGATGAGAATGCGTTGCAGCAACCAATGCATCCTTGAATAAGACTTAAATAAATAATGCAAAGCATTTAATGTCTGTGGAGTGAAATCAACAGATAACTGTTGGTCTTGTACAGTAGAGAATGATGAATGAGACATCTTAGGTGGACCTTTTCTCATAACTCATCTTATTTCACTTCATCTTTTCAAGTATGCAAGCCTGGTCTCCTCTAGACATCCAGGTGAAGGCTAGATCTTACATCCAAAGTCACCACTGCACATTCATTCGGCCACCAAAAGTGCATTTTGCAACACGTGTCGCATATTGCGCCAAGCTATGCAGAGAGTAATTGGCTTATTGGAAAACTTGCCTCTTTTTACAAAACTCTAAAAATGTAACTAGCGAAACAATTTGCAGCATTAAAATTGTTGAAATTATTGAAATATTGAAATTGCAAACTTTATTCCTTTTGACATAGATTTTGATTACAGGGGCAGATTATCGATTAATAAAAATTTGTGGTTTCTTTTAGGCTATGATGTTATCACTTTAAAGCATCAATTCCATAATTTATGATTTGCAAAGACATTTTGATTTTTTCACCACATAGTAAACTTGCTTGGTAGATTACCTGGTACAGCAATCAATATGCGATATGAAGCTCTCCTGTTATAAGAGATCAAAATCGTGTAGAAGTAAGCTAAAATTGCATGGTTGCTTCAGCAATTGTGTTTGTGTCTTAATACTGGTTGCAGTCTGAAAGCATGTTTAGCGCCACTCAGTGGACATTTCACTTTGAAAGTGCCTCAAAACATGCAAGAATCGTTGTACTATAATGGCCACACGCACGCTTTTCCAGTGAGCATGGGCAACAGTAGAGATTGGCAGATGGTTCCCGACTTGCTTGGTTTTCACTCTTATAGGCTATGTTTAATTTTCAAGGTGGAAAGAACTTAAAGGTTTAGACCAGGAGATAACTTCACATTTCAGTGTGCATGACCAACTATTAATGGGGTTTTGAGGCGTTCTTTACCTCTCATTTCTCTTTATGATATATGGCTTGAGGTAAAAAATAACAAAAAAAAGTTCATTCTCTTAATGAAATTTACAAAGCTATTAATCTAGAGGTTCACTGGCATTTTGTTCTGTGAGCATTGTGTTTCTGCTTTAGAACATACTGGTGTGCACATGGTGTCTGTACCCTGTAGAAGTGAAAAAGGTTCAAAATAATTTATGAACAGTCAGAACTCCACATAGACCAACAGTGCCATCTACAGGTGTGATGATAGACTATAAATTGTAGATAAAGGCACTTTCTGCTGCACTATAGTCTTTAGCTTATTTTGTGGCTTTTACCCCTGTCTCATCTATTTGTAAAATAGCTTTGTTTGCTCTCTTTTTATTCACCTCTCACTTGTCTCATCTGTTTTTTTTCCCTCCATGTAAAGCCCAGTAGTGAAATACTCATTGTCCAGTGTTATAATAAATGAAATGAAAATAAATGACAGGTACTGTGAAGAAAGACACTGAGACAGAGGGGTGAAACAAGATGACTTTTTTGCAAACAAATGATTGCCTATACTGAACATGAATATATCTAAAATCCCTGAGGCGTAAGATTAGTTAGTTAAACAGACCACAGAGTTATTACAGAAATGACTGGATCCTCATGGCGATCACCAAATTTTAATGTCTTTACCTGCACCTTTCACTACTATGCCTGTTCAGATGGCTCTCGTCTCATTGAAGCACTCAGAACGAGCACTTGAAATTCGCCAAAAGCTGCACTTAGTCCCCATTATACAAACCAGTCATAATGAGTTTTTATAATGGATGTGTCAACTGTAGAAAGAAAGTAAAATGGCCCACTTGTGATATGCCAGCTATCAGGTCAAGTGCATGGAAGCTCTTGAGTTTATAGTCACATGCTGCATGGCCTCATGCACATGTGTTGAGTGTTTCCTTTTTTCTTTAATCTGGAAAGAGTGATTGTGTGCATGAATGATGGAGCAAGAATGCGAGAGGAAGAGATACAGCAAACAAGGGGACACATGGACGTTGAGGATAAGGACCAGTGTTTAAATGTGAGTGAGAGATCTTCTTCGGAAACTTTGGTTAAAAAAAATAAGTGGATCAGAAGTTGAAAGGCAGAATAGATGGCTTATCAGCAAGCGACTCTCAACATGAGGTAGATCAGGGGAAGGAAAGGTGTAGATGGAGGACACAGGAGGGGGTTTGTTGAGGTTGAGATTAAAGCTCTGTAAAGCTCTTCCCATATTTGCCTCTATCATACTTCTACTTTCTGATGGACAGAGAGAGAGAGACACTTGTCACATTTGAACCCAGCATGTGAAGCTAAGACTATCGAAACCATGAGAGTGACTGGAAACACACACAGGATTGCCACTGTCCCTTTTTTTTCACTTTTTCAGCCAAGGATTGTAAGCGTGTAATTTATTTTCTTCTCTGTTTTTTTTTTTTTTTAATGTATTCCACATTTATATATTCTTTACACATATACATGTATCACATGTTTTAACCTATCTTTAGGTCAAATATGGACAAATTCAGCCAGTGTTAAATGTTTAAATTACATTTTAACCCAACATTTGGGTTTGTCAATTTTTGACTCAATTTGGGTTAAAACAACCCAGCATTTTTCAGAGTATATATATATATATATATATATATATATATATATATATATATATATATATATATATATATATATATATATATATATATATATATATATATTTCTGTCAAAGAATCATGAAAATAAAAAAGTTATTACTGTTATTATTACAGTTATTATTTTCACCAAATCAAATGATTTCTATGCCAAAATAGTTAATGAATAAAGTAATGATGGCAAAAATTCAACATTGCCGTCACAGAGATAAATTATTATTTTAAAATATATTTTAAAACAATTGAAAACAGTTATTTTAAAATTATTTCACAATACTGTATTACTGTTCTTTCTGTATTTTTATCCAGTAAATGCATCCTTTAATTGTGTTGATTTAACTTTTTTTTTTTTTGCATTTTAATGTGTTGATTTAACAAAACTGTGTCCAGAAGTATAGCACATACAGAAGCATCCAACATTTTTTTTCAGTTTTGTTAACGTGATGAACAGTGTATTTTGATTAGAGCATGATTAGTCAGCCTGGACTTTTGCTTTTAAACATGCAGACACACACTACAGAGATTTTCATCTGCAAGTCTCTCTTATCTGCGTTTCATATCTTAACCTGATTTAGCCTGCGTTCCCTCTCTTCTCTCTGTTTCAAATCGAGAAACGTGAGGCCATGTTTTTTCCACACTTTTTTCCTTAAAAAAAAAAAAACACTTCACACATCACTGTGGGAGAGAACATTATTTCATGCTATCTCATGCCATCAATCAGTTGTGCACTTTTTAAAAATGTCCTGTCACAACCACAGCCAGGACTGCTCATTCTATAGCTCACAAAGCCCTGGTAGACATAAAAAAAAAAAAAAAAACACCTTTGTCTGGTGATTTTCGTCTCTGTGATCCAAGCTTCTCTCGGGTGGTCTTGGTGGGAACTCTGTCAATATTTACCATTGCTGTGACAATTTGGATCAGTCTGCAATCAAACCCAAGGTTTTAAATGCCTTCAAACTGCTTAAATGTTTGTGTTCACCTGCTAGTTTTGACATCATCTTTTCAGTGTGCTGTTGCGGTAGAGTTTCAATCGAATGTGTCAGGAGAGCAGACAATGCCTTTCAACGAGTGTCTAGTCAGCCTTGTGTGATTTGTGTTACTGAAAATCCTCTGCAAAGCATTTTAAACACAATTGTAACTGTAAAATCCACACAATCAAATATAACGTGTTTATATGGTGCTGAGCCATGCAAGCACTTGCTGAGAGTCGTAAAACTCCAAAGCTCCAAACTTTTAGGCGATCCAAAAAGCAAGAGGAGACAACTGCATGAGACCAGAGAGGAAATGAGCCAGACTCTCCTATGGCTACAAAACACGTTAAATCACCTCCCACCATCAGACTCCAGAGTGGGTGGATGCTGAGGACATCTTCATCCCAGATATCTGAGCAGGACTGCCAGGGGGGCACGGGGGTGGTTGGAGACCTATGTGAGGTTTCTCATCCAGTGTGCCAGATCGCTCTGGGAATCCACATCATGTGCAAGGGAAGGAGGAGAAGAAACCGTAACCCCCCCAGGAGTTTCTGCACACCACAGAATCTCATTTCTGATTCATCGCACAGCTACGGAGATAGAAATGGAGCGAACCAGTTGAAAATAACAGTTCTTGAAAAGTAAGCCACAGTGTATGTATGTCTTTCTTCAGTGGAACATAAAAGAGAATTTTAAAATACATCTAGCTAGTTTAAATAAAAGCTCTTCAGGACACTCCAGGAACCTGGAATTTAATGTCTTTTGTTGGGAAGGGAATTCTGTTGAAGATTAGAGACAGCAGACATACTTAGAGTACCATCTAGTGGCAGAGAGGTGTAATAAACTGTAAACCAAGCCTACTCTCCTACTCTGCCTTAGAAAATATTTGAGAGGTGGGAATTCATATGTTAGGCTGCATCCGAAATCGCATACTTCCTTACTATATACAGAGGCGGACAGAGGACACAGCTTTATTACTTGAGCAAAAGTACAGATACCCTTTGCTAAATTTTACTCAAGTACAAAAGTACTAGTCAGATGTCTACTCAAGTAAAAGCACCGAAGTACTTTTTTTTTTTTTTTTTTTTACTTGAGTATCAATGTACAAGAGTAGGCCTACATTTTCTAAGTATTGCATTACTGCTGCCACAGTGCTTACATTTATGGACAGAAACGTCCTGGAGTTATGAAAAAATGTTAATACCTTGGAGAATGTAAAAAGGAATTGAAAGTAATCAAGTCATTTTCGTCTTTTTACCGAGTTGCTTTATTTATTTAAGAAAATTTCAGAAAATTCAGAAAATTGAAATAGTCTGGCAAGGTGAGGCCACGGGTTGGTACATACATGGGATGGACCGAGATGGTTCTCACTGCAGAATATGAAATCCACCTTACATATACCTACACCTACCCAGCTCCACCCCCTGATCCCTAAACCCACCCCTAAACCTACCCAACTCCACCCCTCAGATCTGGATCTGACTCTGCCCCTTGGATCTCGTGAACTGCAACATGCTACTGGATGGATCTACTGCGTCTTCATCCATGGTTTCGTCCATGGTTTCGTCTCTTATCTCTGATTGCTGATAGGCTGTCCCAATCAGTGGTGCCTACACAATCCAATCACTTTTGAGAGGGAAACTCTCAAATTGAGAAGAAAATGCTCAACAAATTGAGGGTTTTCGAGATTTTTTTTCCAGCCTATAACGTGTACTCTTGGTTACTGTACGTTGACTTCGCCACGGACTTGAGCGTCGAGTCCAGACCGGATCAATGGATCGAGTCCAGACCGAACTTCCCGTCCAAAAAATGTTGTGGGCGGAGTTCGGGCTGGCATCCAGGCTAGAGAGAAGCGAGCTTCCATGGAAAATGAAAGACTTCCAGCCGCTTTGGAAGCTCAAGTCGGCGGCAGTGTGAACGTACGGTTATGGATAGGAATGTAGTGGTGTAAAGAGTTCCATATTTCCCTCTCAAATGTACTTGAGTAAAGTCATGAGTAACTTACTCCCCAAAAATGATACTCGAGTAAAGAACAGAACCCTCAAAATTGTACTTTAGTACTGTACTCAAGTAAATGTACTCCGTTACTGTCTGGCTCTGACTATACTGTAGTAGGTGACCTTCCAGCAAGATTCTGAAACTTTACCATCCCATGAGGCCGCGGGAGAGAATGTGCGAATAGCGAGCGATGCAACTGATGGTGGTGGTCATGTAATGGACAGAGCCATCTCATTGGAACTCCATTGAGACGATTGAAGCCTGTTTTTGGCGATTTTTTTTTAGCACTTCCGTCCCTGACGCGCAGACTCAAACAGAGCTTGACTACGTACAGTAGTAGGACGTGAGTGACCCGTCTGTCTTCTAGTGCTGTGCCATGAGAAATCTGAATCATTCCCTTTCCGAAACATGCAGAGGCGGAGAGTGTGAATAGGAACTGTCCATGAGCTAGGAGAAGGAGACAATTTTGCTAGGTATTCTGATTAATTATTTTGTCATTTTGCCTCCACGTTTCCCCGATTGCCCGCGAGCTTCTTCTCATGTCCATACGGTAATCTCTCAACTGTGCGACAGAGAGTCGCGTGGGTATGACGCAATCGTTAGCCTACTTTCACTAAAACTCTTTCTAAGGGCCATAACATAAGCTACAAGGTAATGGAGCTATTTATACGTTGTCGTGTTTCTTTAGAAATACATAAAGGACAAATGGGGTCTTCAAACGCCTCAGATGTAAAGTTATTCGCTGTCAAATCAGATGTAAAGTTATTCGCTGTCAAAGTGATGCAAAAATGAACGGGAGTCAATGGTAATGCTAACGCAAGTGAAGTTCTGCTACAAGATGTCAGCTCCCGTGAGACTTCAACTTCCGGTCGATGGATTACCCCCTTGCATGTAACTGACGCTGGTCACCATGTTGTCTTAATCACATAATAATGACAACATGGTGAATGTAGTCCGTCCAGATTACATTTATACTACACATGGATACTATATAAAACATGCTTTTTAATAGCCGTGAAGTAATTATATGTTCAAAATAAGCCACTTAAGAGAGTATGCGATTTCAGATGCAGCTATAGCTAGTGTTAGGTTTAACAAGTAGGCCAATAGGGTCAAATGTCAGATGATAAAAAATACAAAAAAATGCAATAAAATAATTATTAAACTGATTGTCTCTATTGCCCATTTACCAGGGTGTATATTTAAATATGTATAAATAGTAAGTTTAAGACGTTTTATTTAAGCTACATGTTTAAAATGCAACAAATGTTCAGTAATTTAAAACATTGAAGTTAGTATAAAATTAAACTTTTCATTAAAGCACAACCTTGCCTACTTCTTGCTACTTGATTAAGAGTGTAAGAGTGTTTGTAAGAGGTAAGAGTGTTTCATTTGAGGGGGGGAAATTGGCAGCTTGTGCTTTAATATTTATTTATTAGTTTGTTTGTTGTATCAAATTATTTTGTAAAACTTAAAAAATATATTGCATGGTTATCTTTAATCCTCTGAGTTCTGCATAATCCTCTATAAATTGTTAACGGATTGTGCCATGGCTGTGCCTTCTCTACAGGTTGTGGTGGAGTTGCGTTGTATTTGTCCGCATACAGGGGGCGCTCGAGTGTAATTTCTGCAGGTCTCCTCTCCATCTGTTGGCTTGTAGGAGAGTTGCTGAGATTAACAGCTGAGGAGTTTCAGTTCTCTCCACGGGCAGGGATGCTGACGGGTCATGTCAAGAGAAGAGGCGAGTGGAACCTAACAATTCCTGAACTTTTCATCTCCTGGACAATATACTAATACATCTGAAGTCATTTCAAAGAAGACCTTACTGCTCAAGAGTGTTCGTTTCAACTTTCTATCATTAATTCGTAATATTTAATCCATTTCGGCGGACATGTAAGTAGTTAGTTACAGTAACACTGCATGTACAGATTAGCTGTTTACTTTATTAGGCTATATGCTAATTGAACCACGTTTACTCTGCAAACGAACGCCATGACACGACGCGACCATTATTATTATTAGGAAAAGGTGCTGTTGAGTTGTAGCCTCATTTGTTGTGTCGCGTTGCTGGCACGGTGTGTGACCGTTGTGTAAAACTCCATCCTTTTGATTCTCATTGTTTCTTTTAGTGGCGTGTCATCATAAAATGTTTCCAACGAGAGGAAGCTTGACTTTTCTCACTGGGATTTTGATCGTGACGCTGTCATGTGAAGCGAGAGGTGAGTCGTGTTGTCTGTTACGAGTCTTTTATTCATTCATTAGGGCTAAGAAGTAGCACTTTTCCTTTGGCGATACAAGCTATAGTTAGCCGTATTGACGATATTATTGGCTCATAAATAACAGCTTTCAGTGTGATTTTTTTACAACACTACTTTTTTTTTCTAAATCACTTATTTAATTGCTGCCTTAATGTTTTATATATGTATATATATATATATATATATATATATATATATATATATATAGAGAGAGAGAGAGAGAGAGAGAGAGAGAGAGAGAGAGAGAATTTAAGTTAAATATTTATACTGAAATTACTCAAGCCACTGCTCAAAGATGATGTTGTAACATAACTACAAAAAAATTGTTGCAGTAGTACTGAACCTATTTTAGTTTGTTGTAAGGTCAAGACCTTAAAAAGTGACATTTCACTGCGCAATATGTTTATTGACTATTTTAAGCACATTAGGGAACGGCCCGGCCATGTGCCGTGTTTACTGACACAGCAGAAGACTAACCGCACACATACAGAGTCATTCTTTTGAGTCCTACATCTAGCCTATATCTGCGCAGGGGTATCTCAGACGAAACAAGAGGTCCCTGTTCCTTGAACTGTAACAGAAATTTAGAGGTACATAATTCAGTGTCCCCTGCCAAGTTGAAAAGCAATTTACATAAACTAATGACACCTACTCTGCTGGAGATTATGTGTCAGAAAGGTGTTGAACTTCTCCACATGGGCCATCACCCTGCTGTGAGCCCAAAGGACATTTTTCTGTCTCCCAGAGGAAATAAATGAATGTGTTTGAAAGATAAAGCAATTTCTATCCGTCATACTATAGATTCACAGTGTATCGTCCTTGGTTAAAGGTATTTTAAACTGAATACATTAATTATATAGGCCTAACTCACGCTGGGAAACCAGACCTTTTTATCCTTTATGATGGCTTAGCCATTTATGGTCTATGGCCATTGTTATCTAAAACAACATCGTTGTGTCTAGCATAATAAATCTGGATGAGTTAACTCTGGTATTTACTCTGTTTAACAAATAGGTGATTACTGATTACTATTATTTGACCCATAAGAATGCCAGGTTAACCCACAAGTCAGAGCCTGACCTCTACTAAGTAAACAATCCATTGTCTTTTCTGTTTATTGGTCCATTTGTTGACTCTATTCCTTATTGTGTGCTATAAGCCCTTCTTGAGAAGGAGTTCCCAATACGTGTTGTCCTTGGATTGCTCTTTTTTCCCCTTGTCAGCCATTCTTGGAATGCTGGATCCTTGTTCTCCCACTATCTGTGTGTTAAAAGCAGGGAATGAGGAAACAGGAGTGTGATATATGGCATGTGTGTAAACAGCTTCTCTTTGGCTGAGTTGAATGAGGTGTATGTTGGTAGAATTGCTAAAACAGTGGTATTCTACAAGCTTTAATGTTAAATAAACAATAAGGAAATTGCTGTTCAGAAATTGCTTCAATAGGTTGTCAGTTACGTGCACTTTGCTCATTTAAGAGGGTTCATTGTTGGGTGAAGTGACCATTATGTTGTAGAGCAACTTGATATGGAGCTTAAGGCAAGACAGTTACTGGATGTGTTTCCAATGAAACTTTGTGTACAATGTGTCAACAGCATTGCTCTTTGACAAACACTTGTTTCCCTTGAATTTTGGAAGCGCAGAGGTGTGTCTTCACTGTAGACAAGAAATCAGATTGATCAGAGCAGGTCTTTCTTGATTACAATCAGCTTTTAATATACTTGATTTGCCAGTTTACATTTTTACTTTTTAGTTTGAGAAAATTTAAAGTATAAACTCTAGCATCCTCACCTAGAGTTTGCAAGACCGCACAAAAGTTAAGATATTGATATACCGTAGGATATAATAATGTAATCTGAGTAATTAATGTGGATGGGATTTTTTTATATTCTTATTCAATTTTATTTTTAGTCAGACTGTCAATCTGTGTATTAAAGAGATAGTTCATCCAAAAAATTAAAATTCTGTCATCATTTTTTTCCACACAAAAATGAAATATGTTATTTTTCATAAAATTCTTATAGATTTCTGTCTTTCCATTGAAAGTATATTCACCTACAACTCTGATGCTGCAAAACATTCATAAAGAGAATAAAATTATATCAAACGGGGCGGATTTTGCTCCAAACACACTATCAGCAACCAGCTAGTTTTGCCGATCTCGTGGCTATATTACAAAGTCTGTAAACATGATGTTAACTCAAGCCAGAAATGGCACATGCTAAATAAATACAATGATAAAGAGGAGAACAGAGATGCACCAGCAGTGAAAATACTGAATCAGGCACAGTAAACTCACTGTTAGTAGTGTTTATAAGCACAGCATTGCTTTATGTACAGCTTTACCATAAGAAACTGCTGCTGTTCCATAAGCGCCACCTACTGTCAAAGAGTAAATTTGTGTTTTTATTTGGTTCGCCTGCTCTTCTTGTTTTGTGCAGGTGTCTTATGTAGCATCATTTCACAAAGCTAAAGCCAGACCATTCTGCTTTAGCTTTAAATCTTACATTATACAATCTAAGTTAATAAAACAACTGTTCGTGCTACATGTGTGTATCATCTTTATTTGTATTATGATTTAAATGCAGTGGATTCCTCTAATTTCAAATGACTACAGATATTTTAGTTTTTATTTTAGCACAAATACCCTAAACAACAAATAAATTTGCTTAAAGAAAAAAAATCTACTGCCGGTATCCAAGACAGCTAGTTTGTTTGAACAAAATAAAATAAAATAAAAATGCAATAGGCTGTGAAAAATCATTATCGGTGCATCACTAATAAGTTAACTTTTGCCCTGTGGGGGTCATCTTGATTGTACATTACGTGTAGGCTACTTGTTTAAATCTTTTTATCTCATTAATTTCTATGAGTATGGACAGCTTGACGCTCCTCCAGCAACTTGCAACCCATCCCTTACACACATAAACACACTGACAGTCATCTCAGACAAAGTGTGAACACAGCAGTTTGAGAAATGCTCTTGCTTCCCTATTCTCTTGTGGTCAGATATTTCATGTTTCTAACTTTCTTGCTGGTGGAAAGAAGTAAACTGCCTTCACCCAAGAAAAAGTTTAGGTTCCTGTGGCACCATGCCTATCCATTATGAGCAGCGCAGGTTAATGCTTAGCTGTTTTCTTATGTTTGTTCTGATCTGGCAGATGACTGGCACTGCAGAGCATGTACTTGAAGTTTAAGCGAAACAAACTGAATCCATGCTAATAAATATAGCTCTGTGATTTATGCATTCTACCGGCTGTAGAATTTGATGAAAGACAGAAATGTGTATCCAACAGTCGTGGTAGTTACCAGCTGTTTAGAGTGGCACATGTTTCAAAGGCCTGCGTTATGTTCTTTAAAGAGGTCAGATACGGTAACACGTGGTATATTTTTTTTATTTGTAGCCACAGGAAAAGACTTTCACTCTTTCTTTTAAGGGTTTCTTTTTTCCTCCCCTCAGATATTTAAATCAGTTCCAGATTCTGGGTCGTAAGCAGGAGATGTTGGCCCTCAAGCTCCATTTACCTCAATGATCTACCTTTTAAAGTAGAAATAGCTTTGATAAGAGCAGGAAAAACATGCTTCAGTTATGCAGTGCTCTCTTTAGCTGGCTTCTCAGCAGGTGTCAGGATCTCTGGGTTTATTAGACAGATAATGCAGCTCTGCAGGCAGGCCCTGCTTATCAAACAAATGATAATGGAGCAACTCTGTTGGAGCCATGCTGTGTCTGTGATCTGTCTCTGCAGGACAACGGTAATGCAGGCGTCAGTCTCTGACCGCTTTGGCCAAGTTAAAAGGAAGCCAAATGCAATGGAAAAGCATTGGCTGCTTCATATACTAAGTTTTGAATGATTAGTAGGCATGTCCTATGTTATAATGGAGAGTTCTGATGCATATAATTTGCAAAGTTCTACAAATTCCCTTGCAACTTATGTGTTTGCTTATGAAATATCGGGTTAATGATGTGTTAACTAATGCGAGTTGCGTAGTACTCTCAAATTTTGGCATTTTTAAAAAGTCTGAAAGATATTGCAAACCTGGATGATTATATTCTTTAGTAGTTTCACACACACAAGGGTCTTTGGAACGCCGCTTGGTTGTTACTTGTTGACATACTTGTCCATCTTTCTTTTTTTTTTTTTTTTCTTTTTTATAAATATCCCCGTGTGTAATTCATATAATCATAAAATATGGAAAGAAGCTTTGATATAGCTTTTGATTTTCTGTCATGAAAATTTGCTGTCAACTAAATTGTGAAAATGCACAAATTTACATAGAATATTTCATTTAACCTAGTATTTTGCATTAATGATTTCATTTAAAAATGGTGTCAGACTTATTTTATATTCAGCAAATATTTAAAGGTACACTGCATGTATGTGGCAGAAGTGCTAACGGGTGTTCTTTGGTCTTTCTTGGGGGCTTTCTTTCTAGCCCCTCCATAGCGCTGCCCATGTAATTGCCTTAACTCTTTCCCCGCCAGCGTTTTTAAAAAAAGTTGCCAGCCACCGCCAGGGTTTTTGACGATTTTTGCTAAATTTCAATGGCCTGTTAAATATTTTCTTTCATGAATATATGAAGAAGCTATATATCAAAATAAAGATCTGAGCCTCTGCTTTTAGACAAAAAAAACTATTTTATTTTATCTTCATTTGTTCTTTTTTTATTGCCACTTGAACGGATGTAGGTTTTGTCAAAAACACAACATTTTGTACAAAAAACAGAGAAAAAGGCATTTTTATCAAACAAGTGCATTTTCAAGCAGAATACATTCAGATGTTTTCTTCATATATAAAACTTTCCAAAATAAATTTAAAAAATAACTAAATGTAAAATATATCAAATTTAGGCACTGTAATTTGCTTTTGAGTGGTAAATAGAGTAACATTTCCCAGGATGTAAGGGGACACGTCAAGTCAAGTCACATTTATTTATATAGTGCTTTTCACAATACAGATTGCATCAAAGCAACAATGATAACATGAAAGAAGTACAACACAGATCGATAATATTGTTAAATATTAAATATTAAATAACCCCAACTAAGCAAGCCAAAAGCACCACAACTTTTGCAGTCTCCTTCCGCAACCCCTTACGTACACAAACTCTGCATGCACAACATGCATGCAACATGCATGCATCTCTCTCACTCACTACGTCGTCCCGATCAGATTCAGAATTATCAAATAGTGATCGGACTCCGAGACCATCAACACCTCCAGCACTTGATCAGCCATGCCATATACCTCTGCATTTGTCTTATACATATCTGATATTATTGATATTTTGAGCTACATTCTCACAACTCCACTTCACGTTTGAGACGCGATTGCAATCTGTTTCTTTGATCAAAGAGTTGCGTACTCTTTCAGAGCATGTGCGCGGGCCTTCTTTACCGTAAACCACCTAAAACACGGAAACCCGGAAAATTCCGTGTTTGGCGGGGATGCGTTTTTTCTTGAAACACGGAAAATTCCGTGTTTGGCGGGGAAAGAGTTAATGTATATCCATTAAAAAAAAAAATTGATAAATGCATTATGCATTTATGGCATTTTATATGGTATTTTGCGTAGTATAAGTTTAGGCCTACACATTTAGGAACATATATTGGTTTCTGCCCAAAGTCAAGCAACATAAAAGTAAATGTAAGAGTAACAAGTACTGCAAAAAGTTACTTACCAAGCTTAATTCTTGTAAACCAAATATCATGGCCTTTGCTTATGGGTGTTGTAGCCAGTCTTAGTGTGTCAAATTTAAATGTGTGAATATTAAAATTGGATATATAAACTTTGAAAGATAAAGGAATAGTTCTCCCAGAAGAAAAAAAAAATTTGGACATCAGTGTTTTGTGTCTATTCTGGAGCATGACAGTCCCTGGTCACCATTATTTTATTGTATGAAAAAGAGCTGAAGAATTTTATTTTGCATGTACTATAAACTGCAAATTTATGCAGTTTCAATGAGCTGCACTTATCATTGAGCTCTGCATCTAACATGTCCTGTGTTAGAGAAATGATATACCTGGCACAGAGTTGAAAATGCCTTAAGGATACAAACAGCTGTAACCAGAGCTGTTCTTATCTGCCTGTCTGTCTGCATGCAGTGAAGACAGAGTTATTGTCTGCCTGTCTGTTTAAAAGAGCTGCAAACTGTAGCTAAATGCACAACTCTCGTTGAAGAGATCTATCTGGAAATGTCAGTATGTAATTCACAGACCGTATGATGCTTTTGAGAGGAACATTTTGTGTGTGTTTGCATGTATGTGTACATGTGTTTCTATTTGGCTTAGATTCAGGGATAATTATGATGTTGACAGCGGTGATTTCACTATTAACACATATTCTTGCTGAACTCTGTCTGGCCGCAGGAAGTGTGAGTCTTTTAAGTGTACCTGTGTGGCAGTTGAGTTTTCACAAAATAATTATTTAGCAAATGCCTCTATTTGTGTGTGTGCACACATGCACATGTGCGTGTGTTCCTTGGCATTGTAAATGCTGAGCAAGTTAACCAGCACATTTCAATGGGAAATAGTGCAGTTGTTAAATTTGAACATGATGTTCATAATATCAGGTCCTGCAGTGAGTCCAAGCACACACGCACACGCTAGAACATTAATTTCAGGGCAGCATGAACCCAGCCTGGCAAAAACTAATGCTGTATTTTACCCCATATTTTTAATCCCAGATGAAAACCAGAACCATTATCCCATTATTCTCCTCTGAAGTCTGAGGGCTTTTCTTTGTAGTTCGTGATCTATGTTAAACGTGTGCTCACATCACAAACGCCGTTGGTTTTGTGGGTGAAAAGTCAGTTTACGCAAACAAAGCAGCTAATGAGCTGCATTTGTCGGTGCTGTATTGCGTCGACACAGCTCTTTGAGTGTCGGTATTTATAGAGGAGGTATTAAAACTCAAAGGAAGCACGCCAAGCCTTTGAACATTTTTTTTTTTTAGCTTGGTTAAAAGTTTCAGCTCCTTAATAGTTCTCAGTTCAATTGTGTTTCATCCCCTGCTTGTCAATGTACCTGTGACATGCCGAGTTTGACTGTTTGCACAGGTGGGAGAGGGCAACTCTTAGAGAGACTGAATGGGAGATTGAGAGCTGCTATCCCACTTTTGTTCTCTCCATTCCAGTGGACTGAGCTTGTCAGAGCAGTGTCCTCATGCAAGACCAGGCCAATGCATTCGCCGTGTACAATTTGCTGTGAATGGGAGGTTCTCTGGTTCAATATAGGACCTGTCTCGGGCTTTCTTTATCCCCTGTTTAAAAGAAGGATTAGCTTGTGTTTCACAGGATTACAGGTGTCTAACACAGCCAGGATCAACCTCTCATTGTCAGCTGTGAGAGATGCACTTCACCGTCACAAAGTGAATCCAACATCTCATTTTGTGTGCTCTAGCATTCAAGGAATTTAAAACCTGGATGGAAGGGCCTCTTTTACTCACCCTTCTTGGTAACTCAGGACAGGTCCGCTTTTCCTAGGGTCGTTGCAATAGGTCAAAGACCGAGGATAAAAAAAAAGCACAGAGAAAAGGATTATAAACAAGGATTGGTATCATAAAACAGGCCTTAAGCTTATTTCTGCACCTGAGAAAGAGAAGGGAAGATAAAAGTGAATGGGTGAACTTTTCGTGTTCTTAGTGTAATATAGGGTCAAAAGTGATTAATAGCATCAGTTTGGCAAATGCGTTTTGTGCAGTCTTGTCTTTTTGCGAACAGCTGTGTCTGCTCTGGCACGCAATTCTGCCAGTGTCATTGCTACAGCAGTAGCTCATGCTGCAAGGCATAACTCAATAAGTAAACACTCATGAGGAAAAAAAGAAAAGAGAGAAATAGATTTAAAAAAAAAGACACAGCAAAAAGAGAGCCAAAGCAGGATTAGAGGCCTTGCGTGTGAGGGATTTTTGACACAAAGGCCGAGTTTAATAGGCAGGTGCTCATTACAGTGCTGGAGACCAGGTTACTCAACATTACCCCCGAAACCCTGCAGAGCTGCTGGTCTATTTACGAGGGCGGGTTTGGTGTGTTGCAGTGCCCTTTCCCTGTGGTCTAAATTGATGGTGGTCCATATGAGGAGGAAACAAATAAGGAATGCTGTCCTACGCTGAAGAAATTGGAGATGATGTCCTACATTGGGTTTCTGAGGTTGTTAGATCGCAAACTCACTTTGGGGGGTCTGGAATACTGAATAACAAAGCAGAAAACCATGAGCAAAATAAATCGTAGATATGCTTTTTGTCTGTAATGAATCGTAATGTATACTGGTTCCTTGTAATTACAGTGAAACACCAGTCATACTTAAATTGGGCGTTCTACAGTATGTATATGCCTTTGCAATCCGCAGTTTGAAACCATTAGCTATAATATAACATATCCTCCATTGTAGATAATTTTGTTGAACTGCGGACTGGAGAACCATGGCAGCTTGATGACAGACATGGACACTTTGTGCATTTAGAGCAATAGATGCTACTTGTGTCTCATCTCAAGCTCTCAAAATATCTCTATCGGGGTGAGGGTTGGGTGAGGTTGATGAAGTTGGACACTCTTGAACCAAATGCCCCAGCTGGCAGTTTAAATGTCAGGGGTTCATCTGAAATCCTTGGCATCAGCCCCTTTCTAGCAAGTAGGTTTAACATGATTATTATCTTAAGCTAAAGTAAAGCTACCATTAAATTAACTGTACTAAAAACAGTCATACTGATTGATTCCTTTTATTGTCCTTTCCAGGAAATTTGTTTCCACCATCTGTATGTACATTACCTCACAAATACATAATACATGCAAAAAAAATATACTGTATATTATATTACATTATTGAATAAATGTTATTTAACCAAAAAATTCATATGATATACGTGTAATAGTATTAAATTATTTCATATTAACGTCACATTCAGTTTGTTTTTTGTTTTTTTTTTGTTACTCTGAGTTTGTATGTTTAGTTCCTGTTTTCTTTGTTCCCTTGCTTGGCTGCTTTAAGGCCCTGTCCCAAATTGGACCACAATCTTCCTCCATCCAAACTTCCGTGACATAATACTGCTTTGTAGAAGTCTGCTGCGTATCGGCCGCAAACCTAAAGTGACAAATAGGAAACCCTGCATTCTTGTGTCACAAGACCACAAGTGCAGATGAAGTGTGCCATCTGGGACAGGGCTTATGTCCATGTTTTGCACCCTTCCCTCTCTAAATTCCCTCTTTCTCATTCACTCACGTACGTAATTGCTTACATTGCATGAGTGCCCACTACTGCTTGCAATGTGTTTAAATGGAATGACCTAAACCCTTGATCTCCGCTATTGTGCTGATTTATTATTTACAGCCACCCCCCGGCCCCTGATTTTTTTTTTTTTTTATGTACCATTCTAAAGGGTATGTAATATGTATGCTTGAGATGTTGGAGAAAATAGTAAAAATTGCACAAAATGTAAATGCTAAGTGTATACAATCAACTATAACTGTAAAACACAGTAAGCTAAAGGTAGGTACAAGTATGCCGTTAATTGTTAGTGGTGTGGTTACTCAGACTAAAAACACTATAAATAAATAAATAAGACTTCTTTGAAAAACGTTTAAAAATATTAGTGACCTAAAGCTTTTGAGCGGTAGTGTACATTTAAGGTTTGAATGTGGCTTTAAAATAAAACTGCATGGGCAAAAATTACAACCTCTTGGTGCTTAATTTGGCAAGATGTAGTACATGTACAAGAATGTCGTCAAGATTAAGACAAAGTGAGCCAAGGCAGCCTGGGCTTTGCTGTGTTTAATTGAATTAATGGGTCATTGGATGATAGGCAGCTGCTCTGCATCCTCTTCAGGGCACAAAGAGCAGCACAAAACCCACAAGGAAGTCTGTGTGGAACCGCACACATGATGTCAGACTTCAGCAGTGCCTTATTGAGTTAGCTTGGCTCCAGAGGCAGGAGTTGGTCGAGTACAAAGTCTGGCTCGAGATCTGATTACACACAGTAGATGGACAGCTGTGAGCAGTGGCGTTGACAGAACCACAACTCTGTGTTCAGATTACCAGAATTAAAAGTGAGGGATGGTGTAAGTGAACCTGTTTACCTAGTTGCCTCTGTGTATGTCGGAGTAGGAGGCTTTGTGCAAACAGCATCAGGCCTCAATCTCTGCCGTTATCTTTCTCCCTGATAAAAGTCACATTCCATCGCCAAGACCAGCATTGCAGTGTTTGGTCTATCTGTCTCTATCTTGGATCACATGCTGAGTCCTATAGCAGCTCTCCTCCGCTTTTTCAGGAGATTCAAAATACTTGTAAAAGATAAAGCTACTGTCTAGATCACATGGCAGTGGTAGATCAAACTCTAGATGACCTGGCAGAAGCTGCCATCTGATTGGCTGCCAGTGCTATTTTTATTTTTCATAGAGGGGTGTGTCGTATCAGAACATCTGATGCATCATGCTTTTTTTTTTTTTGAAGATTTCTGCTTATTTTTGAATTAATTGGTAATACTTTACAGGTAGATTGAATTCATTAAAGGGATTGTTCACCCAAAAATTTAAATTGTCTTCACTTATTTACCCTCATGTTGTTCCAAATCTATTCTATGTAATTACTTCTATATTTAGTGATTTTTTTTCCATACACTATATAATTCAGAACAATGTAAGCTTTAGAAGAAAAACGAACAAAATAAGCTTTAGAACGAAAATTAAGAAAGTCAGAACGATGTAATGTGTAAAGGATGTCAGAATCAAAAAGAAATTTGTGGACTACAATGCATTATCTATTACTAATATTAATCAAAATGTGAAAATAGTAAAACATAAAAATGTGGAAAAAAAGTATATATTTAAAAAAGTTTAAAAAAGCATTTTGTGAGTTTGTAATTTGTGTTCATAAATTATTAACTCATTTATTACAATATATACACTTCAGTTCAGAAGTTTGGGGTCAGTGGTCACTTAATACTTTTATTGTTCAATTAAATGCTGTCTTAGTGTACATATATTAAAACCAGTAATGTTATGCATTATCTACACTTGCATTCAATAGTTTGGGATCTTAACAATGGTCAAACGCCTCTTATCATAAATCGGAGATGCATGTGCGGATTGTTATTGTAAAAATGTTAAACATATTACCAAATCAATTTGAGCCTGAATCAGACCCGGAGAACATAGATGAAGAGAATCGAGAGTTTTGCAGGATGTTTGCAAGTGGTTTATTTAGTTGTTGTCCTACTTTTAATTGGTTAAATTGTAATGTTAAATGTTACAAACTGTTATAAAATGTTTTTTTTTCCTCCATCTGTCGAATTAATGATGGTGTTATTGAATTTTTAAAATAAGTCCATTGTTTATTCTTACCTTAGGTACACGTGTGCATGAGTTTTGATTAGTAATATATGTTTTATAGGTAGGCTATTCTTGTAGGCGGAGATTAGTCAAAAAACTGTTCTAATTACGTCATTAAAAAGGAAGTAGAGGGATGTAGTGCAAACCGGATGTTCTCTGTAGGCTTTGAAAGGGGACTTGTGATAAATAAATTATCTCGTTAGGCATTGAACTTTGAGCTTTATAATTTTACAGGTATTATTTACGCTCTAACAGCAACATCACACACTAACTAAAGTTTGAAAAATGGAATCACAAAGAACGGGACCTTTAATATACAGTCATGACTCATAAGCTATCTTGAGCAGATTTGTAACAGGCGAGAGATTTACAGCTAAATAATGGCCCAGAACGCTGACAGAAATGTGCAGCACAGGCTCTTGATCTCACTGTGGGCTGGACTTTTTTGTATGTAGTGTACACATGTCTTTTGACAGCACCAGTTAGTTAACTGGCTGCCATGCCTGGACTCTTCAGTGTAACTCCTGCACCTTCTTCTCTTACACACTGCGCTCTCTTTCCATCTCGCTGGGCCTTTGATGGTCATGTCACTTCCTCCATTCTAATCATTTTTCCATGCAGCATGCTGTCAGGGTCCGTTTGAAGCTTTTCCTTTGACACCAGTGATGTTCATCTAAAGCGGTGGAGGCTGCCGAGGCTTCAAAGCACTTGCGCTGCGGTCTGTAAGACCTGTTCATAAATCCTTTGAGAAATTAAAAAACCATATCAAGATGTCTGAGGCAAAACGGGCAAGTGAAGAAGTGGATGCTTGATAGCTTGTATTTCATACATTTAGGATTTTTTTTTTTTTGAGAGTAGAGATGTAACGGGTCAAGTGTGTAGTCCATATAGGTACAGACAGTAATTAGCCCAGTGATTTGTGCAATTGTAGTCATTTATTGTACAGTTATGGTGGCAATAAATGTGTATGAACTTTATGGAGCATCAATCCATCTTGTCTTCAACATTGTCTCAAAAGTGCTGAGAGTGTTTCCTGGGAGGTCTGTCAAAAACTCATTGCATGCGATGTCTGCACATGGACGCAAGATGATGTTTCTCTTTTTGTCTTGCTCTCATTCTCTTTGTCTAGAGACTATAGGTTGAAATGCACATTAGTGTCACTAAGCTAAATCTATAGGCACTAAAATATTTTGAAAAAATTAGGTTAAAGTTTAGTTTTAATTTGGTGTAGCTATTTTTGGCAAAACTTTTTTTTTTTTTTTTTTTGTATAATGAAATACAACTTTGTAATGTATAACAACTCTGTCGGGCATATTTTTTGTTTGACGAAATATTTCTTTTGGCGCTCATTGAAATACACATGACAATCATGCCGAAGAGTTGTTGTGTCCTTTTCTGTACTGCCAATATCAATTTTTTTTTTCTTAATAAATTGAAGTTTTACATCCTTCCTAATAAACACACAGAACGTTTGACCCTCCAGGAACTTTTTTTATAGCTTTTTAATTTTTTACAGTATATTATTGTGTGGTATGATATATTCTTGTGTGATATAGTAGTGGGTGTTAAACTCGTATATAGGCAGTGGGACAGATTTGTCTACTTCCCTTATGAAAAAGAACTATAGTAGTCCTATAAGATTTATAAGTCTAAAAAAAATATAAAAAATTATAAGTCTAACTATCGAGATTTTAAATAACTAGAGATGGAACTTTTTGTACAGCACTTACAAACCACTGAAATTGTTGTTGATAAACAGTTGATATTTTTTTTTATCCAGAAAAAAACGCAGCTCACCATTTATTTAAATTTAAGTCTTGCCCTCTGTAAAATGACGAACATGCTGACTTATTGCAGCAACGGTCCAAAGCGGCCAATAGGGCATCTATGTATTTATTATGTCCATGCTCATAGATATATGGACGACACTAACATGACGTATGGATCTCAATCACGTGTTGCCTGGGCCCTCTCTGCTTCTGCTTGTAACATGTTAGAGCTGCAGCGTTCCTCTCATAATATTGGTAGGTGAAATTAATGAACTCAAATATTAAACCGCATGCAAATTCCAAAAAAAAATGTCTTTCCTCACAGCCGTTATTAATAGAACTGCATACAGTTGTTTTGGGAGACGTGCCTCAGCTATTGAAATATCACGGATTTAGCCAAAATGAAGTATCTTGTTTTTGAAAGTTTTTTTTTTTTTATGCTCGCCAAGGCTGCATTTATATTTGATCAAAAATACTGTTAAAACAGAGAAATATTATTAGTTTATAGCTGTTTTTAAAGGATTTTCCACAGCCATTACTCCAGTGTTTAGTCTCACATGATCAATATACATTAAAAGGAAAGTTTGTCACACTATAGTTGATTGCTACTAGTTCATCCAGATTCATCCTGATTTTTCAATAACTAAATAAACGAAAAATAGTAAGCTTTAGTATTATATTTTTAACCGTGGTGCTGCTTTTAGACACATTTTACCTAACATTTTAGATACTATCACCATGCTAAACAACAAATCCTTACTTCAACCAAAAATACTTCATTCAGCACACAGTGATATTATTTCCAACTCAGGCAGGAGCTTTCTTTTACCACCCTATCTGCCATCAACTTGTGTGTGTGGCCTGTCATCTTTTGTCTTTTCCACTGTTATGGGCAATATTGGTCTGTCAGCATGCATGACGCCTCCCTCAGCCTCACATCAAAGCTTTTCAGTCAGCTTAGAATCAGATCTGGGACAAATAGGTAAGAGCGCAATTTAAGGAATTCTCAAGTGTTCTTTCCTTGAATCTCTCTGAGTCACATTTTTCTTCTAACATTCTGTGAAGGGAAAGAAGCTATTTCAGCTTCTGCTCCATTGTATTCACAAGGTTTTTAATATTCTTAAGCAAATACTCAAGAGTTCCCCTCTTCATTCAGGCACCAGGTTCATAAGATCTGTCTCACATGGTCCGTGCAATAGCCCTTATCTCTTCTCCGCTAGTGAAAAGACCCATTGTTTGTTCTAGGATCCCACCAATTACATAAAATCATCTTTATAAACACACATCTGTTTTCCTTTCCAATGCCTCCCGAATGTTTATTATCTCACCAATTGTTTTATACACTTACATTTGTGAATAAGTTACGTGATTCATCTAGCATAGACTTCTCTCCAGCTGTGATGTTCAGTTCCACCTTTTTTTTCTGCTCTATTTCCAGAGAGGAATTTTTCTGCCCTTCTTAGTCTAACATTCTGGAATTTACTGTAATTTAATTCCAGCACCAAAACAACCTTTTCTTTTCCCTCCCGTCTTTTCTCATGGCACTTTCCTGGATGGCAACCAGCAACTTCAGGTGAAAACACTTCACTCCAGCAGAGAGACTTGAAGGAAAAAAAGACAGAAAAAAGTACATTTAGGGCTAGTGTCATTTTTCAATTTATAATCTTGGTGGTTCTCACAGCAGCTGCTAGAGCAGCAACAGGATGTGACAGTACCAGGCATGAATGAGACGTGCCTTCCAACGTACACACAGGCCAGTATTAAGGAAATGGAAAGCAAGTGCTCATGGGAGTCTTCACAAGCTGCAAGGAGGGGATGAAAAGGACCTTGTGCATACAAGGAAAGAAATTCCCCATAAAATTCTTGTGCCTAACTTCCCCACTTATAATGTTTCTTTGTGGGACATGGTGTATCAGGAGCTGGAGAAAAATATTTTCTTCATGTCAGAGATTTTTATATATATATATATATATATATATATATATATGTTTTTTTTTTTTTGCCTGTTTTGGCAGTGTTGACTTTGCGCTTCTTGTGTCCTAATGACAGCAAAGGAACATTTCAGTCCACAAGGCGTATGCAACTTTTTATACTTTGCTAGTCTTATATTAGTCTTATAAAAAAAAAAATTGAAAAGCAAGATGCACCATAAAATACAAGTATTATTTTAACCATAATAATATTATTATTTATTTTGATAATTATTTTATAATTATTTGTCTGTTTATTTGTTAGTCTAGCCACAGCATTAAAGGAGTACTCCGGCACAAAATTAACCTTTGGTCTAATAAAACATTGGGACCTAGTTGACCGTTCTCTGAGATTTGTTTTCATGACAATCAAATGTAAAGAGTTTTATCTGTAAAACTGTTTATAATAAATAAAAACTAATTGATCGATATTATTACCACTAACAGTAACATAATGAGGAATAGTATCGAAGATAAGTTAACATGCTGTAAAAATAGAAAGTGCTTGTTTGTAAATGAGTGGTAATGAAGAAAATAGGGGTGCTCCGATCAGGATTTTTGGGGCTGATCACCGATTAGCTGGATCACCCTATAATAATTGCAGGTCAGCATTATTATTAAACTATATTTAACAAAAATGTACATTAAGTATTACGTTTAAGAGAAGACAATCTATTATGAATTTACACCTGTGTATTTATTTTCAGCATATTATCTTGGCTGCTTGTGCTTGGTTATTGGGAGCAGCTTAGGACTTGACAACTTTCCTGTAGAATATAAATTAAATAAAAGACAGAACGTCTGAGTCTTTAAATTTAGCTTTGGACCATGTTAAACTAAAAGCTGCAACAAAAAAAGGCTATAGCCGAAATGTTTTGAGTCAGACAGCCATCGGTTTTTCTAATACACTTATAGGACCACAGGTAGTAAAGTGCACAGCAACAAAAAATACAAATAACTGACAACTTCCATATCTGTATATATCTATAACTTTGCTTTTTTCTGGGATGCTTAGTTAGATTTTGTGGGCATTTAGAGAGGGAGAGAGATAAAGAGAGAGTAGAGATTATTAGATTATTTCTCTATCTAAGCTTACTTGCCTTAGCTTGCCTTTTCTTAAGCATCAATATTTTGGTTAAAAAAATGTTTGCAAGAACCATTGCTGAATTATTTTAAGCAGATTAAGAAAGCCACCACTGCTGGTCACAATAGATTGATTTGTTTAGAGCTAGTGAAGTCGTGTCCTACCACTTTAAGGATCGACATTGTCCCCCACCGTTTTTTGTAACATTGAGGCATGGATGTACCTAATACAAATAACACATCTCCAGTTAACTAGCAGAGGATTCAAAATCAAATCGAAATCTAGCGCTAAAATGTGTTTGTTTTTGAACTCAAGCTGAGTGCTCGTTGCCACGGCAATCAGTGGATACAGTGTTCTCTGTAGATCGCGCAGTCTTTACTCGGACGCCTGATTCAATCTATCGCCATTGCGGACGATATTGTTATATCATCTGTTGTTGACGTCTATTGTTTTCTGTGATTTTACGGGTTGATCAGATCACAGTTTGACAAGCAGACAGCGGCGTGGTACACCCATTGCAGATGGATTGCTAGTGAATTGCATTTTTTTTGTTTTATGTGTTAGGTAGATGGCTATTATTTATGTAAATTGAACAAATGCTAATGTTACTTTTTTTCTTTTTTTTGCACCAGGTCCTCCATGGGTGAGTCGTAAAGTAGAGGACAGACAGACTGCGAAACTGGGCCACACGTTTCGTCTTCCATGCCCTGTGGAGGGTGACCCCCCTCCGCTGGTCCTGTGGGTGAAGGATGGGCGAAACGTGAACCCAGGCTGGAGCCGCTACAAGGTTCTGAGGAAAAGTCTGAAGATCAAAGAAGTGGAACTGGAGGATGCTGGAGAGTACATCTGCCGCGTCACCAATGGATTTGGCAGCCTCGCCCTCAACTTCACACTCATTGTAATTGGTAAAGACTGCCTCCCACGCCATACACCACAACCCTTTATATCTCAGTTCTTTATACGTTTGCACACCCAGAGAGCATTTGTAGGCCACATCAGTCATCCAGGCTTAATCAAAACCTGCACCATTACACACACACACTACAGTTTGAGGTAGTTTTTTTTAAGGGGATAGTGCCCCAACTTGACAGATGGCATCTCAAAACAGCAGAACTGAAGCACTAGTTTTCAACTGAAATCAAAAAAGACCTGGGGATCTTTTAGATGCCCTCACAAAAAGCTAATGGGTGCACAGTAAGGCATTCGGGCTCATATAGCTGCTCCCAAATCATATTTGACTAAACTGACGTGACTGGCTAAGTACTTTAAAGCAAGCATGGTTTCATGTACATAACATTACCTAGAAAAGCACAAGAGAGCATTGTACTGATTGAAATTTATGACTTGTTAGCATTTGTTGGAGCATGTGGCACTGATGCCATTTTGCATTATCAAATCTAGAGAACAAAGGATTGCTTCATGTCATCCGTCACACAATACCTGCAGTTGTTTATGTAGGCAGTAATTTAACTCCATGTTCCTACTTTTACCCAGGTAGTTGAGACTTTTTTTTCATTAGAACCCGACAGGCAAGGAAATTAATACAGCCCTTTTTGGATGGATGGATGAAAGGAGAAAGAAAATGAGTTGTAGAGAGTCAAATAGCTGTTGTGAGACTGGTTGGAGCAATGGGGGGTTTGTGCTGGACCATTGCAGCACGGAGTGTGTGGTTCTCCTGATGACTGCTGTGGGACTGTGGGGCAGGCGTTTACAGCCAAATGTTTTGTACAGGGAGAGGAGACAGAGATGCCCTGCCACCTTCTCTGCCATAAATCTGAACTGGTCCAGCAAAGTTGAGATTCCTTGAGGACCCAGAAGCCCTCGGCTCTTCCTGTACAGCTTGCCACGTTTGGGGAGGCTACCGAGGCAACTAGTGTGCGGATGTAAAGGATGATTATTCGGCTAAACGAGGCAGCTGCTTAATTGGCCGAGCCAGTGTTTTCAGGTTCCCTCCCCTTTATGTCTTTGCTCGGGGCCTCCTGTATGGGGAGTGATGACGGCCTGCTGTTTTCCTGTTTCGTCCCCAAGAGGTCTGTGGAACTCAGAGTTATGGCGCATTGGACTGCTTCACTCCCTTTGGAATATAGTTTTAGCGTTTACTGAAGTCATTAACTGCAGTGACCAACAGCTCCAAAACAAAAGGCCCATTAGACCCTCCTGTTGCAGTGTTTGAGTGTTTAAAGCTGTGACTTTTGCTGAAAGGAATGCCACTATTAATTAACTGAAGAATGGTTAAGCCATTGTTTTTCAGTAAAAATTAGTGGGCCCTGCCTCAGAAGAGTTTAAGGTATTGTTCACTCAAAAATGTACATTTTTAAGTCACCCTCGTATTGTTCCAAACCTGTGTGACTTTGTTTTTTCTTCTGTTGAACACAGAATAAGATATTTTGATAATTTTTTCCGTCTTTTTTGTGTTCCACAGCAGAAAGTCATTCAGGTTCAGAACAACATGAAGATAAGTTAAAAATTTTAGGGTTTTTTTATTTTCAAAAGAAGCATTTATTAAACTAGTTGTCTTTCAAGCCAAATGCATTTTGGCTGTTTATTGAGCTTTTGTGTGCAGTTGTGAAACACATTAATAAGAATCAATGAATTGATTGCTGTGCATAGTTACTAAAGCATCACTACTCTCTTCAGAACATTAAGTGCATGCAAATGCCAATGTGAATGAAACTTTGATGAAAGTAGTAATAACATTTTTTTAAGACAATTTTACATAAATTGAAGAGCATAACAAATTACAGAATTACCAATGACAGGTGTTTTGACAGAGTTCCTCCTGTAAAGCAGCTTCTTAATGTAGATGAATGTACTGTACACCAAAAACACAACCGGGAAACTCCAGCCAGGGCTGATTGTATCAGGACTGAGGAATTTGGTGACATTAAATAGCACCTGTTGTCATCAGAGCGGATCTAATCTGTACCAGGATTTGCACTCACGGCAAGCATGGGCAGAACCGTACCCTCATATTTTAATGTCTGTGCAATCTATACCCCACATAATTCCTCATGAAGGTGTAATTTTAGCTTTTAGTTGATATTGTGCCCCTATCAAACCAGACAGATGATGGCTTGGTGTAATCAGTTGGCAATAAACCTAAGCTGAGGTAACGGTTTCGTTTTTTCCTGACCACAGTCACCGAAAAGTCTTTGTGCTTTTCACATGTGTAAATAGAAACACATTTTTTTCTAAATCATGTCTGCAATTGTACATGAGAACAACAACTCAAGTTTTAAATATAGACAGAGATTAGCCCTGCTTTACAGCTTTAAGGCATTTTAATAGGATTGTTAACTTGCTTTCCAATGTTGCTCACATATTCAGTACTTTTTTGCAATCTGGCACGAGGAACTCTGGGAATGTGGGTTTGTAAGAATGGCATATTGGGTTTTAAAGGTCAGGGTGAAGGTGTTGTTTATCAGAGGGTGTTGGAAGCTGTTGAAGAAATGCTTCACCATCATCTCACGCTGACCATTCCCACATTCACTGACGTGTCATGAAGTTAAATAAATCAGTCTCCGTGTCATAAAGTGCTGTACTTTAAAAGGTCCCACAGCTCCTGGGCCTCTCCCTCTTTCCCCTGCGGTGGTCCCAGACCCTGCACCCCTGCTGTTTCTAAAGTGCAACACACACTGCCAGCATTGTTTTCTCCTAGCGCTGCTTTGCAGGAGTCCAGGGCGAGGGATCTGAGGCTTTTCTCCACAACATAATTGTCTATATTGTGAGAGTTTAAATTTATGTTGGATATGTGTCTTTGTGAGTGGATTTGAAGATCTCAAGTTTGCCTCCAACAGTAACAGAGTCTTCACACAAGTGTGCTGTTGTAGAGTCCTGGTTCCATGGCATTAGATCCCTCTTGTCTGCATTTCTCACCTATATCATATAGGAGACCGTGCTGTGTACGGACGCAGTGGGGAGAGAGTGTGGCTTCTACCCAGACGGTGGTTTGGGCTGCCTGTTTTATGAGGGGACTAGTGGAGAGCTTCCAGCAGTGGCCTTTTGTTCTTTGTTTGCAGGCCATGGGTTACATGTGTTGCAGTTTAGCCAGCGTCCCCCTCACCTAAATGGATAATTGTATCAAAATTACACTCGTAAGCCAACCCAAGACTGCGGAGGTGCGTGGTAGGTGGGATAAGTCCAAGGGAGGGGCAGAAAGTTTGGGACAGCATGGATATGCCTTCCAGTCTTTGGATCATGTTACCTTGACCAGGTTTGGCCTGAGTTGGAATTACAGCACTGACGTTCATTCATTCGAGATAATTTGCTCATAACCTTTCCCGCTGCTAAACTACACAAGCTCTTTTCCATTCCAATAGAAACGTGTTTACTCGTTTGCCTTGGCTGGCCTGAGAGCAGAGCAGCCTCACTGCTGCAGTATTTATGTTTAGTCTGATTTACACCTATTTTCCACGACAGCTCCTCTTTTGGGAAATGCTTCTTTCCTATTTAAACAGTCCAAAGGGGAAGAACCATGAACTGGGTCATTTTATAAAAATATTCCAGTTAAATATTGTGATTATTTTAAATTTTAATATTTCACAATATTATATATTGCCTATTACTGTCATTTTATTATCAAATAAATGCAGCCTTGGTGAGCATTAGAGATTTCATTTCAATAATATGTACAATTGTACTGTATACAGCTCAGAACTTTTAGATTACCAGTTCACGCCTATATATAATCCAAAGAAAATGTTATCCAAGTAATAAAAGTGATGGAATTTTATCAATATTATAGTATCAAAATTATTTTATTAATATTAAATCAGCAGAAACGATTTCCTCGGCCTACATTTACATCGTAATTAAGTCTGTTTTGTTACAGACTGTTGTATTTTCTTCCCAGCCTGAACTCACACTTGCCATTGCTCATGCCATTGCAGATTCTGTATGTCTCTCTCTACTCTGCTTAATTTCATGTGAGTCCAGACTGGTTTCAATTCCATCAAGCCTTCTTTTCATCTTTCTGTTTTTTCATGTCTTTCCTTCTGCTATTCACAAGCATGAATTAATTTGTATCCATATGTGTTTGTGCTTTGAACTTGCCCAAGCTTATTTCCCTACAATGAAAGAAATGAAACAAACACGCTCTTGAGTGCTCAAGTTGTGAAGCTCCGTGTCACATTACTTGTAATCATAATTATGAATTACATCAGTAATAGAGGGATGCATGATCAAAAGGGGGCTTTAAGAGCATTTTCCAGTGCATGGACAGTTCTTGTAATGCGTTACATAAATACTACTGTTTTCCAGTCTATTCATTAGATACTAATTGTAATTTACAAAACGGGTGCCATTTGTATACAAAAAAATGGCTTCAACTTTACTTATTTTTTTTTAATGCAATATGGAAATAAATACATGAATATCAAATGTGGCGTTTAGTCAAAATCTCTCTTTATTTCCATCTTGGCTATCCGTCAACCCTATTACATCTTTTTTTTTTAATTAGGTAATTCTAAAAATGTATAATTAACATTAAAAAGAAAAATCATCCTTTCAAGAAGTGATACCTTAATTGATTATTGAAAAGTGGAAATCAGAATTACATTCCAACTTTTTAAGTAGCACTTTTTTTAAAGTAATAGTATTATGTAATATTATGTAATCAGACACATACACTATACTGGACAAAAGGTCGGAGTAATGTAGCGCGCCTTTTCGAAGTGACTGGCAGTGACTTCTCACCTGACCTGAATACTGAACAGACTTTCCGGGTTGTGTTCACAAACAACAAGGGTGCTTGTCGTTTATGCTGTAAAGCATGAACTCACAATGCTTTGACTGGAAAAATTTTGGCTTTTGTGACAAAGGCTTCAGTCAATCTTCTCAGGTGTCTATTTCTGCTGAGAAAAGTTATGTGAGGATGTGGAGAGTGTCAAAATAAAGGTACCGTATATCAAAATTTCATGTGTGGCATCAATGTATTGTATCGTTAGACATTTGATCAATGCATCGATCCATATCGATGTATTGTTACATCACCTATGGATTCTAAAGTTATGAATCCACTTGGGAGGAGTTCCTGGAGCATTACCACGAGGCGCATTGGAACGACAAAACTTTGAAACAGCCCTTCTAGACCCGGGATGGGCCAGATACTGCTATTGGGTGAGGATCACCATCCTTTCAATAGTGTTCATTGATTTATGCTTTATGGGTGTGCAGATTTTCCCTCAACATGGGACGACGAAACCATTAACTCCTACTCCCCAGGAGTATCAACACCTACAGCAACCATCTCCCTGACTACTCAAGAAAGGACACTTCATCCCAACCAGGAGTGCCCCTTTAAAGCAGAGAGTTCCCCCACGACAGACCCAGAGACAAAGCCAATTCCCACTATGGAACCAGAGCCTGAACCTGACATGGACCACGAGCTTGAGCCCCCTCCATCCTCAGAGACAGGCTCAGCCACAGTGTCCACCCCGGATCCAGAGACATTCGCCTCATCCGTCCCAAGGCTGGAGCCCATTGATGCGTCCTCTGAGGAGTTAGCGCCAGTAAGACAGTCCACCGTTGAGCCAGTAGAGGAGCACTGACTTAACAATTTTACATGATGTCACCCCCTTCTTTCTCACCCCGTCGTCGTCGTCTCATCCACTCAAGCCGGTGGCATCGTCTGAGACTTCCTGGCCCATGATGTCGCACTGGACCCTTCAATTCGGCAGGGGTCTCCAAGGTTGACAGCCCCATTTCCATTGGTCGGCCCCAAGGTTCTACCCAAGAGGTCCATCAGGGCTCCACCCTCTCTCATGTCTGCTCCACATCTTCCTTGTCCATCTCCAGTATATATGCACTTTTAGGCCCCACTTTTTCAAATTATATCGTCCAGTAAATGCACTAAATATTTTGACTCCGGTATTTCCTTGATGCATCTCATGCCCACCCTGTTTTTTCTTCCATGTACAATTCAAACCAGAACCTAATCACATCATGGCTTTGGTTTCATGGCATACAACTGAGTCTTCTTTGAGCTGCAGGGTTAGCAAAGGTTTTAATTAAACTAAAGGGATGCAAATGACCCACCTTCATCAGAGAGCCACATTAAAGGGCCTTTCATCCACCTCATTAGAGGGGCCAGAGGCTGGGCCGGGCCCTCTGCAGGATTCTCCGGGCCCACTCCACTCACAACAGAAGAAAAGAACACAGGCACATTAGGTTTGGCCAATTTCCTCCCGAGTCGCCATATGACTGTTGCAGCAAACCACTTATGGCTCTATAAAAGATACAAGGAGACTTCTAATTACCCTTTCTCCTCTGCTTCTCTCTGTCTTTGCCTGCTGTGAATATACCAACAGTCTCTAATTTGCCTCCAGTCAGCACTTATAGAGATATACCATGCCAAATATACAGATGAAAATGAGGTGTATTTGTAAAGCTAACAAATCATATTGTTTAAAAGCATGAAGGCTTATCTACATTACCCATCTGATTTCATTTTTTGTTTTGATTTTATTGGCAGGAATAAGCACTTGCTTTTATAACAGCTGTCTATTCCTTTGTGTTTCCCTTTCATCCCTCTCCAGTATTTTTTAATACATTTGAATACATGAAAACACATAACCGCACTTCTTTCAAGGAAGATTAGAACTCTCTATTGTTTTCATCAATAACACAATTATTGGAAGAGCTCAAAAGGGCTGGAAAGGACTCCAAAGTGTTATTGTACATAAATAAAAAAAGAAAAAAAAATGTACCAGTTCATACCTCTTCCATTTTTAGTATTATAATCGAACTAAGGTAAATGGCATTGGCAATGTTTTCTTTTGTTTTACTGGAACAGACATGGTTTCAGTTAGTTATAGGCTATTACCTTAAAAACACAGCATCACTCTCAGTCAAACGACTCAGTGAGTTTCTACACTGTCTTCAATCTTCATTATGACCTTGATAGAAAAAAGGTAACACAACCGTTTTTTTCCTTTGATGTTTATTTTATTTAGATGTCGCCCTTTTCCCTCAGAATCACTAGAAACGTTTCACCCTGCTTTCTGTTCAATGTTGGTTTTGCTTTGATTTTTTTTTTCTTTTTTTTTCCAAGCATGTGGAGCTCTATATGACAGTTCTACAGGAATGTATGTTTGCGCACAGGTATGAATGGAGAATGAACCTTTTTGAAGGCGTTGCTTTCAACTTCGTTCCATTTGGAAAAAATAATATATGAGCCTTATTAACACTGAGTCCTCATGAAGATCACACATTTGTACGCTGAGCTGTGGAGGATAAACTTTAAAGCGTGCATATACGCTAACGGTCAAAGGTTTTATTACTATTATTATTACGTAATTTTTTTTATTAAATATATATAGAAATAGAAATTATTGTCTTTACTTCAAAACAGATCATGGAGAACACTTCAGTCATCTGTGCTTAAACTTATGACTGGTAGTGTATTTGAAGTAGGCCATTTATCTGTCTTTTTTTTGTCGATTTTATGCACTTAAAATATAAGGGTGTTTTTCTTTTTGTTTACAAAGAAATGTATTTAAAAATGTTTTTAATATTATACATTTCTTTGTAAACAAAAAGAAAAACACCCTTTTCTTTTACCATTTTTTGCTTTTTTCACAATACTTAGTTCACCAAACAGTATATGGTATCCAAACTGGTACCATAATCATAGTGAGACTTTATGCTGTAGACTTTGAATTATGTTTCATGGAGGGGGTAGGTAACACTGAATAATATTTGGTTTCACTTTTTCTTCTTAAGTGAAGTACTAGCTGTACCAACCACTGATGGCGCTGACTGAACAGAACTATGGAAAGTATTCAGAAGGCATTTTATTAAGTAGTTTCATAACCTTCCCATGTGAGAACCATTTGTTGCCACAGTGTTGATTCGTGGCTTGTTGATTTGGGATTGCCCAGAATAAGTAATGTGTACTTAAAGATGTTGTGTTCGGCTGTGTGTGTGTGTGTGTGTTGACGATCAGTTTTCTGTGGATTCAGAGGGTAAGAGGGTTCTCTGTGCATTCCTGTGAGCCAAGCCAGAGAAATTCATCCCAAACAAAGCAGTGCTCTCAGCTCTGTCTGCACAGTTTAGGTTAAAGTCAGTTAATTGGTTTCCTGTCCAGGGTTAGGTCAACACAGTGTTGTGTCTTAAACAGTGTGGAAACCAGAGAGAAGAAACATAGTAGTGTTTGCTCACCCCCTGTGCAAAAACCCCTCCAAAATAATAAGTTGGTTTGGGCCTGGTTATCATTCCCATGGAGTTTCAAAAATGTCACCGGTTCTGAAACAAAACACACAATCCTTTACACACCTCACAGTCCACTGATCTTCAAGCAAAATCATATTTTTTTTTTTTTTTTTTTTTTTTTTTTTTGCTGTTGTTCTTTTGCACAGAGGGGTTCTGATGGCTCTCAAAGCACTACAAATAAATCTCACCAAGTGTTGGCCTTTGCGTTGACCCGCTCATTCAACATGATTTACATTACACCAATTGCAGACTTTAAGATGAAAGTGCTCATATTGCTAGAGCAACATTTGACTGCTGATTTATGGACCAATATCTAAACATGCCTTAAAGTATGCCTGAGAACTTGAGGATTTTTGAATTTATGTTTAGACTGTGGTTCTTAAACAAGATTTTAGTACTATTTAAAAAATTAAATAGTTTCATTCTGAATTTAATCCACGGATACTGAAACAAGCTGACATTTAAATTGCTCTCTGAGTAGCAGATATTTGCTTAAAATCATAATTGTAAGTAAATCAACATTCGGTTATTTGAATCTGCATGTGTAGAAAACTGATGTGAAGCATGATGAAACAGTAAAGATTTCTCATACTTCATCACTTTGGACTTTGTCTTTCAGACGATGCAGCTGTGACACAGAACCAGCCTCCGCCAGACGAGGCAGAACCTAATGCAGATCTCACCCTGCAGGACCCCACCAGAGAGCCATGGGGTGAGCAACTGATACACACCCTCGTCACCTTTCACTCAGTGTTACTCAACAGCATGGGCCTTGTTTGTGCCAGCATCCCGAAAGAGCTTAAGAGAGATCATTTCATCATTGATGTGTGACTATCTAACAGAATATGTTTTGCCATCCAGTCATCACCTCATGCTGTAAATGTTGTATTTCCTCCGCAGTGAAGCCATGCTTCAGTCAGCCCACAAAGATGCGTAGGCGTGTGCTAGAGCAGCCTGTCGGCAGCTCAGTGCGTCTCAAGTGTCTGGCCAGTGGCAATCCAACACCGGTCATTACATGGTGGAAAGACCAGAGCCAGCTGCCCAGCCCTCAGCAGAGTAAACGGCCACAGTGGACGCTGACTCTGAAGAACCTGCAGCCTCAGGACAGTGCCAAATACACCTGCCACGTCTCCAATGCAGCCGGACACATCAATGCCACCTACAAAGTGGATGTAATTGGTGAGTTTGGTAGCCAAAGTGGACTGTTAGCAGCAATTTGTTAGTAATATATGCAGTGACCTTTTTTAGTATTTAATAGTAATATATTTTATTTTATATGTTTTTGTTATCCAGTGCAAAGGTATAAATGGATTTGTGTTACATGTGGCTCATTTAACTAAATACTTGTCTTAAATATTTTGAATATTATACCTATATTGATTTTGGTTAAATCTTTTTTCTTTTATTTAAAAATTAAAATGTGTATATATCATTTTAAAATGTCTTAAAATGTATTTGAGTTAATTTTGAGTTGATATCTAAACTGAATTGTTAGTGTAATATGGAATATATTTGTTAATATATATATATATATATATATATATATATATATATATATATATATGTATATATATATATACATTTTAAATAAAAATATATCAAATGTGTAAATCATATATAAATATATGAAGAGTTGCCATTTTAAATTTTCTTCTAGAATAATCATTTTTATAATCTTCATTGCCGTTTAGGCCTAAATGAAATTACTGAACTTTAATATACAGGCTTGATAAAAATGATCATTCAACATGATCATAAAAATGATCATTTCAAATGGCACTTAGAGGCTTTTGCATCTGAACTCTTCACATATATACATATATATATATATATATATATAGCATTATAAAATATGTATTAATACTTTTTGCCAGTTTTATTGATATGGATAGTTCAGAGTTGACTGAAAATGATTGGTAGAACAGGTACTTCTGTCATGCATTAGCAGCACCACAGCTCAATAGCTAACTGCTATCCCATGGTTCTGAACATTGTTTCTGTTTCACTATTACACTATACTCAATTGCAAATGTGCAAAGTGATCTAATGGTAGTCCAGACTGAATATACACGTTACTTTCAGTTTTGATCATTTTTCACTACAGAGCGCACCAACTCCAAACCCATTCTGACTGGTACCCATCCTGTCAACACCACTGTGGAGTTTGGTGGAACAGCCTCGTTCCAATGTAAAGTCCACAGTGACGTGAAGCCTGTAATCCAGTGGTTGAAGCGCGTGGATCAAGGCACAGAGGGTCGCTATAACTCCACACTGGAGGTTGGAGGCCAGCACTTTGTGGTGCTGCCCACTGGAGACGTGTGGTCCAGACCTGATGGTTCGTACCTCAACAAGCTGGCCATCGTCAAGGCACGCGACGAGGATGCTGGAATGTATATCTGTCTAGGGGCTAATACCATGGGCTACAGCTTCCGCAGTGCCTACCTCACGGTTCTCTCAGGTCAGTTCCTGGAATTCTCCAGTTCAACCTAAGTGGCTTTACAGCAGTAATATTGCAGTGAGTAAGTTAGACTTGTACAATTTTGGGGAAAAAACTGACTGCAATTTTGGCTTTTTGTGATATATATATATATTGCAATATAAAAAAATACAGAAAGTTTCACCAAATGATTTGATTACTCTCTAGTGAGAGAAATGACTTTGTACTCTGAATCATTTTTTTAAGTGCAAAATACTTTTAGGGCTGAATGATTAGGAAAAACTTTTTCTGAGCTTATATTTATATATATTTATAATTTTTGGGTTTACTTTTTACAAGAACCAACTTTAAAAAATCCACTTTAATTTCCATAGGCCACACTGTTTTTGACCAATTCAATATCAACCTTTTAAACTTCAACTCCCCTAGAATCATTTCTAAAAATACCATTAAGCTTTTATTTTGACGGGTTGCTGGCAAACCAATAAATGCACTGCAGGTTTGAGAGTGAAGCTTGATTTCAAAGTGAAGGCACTACTATTCCCACATGTGCCGCTCACAATGTCTCGGCATGGCTACAGTAAATGAACCAAGCCTTTATGTGGCTCTGGAACTACACGTGTGTAAATGACATAATTCACTCTGACACAAAAAGTTAAATCGCAAAAAGCCATATTGTGATATCAGTTTTATTTCAATGTGTTGTGCAGCCCTAGAATAAATGCCAGCGTTTGTTTACAGATCCCAAGGTGGAAAAAGATGCGATTCCACGCCATATCAGTCCCGGTCTTCCCTGGCCGCTTATCATTGGGATCCCAGCTGCTGCCCTGCTCATCGTAGGCACCATCGTGCTCTGGTTGTGTCACAGCCGCAGACGCCAGAGCGCTTTGCCTCCCCGACCGACGACCTATCGAGACCATCACATTCCTGACAAGGAGCCCAGCATGCAAAGCTCCATCAACCCTGACCTGGCCAACCAGAGACTTATGGCAATGGGGCCCCCAGCTCTCAGCGGTCCACCAAAGATTTATACCAAGGTCTACACAGACATGCACACCCACACACACTCCCATGCACACATGGAGGGAAAAGTACACCAGCATTTCCATTACCAGTGTTAACAGGTAACCATCAGGTGACCAATGCTGCTGCCTCTGTTCTCTTGAGCTAAAGGCCACCACTTGAGGACCACAACCGTACTGTAGGACTGTGCGAGGATGACCCGAACACAAGCGTGGAGGAGTTCTGATGGAGCCCGTTTATTGAAATGTCTCAGGTCAGTACTCAGTAGAGCTGCAGTGGACCTCAGTTTTCCTTTAGGTTCTTTGGAGTTCAAAATCCAATAACAGTGATTCAAAGCAACCCGAGCAAGTGCTAACAGTCCAAGAACAATACTTGGACCTTTTTGCTATTCCAAAGCCAAGCATTACACAGGAAGTCGAGTGGAGATGTTTTATTTTTGGAGAAACTGTGATGTGTATTAAGAATACTGGTGGCCCTGTTTACAATGTGTTCTGAACACTAATGTCAGTCATTTAGCTCAAATGTGGTGTTTTTTTTTTGTTGTTGTTGTTTGTTTGTTTTGCAACATTATATTGTGAAGAAATGATGCAAGGAAATGTCAGGGACACTAGATGGATGACAAAACGGAAAGGGGGCAAGGCCTTCTATAGTATTACCATTAAAAAGGTACTTTATGTGTATGTATTCAGCTCAAATTTCTGATAATTTCTCTGCAGTATTACGTAACGTACGTAACTATGTCAATGCAATCGAGGAAACTATTTTGTTTCCAACACATTGTATATCTTTGCAATTTATAAATGAGCAGTTAACAATATAGGCTAATATATTTTCAGATTCAAACAAAAGCTATTCAGTTCAGCAGGTCTTTAGAAACCCCTTGTTGTGAGCCAATATACAAATCTCTTAAAAACTATAAATGTGAGAATATGTTTATCTGAGATAGGCTAATGCATGCTGCGAGTTTCACTTTGGTGCTCATGTAAGTGTATTTTAATATTTTTGTAATAAATAAATGATTTTCTATAGTTAAACCCTCAAAAGCTTGCGTATTTTCGATGGGAATTGAAAATTGGATGCCACCGCAGTGGCTGTGTTGACTCTCGGCACCCTCCCTAGCACGGCCTCAGACCACTGTTAGTTCAACAGGCTGAGGAATGCAATGAGAAAATCAAGTTATTCTTTTCGACACCAGGAAAGTGGGGAAATATTCCCAGCTGGATTTGATGGGTATTAATATTCGGATAGGGTTACAAAGAGGGGGCTACAGTTCTTAAGGCTGTTTCCTCTGTGCTCCCTGTGGATGACAAAGGCAAGAAAAACTCTCCACTAACACCAAATGCATCAGAGGTGAGCGCTGACTGAGCAATGAATATTTGAACGTTTATTTTAAAAAAAGAAAAAAGATTTAGACAGTTTAAATGTACTGAAAAAGTTGCATAGATGGAGGAACTGTCAGTACCTGCCCATCCAATTGTACGGTTAATATAGACAAGAAAGGATAAGGTGCCATCTAGAGGCCATAATTGCTATTACCACTCAATGTGCAATGCCCATTTCAAAACGCCATTAAATCAAAATGATTCAAAAATTAAAACATTTTGTTGCTGTTTCATGGAATGTTGCCGTCTTTATTATAAATCAATTATCCGGACACATCTTTTTTTGTTTTTTAATTCGTGTGCCATCTTTAATCAAAATAACTTCTCCTTTTGCAATCTCTCCTCTGATGATGTCAAACCTCTCACTCACATGAGATCAGAGCAATAGCAAATCATAACCAAAAAGTTATAGAGACCTGTAATTTGATATTGTGTGTGAGAGATACAGTGTGTAATTTTAATCAATGTTGCAGCAACCAATTGCCTGGATTTAATAAATAAGAATTAATACTGTTTGAATTAAAACATCCATTATATGGAGAAAATCCTGGAATGTTTTCATCAAAATCTTCATTTCTTTTCGACTGAAGAAAGAATGACATGGACATCTTGGATGACATGGGGGTGAGTAAATTATCAGCAAAAGTTTAAATAAAAGTGAACTACTTCTTTAAGAGCGACAAATGAGTGAACTCAAATGGAGCTTCTGTACATCTAAAAATAAAATGCATTTCATGCTTTCACGTAATGGGTAACATCCTTTTTGTGGTTTTGATCAGTCCTTTGTCAAAGTGACCATTGAAATGATGCTATTTTGAACAAGCATGTTGAGCAGTGACATGTTTTTGGTATGATACGAAAAATTTGTATTCGTAGATTTGCATAAATATGTTTATTTCTGTCTGATTACAACTGAAGCTGATGCTATGAAACATTTCACCTAAATTGGAGAGGAAAAGGGAGGAGCTTCAAGTTTTATCTAACATTTGGACACCAATGCGACGCATCTTAAATATGAGACCCTTCTATGTTCTTCTACTTTTGAGCTTTTTTTGTAAGTATCATTTTAGTACTTTTCAGACTAGAGACAAAATATTTAGGCCTATTTATGCAATGAGGTACTTATTAAAAATTTACTGGTTTTCAAGATAAATGTATGATTTTGTCAGGGGAAAAATGTGCGTGAGAATTTACTTTCCTGACAAGCAAATATGTTTCTTTTCAGGCTCTCAGACCAAAGGCAATACATCCAGCGAAGGTAAGGAACTTTTTCACTTTTTAAAATATTTAATAAAAGATCTATTGTATCTATCTGCATGTCTGTGTGTCTGTCTATCTTGACAAACATTTTGTTGTAGATTGTGAGACAGGAAGGGAATGTTTTATTTCATGTTAATGTTTTATTTTTTATGTCACAGTATTATTTTGCATCTATTGATGATGACAGATATTACAGTAATTTTGCTGTGGATGTAATAAGGTTGTTTTTGATTGTGTGAAACTAACTTTTTTTTTTTCAAATTCTCTCAGGTTATAATGGAAACATACTGATTCCTGTCATCGTAATCCTCTGTGAAGCTTTGCTGCTTTCTTTTGCTATAAATGTCTACCTCATTTGCATGACGAGATATCGACAGCAATGCCAGAACATTTACAGTAAGTAACTTTTATTTCATTACCACCACATAAAAAAATATCATTAGGCGTTTCATTACATACCATTGTAGCACTAAGTATCATATGCAGTATTGTCCTCTTCTTTTTATTCAGCAAATTGTATTGCTGTCGTGTGTCGTTGTGGCCCGCCAAATCAGCCTGAGCAATCAGACGACCAGGTACAATTTTAACAGATGCAAACATTTTAATTCGAATATATTCATTCTTTAGTTTCAAAGATCTTGATGTGATTGATGAATGTGAAATATACAAGGTAGGCTTTATGAACAGTTCTCTAAACTAAAAGTATCATATACAGCCATATGCCACTGGGTTTGATTTCTTTATGTATTAGCCCCTATTAAAGGCTTACACTGCCAAACAGATTTTATGTTTACTTGTAGGTTCAAGCTGACATACAATACTCTGCGATAAGTCATTTCAGTGAGAACAGGGAGTTCGAGGGACGATCAGAAGAGAGCCCCAGTGAGTGTGTGTACTCAGATGTAAAAGACTCTGGAACAGAGACCTCATCATAAACACATGCTAAAATTGCTGATATATTCTGCTTTTTTTTCTCATGACTTTGTTATTTTGTATTTTAGTTTAAATTTTTAAAAAATGTGTTGTTAAACAGGTCATTAAATATTTTAAAGATTATGTTGATTGGTTTCCTGGATATTTCTAAATAGTTTAAAGTTTGGCAGTTTGCATGGGGGAAAACAAAAACCTTTTGATTAAAGGGTACACTGTAAAAAAAAAAAAAATATATATATATATATATATATATATATATATATATTTTTTTTTTTTTCTTTTGTCAAATCAACTTAAATAATTTATGTAGTTCAGATAACCTAATATTTTGAGTTTCTGGTGATTGAATTAATCTTCTTCATTGTATTAACTCAATTTCAATGAACTTAAAATTTTAAGGCAACCAGGTTACTTTTTTTTAAGTTAAACCAATATATTTTTAGGCAATTTTTTAAAGTGTTGGGTGTAATTAATTACTATAGTTACAGTAATTTGATCACAGAAAGGGATTACTCCTTTTCTGTAATTTAATTACAGTTATGAGGTTAATATGACATTTTTAAATTAATTAGTAATAAGTAATGCAATACATTTTTAGAGAGAGAAGTTACAGTAATCTAATTACAGTTGAAGATGTAGCTATCAATTAATTACTTTTTAGAGTAACTTTTTTACTTTAGTGAAAAAGTTAATTACTTTTTTAGTGTAAGTTCATGAATCAAAACAATGAGCTTGTGCTGCATTCACATCATAACTAAGTGTACTTATGTTAAGTGCACTTAACATAATTAAGTGCAACCCGGTTCAAGTCCTTGGACTCCGTCACTGTAGATGCATTTCTGAGATGGTACAGGTTAATGCTCTAGTTGTAAATGGTTATTATTATTGTAATGTTATGTGCTTTGAGACATAAGGAGACACTGAGCACGTTGATGTGTTTTGGAGGAGACGCTCTGAATTGAGGGGGGATCATTTGATTTCAAAGCTAGCTTGCTATTGCTAGCCTCTCTGAAATTGCCTACCACACCTTTAAAAGTTTATGAGTCAAACGGATGATGTCTAGTAGATTGTTTATTGTTTAACTATACACAGGTGGTTAACCAATTTTGGGGGGGACACTGATAGTTATTAGTTGTTTGTAATGTAGCCTATTAGTGCAGTAGTTTCTATCCTGGCTAAACTCAAGTTAGTTATTTCCACATTTCGGTGCACTATTTTAGGCAACATAAGAAGCATGTTGGCCTACCTCAAAGAAAGTGTTTGCTGTCAGAAGTTCAAAACCTAGCTTATGAATTTTACCTTTGAAGCAGGATTTCTAATGTGATTTAGTCTCTGCTGTGATGTAGGCTCTGTCTCTGTGATGTAGGTTTGATTTCACACCATACTTCTGTGAAAATTTAAATTAGTTCAGGCCTTCACAGAGTGTAATGTCAAGCGATGATGTTTATATAAATTACCAAACAGTTCTATTTAAAGAGCTTTAAAACTAAAATATCTTAAATGCTCCCGTTCATTGGTTTGTCATTACCTGCAATCTCAGAGTTCACCTTATGAGGGCAGCAAAACTTACAAAATGAAAAACGATCGGGAAAATATATATTGTGTATATATTTAATATTAGAAAATTGACAATAATTTAAATTGTAGTCTATTCCCACAATATGATTATGTGAAAGTTTATTTAAAATGTTCATGTGTTACACTGGAGATTGGATGGGCAAAATGATAAAAAGATATAGGAGATACAAAAATGCATTTAACAGTTTCTGCTCTTAATAATATTTCCAGAGCATTTTCAGATGAATTATATAGCTGAAAGATCTGCCACACTATATTAACATCACGACCTGCTGAACCTTTCCTGGCTCAGACGCAGCATCTCATCCACTGGCCTCATACATGAGTGTGTCCTTCGAGGCTACTGCATGACTCAGGGTTTGCATGCTTGACCCCAGAGATGCCCTTAACATGACAAATGGTGTTAGCGTTTGCGTTACCAGCGGTCAAAACCAGTCAAGACAAAGGCCTCACTAGTTTTATTTTTTATTTTGCTTTTTATTTTTAACAGAGTTCCGTTTAATTTTAACTTCATACTTTAACTTTAAAAGTCCAATGTTGAATAGTAAAGAAACCACATGGCTTTTAAATATAATATGTGTAATGGAAACTTGTGGTTTCCTTTTAACAACTCCATCAATCTTTGATCAGTGAACAATGTCTGCAAAGATCTCTCACAGGTAAAACAGGAAGCCCACAGCAGCAATGAATGTGTCTCATATGTATGAATGTCTGATGTTTTTCCAGATTATCCAGGCATTTTATTCTGCTGTCAACATTGTCCTGATGCTTACAGTAAAAGTATGAGTAATGCTTTCAAGAATTTTTAAACCAAAAAAAAAAAAACCCAGAGGTTAGTTCTTTAACTACATAACTCTTCATTTATAATAGGTAAAAAGCCAGACCTGGTATTCCTTAATCACTGACAAACAAATATAATGATTTACGTATATCTTTGTCTATTAATAGCTTTATCTTCCATTCCCAGGACCACATGTCCATCCATATTGAAATTCCTGATCCTAAAGTGAACTTTATGTACGTATTAAATCTCTGAAAGACTTTTTCAAAATACAAAATTTTCTAGAAACAAATGTTTCAGAGAAGCTGTCATTTTAACCTGTCAATAACATCCCAAAAACTGCTACTAATATACTTTATTTTTTTTTAATCACTGTAAAATCAAACCATAATGAGAGCTTTACTTTGAACAGATTTGAAAATGTGTCCAATGAAACAGTAATTCCAAACTTATTGTATGTATTTATTTATTTTACAGAGTCATACAACCAGTTTTTGAAGCTAATCGAGATCAAATGAGACAATCATCACAATCAAAAGACAATCATTCTCAAATGAAACATCCTGGTCAAAAAAAAAATAGATGCAGTAATATAATTTACATAAAGTTAGACACTGCTAGTAAATGAATTAGCAAATTTAAGTTGCGCTACACTTTTTTGTGTCTAATAAATTCTAGATATTTTTGTACTCAATAGTATGGTCAGTGGGATTATTTATTTGGTTGAAAACACAAACAGTGGTGTTTGTCTTGAGGTGAACACTGTCCCCATTCCTTCGAACTCTTCTGTTTTTTCCCTCCTTAAAATACAATGCAGCGTAACTCAATTCCACTGCATCATGGTCCTATGAGACATTCAAAGAAAATATTCGATTAAAGGAAAATGTGAAAAAGTGTATGTGTGCTTGTGCACATGTTTTTCTATTCTGGACTTCACCCTGACTCACGAGGACTTGTGTCACCGTGGAGACCTAAATTGAGGTCCCCATGAAGAAACAAGCTTATAAATCAGATTTTTTTTTTAAATGTAAAAATGCAGAAAGTTCCATTTCAAAAGCTACGCTCATTGCTGTGCTTTATTTTAAGCTTTATTGGGGAAAACTTCTTCGACTGACCGGTTGTGAACGTGTGGCATACATGCCAAAAATTTAGGCTTAAATAACCTCTGATGATGACATTTTCGGAATGCACACATCAGAGGCTATAAATGGACGTGTGACAGGTGCGCCCATCAGCTCGCCAGGGAGAACCATTGTCAACAGAAATGATTCTCAAAGAGAAATTAGAACGTCTAGTAGAAGAATAATGTTCAAATAAAGTCTCTACTTGTAAACAAAACAACTGACAGCCCAGTAGAAACGATAGAGGTTGAAGAAAACTCCATAAGATGGAGAGAGGCACGGGCTGGTGTTTCTCGAGGGAGAACAGTGGCAAGCGGCGATTCTCCGGCTCTGTTGAAAGCTCTTAACGTTAGTCAGCTTCCCGACACGACAGGACTGAGCCAAGACAGGAGATGTATAAGAGTTAGATGGCGCATAGCACACATAAGAAAATGCAATACTCAGGCAAAGACCGGTAGAAAGAGAGGGGAAGAAATAGAGATGCTAACCATGAGAAAAGGATTCGGGTGAAGAGGGGAGAGAGCCCTAACTTGTGAATGAGAGACAGCTGAGGAGGGGAAACAAGGATAACGAGGGGGTGTGTGCGATAATGAGGAAATAGCGTAATGTGTGAGTGGGAATGAGAGGAAGAAACAGGATCATGACACTATCCTTTTTGCTAGAAGTTAGTTTTGTCAGGCAGGAATAAAGCCTTTCTCTCTCTCTCTTTCTCCTCAACGAAAAGAAAAGAGTTGCTTTGAGAATGGCGAGTGCAAGCACTGTGAGTTTCCTTCCATTGAAGTCATTCACGCTCAGAGATGGGTCCTCACTTTTCTCTCCTTCTCTCTTCAGATCGCATTGTCCTTCCGTCTACTGCTGACGCACGCCTGTGCACTTCCTCAGATCGGGCTGAGGATGTAGGTTGTCTGCCTGTTAAAAAATCGAGTTCTTCTATTAGGCCTAGTCTAGTGGTAGTCAATCGCTTCACAAGAAACAGTGCAATGTCCCCTGTCTGGCTAAGATCCATCAACAAGGGTCATGGCTATTGCTAATATCACTTCGTTGGCTGACCAGAGTCTGGCTCTAGAATAATATCTCTTCTTGGCGGCTCGCTATGGGTGATATAGAACAGGAGGTATCTCCTAAGGCACAGGGGAATATTTTCCATCCCTGACTGGAGTTATGGAATTTTCATGTTTGGCCCCTGAAGGGGACCGGCTAAAAGATGCTGGACTTTCAGCGGATGTAATAGAGACCATTCCAAGTGCTAGGGCTCCCTCCACTAATAGAATGTACGCCCTTAAGTGGTGTGTCTTTGAAAGGTGATGTACTATACATCATGCAGACCCAGTCCACTGCCAGATTGTTTCAGTGCTGGAATTTCTGCAGGAAAAGCTGTCAGCAGGCACGTGTCCTGCTACTCTTTGAGTATCTGTGGCCGACGTTTCAGCTTGCCATGCTCTGATTGACAGGGTTTTAGTGGGGAAACATCCTCTGATCGCCCGTTTCAACCCCTTTGAACCACTAGAGTCAGCGCCGGTCAAGCTTCTCACTCGGATGTTTTTCCTTATGACTATCTCGTCATATAGAGGATAGGGATTTTCAGGCTGTCTTTTTCGCCATCCTGCTTAGACTTTGCCCCTGGGCTATTTTGCAACCTCGCCCAACTATCTTCCAAAAGTTCCATTTTCGACCGCGCATCCGGTCATTCTTGAAACCTTCTGTCCTCTGCCATTCACTATGCTGGAGGAGGAGACACTTCACTTAATGTGTCCAATTCGTGATCTTCCGATCTATGTCCACCGCAGTAGCCTGTGGCGCAAGTCAGAGTGGCTGTTAATTAGTTCTGGTGGCTACCACAAAGGAAAATATGTCCCATTGGGTGAGGGATACTATTTCTCTATAGCCTATCATTCTACCAGGAGGGTTGCATCTTCCACGGCTTTAGCAAGAGGCGCCCCTTGCACCAAGTATGTGAGGCGGCAGGCTGGTCCTTTATGCACACATTTATTAGATTCTATAGTTTGGATGTTCACACACTACAGTATGGGCTCTCATGTCCTTGAGTAGACATCCCAGGCTCATGTCTGAGGCCGTTCTTGTGTTTGTGCGCACACACAACACAACCTTGAGGGGTCCAGACACTTCCAGTGTGGCAGCATTGGTATTCTTGTTCCCCATAGCGCTTAAAATCATGCGCAGCATTGAGAGTAGCTTTTGAAAGGGAACGTCTCTGGTTACTTGACTGAAACCCTGTTCCATGAAAAAGCGGGAACGAGCAGCTGTGCTTCATTGCCGCACTGAGATCGTGTTCAGGACATTCTTCAGACAAAACTGATGAGCGTACCTGTCATTTATAGCCTCTGATGTGCGCATTTCAAAGACATCAGCCTCAGAACTTATTTAAGACAATTTTTTTAGCGTGTTTGCCACACAGGTTCACAACGGTCAAACGAAGACGTTTTTCCCTTAGACACTTAAAATAAAGTGCAGCATATCATTCCCGCTATTTCAGGTACCAGGGTTACAGTCAAGTAACATCGGAGATGTTTTCTGTGAGGGGTTTAGAGATAGGGTTAGTGTAAGGGGATAGAATTACAGTTTAAAAACCATTAGGCCTACCATTAAGTCCCTATAAAATACGAAAGCCCAATGTACTGTTTGTAATGTAATGTACAATTTGTACAAAATTTAATTAAATTAGAAAACTAACTCAATAATTGCATAATAAAGTATCGGTAACACTTTTCAATAAGGTTTTGTTAACATTAGTTAACTATATTTGTAAACATGAACTATAGATACTTAAATTAATCTTCGTTAATATTAACCTCAATATTTACTAATACATTATTCAAATCAAAAGTTGTATCTGTTAACATTATTTAATTGACCACCTGAGCTAACAATAACAAGGAACAGTAGTAGTCCTTTTATTAACTGACGTTAACATATATGAAAAAATACTGTAAAAAATGTATTGCTAAGTTTTAATGTCAGTTAATGCTTATTTTTCAATGTCAGTTAATCTATGAACTAACATTAATTAAAGTATCGGATTAAATACATGAAACAATTAATAAAAATTAATTTATGATGCACACCTGACTGGTGGGGTGTTCTTTTTCGGTGTCTTTTAGCCCTTTTTCTGGTTGAAAGACAAAAAACATATGTTAAAATGGAAGTCGTATTAAAAAAAAACGTTGCACCATTGTAATATCTAAATAAAGATTTGAATAAGTCATACTTGCCTACAATTGTGTTATATCAGTCATTATAACTAATCATTTTAAGAGACAAATGAAATCAAAATGCTCACCTATGTTGCAGTAATATTTTTCCTTTTTATGACTTAAAACAGCTTGTGTAGTGATCACAACCACACAGACACCCAATAATACACCCAAGATGATCACCAGTGGATCAGTTGGCTTTACTGTGGGATAGTAAGACAAAACGCATTGTGTATCATTTAAATGATATATTTAAAAGACTTGCATGAATTTAGTATTACATGCATTTAAATATAACATTTGCTTTGTGGTATACACAGACATCCCCCATATTCTGTCAATTGCCATAGAGAGATGCTCTCTATTGTTTTCTTCGTCAAAGAGCACGTGCAAAAAATGATATTCTTTAAAAAGAGCAACTCAAAAATATTAAAATATCTGAAAAGGAAATAATTAGGCACTTACCCATATTTAATTTTGTCCCATTTCCAAACAGAATTTTTCCACAAGTGACGACAGCACAGTAATAAGTGCCAGTGTCCATTAGGCTGACTATGTTCTTGGACAGATTGAATGTGCAGTTCCGAGCAGAATCAGCCTCACAATGATTACTCTGATTCTGAGTGTAGAGGATTTCTGGTTTTCCGAATTCAGATCTGAACCAGAACATTCTGATATCTGCGGTGCTGTATTCAGACAGCACAGAGCACATCAGGGTAACCGTGTCCCCAGAGTGGACAGTCTCTGCTTCGGGATGCTGAAGAGCAGACACGTGGGATTTATAGTGGTTGTTTTGTGACCCTAAATAGACATGGAGACAATTTAAGCAGGGTATTATATCTGAAATATACAAAGTCACATGTTAAATCAAAGGTCTTATTTTTCTGATAATTTTAGAATAAAAAATAATTTAGAATATAATATTGCACATAATCATATGTAACAGATAATCTCTCAAATAGACTCTCTGTTCATAATGTCCAAATTTATTTGTTTACTGTGGATTTTTCTTTTTCCCTTAAAAAATGGTTGTAAGAAATACTTTATTTGATTCTTCAATAAATTTACTTGAGGATAAAAACACAAACCTTTTAAAGCTAAATATGTGCCTTCAGCAAAAACAGTTTCATATTTTCTCCTGCCACAGTAATACATTGCTTCATCAGATGAAGTGACATTTGAAATCGTTAAATGACATTTGCTTGAGTCTGTCTCAATGCTAAAACGTGAAGATTCCAAATTGTTGAAGAAATTAGGGGTTTTGGCTAATTTCTGCACCATTGCAACTGCTTGTGGTTGGTGTCCAGATTTTTGTTTGTACCAAGTAATTGGATCACTGTGATCTTTCAGAATAAAGCAATGCAGAGTAACATTATCCCCAATGGAGGCCAACATTACTGGATCAGGTTGAGAAACAACCTCTGAGAGTGTTGAGTCTATAGGGAGAAAAAGAGTAAATACTATGTTAATTCATCTGTATGAGAAAGATTTACATATTAGTCTCATACTTCAAAAAAACAAGTCATTGTGAATTCTTTAAAATGTATTCCATCTTAAATTTAAATGTAAAGTAATTTTAAGTTTATAAAGCCCCAAAATACTTAAACTATGTAAGTAATTTATGAGATGCTTATTGCTTAACATTCATTTTTTCAATATAGGCAAATAAATACAATAGGCAACAACAACAAAATAGTTTAAGGTAATACATTCTTAGAATAAAATCATTGCGGAGGCCAAAATTATTATGTAAAAAAGACCTATCCAGGCAGGGATAAAATAGCATTTAAATAAGTATCTGTAAAATGGAGAAATCTTAACATTGTCCATTAAAGAGAATCACTGACAATCAGGTAATGCAAAGATATATTCTACACTTACACATCTCACTTAGAAGCATGACAGAAATCCAAATAATCATCATCTTCAGTGCAGTCTATTGCTTGCCTGATATACTGCAAGATAATACTGTACACCTCTGTCTTTCGTTTCGTGACAGCACAGACTTCCTGTAACCTTTTCTTGAAAACATGTTCGTAGACCACAACAATTTACAGCACCATTTAATTGTAAAATATTGGATAACTGCTAAATTAAGACATAAAAACAATGTGAAGGTCATCTAAATCACTTTGGTTTTGTAGGAATTGCAAGTGTTTATTACAACAACAATGAAATGGTTCATTTATTTAAGATGCTCTTGTTTCAGGGTAATATAAGTACTACTGTAAGTTATTAATATTTTACGGTTTACTATAGGGTTAGGGTTTGTTGCATGTAATTATGCATAATTTATTGTAAATAGTGCAATGCCCATGACAAAATCAATTTTTGTGTTTTTAGTATTGTTGATTTGGCATGTTTGAGTTGCTTAATAGCTAAGGCTATTACACAGGAGCCTAAGCTCTGAAAAAAACGATAACGTTAAGCGCACCCGAATAAAACGTAATATTCTGAATTAAACAGTGTAGCTGATTTACAGATTCAGTTAAATCGCTACTTTTTTTTCAAAAAGAATCGCTACTTTTTTAAAAAAAAGAATCTGTAATTTTTTTCAAAATGAATTGCTACTTTTTTCAAAAACAATAATGGAACAAAATAATTAATAATGTAAAAATTTTATAACAATGTGACAAAAAGAATCTGTACTTTTTTTCAAAAACAATAATGTAACAAAATAATGAATGTAAAAAATTATAACATTAATTTTAATGTTAAGTATAACATTGTAATAAATGTATAACTACATTGTAATAAATGTATAATAACTGTAAACAGTATAAATACATTGTAAAAAACTTAATTACATTGTAAAAATGTATAAATAATAAATTACATTGTAATATACTAACACTGTAATAAATGTATTATTGTGTTGTAATAAACGTATAGATCCATTGTAATAAATGTCTAAAAACACTCATTTATAATAAAAAAAAAATTCACACTACTTTTTTCAAAAGAAACACTACTTTTTTCCCTAAAAAATCCGCTACTTTTAAGTATAATGTAACCAAATAATAGTATATCAAATGTATAATCACAATATTACATGTATAATAACACTTCAATAATTGTATATTGTTACGTTATTATTATTATTATAAATTTCAAATATATTCCAATTCCAAAAATATTCCTGCAAGCTAGATCAACATTAGAATAACATACTGATCGAATTCTAACATTTCATCATATTGTTGAGCTATATTACATTTGTTTTATGTACATTTGCCCACCTCTCTTATAAAGTACACGCAAGAGTGGCATCTCATCAAGATAATACATGTAGTTATACATTTATTACAGTGTTATAATAAATGTGATTTTTGGATATTTTATTACAAAAATCTTACATAATAAATGCTGGAAAAGTATTGTTCATTCTTAGTTAATATTAACTAATGTTATCTAATATAAATCATGTTAACTAATGAACCTTATTGAAAAGTGTCACCATAATATTTAGGTTTGGTACATGTTATATAATGCTTGCAGTTAAGATTTGTTTTATTTAATTGTTTGGAATAGGAAAATTTTCTTCCACAAAATGAGGAATTAAGAATGTTTCCTTGCCTTGTAACCTGCCAAACAAATTAAATAAATAAAGCTTCAAGCTTTCATTTTTTTTTAAATATTTTTGACAAATACTTGTATTTAGTGTTTGCACAATACACCTCCTATGTGATTTTGTGAGAAAGGGTTAAAATTGAGTCTTGACTTAGGCTCTGCCTCCCCCACTGTGCATGGCTGAAACGCTAATCTTGGTTTCTAGTGTTTTCAAAGTCTGCTATTTGTTGAGTGTGTTAGCCTGACCTCAGTTTCTCAGACAGGCCATTAGTGTATTTGTCATTTTCAAGAGAGAAATAAAAACAACATTATATAAATATATTATAATATACTATAAACAGAACACTAGCGGTGTTGGTAAAAAGTCCATGATGAATGTCATTAGTTCTGACCCCAAAACACACTAACTAAAATAGAGCAAAACACGATTTTGTGTTTCTTGGGACCATCAAATGTAAATTTCTGTTAAAGATATGAAATGCATGCATGTTTTAAAAAATTGCGCTGTTGAAGTGGCCTTGCATGTGTGAATTATTGTTTTTATGTGCATGGGCTTCTATCTGTGCAGTGCATCTGTGCTTATATGTGTGAGTGTGTGTGTGCGGTTTTGCAGATCATGAGACCTGTTAAAGCAGTTTCATTGTACCGCTCCTGTCCTCCTGTCACCCATACCCTCACTTAAGTTTCCCATGACCACTCATCTCTACCGACTAACACCATCCCTCAGTGGGTTTCTCAGTAAACAACTCACTTGCCACAACAACTTTTAAAGTTTCCACAGGATGTACAGCTATATTTTTGTCACAGTTAAATTTAGTAGTGCTCAAATACATGCTAATTTAAGGCAATGGGGTACTTTAAAAAAGTAATCTCTTAGAAGCACTTTTTATACTTTTTTAATTAGAGTATTAGTTGACTGTAGGGGTAAGTTTAGGGTTAGTATTAAAAAGTTAACGACTAGAATATCTGTTGGGGGACCATCAAAATAAAGAGTTAGTAGATATTAGGCAGACAGTCTACTAATACTCTAATGAGAGTTAGTTAACATGCACTGTAGGTGTTTAAACAGAATGTGTTGAAAATAAGAAAAAAAAATACATTTTTAACATCATTATTTGTCATTTGCATGTTGTTGACCATCCGGAAGGCAGCTTGTGAGACCTTATACCTTTAAAACCACAATGATAGGTTTCCAAACCATGCCATTATGTGCATAGACAAGAACTGCTACTCAATAATATAATGCAAAACAAAGGTCAAACTATACTGCACCATCATACCAGGAGTCAGGACTAGTTGTCACACATGGAATTTGTCACATAATTGAACTTCTTTTCTGTAACTTATTTTCTAGCATTCCAAAATGCATTCATTTTGTGAATTATGAAACATAGTTACATATAGTTAGTTACATAGTAACGCAAACCCACCACAATAGCATCCATTTAGACCAAAATAAACAATTATGTTTTTATATTTTAACACATTCAATTTTAACAATTTAAGGGGTATTTTTCCTATGTAGAGTTGGGTTAAGTTTTCACTTTTTCATTTATTTTAAAAGAAATAAAGAAATGAATACAACATACAATGATTTCATTTTGCAGTCATCATGGACTGTAAAAAAATTGTGGTTTCAATGGTAAAAACCTGTTAATTTGTTTACAGAAAGTTTCCTTGCTATATACGGTAAATAACTGTGATATATATAATGGTACATTTAATAAATTACCGTTAAATTTTCAGTTTTTGGAAGTGGAAAAAGAACACGTCATTGTATAATTTATAGTGAAAGAATGTAAATTGACATTCCCACAATTCTCTGCATGACACCACATTTAATGTTTTTTTTTTTTTTTTGAACTGTTTATTCATAATTTTCTTAGTGTTTTTCAAATCAGTTATGAACATTAGGGTTTAATGTTACATTAATGTTCTTAAATTAATGCTAAAATGTTACCATGATGGTGTTTAGTGTTTGTGTAATGGCACTGTGCAGTTTCTACAAATTAGCATAAACTTTATTGTGGAAGAACTGCTTATGATAAGCATAGATTGATCATTTGACTCTCATTACTGCTGTGATTATTGGCTGTCGGTGTATTACAATGGAACAAAACAAATATTATTACTTGAAAAGGTCAGTAAATTAACATATCAGATAATAAAATACAGTTTATTGCAGTGAAATTACATGTTAAACTTCTGTAAAACCTAAAATGTTGCTGCCGTATTTTTCACAGGAAAACTCTGGTAACCACAGCTGTCAGTTTTTACATAAATTTAACAGATTTTGCATTGTTTTTGTTTGTTTGTTTGTTTTTTACAGTGAAAGGGACATTTCACTCATAACATTGTATTTGGTCATCATTTACTCACCCTGAATTTGTTCCTCACATGTATGAGTTTCTTTCTTCTGTTGAACACAAAATAAGGTATTTTAAAGAATATTGGTTAACAGACAGTAGCCATTGACTTCCATAGTATTATTTTCCTGTGGAAATCAATTGCTACAGTCGACAACCCAGTCTGGAAATCTCTAGCGCCATCTTTTGGTGCAATTTCATCTATCTGTCCGGACAAAACCAATTTTAATTTGCATTTAGACACACACAAAAAAAAAAAAAAAAAAAAAACAAGGTAGATGGCTTCAAGGGAAGATAGTTATAGGCCTAGGTTTTGTTTGTTTTCATCATGTCTTGGGGTTTCTTTCTCATTGCAAATTGCACCTTCGTTACATGTTGATTCTTATCTTGAACTTGACTAAACTCACATTGAGGATTAAAGGGCGTGTGTTGACGTTTCCTTTGCAGGTAAACATTAACTTTCTTTACTGTAGTACAGTTGGTCTTATCCACGCCCTGAGAACATAAATCAGCCAAGGCTATATATTTGTCAAATCGCCTCACCCTACAGTGATATTTTTTTCTTCTGGAATAGATCTCTTAGCTCATTTCCAGCTCCAGAGAGGACCATCATCATGTTGTTCAGTCAGTGGAGTCTCCTCCTGACCGTGGGGATGTTTCAGCCACCGCAGGTTTCTGCTTTTAACCTGGACACACAGAACGTGATAAAGAAGCGTGGAGAAGCAAACACTTCGTTTGGGTTTTCTATGGCCATGCACCATCAGCTCAAACCTGCAGAGGAGCGCGTGTGAGAAACATTTTCTATTAAGCGAACACGTTGTTTAAATAATGGCAGAATAGCCTATACATTAGGCCTACACATGCGTTCGTATGGCTACAATTTGTAGCTATAAATTTTAATAAATAGATATTGTTAAAATCCAATATTATTAAATTGAATTTAAACAATATTATTAAAATTCATATTAGATAATGATGTGCTATACGCTCTATCTATCTATCTATCTATCTATCTATCTATCTATCTATCTATCTATCTATCTATCTATCTATCTATCTATCTATCTATCTATCTATCTATCTATCTATCTATCTATCTATCTATCTATCTGTCTGTCTGTCTCTCTATCTGTCTCTCTATCTGTCTATATCTATTGACATCACTTGTATCTTCAGATTGCTGATTGGAGCGCCTCGTGCTAGAGCATTTCCCATTCAAAATGCCAATATATCTGGAGGTCTGTACAGATGCAAATTGACAATACAATCTGATGACTGTGAACGCATTGCTGTTGATACAGAAGGTTGGTTGTGGTTTACTTGATTTATGTTTTGTTTCTTTATTTCTCAATCTTGTAATGATCAAACACTTTTTTTATTATGTGTATTATTTAATAATACAAGCAGTTTAAGTATTCCTAAACTCACTTTTTCTATACTGACAGCTCGTCCTAAGGATAGGACTGGAGTGGACTATAGAGAAAACCAATGGCTAGGTGTTCGTGTCCAAAGCCAGGGCCGAGGAGGCAAAGTAGTGGTAAAGTGTGCTTTTCAGTTTAACTGGTTCTAATTTATTGTGAAACTATTTTAAGGTGACACCTCAAATGTAAACTCTGTATTTGTGTACATATGTTTTCTTATTTTTTTAAAATATGTGTAATGAATGTGCTCTGTTTTATTTAGACTTGTGCCCACAGGTACCAGGATTGGAGTTTTACCAACCAGCGGGTATTGGGCAGATGTTTTGTCCTGGAACAGGACCTTACATTGGTGAAGGATGGATTGAGCACAAGATCAATTTGTAGGAATCGGGAATCAGATAAGCGCAAGTTTGGATACTGTCAACAGGGTCTCTCTGTAGCGTTTTCCAAAGACAGCAAATATCTTGTTTATGGAGCTCCAGGAGCCTATGACTGGAAAGGTACTGCAAAGCTTTTTTTATTTATAATGTTTCACTTCACACATACATTAACAGGAAAGTCTGTAATATTGAGTATAACCTCGCAACCTATCATTTATAATGACTTCTTCTCACACTTAAGGCATTGTGCACATGGAGCCTGTAGATGACTTCTCTCTAGAGATCTATGAAACAGGAGATCATAACCAACAACAACACGAGCTTATTCCTGTGGACATCAGCAGCTTTTTAGGTGATCACTCATCACGGTCAACCTACTACTGTGTACCAGAGGCCAATCTATAGCACAATTGTCCAGAATGCAGATCTGTTCAAAATAAAATGTAAATCTTGACTTATCTGATGCAGTATTTAGCAATACATTAGCAACTATAAAATGAAGAATACATTTTTAATCATGTCGTAACTTACCAGTGACTATTAGTGGACTTCAGGGGAAACATTTAATGATAAAATAAGTATTTTATGACTCTTAAATCTGATATCATCCATTTATCAACAGTTTTCCTTCTGTTATTTCTCAGGCTTTGCTTTAGATACTGGGATGAACCTTACGAAGAAAGGAGAGTTGAATGTTGTGGCGGGGGCTCCACGCTCATACCACAGTGGGGAGGTTTTGTTGCTAAGACCGGATGAAAAGGCAGAAATGAGAAACTTGAAAGCTGAACACATCCTTCGAGGTCCAGGTTTGGCCTCCTCCTTTGGCTATGACCTCGCTGTTCTTGACTTAAACTCAGATGGGTGAGACAATTATGACTAAACAGGATGTGATTGTAAAGTTTCTTATCTAAACACAGGTAATTATTGTTTTGCAAGTTTAGTCTTTATCAGAAATGACAATGTTCTCATTGACTCAGGTGGGATGACATTGTGGTGGGTGCACCTGAGTTCTCTGCGAAAAACATGGATGAAGATGTAGGAGGGGCCGTGTACATTTACATCAACCAGGCCAATGGACAACGCTGGAACCAAATCGAGCCAGTGTGTCTGTATGGGAAAAGGGACTCCATGTTTGGACTAGCAGTGGCACACATTGGGGATATAAATCAAGATGGATACCAAGGTTGAACAAAAGGTTATATATACTTCAGTCTTGAGCCTCAGTTTATAGTACATCTGACAGATGATCTTTTCATCTGATGAGCAGATTTTGCAGTGAGCGCTCCCAATGAGAATAAAGGGAGAGGTCGAGTGTACATATATCATGGTTCAGTTGCAGGCTTTCATCAAAAACCAGAGGTTCGTAAAAGGACTCGCATAATTCTAAACTCTACAATATACATTTTATCAGTTATTTTGCTTTAAATTTAAATTATATTTATAACACTTTTTAATTTCATAATATTGTATATTATATTGTATTATAACATATCATATTATAATAATATAATAAAGTGACTTCTAAGTGTTAAAACAACCTCTGTTTATAGGTTTTAGAGGCTGGAGACCACGGTATCAAATTGTTTGGCTATTCCATGGCTGGAAACATGGATATGGACGGTAACGGCTATCCAGACCTTGCTGTGGGTTCACTTTCAGATACTGTGCTAATTTACAGGTTGGATGCTTCCCACTCTGCTAAATATATAGATTCAATAAATGCTGATCTTTTGCATTCATATAATTCTTTATATGAAGTGGAAGAATAACCTGACACACCCAACAAATATACTTTAATTTAATATCATTTTGTAGGAAATGTACATTTTAGAATTCTAAATGAATTACTTACGTTAATATTATTAATAAATAATATGTTTTTATTTTTAAGGACTAAACCAGTGGTAAACATAGAAAAGACATTGACATTAACACCGGATATTATTGACTTCAAGGCACAGGACTGCAAGAGATATCCATGGTGAGATAACAGCAAAATCTAACACTAAGATATATATATATATATATATATATATATATATATATATATATATATATATATATATATATATATATATATATATATATGAAGAGTTCAGATGCAAAAGCCTCTAAATGCCATTTGAAATTTTCTTCTAGAATGATCATTTTTATCAAGCTTGTATATTTAAGTTCAGTAATTTCACTTAAATATTAATGAGGATTACCTATTAATTGTCATTTAAGTGAAATTACTGGACTTGAATATATAAGCTTGATAAAAATGATCATTTTAGAAGATAATTTCAAATGGCACTTAGAGGCTTTTGCATCTGAACTCTTCATATATACTAATTTGAGTTTGTTAACACACATATATATAATTTTAAAAACATATATATGTTTCATCATTATTTATTTATTTATTTATTTTAAATCTTTTAGCATTATTACAGCTCAGTCCTGTTTCACTTACACTGCCCAGCCACCTACATACAATCCCAAACTGAGTGAGTCCATTTTCTGTTCTCCTTACTGCAATAAATATCAAAACAAGAATGAATGTCCCACAGCAATCTGTCATTCCAGCTGGGTGTGTTTGATTAGTTATTATAACTTGGCAGACAGCAGCACGTCAAAACGATTCCTTGAAACTTTTTGCGGCATGTGAAATTGCATTTAATAGTCACCTTTCTGCAGGGATCGAGTACAAGCTAAAGGCTGATACAGTGCGCAGAGAGAGGGGTCTTCCTTCGCGAGTGGTCTTTGTGAATTCTGAGGCTGTGCAGGGAAACCGGGAACTGCCTGGCCAGGGCAAACGAGAGTGTGTCCAGACCAAGCTCAGGCTGCTGGTACTATCTACTCATACTGTGATTTGCTGCTTTCAAGAACTGAAAGTGAGAATGTATGATTAAAAAAAAACGTTGTACTGTGTTTTAGGGAGATATCCAGGACAAGCTGACCAGCATTTCCATCAGCTTATCTATTTCTTTGCCATCTGACAATCCGAAACAGACAATCAGAAACCTCCCAGATTTGGAGCCAGTTCTAAATGCACTACAGGAAAACACAACCAAAGCAGAGGTATATTGCCATATCACTTCCTTTATTGCTGTAAAATCCCACTGTCTCAAACACGGCTTTCTTTTCCACAAACCTCTTATCTCCCAGGTCACCTTTATGAATGCCGACTGTGGAAGTGACAACATCTGCCACAGTAACCTGCAGCTCCAGTATTCCTTCTGCACCAAAGACCAACAACAAGAAAAATGTGACCCTCTATCCATGTAATATCATTATCTATGTGACTTGTGCAAGATTTAGAACAGCACACTACTGTTTTTTTACATTTCAAAGAGCACATGATTGATATTTGGCATGCGTTTTGTAGCCAAAGTAATTGCCCAAATCAGAAGTTTAAATATATCAGAGGTATAGTGTGCTAATCCATTAATTGTATCAAGTAATAATCATATTGTGTAAGAACTACGCAATGCACATTGCATATTAGCTACATATTTGACACATGTTTGGCCTTCTTGTAATATAGACTTAAGGTTGTATCTTTGTGTGTTGAAGGGAAAATGGTGTTTCTGTCATTTCTCCTGGTGATGAGAACGTCGCCCTGGAGGTCACTGTTACCAACATAGGAGGAGAAGATGCACACCAGAGTCAACTGTCTGTGACGTTTCCAGAATTTCTGCACCTATCATCAGTCGTGCCAAAGAAGAATAGTGTGAGTGTCCTATTTCATTAAAAAAATATTCTTAACAACTTTATAACAACAAGTCTGATCGTGCTTTGCTTTTTACTGTAATATTTGCATAATGCTCTATTGAATCTGTTTAAAAGGAATGTCATATAATTCAAGCATATACTTGTACACGAAAAAATAGAAGGTTGGATTTAAAAAAAAGTCTCAAATTGTTAAATAAAACTGTGTAAAGTTGTATGGCGCATGTAAGAATGCAAATATAAGTTAATTAATTCTTTGTTTTCGTTCTTAAAATGTAAAATTGTTGCTCATTATGATGTTCTCATTCTGTTTTATATTTATCATTTCACTCACTGAACACTGACTGAACAAACACTTGTCAAGTAAAGTTGACAAAACAATCTATTTCATTCAAATACATTTGTTAAATTAAGTTCACTTGATTATGCACATTTTTTTTTTAGTGTATACTGTTTCAGAATTTGCATATAGACCATTTGTTTTCGGTTTTATCGCTGTGCAGGAAGCCCAGGTGCAGTGTAACCCCAATGAGCACAAGACACAGGCTGACTGCCAACTTGGAAATCCTTTTAAAAGAGACTCGGAGGTATGAAGAGTAATTCAAATTCTCTCAACCCCTAAAGCATGCTTTCACTATAATCAAATCTGTCAGTCTCCTAATCTAGGTTCTTTTCAACACTTTCAGGTTTCTTTCTACCTGATACTAAACACGGAAAGGCTTTCCTTGAAAGTGACAGGCGCTAATGTGACAATGTCCCTTAAAACGTAAGAAGAGTCTAGCTCTGATGGTATCTTCTAATTATCTCTAGTTTCAAATTAGTAATCTAGTAATCAAATTAATACATTTATAGAAGTAGTAGTACTATTGCTTGAAAAACCGTTTACAAGCTAATGAAGTTTTAGTGTGTGTTTGTTTCTCCTGGTAAACGCTGACAATGATTCACAGAGTTTTCTGTGATGGGTAGATGTAGAGTTAGGGGATAAAATACAAAGTTTGATTAGTATATAAATCCTTGTTTACTGTGGAAAGTCCCGTTAAAGGATTAGTTCACTTTAAAAATAAAAACTTTTGCTGATAATTTACTCACCCCCATGTAATCCAAGATGTCCATGTCTTTCTTTCTTCAGATGAAAAGAAATTAAAGTTTTTGATGAGAAATTAAAGTTTTTGATTTTTTTCTCCATATGATGAACTTCCAAATGAGGTCCAATGGTCTAAATGAGAGTTTCTGTGCAGCTTCAAAGTGCTTTAAACAATACCAGATGATGGATAAAGGTCTTATTTAGTGAAATTATCGCTCATTTAAAAAATAAATCAAAAAGTTTAAGTTTTATAATCACAAATGCTTGCCTTGCTCTGTTCTGTGATGCGCATTCGTGACTCTCCTGTTGGATGAACGAATCCTTTTTCGAGTGATTTTGTTCATTTCGTTCGTTCTGTCATTTGGACCTTGAAACGGTTGGGGTCCCTTATATGGAGAAAAATTCTGTAATGTTTTTATCAAAAATTTATTTTCGACTGAAGAAAGAAAGACATGGGGGTGAGTAAATTATCAGCAAAAGTGTTTTTTTTTTTTAAGTGAACTAATCTTTAAAACCCGGAAACCCAATGTAATGTGTATTCATGTTAACTTTTTATTTATTTATTTATTTCAATAGGATTAGCATTCAAGATATTCCAATCATTGTTGCAGAAGCGAAAATTATCTTTGAACTGCATCTGAATGTCACTGGGTAAGTCTTACTAATTGTTTTTTAAAAAAAATGATAATGTCTGCATGAAAATGTTTGCATTTTTCTCGCCTTTTTTCACCTTTTTTATTTAGCCAGGGCGCATTAAATTGGTCAAAAGATTTAAATTTAATGTTCCATTGAACTCTTGTCACATTTTTGGTTTGTTCATGTAATGTTCCATGTCTGTCATGTGATTCCCTGTTTGTCATGTGATCCTGCCATGTGACTTGCATTTGCTTAATCTCCCTTGTCTTGTTATGAGTCTGTGGATTTAAGCCATCATATTTGCCATGTGTCTTTGTCAAGTTTTGTTTCCCTATAACCACTGTTGGTAAGCGTCATGTTTTTGTTTCATGTTAAAATCTTGTTTATAATAAACTGCACTTGGATTCTTCTCAACAACTTTTGCCTTCAATGGATCCATTACAACTTTCTATTTATCAAAAAAAAAAAAAATCTTAAAAACACAAAAGCATACTGAATAGTTGTTTTATGATGTATTTTGTCTTTGTAGTGTTGCTAAACCTTCCCAGTTGTACTTTGGAGGAAAAGCGAAAGATGATAAATCAATGAAATCAGAAGATGATATTGGCTCTTTGGTCCAGTATGAGTTCAGGGTTGGTGTCTCAGTCCCCCTAATTTTACAGTGATGAATTTCTCTGTTTTACTATTCATTAACTGCAATTTAATCCGGCATAATCCCTTGCTACAATTGCTAGTTGCTAGGTTTACAAAATGAATGGTTATGAATATAATATCATATTTATATCTCCAATCAAAAATAATTCAGTAGCTTATCACAAAGAGTACTATTGCATTTATGTCTGTAAATATACAGTATTTAGATGTATATTATACTCATTGGGTTTAGCACAATTAAAAGCCTGTTGATTTTGTGCATTTTGTGCTTGTACTTTCATCAGATTATTAACACTGGTCGGCCTCTAAAGTCCTTCGGTTCTGCAGTGCTGAACATTCAGTGGCCAAAAGCAACCACGGAGGGAAAATGGCTCATGTACCTTGTGCAAATCAGCGATCTAGGAAAGAATATTATTCACTGCACACCATCAGAGGCTATAAACCCACTCAGATTTATCAAGGTAATTCCTTTATGGGATATAAAGTTAAATAACTATCAATTATTAACATCAGCTCCCACTGGTTGGTTCTACTTTGCAGCTTTATGTATTTGATGAATGATAAATCCTTGAGACTCAGAAACAATATGACTTCTGGCACTGTGGGAGAGGTCACTGATTCTATGTGCTCACTTCTTAGGCGTCATCCAGAGGAAGGCGTGAACTAGAGCGTGAATCAGGCCAGAAGGCTCTTGCCTCCACTACTGATTTTTTCCCCTTTTTGGGCAACAAAAGAAAGTATAAAACTCTGGTAATTTCACTTTACACATGATTTTATACAGTTCCACTTACCACTGCTTTATTTTCATTTTACTATTATGACTAGTTATATACTATATCTTGTAACTTTAAAACATATATCAAAGGTTTTAAAGTAGAGTTCTTGTAAATGTATCTCTACCTTTCATGTTGCCTCCCCAGACGTGTGCTGACGACTTAAAATGTGTGGAGATAAAGTGCCCTCTTGAGGCACTGGACAGCACTGCAGGCATCGTCCTTCATGCTCGCTTATGGAACAATACTTTTCTTGAGGTACACATGCTGACATTCTTTTTTATTTCTGCACTGTAAGACTTAACAGTGAAATTTACAGAATGAATCGATGCTCATTTGAATAATATTCAATGTTTATTGGACGTAATAGAAAAAAAAATAACTCAAACTGAAAGATACATTTTATTTTCAATTCAAATGACTTAAGTTACAGCATTTCATTTGGTTCTGTAACATATGTGTAAAAAATGCTGCTTGCTCAATCTAATATTCCTTAATATTTGTAGGTTGTGGTAGCATATGCATGTGTGCTATTTCCAGATAATAATTAACAAGTTTTTTTTAAGTGTTAGTTCACCCAAAAAATTAAAATGATACTCTTACATTAAGTTTCAAAATGTAAATTCACTGTTTTGTTGCATTGTTGTGTTTAATACTTACAATAATGCCTCTGAATCTATGCCTGTCTACCTACCTTAAATCAAATTTATTTTTAACACAGTTCCAGTAGTGGGATTGACTGTGAGATTGAACAGGTTCACTCAATAACGTCCACAATGGTTTCGGACATCCAAATGGCTGTTCCCTCAAATAGTGACCTATTTAAAGGTTTTTTGGCTTTTAGTTTAGGCTATGTTCCTTACTGTTATCTAAAAGCTAGTGTGCTCCACAACAATGATTCCCATTTAAAAGACCAAACCCAACGTTGAAAATGAAAATCAGGTTGACGTCAGAATCCAACACCAGATTGACATTAATCTCCAGCATTGGACAGACGTATTATGGATGAAAATGAAAGCTCTGACGTCGTCAACCCGACTTTCATTTCCAACCAAAATTCATCGTCTATCCGACGTCACATGACGTCAACCCGACTTTCATTTCCAACAAAATGCAACCCCTGCAACCAAAGTCATGTACTTTGACTGATGTTACCACTTTCTACTCAAGGAACTTGACAGAAATGTAGTGGAGTAAAAAGTAAAAGGTTTCCAGAAAAAATTAAAATACTCAACTAAAGTACAGATACTCAAAAAGTGTACTTAAGTACAGTACTCGAGTAAATGCACTATGTTACTGTCCACTGGCAACAAATGTATTATAACTAAGATAATTGACCACACGGCTTCTTTTACAGGAGTATAACTTGTTGAACTACTTGGATATTGTACTGGATGCATCTCTGACCCTTAATGGGACTCAGGAGAATATTGGGATTCAGCCATCCAATACTAAGGTAACGTGTCATAAAGATCAGTATATACTTAAGCATATTAGATAAGCTATTTCTACTTGATGTAGTTTTAGTAGTGATTAATAAAAAGTGTATTAGGCAAAGTTCACTCAGTGTTTTTATGACTGATATAGGTGAAGCTAACTGTTTTTCGTGAAAGCAAGCCTGCTTTGCTCAGTCGAGTCCCGTGGTGGGTCATTCTGCTCAGCATTCTGACAGCACTGCTGTTTCTAGCTTTGCTCTTCTACTTGTTATGGAAGGTAAGGTGACCATTTTCATACAACATCTTAATTAAAAGTAATATTTGATTTACCAGAAGCAATTAATACTGTTACATTTTAGATACAAATAAAGAAAAACAAGTGTAGTTACATGTTTTAAAAAAGGTGTTAAATACTGCTGGTTTTGACTGAACCGTGTTGGATTTTTTTGTGCTCCTCAGTTTGAATGCTTTAATTATTCCACATGTGCCAAAGAGAAGAGTGGTTAAAATCAAGAGAAGAAAGTATGACCAAACAGAGGTGTGTCTTCTTAAAAATGGTCTTCTGATTGTGTGGAATTGTTTTTCTGCACAGGTCAACAAAAAATATTAGCTTTTTTTTGTAAACTGTTTTTTTTTAGTATTGACTATAAATAAAAAAAAATAATAATAATTAATAACTGAATTATCTACAAACAACAGATAAAGTTTACTTACAAAATAAAGTTAAACAGCATAATGAATCACTTAGGACAGGTGATGCTACTCTGCACCTTATTGGTCATCTTATGATGTTAATCATACATCTGATTATTTACAGCAGTGAAAGAACAAATTACTTCTACATAGTAATGTGCACTCTCTTCACTATTATTGGAAGCACAATAATATTCCCTTTTGTAATGTGATGGATTTGACTGTAATTCTGGAGGTCTCAGGGCGAAGGAGGTGGGGGAGTGCTCAGGAACATCTTCAGGGCAGGTGTAAAGATGAGAATGGTGCCAAGAACAGATACAGTGAGGAATGCCCAGAGGAAAATCCTGTCCAGCACCTGGGCCACAAACTTCCAGTCCTGTACTACCTGCAACAGCCAAAGGATTCACTAACACTTTACAATAAGGTTCCATAAGTTAACAGGAACTAACCATTTTACTAAGTAAATACTAAAGCATGTATTAATCTTGGTTCATTTCAACCACTATATTATTCAAATCAAAGTTTGTATCTTTTCATATTATTTAATGGAAGTGAACATGAATTAACAATGAACAGTTGCATTATTATTAATACTGTAACACGTGTATTTCTCAGTGTTAGTCAATGCAACTATCGGGGCCTTATTGTAATATGCATTGCATCATAATTGTCACGGCTGGCATAACACTTGATTAGCTTTAACATTTTTATTCCTGACTTTATCCTTAGCATCAACAGTATATGACAGAGGAATCTTATTACTGCAAAACATCATTAACTTTATAAAATAATATATTTTCTGGCCAAAATATATGGTAAATATATAAAGTATTCAGTGCAGCTTAAGAAATATTTTTTTCAAACAGAAAATAGTTTTATACAGTTTTTTAAATATTTTATATATATTTATAAATTTTCAAATGCCAAAATATACTACAGAATGTTATTGAATAACGATTCTATATATATATATATATATATATATATATATATATATATATATATATATAATTTTGGGCAAATGCAAAATGCACTTTTAATATGTTTTGGACAATATAAATATATTTAAACACTATACTGTTAAACTTGTGGTCATTTTTATGTTTTTAAAATATCTCAGTGGATTTTTTTTTCTTTTCAGGATTCTTTAATACATAGAAAGGTGAAAATAACAGCATTTATTTCAAATAGAAATCTTTTATGTCTTTACTGTCACTGAACAATGTAGGCTATTGCTTACTTTCTGAATAAAATGTTTGTTTGTTTGTTTGTTATTTGAAAGTTTGTTTGTGACAACTGAACTTAAACTATAAGGTATATCTAAAAATAGCTTTGTTTCTATTAATATTTGCAGTCATTCAATTTACATTCATCTTAAGAGATTTTCACGTCCTTACCTCTCTAATAAAATGCTCTTTCTTAATGTGAGTTGAGATGTAGTGAACCGAGTTGGTGGCTTGCTCCAGCATATTAATCAGAGCCTGGCCTTCTCCTTCAGGGCCTTTCTTGTTCCTGGGTTTCAGGTCAGGGCTGTGGGGCTCCAGCTCTGGGTTCTGATAGCGGTCCGTGTTCCCCCTCATGCAGAGCAAATGTGGCAGTCGCTGGAGGAACAGCGTACGCACCCATGGAGACATCGGATGGTAAGAAGCTGAAGAGCGGTGGTGCACGTTGATGACGAACACTGTCACGATGATGGAGAGAGTGACAAAGATCATGATAAAAAGCAGGTACTCCCCAATCAGCGGGATGACCTTAGAGGAAGAAGGGATGATCTCATCAATGACGAGGAGGAAGACGGTGAGAGACACCAGGACGGAGGTGGAGAGGGAGACCTTTTCTCCTTCGTCGGATGGAAGGTAGAAAACCAGCACTGTTAGGAAGGACAAGCCGAGGCATGGAATAATAAGGAAGAGTGTGTAGAAGAGAGGAAGACGCTTCAGGATGAACGAATATGTGATGTACGGGTAGAAGAGGTGGCCATCTCGCCGGCTTCCTTTGACCCCAGTCGCACTGAGAATCTCCCATTCGCCATTATCGAAGAAGTCCCTTCTGTCCACCTGCTGGTTGAGGAGCACTAGTTCAACCATGTTTCCATCGTATGTCCAAGAGCCAAACTTCATAGAGCAGTTCTGGCGATCGAACGGGAAGAACGTCACGTCCATGGTGCAGGCTGATTTGTAGCTAGAGGGTGGGGTCCAAGTGATCATGCCATTGTGCCTCACAATGACTTTGGTCATAAGTGAGCCTTCAAAACGTCCATCAGCGCTAAAAGTGAGTAGACAGGATGACATGTTAAATATTCCAAATTGATGAATTATTGTTGTATTAGATAGCCACACAAACTTACTTCTCATATAAAACAATGTCTGGGAGCCAGACGGTCTCTGACGGGACTCTGATAGAGGTGATGCCACTATAATTATCAGGGTTCCAACGCAGTTTATAATCCAGCCATTCCTACAAAGAGTTTCTTATGACAAACATATCCAATTTTCCAATCTTTGTTTCATCATTACTTTTAGTCTTTTACATCATTTGCATATTTCTAGAAACAAACATAATATGTATGTCTGGGGATTTGTGCCATCAGAATTTGAAGAAATTATTTTATATTTTTCAATATTTTAAATAAGAACAGAACACTTAACTTGGTTTAGGTATTTATCTGATAAAATTATTTGACAAAAAAGGGTAAACAATAGCTACAGTTTTTAATCTATGAAACAGCAAAATGCAAAGAAAAGCTAAATGCTCACAGGAAAAAGCATACATTGACTATAACATAATTTGTTGTTCTATCAGCGTTCTGAGCAGTTTAGAGATATTGAGCTTCAAAGTTTTTGCATTACATATAGGAAAATTTATATGGGGAACAAGTTTCATTCAAACATGAAAATAACAGGGACCCTAAATGTATTCTAAACATACAATATCAAAATCCTGTCAAATTTGTAAATGGGGATTTTTGGAATGGGTCAAATGCAGATAGAACCTTCTAATTCTATTTTTTTTTTTTAAAAAAAGGTTCTGTCTGCCAAAACATTATTTGAACATTAAATAAAAAAAAATAATGTTGTAACAATGTCTCAACATGTGTTAAATTTTTTTTTTCCTTTCTATGGCATTTTTTTTAAATATTTTTTTAGCACTTCCATGCATTTAAGACATTTCAAATTAAGCAAGGTAGGTCTAAATATTTTCCCCAGTGCATAATCTTCATTTTTGATATCAATTTGGTGGGTAATTAAACACATTATAGCAGAAATTATACTTTAATCTTTATTTTGTTTAGTCAGAAAACAGCCACTGTAATACATCCGAGCAGGACTTTATTCCAGCTAAAGTGGGGCAGGTAAAATGGCATTCTCTCTAGACCTCAATATGGCTGAAATAACATGCAAACGTTTATTGTTGTAATTAAGACCCCATTAATTAAATTGTTAAATATTTGACATATAAGCCTTAATATGGTAAAAATTAAGACATTTTAAGACTTTAAAAACTGAAAGAAAATCGACATGCTTCAGCAAATTAATTCATAAAGTTAAATAATCATTGAAAAATTATTCACCGACTATATAATTGTCACAGTCTTCGTCTGCACCATTCTGTCTTCGTCATCTTCACACTTCCCAGCGTCCTCTTGTCTCCACAACTGAACTCACTCCCTCAATCATCCACCTGTTCGTCGTCCTGATCATCTGTGTCACCTGTCGTCACCTTGTTAGTGTTCATTTTGTATCTGTATTTAGCTCTGTGTTTCAGTCTGTGCTGGTAGGTTCTTGATTATGTTTCATGGATAGTGTGTGTAATCTTCTGCCAGTCTATCTTGTACCTGTTTGGAGTTTTTGAGTTATTGTTTTGTATTGGAGCTTTGCATCAGCCTCAGCCTGTCTTCATTCCACACTACACCTGACTGAAGATCTAACCAAAAATGGATTTCCCTGCAGTAAGACAAATGTGCTTTGAGCAGGGAAACAGCTCTCTTGAGGAACACCTGGAGGTTTTCCTGGATTACCTCAACCAGTTTCCCAAATGACTGCCTCTGCACGTTTACGTGTGAGACTGAACAACACCACTGTAGTGCAGTGTAGTGCAGAGTTTTTTTTAATTCTGACTACAGTTTGTGTTATAGCCTACTCCCCGGCTGTGTTGTATTTTGGAGTTCATTCATTTGGTTTTCAGGAGCGTGTTTTAACACTACACCCTGGAGTTATTTTTGAGAAGTGCGCCACGACACGACGCTGCTGCTGCACAAAGGAATAATGGACTTATGTGCTTCGTTGTGAGGTAGGTAAAAGTGTTTATAAAACTATTAAAAAATGTTCTATATTTTCTGACAAACACGTTTGGTCATCGCGTAGCTGTTACGTTATAGGCTAATTTAGTTATAACGTCAACGACTATGACAAACTTACTGTTGAACGCTTGTTTCAAATTTTGAAATGGCTATTTGCGAGGGGTTTTTGTCGATGTAAACGAGTTAACATTAGCTTACCGTCTTTCCATTCAGCGGGTTCCTGAAAATGAGTGTTTTGCCGTGAAATTGATGCATCAATGCTCTGCTTTCTGTCTAAGCAAAAGAAAGATTGAAGTATAATTTCTGCAATAATGTGTTTAATTACCCACCAAATTGTATCCAAAAAGAAGATTATGCACTGGGGAAAATATTTAGACCTACCTTGCTTAATTTGAAATGGTCCAAATACATGGAAGTGCTATAAAATATTTTAAAAATAAAGTCAAAGTATAGCATTTTACTTTCTAACACGTGTTGAGACATTGTTACAACATTATTTTTTTCTTAAATTTAATGTTCAAATACTGTTTTGGCAGATAGAACCTTATAATTCTAAGCGAAAAGTGTTTTTTTTTTTTTTTTTTTTTTTTTATTAGAATTAGAAGGTTCTGCATTTGACCCATTCAAAAAATCCTCATTTACAAATTTGAGAGGATTTTGATATTGTATGTTTAGAATACATGTAGGGTCCCTGTTATTTTCATGTTTGAATGAAACTTGTTCCCCATATAAATTTTCCAATATGTAGCTAATGCAAAAACTTTGAAGCTCAATATCTCAAAACTGCTCAGAACGCAGATAGAACCTTATAATTCCAAGGGGACGTAGTGTGTGTAATCTTCTCCCAGTCTTCCTTGTACCTGATTGGAGTTTTTGAGTAAATGTTTTGTATTTGAGCTTTGCTTCAGCCTGTCTTCATTCCACACTGCACCGTGACAATAATCACAAAAAATGTCAGACTCCCTTTTTAATCACACACACACTTTCACAAACACACCAACACACTTTCTCACACGTACACACACACACACACACTTGCATGTTGAATGGTTTTCTTAAATATTTAATTTACTCACTGCATATTCAGATAATAATAACTATAATAATAATAGCTATTAATAACAATAACCAATAAACTATAAAGAAAATGACAAAATGTAAAATTAAGCCACTTCATAAGACTACGCAATTTAGTGAATATTTCATTTAAAGTTGATTCTGATTGGTCCTCTTCTGTGTATTCGAAGTGCTGATTGGCTCATGCAGATAGAACCTTATAGAGCCAAGTTAGAGTTCGACTTTGAAGATATAACCTTTTTGTTTTTTCAATAAAAAGTCCCACAATAAACACAACTTTAAAAAAAACACATCACATAACGCAAATAAGTTGTCACAGAATAAGAATATGTGAATAACTCAATTTTGACAAAAATGTCAGATATAACCTTATAAATCCAAGGGGATGTAATATATCTTTGGTTTTGCTTGTGTTCATGATTTCTTTGTATAACATCAAGGCAAAAATACTTATGACTTGAATATAACCAATTAATTTATCTGTACAGCACATTATTAATTTACCATGCAGAACGTTTTTAAAGGAATGTTTGAGGTTATTTACCTGCCATAGCCACACATTAGTGGTCATGAGTTGGTTTTTCTCATCCTAAATTCATAAAAAGAGAAGAATGAAAGAAAACACCATAAACAACTGAGATATATACACTGTAAAAATGAATATGCTTTATCTAATCAACAAATTGTGGCAACAGATTACAATCAATATTATTAATTAAATTTAACAAAATAGAGTTGAGTAATAATTAATCAAATTTATTCCTTAAAAGTTAACCATTTAAAATGAGTAAAATTTACAACAACCAAAAAAAAAAAACATACATTGAAGTCATCATTATGGTGATCGGTGTCTGTTTTAGATTTGTTTTAAAATGTCGGTTTTCTCCTTCAGTGATTCTGCTATGTTATCAGGTGTCTTCAATGTTGGCAATATAAAATAAAGAGTTCTTAATTAATTTTTGATGTCTGTCTGTTAGGGAGATATTTTTGTTATTTTTTTAGTGTAAACTTCACTCATTTTAAATGGTTAACTTTTAAGGAATAATTTGATTAACTATTGCTCAATTCTAATTTGATAAATTTAATATTTTTCAATATTACTTATTTATTTTAATTTAATATTGCTTGTAATCTGTTGCCACAATTCTATTGATTAGATAAAGCATATTCATTTTTACAGTGTATGTGAAATTCAATATATGTGATTGTTTTGCATAACTCAAGTCTAAATTCTCATTTCCAAAGTCTGTTGAAATACACCATAAAAAGAGCACTAAGAACCACAAAACCAATACACCAATAAAAAAATCAAAAAAATAGATTTATATTATTACCTATTTTTCTTATATTATGAGACAGTTAAGGCAGAGTGGTGCTAAGAGTGGTGACTGGAGCCCATATAATAATAGCGGTCTTTATTTATTTTCCATAGCCCTCAAAATCATTGGCCATATCTTTTGATAAACATCCAGCAAAACCACTTTCAAAGCCATCTTCTGAATTACGAGGCACTTGGGCACCTGTGCCTTCAGGCTGTTTTAAATCAAAAACATCAAATAGACATATCTGAGCCCTAATCAAGTATATCGAATTGCCAGGTGCACATGTACTGTAACAACAGTATGTTGACGTCATCTGTTTTTATTATAATCATCATTGAGAGAGACAATTAGTCCTAATGGCGCACCTTTGTTTATTATTACCGATTTGTTTTGTCGACACATTAAAAAATGTACATTGAAGCTGACAGATTTCACTCAGGACTGCCAGAATCATACATTGAAGGTTTTGGTAACACTTTATTTTGATGGTCCCATTTGAACATGCTGTTGACTATAAGTAACTTTGTAACTATATGTCAATTTAATCTCAGAGTATTAGTAGACTGTCTGCTTAATATCCACTGACTCTTTATTGTGATGCTCCTCCAACACTCTACTGACTATAACTTTGCAACTACATGTCAACTTATTCTAACCCTAACCGTACCAGTCTACTACTCTAATGAGAGTAAGTAGACCTGTAGGTGCAACGTTACTTTTAGTCAACAGAATGTGTTAAAGAGCCATCAAAATAAAGTGAAACCAAGGTTTTATCCATAGAGCACATTATTTGCAAATCATATTGGACTGCGTTTGTGTCTGTGCATTTGTTTGAGCTTGCAATAACATGAGATACAATTAATACCTGCAGTATTTACTTAGCAAATATAATTTCTTCAAGCTGAATTCTTGTCAGTTTATTTTCTATAATTTAATAGCAAAAGGTACACTGATGGATTTGTGTGGAGTGTGCACTCTGTTAAAGAAAGCTCACTGGATATCTGCACTCTTAATAATTCAGACACCCATCATATGAGTCTTCAGAACAGCAAAACCCTTTCAGAGAAAGAGCAAAGCAAAATAAAACCAGGAGAATGTGAAAAAAAAGTTGGAGGAGGGGAGCAGCAGTAAGGCAATATATATTTTTATAGACTCAGAGGAAGCAGATGACCCTAATATATGCCTAATGTAGAGAGATGTATTGACTTCATAAGTGGTCACCATGGACAGCTCCTGCTTCTGTATTTCAGCACCATGGACGGATGCCAATGGCGTACTGTTACAGTTAGGCTTCCAAATGAAGTTTAAAATAGCTGGATCTGTATGTTTGTCTTACCACATCCACTAGCTGAGATATCTTCAAGCCAAAGCGGACCTTCACAGAGTGGTTTGCATGCAGAACAGGCCTGACCCAGCGCTGGTACCCCTGAAACAAGTCCCTGAGAAGAGCATCTTCTCTTTCTGCCAGAGATACAAACTCTCTAGCTGCAAACACACACAAATTACATTATTGATATATTTTCTAAAACAATCAGTTTATATTGTCTCAATTGATAAGGTGTCAAGATCACATTTGGTAGATAAAATATGAACTATTAATGAACTATCAAAGAGTCCTGTTATAAGTTGAGTCATAGACTAATAAGTACACTAATTGTAATGACACACACAAGGACATACAGAAACCAGACACTTTCATAGACATGGCAGTCAGCAGAAGTCCGCTTACTGCGTCCTCCACAATTTGTTAACTGACCTCAACTGAGGACAAGACGCACTCATCAGCTACACATAAACAAATAGCATTTTGAGATAGATCATAATAGCCTAAATCAAATAATCCAACTATAAGATTTATTATAATTTATAATTTTCTTATAATTATTGCTGATACAACGATCCAAACGTTGTTTAACGACTCATTTAATACAACCCGGTATCACGACAAGACGTGAAATAATCACGTTGGTCTACTTTGGAAAACGTGTAGATGTCACGGTTTAACCCCCTCAAACGTGAAACCTACACGTTTGCGTTAACACGTTCCAGTGGAGAGACAATCACCTCTGCCATAACGAACAATTGGTTTTCATTAAACCAAGAAAAATGGAATTTTGTTTTATTGACGATCACTGAGAAATGTTCTATTACTTAAAATGCAAAAAAAAAAAAAAAAACATTTATTATTTTCAAGGTGAAAAGGTGATCCAAGCCGAAAAAAACGTCTAAATGTCACCTTTTTAATTAAGTAGCCTAATGAGTAAAACGTCTATTTTCTGGCATTCCCCAGCTCCTCGTTTTGTTTTAGCGTACCTTTTGCTTATACGAGGAGCTGGGGGACGCCGGAAAAATAGACGTTTTACTCATTAGGCTACTTCATTAAAAACGTGACATTTAGACGTTTTTTTTTTTCGGCGTGGATCAAGGCAAATGAATTCTTTTCACCTTGAAAATAATTAATGTTTTTTTTTTTTGCATTTTAAAAAATAGAACATTTCTCAGTGAATAAAAAATAAAATAAAATAAATTTTTTAAAAAATCAATTTTTCTCGGTTTAATGAAAACCAATAGGTCGTTATGACAGAGGCGATTGCGTGTAGATAGGTCAACATCCGGGTATCTCTCCACTGGAACGTGTTAACCCAAACGTGTAAATTTCACGTTTGAGGGGTTAAACCGTGACATCTACACATTTTCGAAAGTGGACCAACGTGATTATTTCACGTCGTGTCGTGATACCGGGTTGTGTAATATGTGCGGTATGCAGAATGGACATGGATCATTCTGATAATAAATAATTAACGATTACAAATAGGTTTTAGATAATAAAATAACTCATCTCTGTAGTAACACACAATGTAGTCGATAACTCATAAATAAACTATAAAACGATGCTTAACACACTAACATAACCAAGAAAGTACTTAACAGGGCAGAGAGACAAGGATTGAGTTGCACTTACCAGGCGTGGTGGCGATGATGCTGATAAACAGGGTGAAACCAACGACTGCCAACGTCATTTCGAAAGAAAGTAATTTATATTGGCGTGACAGATGACAACGCATTAATTGCTCTTTAAAAAACAAGTTTTCATAGCAAGAGATAAGAGTTTATAGCTGTTATTTACTGTTAGTAAAAGCAGAGGATGGGAGTGAATCACTCCCAGAGAGAATCCATTTAGGTGCGCGCGCCCGTGCTGGAGGAGAGGAAGAGCGCGCACCGTGCCAGTTTAAAGGGACAGCTTCACCAAGTAGATCCCCACCATCCACAAGAAATGCAGCAGTGTCATTTTTTGACCAGCAAAAAAAAAAACCCACAATTCAAGTGAACATAAATTGCATTAACCCATTCAGACCCTGTGTCCATTACACTACATGTCAGCCCCCTTTTTTAACTTCTGGAGCGTTTCACCTAGCCTGCAGTCCATGATTGGACGTTTGTCATCCAATCAAATGCCAATAAAGCTCTGCATGTAGTAATTATATATATATATATATATATATATATATATATATATATATATATATATATATATATATATATATATATATATATATATATATATATATATATATAAGAAAAACTCTACATTGAAGAGAAGCATGGCAGCACTTCACTCCAAACACAGAAGCAAGCAACATTTTCTAAGGTGTATTTACATTTTATATATTTTTGCCAGTATTTCATAGTTTGTATGTAAAATAGAAAGATTGAACTTATTAATTAAAGTTAAAAATTGACTCTAGAATTGCAAGTTTAAAATCAGGATCTTTTTAAATGTGTCTGTCCATTAGAATGGACAGTAGGTTTGAAAGCCTGTTACTGAAGTCACATTTACAGTAATGCTGATTGAAATTTCTTTTATTATAATATATATATATATATATATATATATATATATATATATATATATATAATCTCAGATACATTTTTGAAACTTTTTTCATGTGCAGAATATACAGTTCTGAAGTGCTTGAACATATAGCTGAAGAAAATGTCTCAGATGTTGACTTGATGTGTTGCTAATGAGGAAGATGGAGACTTTTATGATGGATAGATGCACTTTTAATGGGGTTTCGGGTAGTATATTTGATAAAAATTTTAAATAAAGTTCCTGTCATGATAAAAAGGAGCCCCACTGGGGTGCGTAGCACCAAGCGCCGTCCCAAAATTCCACCATCCACGAACCCACTATTTTTAAAATTGCATAACTGGTACATGGGATGTCCATATCTCAGCTCTGGAAGGGTCTAGAGCCTTCATTTTTGCACCCAGGTCTAAGTCCCATGGCCCTCTGTCAGAATCCAGAGTTTCAAGAATATCGGAGGGGGTCAAAATTTTGGCCAAAAAAAAAAAAAAAAAACGACAGTGTTACCCCTTATGTTTTTTTTTTCGGGTCCAAATTTTGACCTTCGATATCTTGGCTCTGGAAGGGTCTAGAGCCTCCATTTTTGCACGCTGGTCGAAGTCTTGTGACCCTCTGTCAGAATCCAGAGTTTCAAGAATATCGGAGGGGGTCAAAATTTCGGACAAAAAAAAAAAAAACGACAGTGTCACCCCTTATGTTTTTTTTTTTCGGGTCCAAATTTTGACCTTCGATATCTCGGCTCTGGGAGGGTCTAGAGCCTCCATTTTTGCACGCTGGTCGAAGTCTTGTGACCCTCTGTCAGAATCCAGAGTTTCAAGAAAATCGGAGGGGGTCAAAATTTCGGCCAAAAAAAAATGACAGTGTTACCCCTTATGTTTTTTTTCGGGTCCAAATTTTGACCTTCGATATCTCGGCTCTGGAAGGGTCTAGAGCCTCAATTTTTGCGCGCTGGTCGAAGTCTCGTGGCCCTCTGTCAGAATCCAGAGTTTCAAGAAGATCAGAGGGGGTCAAAATTTCGGGCAAAAAAAAAAAATGACAGCGTTACCCCTTATGTTTTTTTTTTTCCGGGTCCAAATTTGACCTTCGATATCTCGGCTCTGGAAGGGTCTAGAGCCTCCATTTTTGCGCGCTGGTCGAAGTCTTGTGGCCCTCTGTCAGAATCCAGAGTTTCAAGAAGATCGGAGGGGGTCAAAATTTCGGCCAAAAAAAAAAAAACGACAGTGTCACCCCTTATGTTTTTTTTTTCGGGTCCAAATTTTGACCTTCGATATCTCGGCTCTGGAAGGGCCTAGAGCCTCCATTTTTGCGCGCTGGTTGAAGTCTCGTGGCCATCTGTCAGAATCCAGAGTTTCAAGAAGATCAGAGGGGGTCAAAATTTCGGCCAAAAAAAATGACAGTGTTACCCCTTATGTTTTTTTTTTCAGGGTCCAAATTTTGACCTTCGATATCTCGGCTCTGGAAGGGTCTAGAGCCTCCATTTTTGCGCGCTGGTCGAAGTCTTGTGGCCCTCTGTCAGAATCCAGAGTTTCAAGAAGATCGGAGGGGGTCAAAATTTTGGCCAAAAAAAAAAACGACAGTGTTACCCCTTATGTTTTTTTTTCGGGTCCAAATTTTGACCTTCGATATCTCGGCTCTGGAAGGGTCTAGAGCCTCCATTTTTGCGCGCTGGTCGAAGTCTTGTGGCCCTCTGTCAGAATCCAGAGTTTCAAGAATATTGGAGGGGGTCAAAATTTCGGCAAAAAAAAAATAACAGTGTTACCCCTTATGGTTTTTTTTCGGGTCCAAATGTTGACCTTCGATATCTCGGCTCTGGAAGGGTCTAGAGCCTCCATTTTTTGCGTGCTGGTCGAAGTCTCGTGGCCCTCTGTCAGAATCCAGAGTTTCAAGAAGATTGGAGGGGGTCAAAATTTCGGCCAAAAAAAAAAATGACAGTGTTACCCCTTATGTTTTTTTTTTCGGGTCCAAATTTTGACCTTCGATATCTCGGCTCTGGAAGGGTCTAGAGCTTCAATTTTTGCGCGCTGGTCGAAGTCTCGTGGCCCTCTGTCAGAATCCAGAGTTTCAAGAAGATCGGAGGGGGTCAAAATTTCGGCCAAAAAAAAATGACAGTGTTACCCCTTATGTTTTTTTTTTCGTGTCCAAATTTTGACCTTCGATATCTCGGCTCTGGAAGGGTCTAGAGCCTCCATTTTTGCGCGCTGGTCGAAGTCTTGTGGCCCTCTGTCAGAATCCAGAGTTTCAAGAATATCGGAGGGGGTCAAAATTTTGGCCAAAAAAAAAAATGACAGTGTTACCCCTTATGTTTTTTTTTGGGTCCAAATTTTGACCTTCGATATCTCGGCTCTGGAAGGGTCTAGAGCCTCCATTTTTGCGCGCTTGTCGAAGTCTCGTGGCCCTCTGTCAGAATCCAGAGTTTCAAGAATATCGGAGGGGGTCAAAATTTTGGCCAAAAAAAAAATGACAGTGTTACCCCTTATGTTTTTTTTTTTCGGGTCCAAATTTTGACCTTCGATATCTCGGCTCTGGAAGGGTCTAGAGCTTCAATTTTTGCGCGCAGGTCGAAGTCTCGTGGCCCTCTGTCAGAATCCAGAGTTTCAAGAATATCGGAGGGGGTCAAAATTTCGGCCAAAAAAAAATGACAGTGTTACCCCTTATGTTTTTTTTTTTGGGTCCAAATTTTGACCTTCGATATCTTGGCTCTGGAAGGGTCTAGAGCCTCCATTTTTGCGCGCTGGTCGAAGTCTCGTGGCCCTCTGTCAGAATCCAGAGTTTCAAGAAGATCGGAGGGGGTCAAAATTTCGGCCAAAAAAAAAAAAAATGACAGTGTTACCCCTTATGTTTTTTTTTTCGGGTCCAAATTTTTACCTTCGATATCTTGGCTCTGGAAGGGTCTAGAGCAGCGGTGGGCAAACTACGGCCCGCGGGCCACATGCGGCCCGTTAGGCTGTTTAATCCGGCCCGTCGAGTATTTAAAATATTGTCATACGCCTTATTCACGGCAGCGCCATCTTTGATTTTTAATGAGAATGAAAGCGAGGCTGTGAGGGATAGACTTGCATCTCTTCAATGGGCTGTACTGTGTTATTTAATGTGTTTTTAGATTGTTCTGCTCATGAAACACTAGAAAAATATATTTCCAAGAAATGTCAGTTGACAAGAAACTCCTGACAATGTAAACTGTGGAAAATTATAAGTAATCTAGCCGCTTTATTCAGCTTTTTACAGCGGATGCCATTGGGAACACGGTAAGTCTATCCCTCACAGCCTCATTTACATACCTGTCATGGCGCTGCTCTGAATAAGGTCTATAGAGATTGCATTTGCATGGGGAGCGTTGTGCAGCGCGGTCTGTAGCGGGAGAGCGAGGGGGGAGCCGAGCGGTAAGCGGGCCGTGCTGACAGAGTGGGGAGAGAGAGAGACTGGGAGCTCGTGCATGCGCTGTCGAGAGAGAGAAAACGCTGGGCTGCAAGCTGTTTCAGTGGAAAGAGTGCATTTGTGACCTGAGAAGCTGAATCCAGCGGGAAGAGTACTGTTTTATATGTGATTTGTTTTTGAAATATTCTGAATTAATTGTGTGAGCGCGAGCAAGCGCTGTGGGGAGAGAAAGTAACTAAATAAAGTGCATGAGCCCCAGTATTCGCCGACTCTGTGTCTCCTTCCATCACCCATTGACAGAACCAACATCCCTGTCACACATTCATTTTGCCTTTTTCCTGCAATAATTCAATAAAGCAGCTCATTCATTCAAAACTGTTGTGGCTGTGCTGCGGTGTGTCACGTGACAAGCAATGACGCGTCACCATGGAAACCATACAGTGAATAAATAATGGTTGCATTGCAAAGCTCATGTAACCCCTCACAAACCCGAATCCATTTCGACCCGCTCCTAGCGGGCCTCGAACCCGGGTCTCCGGCATGAAAGTCAGGCGCGCTAACAAGTATGCAAAGACTGCAGCCTCTCGCGCCTATCGCTAGAGCGCCTATTGAGATCGGGGAATGAGGTTTACTCGCACAGAAACTGGCCTCCGTTAACACTCACGCCGCAGAGTCAGACCGTTTTTTGTAATTTGTCATATGCAATTTATAACTAATATCCCAGGAAACAGAACGTTTGCACGATTGAATCATTGACATTTCAGCACTCCTTCAGACAGCGACTTAAGCACAACAAGGCTCCTTGTTGCACATTAATGTTTTTTCCTTTTTTGGAAACTCACAGAGAAAAAAAATGTTAGTAACCACTTGTACACCTGATTAGTTTTCATTTGATTTTTAGTTTTTCTTTTGATATTTAGTTTCTTTTCTCCTCTGTATTTGTCTCTTCGACTGCTTCCGGTTACCTTTATCGCCCACCTCGCTACGCTCCCGTCTCTGCCGTTTGTTCTATAAATGTTCTTATCTGCTTTTGATTTTTACATTTTATCATAGGCTACTTAAAATAAATTGGTACATTTTTTATTTTTATTTTTTCACAAATGTATGACGTTTGTGTATTAAGTGCAATTTGATTACCATATGGAGTTTTAATAAAGTTGAATTAATGTAACCTTCCTTCGTTGGGGCGGCAGTAGCTCAGTGGTTCATGTGGGTTGTCTACAAACCGAAAGGTTGGTGGTTCAATCCTCGGTTCCACCTGACTAAGTGTCGAGATGTGTGAACGGGTGAATATGAGGCAAATTGTAAAGCGCTTTGGTGGCCATTGGGTCTATTAAAGCGTTATATAAATGCAGTCCAGTTACCATTTCTCTAACTTTTACTCTACTAAGTGTACACTTGCTGGTGTTTTGTTTCTAATTTACTGTTAGGCTCATTAAATAATACTAAGGATAAACAATATTTAAAAAGAATATATATATATATATATAAAATTAAAATAAATATAAAATTAAATAAAAAAATAACCCCAAAATATAACAATGCTAAATGGGGATATCTATAGCATATAAATTAATATACTATGTAAATTACGTGATCCACGTAAATAGCCGGCCCTCTGTCGAATTTTAAAACCCAGTGTGGCCCTTGAGCCAAAAAGTTTGCCCACCCCTGGTCTAGAGCCTCCATTTTTGCGCGCTGGTCGAAGTCTCGTGGCCCTCTGTCAGAATCCAGAGTTTCAAGAATATCGGAGGGGGTCAAAATTTCGGCCAAAAAAAAAAATAATGACAGTGTTACCCCTTATGTTTTTTTTTTTCGTGTCCAAATTTTGACCTTCGATATCTCGGCTCTGGAAGGGTCTAGAGCTTCCATTTTTGCGTGCTTGTCGAAGTCTCGTGGCCCTCTGTCAGAATCCAGAGTTTCAAGAAGATCGGAGGGGGTCAAAATTTCGGCCAAAAAAAAAAATGACAGTGTTACCCCTTATGTTTTTTTTTCGGGTCCAAATTTTGACCTTCGATATCTCGGCTCTGGAAGGGTCTAGAGCCTCCATTTTTGCGCGCTGGTCGAAGTCTCGTGGCCCTCTCTCAGAATCCAAAGTTTCAAGAAAATCGGAGGGGGTCAAAATTTCGGCCAAAAAAAAAAATGACAGTGTTACCCCTTATGTTTTTTTTTCAGGTCCAAATTTTGACCTTCGATATCTCGACTCTGGAAGGGTCTAGAGCCTCCATTTTTGCGCGCTGGTCGAAGTCTCGTGGCCCTCTGTCCGAATCCAGAGTTTCAAGAAAATCGGAGGGGGTCAAAATTTCGGCCAAAAAAAAATGACAGTGTTACCCCTTATGTTTTTTTTCAGGTCCAAATTTTGACCTTCGATATCTCGGCTCTGGAAGGGTCTAGAGCCTCCATTTTGCGCGCTGGTCGAAGTCTCGTGGCCCTCTGTCAGAATCCAGAGTTTCAAGAAAATCGGAGGGGGTCAAAATTTTGGCCAAAAAAAAAAAAATGACAGTGTTACCCCTTATGTTTTTTTTCAGGTCCAAATTTTGACCTTCGATATCTCGGCTCTGGAAGGGTCTAGAGCCTCCATTTTTGCGCGCTGGTCGAAGTCTCGTGGCCCTCTGTCAGAATCCAGAGTTTCAAGAAAATCGGAGGGGGTCAAAATTTCGGCCAAAAAAAAAAATGACAGTGTTACCCCTTATGTTTTTTTTTTTCAGGGCCAAATTTTGACCTTCGATATCTTGGCTCTGGAAGGGTCTAGAGCCTCCATTTTTGCGCGCTGGTCGAAGTCTCGTGGCCCTCTGTCAGAATCCAGAGTTTCAAGAAAATCGGAGGGGGTCAAAATTTCGGCCAAAAAAAAAAAATGACAGTGTTACCCCTTATGTTTTTTTTTTCAGGTCCAAATTTTGACCTTCGATATCTCGGCTCTGGAAGGGTCTAGAGCCTCCATTTTTGCGCGCTGGTCGAAGTCTCGTGGCCCTCTGTCAGAATCCAGAGTTTCAAGAAAATTGAAGGGGGTCAAAATTTCGGCCAAAAAAAAAAATGACAGTGTTACCCCTTATGTTTTTTTTCAGGTCCAAATTTTGACCTTCGATATCTCGGCTCTGGAAGGGTCTAGAGCCTCCATTTTTGCGCACTGGTCGAAGTCTCGTGGCCCTCTGTCAGAATCCAGAGTTTCAAGAAAATCGGAGGGGGTCAAAAATTCGGCCAAAAAAAAAATGACAGTGTTACCCCTTATGTTTTTTTTTCAGGTCCAAATTTTGACCTTCGATATCTCGGCTCTGGAAGGGTCTAGAGCCTCCATTTTTGCGCGCTGGTCGAAGTCTCGTGGCCCTCTGTCAGAATCCAGAGTTTCAAGAAAATCGGAGGGGGTCAAAATTTCGGCCAAAAAAAAAAATGACAGTGTTACCCCTTATGTTTTTTTTTCAGGTCCAAATTTTGACCTTCGATATCTCGGCTCTGGAAGGGTCTAGAGCCTCCATTTTTGCGCGCTGGTCGAAGTCTCGTGGCCCTCTGTCAGAATCCAGAGTTTCAAGAAAATCGGAGGGGGTCAAAATTTCGGCCAAAAAAAAAATGACAGTGTTACCCCTTATGTTTTTTTTTTCAGGTCCAAATTTTGACCTTCGATATCTCGGCTCTGGAAGGGTCTAGAGCCTCCATTTTTGCGCGCTGGTCGAAGTCTCGTGGCCCTCTGTCAGAATCCAAAGTTTCAAGAAAATCGGAGGGGGTCAAAATTTCGGCCAAAAAAAAAAATGACAGTGTTACCCCTTATGTTTTTTTTTCAGGTCCAAATTTTGACCTTCGATATCTCGGCTCTGGAAGGGTCTAGAGCCCCCATTTTTGCGCGCTGGTCGAAGTCTCGTGGCCCTCTGTCAGAATCCAGAGTTTCAAGAAAATCGGAGGGGGTCAAAATTTCGGCCAAAAAAAAAATGACAGTGTTACCCCTTATGTTTTTTTTTCAGGGCCAAATTTTGACCTTCGATATCTCGGCTCTGGAAGGGTCTAGAGCCTCCATTTTTGCGCGCTGGTCGAAGTCTCGTGGCCCTCTGTCAGAATCCAGAGTTTCAAGAAAATCGGAGGGGGTCAAAATTTCGGCCAAAAAAAAAAATGACAGTGTTACCCCTTATGTTTTTTTTTTCAGGGCCAAATTTTGACCTTCGATATCTTGGCTCTGGAAGGGTCTAGAGCCTCCATTTTTGCGCGCTGGTCGAAGTCTCGTGGCCCTCTGTCAGAATCCAGAGTTTCAAGAAAATCGGAGGGGGTCAAAATTTCGTTCAAAAAAAAAATGACAGTGTTACCCCTTATGTTTTTTTTTCAGGTCCAAATTTTGACCTTCGATATCTCGGCTCTGGAAGGGTCTAGAGCCTCCATTTTTGCGCGCTGGTCGAAGTCTCGTGGCCCTCTGTCAGAATCCAAAGTTTCAAGAAAATCGGAGGGGGTCAAAATTTCGGCCAAAAAAAAAAATGACAGTGTTACCCCTTATGTTTTTTTTTTCAGGTCCAAATTTTGACCTTCGATATCTCGGCTCTGGAAGGGTCTAGCGCCTCCATTTTTGCGCGCTGGTCGAAGTCTCGTGGCCCTCTGTCAGAATCCAGAGTTTCAAGAAAATCGGAGGGGGTCAAAATTTCGTTCAAAAAAAAAAAATGACAGTGTTACCCCTTATGTTTTTTTTTCAGGTCCAAATTTTGACCTTCGATATCTCGGCTCTGGAAGGGTCTAGAGCCTCCATTTTTGCGCGCTGGTCGAAGTCTCGTGGCCCTCTGTCAGAATCCAAAGTTTCAAGAAAATCGGAGGGGGTCAAAATTTCGGCCAAAAAAAAAAAATGACAGTGTTACCCCTTATGTTTTTTTTTCAGGTCCAAATTTTGACCTTCGATATCTCGGCTCTGGAAGGGTCTAGAGCCTCCATTTTTGCGCGCTGGTCGAAGTCTCGTGGCCCTCTGTCAGAATCCAGAGTTTCAAGAAAATCGGAGGGGGTCAAAATTTCGGCCAAAAAAAAAAAAATGACAGTGTTACCCCTTATGTTTTTTTTTTCAGGTCCAAATTTTGACCTTCGATATCTCGGCTCTGGAAGGGTCTAGAGCCTCCATTTTTGCGCGCTGGTCGAAGTCTCGTGGCCCTCTGTCAGAATCCAGAGTTTCAAGAAAAATGAAGGGGGTCAAAATTTCGGCCAAAAAAAAAATGACAGTGTTACCCCTTATGTTTTTTTTTCAGGTCCAAATTTTGACCTTCGATATCTCGGCTCTGGAAGGGTCTAGAGCCTCCATTTTTGCGCACTGGTCGAAGTCTCGTGGCCCTCTGTCAGAATCCAGAGTTTCAAGAAAATCGGAGGGGGTCAAAAATTCGGCCAAAAAAAAAAAAATGACAGTGTTACCCCTTATGTTTTTTTTTCAGGTCCAAATTTTGACCTTCGATATCTCGGCTCTGGAAGGGTCTAGAGCCTCCATTTTTGCGCGCTGGTCGAAGTCTCGTGGCCCTCTGTCAGAATCCAGAGTTTCAAGAAAATCGGAGGGGGTCAAAATTTCGGCCAAAAAAAAAAATGACAGTGTTACCCCTTATGTTTTTTTTTCAGGTCCAAATTTTGACCTTCGATATCTCGGCTCTGGAAGGGTCTAGAGCCTCCATTTTTGCGCGCTGGTCGAAGTCTCGTGGCCCTCTGTCAGAATCCAGAGTTTCAAGAAAATCGGAGGGGGTCAAAATTTCGGCCAAAAAAAAAAAATGACAGTGTTACCCCTTATGTTTTTTTTTTCAGGTCCAAATTTTGACCTTCGATATCTCGGCTCTGGAAGGGTCTAGAGCCTCCATTTTTGCGCGCTGGTCGAAGTCTCGTGGCCCTCTGTCAGAATCCAGAGTTTCAAGCAAATTGAAGGGGGTCAAAATTTCGGCCAAAAAAAAAATGACAGTGTTACCCCTTATGTTTTTTTTTCAGGTCCAAATTTTGACCTTCGATATCTCGGCTCTGGAAGGGTCTAGAGCCTCAATTTTTGCGCACTGGTCGAAGTCTCGTGGCCCTCTGTCAGAATCCAGAGTTTCAAGAAAATCGGAGGGGGTCAAAAATTCGGCCAAAAAAAAAAAAATGACAGTGTTACCCCTTATGTTTTTTTTTCAGGTCCAAATTTTGACCTTCGATATCTCGGCTCTGGAAGGGTCTAGAGCCTCCATTTTTGCGCGCTGGTCGAAGTCTCGTGGCCCTCTGTCAGAATCCAGAGTTTCAAGAAAATCGGAGGGGGTCAAAATTTCGGCCAAAAAAAAAAATGACAGTGTTACCCCTTATGTTTTTTTTTCAGGTCCAAATTTTGACCTTCGATATCTCGGCTCTGGAAGGGTCTAGAGCCTCCATTTTTGCGCGCTGGTCGAAGTCTCGTGGCCCTCTGTCAGAATCCAGAGTTTCAAGAAAATCGGAGGGGGTCAAAATTTCGGCCAAAAAAAAAATGACAGTGTTACCCCTTATGTTTTTTTTTTCAGGTCCAAATTTTGACCTTCGATATCTCGGCTCTGGAAGGGTCTAGAGCCTCCATTTTTGCGCGCTGGTCGAAGTCTCGTGGCCCTCTGTCAGAATCCAAAGTTTCAAGAAAATCGGAGGGGGTCAAAATTTCGGCCAAAAAAAAAAAATGACAGTGTTACCCCTTATGTTTTTTTTTCAGGTCCAAATTTTGACCTTCGATATCTCGGCTCTGGAAGGGTCTAGAGCCCCCATTTTTGCGCGCTGGTCGAAGTCTCGTGGCCCTCTGTCAGAATCCAGAGTTTCAAGAAAATCGGAGGGGGTCAAAATTTCGGCCAAAAAAAAAAATGACAGTGTTACCCCTTATGTTTTTTTTTCAGGGCCAAATTTTGACCTTCGATATCTCGGCTCTGGAAGGGTCTAGAGCCTCCATTTTTGCGCGCTGGTCGAAGTCTCGTGGCCCTCTGTCAGAATCCAGAGTTTCAAGAAAATCGGAGGGGGTCAAAATTTCGGCCAAAAAAAAAAATGACAGTGTTACCCCTTATGTTTTTTTTTTTCAGGGCCAAATTTTGACCTTCGATATCTCGGCTCTGGAAGGGTCTAGAGCCTCCATTTTTGCGCGCTGGTCGAAGTCTCGTGGCCCTCTGTCAGAATCCAGAGTTTCAAGAAAATCGGAGGGGGTCAAAATTTCGGCCAAAAAAAAATGACAGTGTTACCCCTTATGTTTTTTTTTCAGGTCCAAATTTTGACCTTCGATATCTCGGCTCTGGAAGGGTCTAGAGCCTCCATTTTTGCGCGCTGGTCGAAGTCTCGTGGCCCTCTGTCAGAATCCAAAGTTTCAAGAAAATCGGAGGGGGTCAAAATTTCGGCCAAAAAAAAAAAATGACAGTGTTACCCCTTATGTTTTTTTTTTCAGGTCCAAATTTTGACCTTCGATATCTCGGCTCTGGAAGGGTCTAGAGCCTCCATTTTTGCGCGCTGGTCGAAGTCTCGTGGCCCTCTGTCAGAATCCAAAGTTTCAAGAAAATCGGAGGGGGTCAAAATTTCGGCCAAAAAAAAAAAATGACAGTGTTACCCCTTATGTTTTTTTTTTCAGGTCCAAATTTTGACCTTCGATATCTCGGCTCTGGAAGGGTCTAGAGCCTCCATTTTTGCGCGCTGGTCGAAGTCTCGTGGCCCTCTGTCAGAATCCAGAGTTTCAAGAAAATCGGAGGGGGTCAAAATTTCGGCCAAAAAAAAAAAATGACAGTGTTACCCCTTATGTTTTTTTTTTCAGGTCCAAATTTTGACCTTCGATATCTCGGCTCTGGAAGGGTCTAGAGCCTCCATTTTTGCGCGCTGGTCGAAGTCTCGTGGCCCTCTGTCAGAATCCAGAGTTTCAAGAAAATCGGAGGGGGTCAAAATTTCGGCCAAAAAAAAAATGACAGTGTTACCCCTTATGTTTTTTTTTTTCAGGGCCAAATTTTGACCTTCGATATCTCGGCTCTGGAAGGGTCTAGAGCCTCCATTTTTGCGCGCTGGTCGAAGTCTCGTGGCCCTCTGTCAGAATCCAGAGTTTCAAGAAAATCAGAGGGGGTCAAAATTTCGGCCAAAAAAAAAATGACAGTGTTACCCCTTATGTTTTTTTTTTCAGGGCCAAATTTTGACCTTCGATATCTCGGCTCTGGAAGGGTCTAGAGCCTCCATTTTTGCGCGCTGGTCGAAGTCTCGTGGCCCTCTGTCAGAATCCAGAGTTTCAAGAAAATCGGAGGGGGTCAAAATTTCGGCCAAAAAAAAAAAATGACAGTGTTACCCCTTATGTTTTTTTTTTCAGGGCCAAATTTTGACCTTCGATATCTTGGCTCTGGAAGGGTCTAGAGCCTCCATTTTTGCGCGCTGGTCGAAGTCTCGTGGCCCTCTGTCAGAATCCAGAGTTTCAAGAAAATCGGAGGGGGTCAAAATTTCGTTCAAAAAAAAAAAATGACAGTGTTACCCCTTATGTTTTTTTTTTCAGGTCCAAATTTTGACCTTCGATATCTCGGCTCTGGAAGGGTCTAGAGCCTCCATTTTTGCGCGCTGGTCGAAGTCTCGTGGCCCTCTGTCAGAATCCAAAGTTTCAAGAAAATCGGAGGGGGTCAAAATTTCGGCCAAAAAAAAAAAAATGACAGTGTTACCCCTTATGTTTTTTTTTTCAGGTCCAAATTTTGACCTTCGATATCTCGGCTCTGGAAGGGTCTAGAGCCTCCATTTTTGCGCGCTGGTCGAAGTCTCGTGGCCCTCTGTCAGAATCCAGAGTTTCAAGAAAATCGGAGGGGGTCAAAATTTCGGCCAAAAAAAAAATTACAGTGTTACCCCTTATGTTTTTTTTTTCAGGTCCAAATTTTGACCTTCGATATCTCGGCTCTGGAAGGGTCTAGAGCCTCCATTTTTGCGCGCTGGTCGAAGTCTCGTGGCCCTCTGTCAGAATCCAGAGTTTCAAGAAAATCGGAGGGGGTCAAAATTTCGGCCAAAAAAAAAAAATGACAGTGTTACCCCTTATGTTTTTTTTTTTCAGGTCCAAATTTTGACCTTCGATATCTCGGCTCTGGAAGGGTCTAGAGCCTCCATTTTTGCGCGCTGGTCGAAGTCTCGTGGCCCTCTGTCAGAATCCAGAGTTTCAAGAAAATTGAAGGGGGTCAAAATTTCGGCCAAAAAAAAAAATGACAGTGTTACCCCTTATGTTTTTTTTTCAGGTCCAAATTTTGACCTTCGATATCTCGGCTCTGGAAGGGTCTAGAGCCTCCATTTTTGCGCACTGGTCGAAGTCTCGTGGCCCTCTGTCAGAATCCAGAGTTTCAAGAAAATCGGAGGGGGTCAAAAATTCGGCCAAAAAAAAAAAATGACAGTGTTACCCCTTATGTTTTTTTTTCAGGTCCAAATTTTGACCTTCGATATCTCGGCTCTGGAAGGGTCTAGAGCCTCCATTTTTGCGCGCTGGTCGAAGTCTCGTGGCCCTCTGTCAGAATCCAGAGTTTCAAGAAAATCGGAGGGGGTCAAAATTTCGGCCAAAAAAAAAAATGACAGTGTTACCCCTTATGTTTTTTTTTCAGGTCCAAATTTTGACCTTCGATATCTCGGCTCTGGAAGGGTCTAGAGCCTCCATTTTTGCGCGCTGGTCGAAGTCTCGTGGCCCTCTGTCAGAATCCAGAGTTTCAAGAAAATCGGAGGGGGTCAAAATTTCGGCCAAAAAAAAATGACAGTGTTACCCCTTATGTTTTTTTTTTCAGGTCCAAATTTTGACCTTCGATATCTCGGCTCTGGAAGGGTCTAGAGCCTCCATTTTTGCGCGCTGGTCGAAGTCTCGTGGCCCTCTGTCAGAATCCAAAGTTTCAAGAAAATCGGAGGGGGTCAAAATTTCGGCCAAAAAAAAAAATGACAGTGTTACCCCTTATGTTTTTTTTTTCAGGTCCAAATTTTGACCTTCGATATCTCGGCTCTGGAAGGGTCTAGAGCCCCCATTTTTGCGCGCTGGTCGAAGTCTCGTGGCCCTCTGTCAGAATCCAGAGTTTCAAGAAAATCGGAGGGGGTCAAAATTTCGGCCAAAAAAAAAAATGACAGTGTTACCCCTTATGTTTTTTTTTCAGGGCCAAATTTTGACCTTCGATATCTCGGCTCTGGAAGGGTCTAGAGCCTCCATTTTTGCGCGCTGGTCGAAGTCTCGTGGCCCTCTGTCAGAATCCAGAGTTTCAAGAAAATCGGAGGGGGTCAAAATTTCGGCCAAAAAAAAAAATGACAGTGTTACCCCTTATGTTTTTTTTTTTCAGGGCCAAATTTTGACCTTCGATATCTCGGCTCTGGAAGGGTCTAGAGCCTCCATTTTTGCGCGCTGGTCGAAGTCTCGTGGCCCTCTGTCAGAATCCAGAGTTTCAAGAAAATCAGAGGGGGTCAAAATTTCGGCCAAAAAAAAAATGACAGTGTTACCCCTTATGTTTTTTTTTTCAGGGCCAAATTTTGACCTTCGATATCTCGGCTCTGGAAGGGTCTAGAGCCTCCATTTTTGTGCGCTGGTCGAAGTCTCGTGGCCCTCTGTCAGAATCCAGAGTTTCAAGAAAATCGGAGGGGGTCAAAATTTCGGCCAAAAAAAAAAATGACAGTGTTACCCCTTATGTTTTTTTTTTCAGGGCCAAATTTTGACCTTCGATATCTTGGCTCTGGAAGGGTCTAGAGCCTCCATTTTTGCGCGCTGGTCGAAGTCTCGTGGCCCTCTGTCAGAATCCAGAGTTTCAAGAAAATCGGAGGGGGTCAAAATTTCGGCCAAAAAAAAAAAATGACAGTGTTACCCCTTATGTTTTTTTTTTCAGGTCCAAATTTTGACCTTCGATATCTCGGCTCTGGAAGGGTCTAGAGCCTCCATTTTTGCGCGCTGGTCGAAGTCTCGTGGCCCTCTGTCAGAATCCAGAGTTTCAAGAAAATTGAAGGGGGTCAAAATTTCGGCCAAAAAAAAAAAATGACAGTGTTACCCCTTATGTTTTTTTTTCAGGTCCAAATTTTGACCTTCGATATCTCGGCTCTGGAAGGGTCTAGAGCCTCCATTTTTGCGCACTGGTCGAAGTCTCGTGGCCCTCTGTCAGAATCCAGAGTTTCAAGAAAATCGGAGGGGGTCAAAAATTCGGCCAAAAAAAAAAAATGACAGTGTTACCCCTTATGTTTTTTTTTCAGGTCCAAATTTTGACCTTCGATATCTCGGCTCTGGAAGGGTCTAGAGCCTCCATTTTTGCGCGCTGGTCGAAGTCTCGTGGCCCTCTGTCAGAATCCAGAGTTTCAAGAAAATCGGAGGGGGTCAAAATTTCGGCCAAAAAAAAAATGACAGTGTTACCCCTTATGTTTTTTTTTTCAGGTCCAAATTTTGACCTTCGATATCTCGGCTCTGGAAGGGTCTAGAGCCTCCATTTTTGCGCGCTGGTCGAAGTCTCGTGGCCCTCTGTCAGAATCCAAAGTTTCAAGAAAATCGGAGGGGGTCAAAATTTCGGCCAAAAAAAAAAATGACAGTGTTACCCCTTATGTTTTTTTTTCAGGTCCAAATTTTGACCTTCGATATCTCGGCTCTGGAAGGGTCTAGAGCCCCCATTTTTGCGCGCTGGTCGAAGTCTCGTGGCCCTCTGTCAGAATCCAGAGTTTCAAGAAAATCGGAGGGGGTCAAAATTTCGGCCAAAAAAAAAAAATGACAGTGTTACCCCTTATGTTTTTTTTTCAGGGCCAAATTTTGACCTTCGATATCTCGGCTCTGGAAGGGTCTAGAGCCTCCATTTTTGCGCGCTGGTCGAAGTCTCGTGGCCCTCTGTCAGAATCCAGAGTTTCAAGAAAATCGGAGGGGGTCAAAATTTCGGCCAAAAAAAAAATGACAGTGTTACCCCTTATGTTTTTTTTTTTCAGGGCCAAATTTTGACCTTCGATATCTCGGCTCTGGAAGGGTCTAGAGCCTCCATTTTTGCGCGCTGGTCGAAGTCTCGTGGCCCTCTGTCAGAATCCAGAGTTTCAAGAAAATCAGAGGGGGTCAAAATTTCGGCCAAAAAAAAAATGACAGTGTTACCCCTTATGTTTTTTTTTTCAGGGCCAAATTTTGACCTTCGATATCTCGGCTCTGGAAGGGTCTAGAGCCTCCATTTTTGCGCGCTGGTCGAAGTCTCGTGGCCCTCTGTCAGAATCCAGAGTTTCAAGAAAATCGGAGGGGGTCAAAATTTCGGCCAAAAAAAAAAATGACAGTGTTACCCCTTATGTTTTTTTTTTCAGGTCCAAATTTTGACCTTCGATATCTCGGCTCTGGAAGGGTCTAGAGCCTCCATTTTTGCGCTCTGGTCGAAGTCTCGTGGCCCTCTGTCAGAATCCAGAGTTTCAAGAAAATTGAAGGGGGTCAAAATTTCGGCCAAAAAAAAAAAATGACAGTGTTACCCCTTATGTTTTTTTTTTCAGGTCCAAATTTTGACCTTCGATATCTCGGCTCTGGAAGGGTCTAGAGCCTCCATTTTTGCGCACTGGTCGAAGTCTCGTGGCCCTCTGTCAGAATCCAGAGTTTCAAGAAAATCGGAGGGGGTCAAAAATTCGGCCAAAAAAAAAAAATGACAGTGTTACCCCTTATGTTTTTTTTTCAGGTCCAAATTTTGACCTTCGATATCTCGGCTCTGGAAGGGTCTAGAGCCTCCATTTTTGCGCGCTGGTCGAAGTCTCGTGGCCCTCTGTCAGAATCCAGAGTTTCAAGAAAATCGGAGGGGGTCAAAATTTCGGCCAAAAAAAAAAATGACAGTGTTACCCCTTATGTTTTTTTTTCAGGTCCAAATTTTGACCTTCGATATCTCGGCTCTGGAAGGGTCTAGAGCCTCCATTTTTGCGCGCTGGTCGAAGTCTCGTGGCCCTCTGTCAGAATCCAGAGTTTCAAGAAAATCGGAGGGGGTCAAAATTTCGGCCAAAAAAAAAATGACAGTGTTACCCCTTATGTTTTTTTTTTCAGGTCCAAATTTTGACCTTCGATATCTCGGCTCTGGAAGGGTCTAGAGCCTCCATTTTTGCGCGCTGGTCGAAGTCTCGTGGCCCTCTGTCAGAATCCAAAGTTTCAAGAAAATCGGAGGGGGTCAAAATTTCGGCCAAAAAAAAAATGACAGTGTTACCCCTTATGTTTTTTTTTTCAGGTCCAAATTTTGACCTTCGATATCTCGGCTCTGGAAGGGTCTAGAGCCCCCATTTTTGCGCGCTGGTCGAAGTCTCGTGGCCCTCTGTCAGAATCCAGAGTTTCAAGAAAATCGGAGGGGGTCAAAATTTCGGCCAAAAAAAAAATGACAGTGTTACCCCTTATGTTTTTTTTTCAGGGCCAAATTTTGACCTTCGATATCTCGGCTCTGGAAGGGTCTAGAGCCTCCATTTTTGCGCGCTGGTCGAAGTCTCGTGGCCCTCTGTCAGAATCCAGAGTTTCAAGAAAATCGGAGGGGGTCAAAATTTCGGCCAAAAAAAAAATGACAGTGTTACCCCTTATGTTTTTTTTTTTCAGGGCCAAATTTTGACCTTCGATATCTCGGCTCTGGAAGGGTCTAGAGCCTCCATTTTTGCGCGCTGGTCGAAGTCTCGTGGCCCTCTGTCAGAATCCAGAGTTTCAAGAAAATCAGAGGGGGTCAAAATTTCGGCCAAAAAAAAAATGACAGTGTTACCCCTTATGTTTTTTTTTTCAGGGCCAAATTTTGACCTTCGATATCTCGGCTCTGGAAGGGTCTAGAGCCTCCATTTTTGTGCGCTGGTCGAAGTCTCGTGGCCCTCTGTCAGAATCCAGAGTTTCAAGAAAATCGGAGGGGGTCAAAATTTCGGCCAAAAAAAAAATGACAGTGTTACCCCTTATGTTTTTTTTTTCAGGGCCAAATTTTGACCTTCGATATCTTGGCTCTGGAAGGGTCTAGAGCCTCCATTTTTGCGCGCTGGTCGAAGTCTCGTGGCCCTCTGTCAGAATCCAGAGTTTCAAGAAAATCGGAGGGGGTCAAAATTTCGGCCAAAAAAAAAAAATGACAGTGTTACCCCTTATGTTTTTTTTTTCAGGTCCAAATTTTGACCTTCGATATCTCGGCTCTGGAAGGGTCTAGAGCCTCCATTTTTGCGCGCTGGTCGAAGTCTCGTGGCCCTCTGTCAGAATCCAGAGTTTCAAGAAAATTGAAGGGGGTCAAAATTTCGGCCAAAAAAAAAAATGACAGTGTTACCCCTTATGTTTTTTTTTCAGGTCCAAATTTTGACCTTCGATATCTCGGCTCTGGAAGGGTCTAGAGCCTCCATTTTTGCGCACTGGTCGAAGTCTCGTGGCCCTCTGTCAGAATCCAGAGTTTCAAGAAAATCGGAGGGGGTCAAAAATTCGGCCAAAAAAAAAAAATGACAGTGTTACCCCTTATGTTTTTTTTTCAGGTCCAAATTTTGACCTTCGATATCTCGGCTCTGGAAGGGTCTAGAGCCTCCATTTTTGCGCGCTGGTCGAAGTCTCGTGGCCCTCTGTCAGAATCCAGAGTTTCAAGAAAATCGGAGGGGGTCAAAATTTCGGCCAAAAAAAAAATGACAGTGTTACCCCTTATGTTTTTTTTTCAGGTCCAAATTTTGACCTTCGATATCTCGGCTCTGGAAGGGTCTAGAGCCTCCATTTTTGCGCGCTGGTCGAAGTCTCGTGGCCCTCTGTCAGAATCCAAAGTTTCAAGAAAATCGGAGGGGGTCAAAATTTCGGCCAAAAAAAAAAATGACAGTGTTACCCCTTATGTTTTTTTTTCAGGTCCAAATTTTGACCTTCGATATCTCGGCTCTGGAAGGGTCTAGAGCCCCCATTTTTGCGCGCTGGTCGAAGTCTCGTGGCCCTCTGTCAGAATCCAGAGTTTCAAGAAAATCGGAGGGGGTCAAAATTTCGGCCAAAAAAAAAAAATGACAGTGTTACCCCTTATGTTTTTTTTTCAGGGCCAAATTTTGACCTTCGATATCTCGGCTCTGGAAGGGTCTAGAGCCTCCATTTTTGCGCGCTGGTCGAAGTCTCGTGGCCCTCTGTCAGAATCCAGAGTTTCAAGAAAATCGGAGGGGGTCAAAATTTCGGCCAAAAAAAAAATGACAGTGTTACCCCTTATGTTTTTTTTTTTCAGGGCCAAATTTTGACCTTCGATATCTCGGCTCTGGAAGGGTCTAGAGCCTCCATTTTTGCGCGCTGGTCGAAGTCTCGTGGCCCTCTGTCAGAATCCAGAGTTTCAAGAAAATCAGAGGGGGTCAAAATTTCGGCCAAAAAAAAAATGACAGTGTTACCCCTTATGTTTTTTTTTTCAGGGCCAAATTTTGACCTTCGATATCTCGGCTCTGGAAGGGTCTAGAGCCTCCATTTTTGCGCGCTGGTCGAAGTCTCGTGGCCCTCTGTCAGAATCCAGAGTTTCAAGAAAATCGGAGGGGGTCAAAATTTCGGCCAAAAAAAAAAATGACAGTGTTACCCCTTATGTTTTTTTTTTCAGGTCCAAATTTTGACCTTCGATATCTCGGCTCTGGAAGGGTCTAGAGCCTCCATTTTTGCGCGCTGGTCGAAGTCTCGTGGCCCTCTGTCAGAATCCAGAGTTTCAAGAAAATTGAAGGGGGTCAAAATTTCGGCCAAAAAAAAAAAATGACAGTGTTACCCCTTATGTTTTTTTTTTCAGGTCCAAATTTTGACCTTCGATATCTCGGCTCTGGAAGGGTCTAGAGCCTCCATTTTTGCGCACTGGTCGAAGTCTCGTGGCCCTCTGTCAGAATCCAGAGTTTCAAGAAAATCGGAGGGGGTCAAAAATTCGGCCAAAAAAAAAAAATGACAGTGTTACCCCTTATGTTTTTTTTTCAGGTCCAAATTTTGACCTTCGATATCTCGGCTCTGGAAGGGTCTAGAGCCTCCATTTTTGCGCGCTGGTCGAAGTCTCGTGGCCCTCTGTCAGAATCCAGAGTTTCAAGAAAATCGGAGGGGGTCAAAATTTCGGCCAAAAAAAAAAATGACAGTGTTACCCCTTATGTTTTTTTTTCAGGTCCAAATTTTGACCTTCGATATCTCGGCTCTGGAAGGGTCTAGAGCCTCCATTTTTGCGCGCTGGTCGAAGTCTCGTGGCCCTCTGTCAGAATCCAGAGTTTCAAGAAAATCGGAGGGGGTCAAAATTTCGGCCAAAAAAAAAATGACAGTGTTACCCCTTATGTTTTTTTTTTCAGGTCCAAATTTTGACCTTCGATATCTCGGCTCTGGAAGGGTCTAGAGCCTCCATTTTTGCGCGCTGGTCGAAGTCTCGTGGCCCTCTGTCAGAATCCAAAGTTTCAAGAAAATCGGAGGGGGTCAAAATTTCGGCCAAAAAAAAAAAATGACAGTGTTACCCCTTATGTTTTTTTTTCATGTCCAAATTTTGACCTTCGATATCTCGGCTCTGGAAGGGTCTAGAGCCCCCATTTTTGCGCGCTGGTCGAAGTCTCGTGACCCTCTGTCAGAATCCAGAGTTTCAAGAAAATCGGAGGGGGTCAAAATTTCGGCCCAAAAAAAAAATGACAGTGTTACCCCTTATGTTTTTTTTTTTTCAGGGCCAAATTTTGACCTTCGATATCTCGGCTCTGGAAGGGTCTAGAGCCTCCATTTTTGTGCGCTGGTCGAAGTCTCGTGGCCCTCTGTCAGAATCCAGAGTTTCAAGAAAATCAGAGGGGGTCAAAATTTCGGCCAAAAAAAAAAATGACAGTGTTACCCCTTATGTTTTTTTTTTCAGGGCCAAATTTTGACCTTCGATATCTCGGCTCTGGAAGGGTCTAGAGCCTCCATTTTTGCGCGCTGGTCGAAGTCTCGTGGCCCTCTGTCAGAATCCAGAGTTTCAAGAAAATCGGAGGGGGTCAAAATTTCGGCCAAAAAAAAAATGACAGTGTTACCCCTTATGTTTTTTTTTTTCAGGGCCAAATTTTGACCTTCGATATCTTGGCTCTGGAAGGGTCTAGAGCCTCCATTTTTGCGCGCTGGTCGAAGTCTCGTGGCCCTCTGTCAGAATCCAGAGTTTCAAGAAAATCGGAGGGGGTCAAAATTTCGTTCAAAAAAAAAAAATGACAGTGTTACCCCTTATGTTTTTTTTTCAGGTCCAAATTTTGACCTTCGATATCTCAGCTCTGGAAGGGTCTAGAGCCTCCATTTTTGCGCGCTGGTCGAAGTCTCGTGGCCCTCTGTCAGAATCCAAAGTTTCAAGAAAATCGGAGGGGGTCAAAATTTCGGCCAAAAAAAAAAATGACAGTGTTACCCCTTATGTTTTTTTTTTCAGGTCCAAATTTTGACCTTCGATATCTCGGCTCTGGAAGGGTCTAGAGCCTCCATTTTTGCGCGCTGGTCGAAGTCTCGTGGCCCTCTGTCAGAATCCAGAGTTTCAAGAAAATCGGAGGGGGTCAAAATTTCGGCCAAAAAAAAAATTACAGTGTTACCCCTTATGTTTTTTTTTTCAGGTCCAAATTTTGACCTTCGATATCTCGGCTCTGGAAGGGTCTAGAGCCTCCATTTTTGCGCGCTGGTCGAAGTCTCGTGGCCCTCTGTCAGAATCCAGAGTTTCAAGAAAATTGGAGGGGGTCAAAATTTCGGCCAAAAAAAAATGACAGTGTTACCCCTTATGTTTTTTTTTCAGGTCCAAATTTTGACCTTCGATATCTCGGCTCTGGAAGGGTCTAGAGCCTCCATTTTTGCGCGCTGGTCGAAGTCTCGTGGCCCTCTGTCAGAATCCAGAGTTTCAAGAAAATCGGAGGGGGTCAAAATTTCGGCCAAAAAAAAAAAAATGACAGTGTTACCCCTTATGTTTTTTTTTTCAGGTCCAAATTTTGACCTTCGATATCTCGGCTCTGGAAGGGTCTAGAGCCTCCATTTTTGCGCGCTGGTCGAAGTCTCGTGGCCCTCTGTCAGAATCCAGAGTTTCAAGAAAATTGAAGGGGGTCAAAATTTCGGCCAAAAAAAAAAATGACAGTGTTACCCCTTATGTTTTTTTTTCAGGTCCAAATTTTGACCTTCGATATCTCGGCTCTGGAAGGGTCTAGAGCCTCCATTTTTGCGCGCTGGTCGAAGTCTCGTGGCCCTCTGTCAGAATCCAGAGTTTCAAGAAAATCGGAGGGGGTCAAAATTTCGTTCAAAAAAAAAATGACAGTGTTACCCCTTATGTTTTTTTTTCAGGTCCAAATTTTGACCTTCGATATCTCGGCTCTGGAAGGGTCTAGAGCCTCCATTTTTGCGCGCTGGTCGAAGTCTCGTGGCCCTCTGTCAGAATCCAAAGTTTCAAGAAAATCGGAGGGGGTCAAAATTTCGGCCAAAAAAAAAAAATGACAGTGTTACCCCTTATGTTTTTTTTTTCAGGTCCAAATTTTGACCTTCGATATCTCGGCTCTGGAAGGGTCTAGAGCCTCCATTTTTGCGCGCTGGTCGAAGTCTCGTGGCCCTCTGTCAGAATCCAGAGTTTCAAGAAAATCGGAGGGGGTCAAAATTTCGTTCAAAAAAAAAAAATGACAGTGTTACCCCTTATGTTTTTTTTTAGGTCCAAATTTTGACCTTCGATATCTCGGCTCTGGAAGGGTCTAGAGCCTCCATTTTTGCGCGCTGGTCGAAGTCTCGTGGCCCTCTGTCAGAATCCAAAGTTTCAAGAAAATCGGAGGGGGTCAAAATTTCGGCCAAAAAAAAAAAATGACAGTGTTACCCCTTATGTTTTTTTTTTCAGGTCCAAATTTTGACCTTCGATATCTCGGCTCTGGAAGGGTCTAGAGCCTCCATTTTTGCGCGCTGGTCGAAGTCTCGTGGCCCTCTGTCAGAATCCAGAGTTTCAAGAAAATCGGAGGGGGTCAAAATTTCGGCCAAAAAAAAAAAAAATGACAGTGTTACCCCTTATGTTTTTTTTTTCAGGTCCAAATTTTGACCTTCGATATCTCGGCTCTGGAAGGGTCTAGAGCCTCCATTTTTGCGCGCTGGTCGAAGTCTCGTGGCCCTCTGTCAGAATCCAGAGTTTCAAGAAAATTGAAGGGGGTCAAAATTTCGGCCAAAAAAAAAATGACAGTGTTACCTCTTATGTTTTTTTTTTCAGGTCCAAATTTTGACCTTCGATATCTCGGCTCTGGAAGGGTCTAGAGCCTCCATTTTTGCGCACTGGTCGAAGTCTCGTGGCCCTCTGTCAGAATCCAGAGTTTCAAGAAAATCGGAGGGGGTCAAAAATTCGGCCAAAAAAAAAAAATGACAGTGTTACCCCTTATGTTTTTTTTTCAGGTCCAAATTTTGACCTTCGATATCTCGGCTCTGGAAGGGTCTAGAGCCTCCATTTTTGCGCGCTGGTCGAAGTCTCGTGGCCCTCTGTCAGAATCCAGAGTTTCAAGAAAATCGGAGGGGGTCAAAATTTCGGCCAAAAAAAAAAATGACAGTGTTACCCCTTATGTTTTTTTTTCAGGTCCAAATTTTGACCTTCGATATCTCGGCTCTGGAAGGGTCTAGAGCCTCCATTTTTGCGCGCTGGTCGAAGTCTCGTGGCCCTCTGTCAGAATCCAGAGTTTCAAGAAAATCGGAGGGGGTCAAAATTTCGGCCAAAAAAAAAATGACAGTGTTACCCCTTATGTTTTTTTTTTCAGGTCCAAATTTTGACCTTCGATATCTCGGCTCTGGAAGGGTCTAGAGCCTCCATTTTTGCGCGCTGGTCGAAGTCTAGTGGCCCTCTGTCAGAATCCAAAGTTTCAAGAAAATCGGAGGGGGTCAAAATTTCGGCCAAAAAAAAAAATGACAGTGTTACCCCTTATGTTTTTTTTTCAGGTCCAAATTTTGACCTTCGATATCTCGGCTCTGGAAGGGTCTAGAGCCCCCATTTTTGCGCGCTGGTCGAAGTCTCGTGGCCCTCTGTCAGAATCCAGAGTTTCAAGAAAATCGGAGGGGGTCAAAATTTCGGCCAAAAAAAAAAATGACAGTGTTACCCCTTATGTTTTTTTTTTCAGGTCCAAATTTTGACCTTCGATATCTCGGCTCTGGAAGGGTCTAGAGCCTCCATTTTTGCGCGCTGGTCGAAGTCTCGTGGCCCTCTGTCAGAATCCAGAGTTTCAAGAAAATCGGAGGGGGTCAAAATTTCGGCCAAAAAAAAAATTACAGTGTTACCCCTTATGTTTTTTTTTCAGGTCCAAATTTTGACCTTCGATATCTCGGCTCTGGAAGGGTCTAGAGCCTCCATTTTTGCGCGCTGGTCGAAGTCTCGTGGCCCTCTGTCAGAATCCAGAGTTTCAAGAAAATCGGAGGGGGTCAAAATTTCGGCCAAAAAAAAAAAAATGACAGTGTTACCCCTTATGTTTTTTTTTTTCAGGTCCAAATTTTGACCTTCGATATCTCGGCTCTGGAAGGGTCTAGAGCCTCCATTTTTGCGCGCTGGTCGAAGTCTCGTGGCCCTCTGTCAGAATCCAGAGTTTCAAGAAAATCGGAGGGGGTCAAAATTTCGGCCAAAAAAAAAAATGACAGTGTTACCCCTTATGTTTTTTTTTTCAGGTCCAAATTTTGACCTTCGATATCTCGGCTCTGGAAGGGTCTAGAGCCCCCATTTTTGCGCGCTGGTCGAAGTCTCGTGGCCCTCTGTCAGAATCCAGAGTTTCAAGAAAATCGGAGGGGGTCAAAATTTCGGCCAAAAAAAAAAATGACAGTGTTACCCCTTATGTTTTTTTTTTCAGGTCCAAATTTTGACCTTCGATATCTCGGCTCTGGAAGGGTCTAGAGCCTCCATTTTTGCGCGCTGGTCGAAGTCTCGTGGCCCTCTGTCAGAATCCAGAGTTTCAAGAAAATCGGAGGGGGTCAAAATTTCGTTCAAAAAAAAAATGACAGTGTTACCCCTTATGTTTTTTTTCAGGTCCAAATTTTGACCTTCGATATCTCGGCTCTGGAAGGGTCTAGAGCCTCCATTTTTGCGCGCTGGTCGAAGTCTCGTGGCCCTCTGTCAGAATCCAAAGTTTCAAGAAAATCGGAGGGGGTCAAAATTTCGGCCAAAAAAAAAAATGACAGTGTTACCCCTTTTGTTTTTTTTTTCAGGTCCAAATTTTGACCTTCGATATCTCGGCTCTGGAAGGGTCTAGAGCCTCCATTTTTGCGCGCTGGTCGAAGTCTCGTGGCCCTCTGTCAGAATCCAGAGTTTCAAGAAAATCGGAGGGGGTCAAAATTTCGTTCAAAAAAAAAATGACAGTGTTACCCCTTATGTTTTTTTTCAGGTCCAAATTTTGACCTTCGATATCTCGGCTCTGGAAGGGTCTAGAGCCTCCATTTTTGCGCGCTGGTCGAAGTCTCGTGGCCCTCTGTCAGAATCCAAAGTTTCAAGAAAATCGGAGGGGGTCAAAATTTCGGCCAAAAAAAAAAAATGACAGTGTTACCCCTTTTGTTTTTTTTTTTCAGGTCCAAATTTTGACCTTCGATATCTCGGCTCTGGAAGGGTCTAGAGCCTCCATTTTTGCGCGCTGGTCGAAGTCTCGTGGCCCTCTGTCAGAATCCAGAGTTTCAAGAAAATCGGAGGGGGTCAAAATTTCGGCCAAAAAAAAAAAATGACAGTGTTACCCCTTATGTTTTTTTTTTTCAGGTCCAAATTTTGACCTTCGATATCTCGGCTCTGGAAGGGTCTAGAGCCTCCATTTTTGCGCGCTGGTCGAAGTCTCGTGGCCCTCTGTCAGAATCCAGAGTTTCAAGAAAATTGAAGGGGGTCAAAATTTCGGCCAAAAAAAAAAATGACAGTGTTACCCCTTATGTTTTTTTTTCAGGTCCAAATTTTGACCTTCGATATCTCGGCTCTGGAAGGGTCTAGAGCCTCCATTTTTGCGCGCTGGTCGAAGTCTCGTGGCCCTCTGTCAGAATCCAGAGTTTCAAGAAAATCGGAGGGGGTCAAAATTTCGGCCAAAAAAAAAAAATGACAGTGTTACCCCTTATGTTTTTTTTTTCAGGTCCAAATTTTGACCTTCGATATCTCGGCTCTGGAAGGGTCTAGAGCCCCCATTTTTGCGCGCTGGTCGAAGTCTCGTGGCCCTCTGTCAGAATCCAGAGTTTCAAGAAAATCGGAGGGGGTCAAAATTTCGGCCAAAAAAAAAAATGACAGTGTTACCCCTTATGTTTTTTTTTCAGGGCCAAATTTTGACCTTCGATATCTCGGCTCTGGAAGGGTCTAGAGCCTCCATTTTTGCGCGCTGGTCGAAGTCTCGTGGCCCTCTGTCAGAATCCAGAGTTTCAAGAAAATCGGAGGGGGTCAAAATTTCGGCCAAAAAAAAAAATGACAGTTACCCCTTATGTTTTTTTTTTCAGGGCCAAATTTTGACCTTCGATATCTCGGCTCTGGAAGGGTCTAGAGCCTCCATTTTTGCGCGCTGGTCGAAGTCTCGTGGCCCTCTGTCAGAATCCAGAGTTTCAAGAAAATCAGAGGGGGTCAAAATTTCGGCCAAAAAAAAAATGACAGTGTTACCCCTTATGTTTTTTTTTTCAGGGCCAAATTTTGACCTTCGATATCTCGGCTCTGGAAGGGTCTAGAGCCTCCATTTTTGCGCGCTGGTCGAAGTCTCGTGGCCCTCTGTCAGAATCCAGAGTTTCAAGAAAATCGGAGGGGGTCAAAATTTCGGCCAAAAAAAAAAAATGACAGTGTTACCCCTTATGTTTTTTTTTTCAGGGCCAAATTTTGACCTTCGATATCTTGGCTCTGGAAGGGTCTAGAGCCTCCATTTTTGCGCGCTGGTCGAAGTCTCGTGGCCCTCTGTCAGAATCCAGAGTTTCAAGAAAATCGGAGGGGGTCAAAATTTCGGCCAAAAAAAAAAAATGACAGTGTTACCCCTTATGTTTTTTTTTTCAGGTCCAAATTTTGACCTTCGATATCTCGGCTCTGGAAGGGTCTAGAGCCTCCATTTTTGCGCGCTGGTCGAAGTCTCGTGGCCCTCTGTCAGAATCCAGAGTTTCAAGAAAATTGAAGGGGGTCAAAATTTCGGCCAAAAAAAAAAATGACAGTGTTACCCCTTATGTTTTTTTTTCAGGTCCAAATTTTGACCTTCGATATCTCGGCTCTGGAAGGGTCTAGAGCCTCCATTTTTGCGCACTGGTCGAAGTCTCGTGGCCCTCTGTCAGAATCCAGAGTTTCAAGAAAATCGGAGGGGATCAAAAATTCGGCCAAAAAAAAAAATGACAGTGTTACCCCTTATGTTTTTTTTTCAGGTCCAAATTTTGACCTTCGATATCTCGGCTCTGGAAGGGTCTAGAGCCTCCATTTTTGCGCGCTGGTCGAAGTCTCGTGGCCCTCTGTCAGAATCCAGAGTTTCAAGAAAATCGGAGGGGGTCAAAATTTCGGCCAAAAAAAAAAAATGACAGTGTTACCCCTTATGTTTTTTTTTCAGGTCCAAATTTTGACCTTCGATATCTCGGCTCTGGAAGGGTCTAGAGCCTCCATTTTTGCGCGCTGGTCGAAGTCTCGTGGCCCTCTGTCAGAATCCAGAGTTTCAAGAAAATCGGAGGGGGTCAAAATTTCGGCCAAAAAAAAAATGACAGTGTTACCCCTTATGTTTTTTTTTTTCAGGTCCAAATTTTGACCTTCGATATCTCGGCTCTGGAAGGGTCTAGAGCCTCCATTTTTGCGCGCTGGTCGAAGTCTCGTGGCCCTCTGTCAGAATCCAAAGTTTCAAGAAAATCGGAGGGGGTCAAAATTTCGGCCAAAAAAAAAAAATGACAGTGTTACCCCTTATGTTTTTTTTTCAGGTCCAAATTTTGACCTTCGATATCTCGGCTCTGGAAGGGTCTAGAGCCCCCATTTTTGCGCGCTGGTCGAAGTCTCGTGGCCCTCTGTCAGAATCCAGAGTTTCAAGAAAATCGGAGGGGGTCAAAATTTCGGCCAAAAAAAAAAATGACAGTGTTACCCCTTATGTTTTTTTTTCAGGGCCAAATTTTGACCTTCGATATCTCGGCTCTGGAAGGGTCTAGAGCCTCCATTTTTGCGCGCTGGTCGAAGTCTCGTGGCCCTCTGTCAGAATCCAGAGTTTCAAGAAAATCGGAGGGGGTCAAAATTTCGGCCAAAAAAAAAAAATGACAGTGTTACCCCTTATGTTTTTTTTTTTTCAGGGCCAAATTTTGACCTTCGATATCTCGGCTCTGGAAGGGTCTAGAGCCTCCATTTTTGCGCGCTGGTCGAAGTCTCGTGGCCCTCTGTCAGAATCCAGAGTTTCAAGAAAATCAGAGGGGGTCAAAATTTCGGCCAAAAAAAAATGACAGTGTTACCCCTTATGTTTTTTTTTTCAGGGCCAAATTTTGACCTTCGATATCTCGGCTCTGGAAGGGTCTAGAGCCTCCATTTTTGCGCGCTGGTCGAAGTCTCGTGGCCCTCTGTCAGAATCCAGAGTTTCAAGAAAATCGGAGGGGGTCAAAATTTCGTTCAAAAAAAAAAAATGACAGTGTTACCCCTTATGTTTTTTTTTCAGGTCCAAATTTTGACCTTCGATATCTCGGCTCTGGAAGGGTCTAGAGCCTCCATTTTTGCGCGCTGGTCGAAGTCTCGTGGCCCTCTGTCAGAATCCAAAGTTTCAAGAAAATCGGAGGGGGTCAAAATTTCGGCCAAAAAAAAAAAATGACAGTGTTACCCCTTATGTTTTTTTTTCAGGTCCAAATTTTGACCTTCGATATCTCGGCTCTGGAAGGGTCTAGAGCCTCCATTTTTGCGCGCTGGTCGAAGTCTCGTGGCCCTCTGTCAGAATCCAGAGTTTCAAGAAAATCGGAGGGGGTCAAAATTTCGGCCAAAAAAAAAAAATGACAGTGTTACCCCTTATGTTTTTTTTTTCAGGTCCAAATTTTGACCTTCGATATCTCGGCTCTGGAAGGGTCTAGAGCCTCCATTTTTGCGCGCTGGTCGAAGTCTCGTGGCCCTCTGTCAGAATCCAGAGTTTCAAGAAAATTGAAGGGGGTCAAAATTTCGGCCAAAAAAAAAAATGACAGTGTTACCCCTTATGTTTTTTTTTCAGGTCCAAATTTTGACCTTCGATATCTCGGCTCTGGAAGGGTCTAGAGCCTCCATTTTTGCGCACTGGTCGAAGTCTCGTGGCCCTCTGTCAGAATCCAGAGTTTCAAGAAAATCGGAGGGGGTCAAAAATTCGGCCAAAAAAAAAAATGACAGTGTTACCCCTTATGTTTTTTTTTCAGGTCCAAATTTTGACCTTCGATATCTCGGCTCTGGAAGGGTCTAGAGCCTCCATTTTTGCGCGCTGGTCGAAGTCTCGTGGCCCTCTGTCAGAATCCAGAGTTTCAAGAAAATCGGAGGGGGTCAAAATTTCGGCCAAAAAAAAAATGACAGTGTTACCCCTTATGTTTTTTTTTCAGGTCCAAATTTTGACCTTCGATATCTCGGCTCTGGAAGGGTCTAGAGCCTCCATTTTTGCGCGCTGGTCGAAGTCTCGTGGCCCTCTGTCAGAATCCAGAGTTTCAAGAAAATCGGAGGGGGTCAAAATTTCGGCCAAAAAAAAATGACAGTGTTACCCCTTATGTTTTTTTTTCAGGTCCAAATTTTGACCTTCGATATCTCGGCTCTGGAAGGGTCTAGAGCCTCCATTTTTGCGCGCTGGTCGAAGTCTCGTGGCCCTCTGTCAGAATCCAAAGTTTCAAGAAAATCGGAGGGGGTCAAAATTTCGGCCAAAAAAAAAAATGACAGTGTTACCCCTTATGTTTTTTTTTCAAGTCCAAATTTTGACCTTCGATATCTCGGCTCTGGAAGGGTCTAGAGCCCCCATTTTTGCGCGCTGGTCGAAGTCTCGTGGCCCTCTGTCAGAATCCAGAGTTTCAAGAAAATCGGAGGGGGTCAAAATTTCGGCCAAAAAAAAAAATGACAGTGTTACCCCTTATGTTTTTTTTTCAGGGCCAAATTTTGACCTTCGATATCTCGGCTCTGGAAGGGTCTAGAGCCTCCATTTTTGCGCGCTGGTCGAAGTCTCGTGGCCCTCTGTCAGAATCCAGAGTTTCAAGAAAATCGGAGGGGGTCAAAATTTCGGCCAAAAAAAAAAATGACAGTGTTACCCCTTATGTTTTTTTTTTTTTCAGGGCCAAATTTTGACCTTCGATATCTCGGCTCTGGAAGGGTCTAGAGCCTCCATTTTTGCGCGCTGGTCGAAGTCTCGTGGCCCTCTGTCAGAATCCAGAGTTTCAAGAAAATCAGAGGGGGTCAAAATTTCGGCCAAAAAAAAAATGACAGTGTTACCCCTTATGTTTTTTTTTTCAGGGCCAAATTTTGACCTTCGATATCTCGGCTCTGGAAGGGTCTAGAGCCTCCATTTTTGCGCGCTGGTCGAAGTCTCGTGGCCCTCTGTCAGAATCCAGAGTTTCAAGAAAATCGGAGGGGGTCAAAATTTCGGCCAAAAAAAAAAATGACAGTGTTACCCCTTATGTTTTTTTTTTTCAGGGCCAAATTTTGACCTTCGATATCTTGGCTCTGGAAGGGTCTAGAGCCTCCATTTTTGCGCGCTGGTCGAAGTCTCGTGGCCCTCTGTCAGAATCCAGAGTTTCAAGAAAATCGGAGGGGGTCAAAATTTCGTTCAAAAAAAAAAAAATGACAGTGTTACCCCTTATGTTTTTTTTTCAGGTCCAAATTTTGACCTTCGATATCTCAGCTCTGGAAGGGTCTAGAGCGTCCATTTTTGCGCGCTGGTCGAAGTCTCGTGGCCCTCTGTCAGAATCCAAAGTTTCAAGAAAATCGGAGGGGGTCAAAATTTCGGCCAAAAAAAAAATGACAGTGTTACCCCTTATGTTTTTTTTTTCAGGTCCAAATTTTGACCTTCGATATCTCGGCTCTGGAAGGGTCTAGAGCCTCCATTTTTGCGCGCTGGTCGAAGTCTCGTGGCCCTCTGTCAGAATCCAGAGTTTCAAGAAAATTGGAGGGGGTCAAAATTTCGGCCAAAAAAAAATGACAGTGTTACCCCTTATGTTTTTTTTTCAGGTCCAAATTTTGACCTTCGATATCTCGGCTCTGGAAGGGTCTAGAGCCTCCATTTTTGCGCGCTGGTCGAAGTCTCGTGGCCCTCTGTCAGAATCCAGAGTTTCAAGAAAATCGGAGGGGGTCAAAATTTCGGCCAAAAAAAAAAAAATGACAGTGTTACCCCTTATGTTTTTTTTTTCAGGTCCAAATTTTGACCTTCGATATCTCGGCTCTGGAAGGGTCTAGAGCCTCCATTTTTGCGCGCTGGTCGAAGTCTCGTGGCCCTCTGTCAGAATCCAGAGTTTCAAGAAAATTGAAGGGGGTCAAAATTTCGGCCAAAAAAAAAAATGACAGTGTTACCCCTTATGTTTTTTTTTTCAGGTCCAAATTTTGACCTTCGATATCTCGGCTCTGGAAGGGTCTAGAGCCTCCATTTTTGCGCACTGGTCGAAGTCTCGTGGCCCTCTGTCAGAATCCAGAGTTTCAAGAAAATCGGAGGGGGTCAAAAATTCGGCCAAAAAAAAAAATGACAGTGTTACCCCTTATGTTTTTTTTTCAGGTCCAAATTTTGACCTTCGATATCTCGGCTCTGGAAGGGTCTAGAGCCTCCATTTTTGCGCGCTGGTCGAAGTCTCGTGGCCCTCTGTCAGAATCCAGAGTTTCAAGAAAATTGAAGGGGGTCAAAATTTCGGCCAAAAAAAAAAAATGACAGTGTTACCCCTTATGTTTTTTTTTTCAGGTCCAAATTTTGACCTTCGATATCTCGGCTCTGGAAGGGTCTAGAGCCTCCATTTTTGCGCGCTGATCGAAGTCTCGTGGCCCTCTGTCAGAATCCAGAGTTTCAAGAAAATCGGAGGGGGTCAAAATTTCGGCCAAAAAAAAAAATGACAGTGTTACCCCTTATGTTTTTTTTTCAGGTCCAAATTTTGACCTTCGATATCTCGGCTCTGGAAGGGTCTAGAGCCTCCATTTTTGCGCGCTGGTCGAAGTCTCGTGGCCCTCTGTCAGAATCCAGAGTTTCAAGAAAATCGGAGGGGGTCAAAATTTCGGCCAAAAAAAAAATGACAGTGTTACCCCTTATGTTTTTTTTTTCAGGTCCAAATTTTGACCTTCGATATCTCGGCTCTGGAAGGGTCTAGAGCCTCCATTTTTGCGCGCTGGTCGAAGTCTCGTGGCCCTCTGTCAGAATCCAAAGTTTCAAGAAAATCGGAGGGGGTCAAAATTTCGGCCAAAAAAAAAAAATGACAGTGTTACCCCTTATGTTTTTTTTTCAGGTCCAAATTTTGACCTTCGATATCTCGGCTCTGGAAGGGTCTAGAGCCCCCATTTTTGCGCGCTGGTCGAAGTCTCGTGGCCCTCTGTCAGAATCCAGAGTTTCAAGAAAATCGGAGGGGGTCAAAATTTCGGCCAAAAAAAAAATGACAGTGTTACCCCTTATGTTTTTTTTTCAGGGCCAAATTTTGACCTTCGATATCTCGGCTCTGGAAGGGTCTAGAGCCTCCATTTTTGCGCGCTGGTCGAAGTCTCGTGGCCCTCTGTCAGAATCCAGAGTTTCAAGAAAATCGGAGGGGGTCAAAATTTCGGCCAAAAAAAAAAAATGACAGTGTTACCCCTTATGTTTTTTTTTTTCAGGGCCAAATTTTGACCTTCGATATCTCGGCTCTGGAAGGGTCTAGAGCCTCCATTTTTGCGCGCTGGTCGAAGTCTCGTGGCCCTCTGTCAGAATCCAGAGTTTCAAGAAAATCAGAGGGGGTCAAAATTTCGGCCAAAAAAAAAATGACAGTGTTACCCCTTATGTTTTTTTTTTCAGGGCCAAATTTTGACCTTCGATATCTCGGCTCTGGAAGGGTCTAGAGCCTCCATTTTTGCGCGCTGGTCGAAGTCTCGTGGCCCTCTGTCAGAATCCAGAGTTTCAAGAAAATCGGAGGGGGTCAAAATTTCGGCCAAAAAAAAAAATGACAGTGTTACCCCTTATGTTTTTTTTTTTCAGGTCCAAATTTTGACCTTCGATATCTCGGCTCTGGAAGGGTCTAGAGCCTCCATTTTTGCGCGCTGGTCGAAGTCTCGTGGCCCTCTGTCAGAATCCAAAGTTTCAAGAAAATCGGAGGGGGTCAAAATTTCGGCCAAAAAAAAAAAATGACAGTGTTACCCCTTATGTTTTTTTTTCAGGTCCAAATTTTGACCTTCGATATCTCGGCTCTGGAAGGGTCTAGAGCCCCCATTTTTGCGCGCTGGTCGAAGTCTCGTGGCCCTCTGTCAGAATCCAGAGTTTCAAGAAAATCGGAGGGGGTCAAAATTTCGGCCAAAAAAAAAAATGACAGTGTTACCCCTTATGTTTTTTTTTCAGGGCCAAATTTTGACCTTCGATATCTCGGCTCTGGAAGGGTCTAGAGCCTCCATTTTTGCGCGCTGGTCGAAGTCTCGTGGCCCTCTGTCAGAATCCAGAGTTTCAAGAAAATCGGAGGGGGTCAAAATTTCGGCCAAAAAAAAAAATGACAGTGTTACCCCTTATGTTTTTTTTTTTTCAGGGCCAAATTTTGACCTTCGATATCTCGGCTCTGGAAGGGTCTAGAGCCTCCATTTTTGCGCGCTGGTCGAAGTCTCGTGGCCCTCTGTCAGAATCCAGAGTTTCAAGAAAATCAGAGGGGGTCAAAATTTCGGCCAAAAAAAAATGACAGTGTTACCCCTTATGTTTTTTTTTTTCAGGGCCAAATTTTGACCTTCGATATCTCGGCTCTGGAAGGGTCTAGAGCCTCCATTTTTGCGCGCTGGTCGAAGTCTCGTGGCCCTCTGTCAGAATCCAGAGTTTCAAGAAAATCGGAGGGGGTCAAAATTTCGTTCAAAAAAAAAAAATGACAGTGTTACCCCTTATGTTTTTTTTTCAGGTCCAAATTTTGACCTTCGATATCTCGGCTCTGGAAGGGTCTAGAGCCTCCATTTTTGCGCGCTGGTCGAAGTCTCGTGGCCCTCTGTCAGAATCCAAAGTTTCAAGAAAATCGGAGGGGGTCAAAATTTCGGCCAAAAAAAAAAAATGACAGTGTTACCCCTTATGTTTTTTTTTCAGGTCCAAATTTTGACCTTCGATATCTCGGCTCTGGAAGGGTCTAGAGCCTCCATTTTTGCGCGCTGGTCGAAGTCTCGTGGCCCTCTGTCAGAATCCAGAGTTTCAAGAAAATCGGAGGGGGTCAAAATTTCGGCCAAAAAAAAAAAAATGACAGTGTTACCCCTTATGTTTTTTTTTTCAGGTCCAAATTTTGACCTTCGATATCTCGGCTCTGGAAGGGTCTAGAGCCTCCATTTTTGCGCGCTGGTCGAAGTCTCGTGGCCCTCTGTCAGAATCCAGAGTTTCAAGAAAATTGAAGGGGGTCAAAATTTCGGCCAAAAAAAAAAATGACAGTGTTACCCCTTATGTTTTTTTTTCAGGTCCAAATTTTGACCTTCGATATCTCGGCTCTGGAAGGGTCTAGAGCCTCCATTTTTGCGCACTGGTCGAAGTCTCGTGGCCCTCTGTCAGAATCCAGAGTTTCAAGAAAATCGGAGGGGGTCAAAAATTCGGCCAAAAAAAAAAAAATGACAGTGTTACCCCTTATGTTTTTTTTTCAGGTCCAAATTTTGACCTTCGATATCTCGGCTCTGGAAGGGTCTAGAGCCTCCATTTTTGCGCGCTGGTCGAAGTCTCGTGGCCCTCTGTCAGAATCCAGAGTTTCAAGAAAATCGGAGGGGGTCAAAATTTCGGCCAAAAAAAAAATGACAGTGTTACCCCTTATGTTTTTTTTTCAGGTCCAAATTTTGACCTTCGATATCTCGGCTCTGGAAGGGTCTAGAGCCTCCATTTTTGCGCGCTGGTCGAAGTCTCGTGGCCCTCTGTCAGAATCCAGAGTTTCAAGAAAATCGGAGGGGGTCAAAATTTCGGCCAAAAAAAAATGACAGTGTTACCCCTTATGTTTTTTTTTCAGGTCCAAATTTTGACCTTCGATATCTCGGCTCTGGAAGGGTCTAGAGCCTCCATTTTTGCGCGCTGGTCGAAGTCTCGTGGCCCTCTGTCAGAATCCAAAGTTTCAAGAAAATCGGAGGGGGTCAAAATTTCGGCCAAAAAAAAAAATGACAGTGTTACCCCTTATGTTTTTTTTTCAGGTCCAAATTTTGACCTTCGATATCTCGGCTCTGGAAGGGTCTAGAGCCCCCATTTTTGCGCGCTGGTCGAAGTCTCGTGGCCCTCTGTCAGAATCCAGAGTTTCAAGAAAATCGGAGGGGGTCAAAATTTCGGCCAAAAAAAAAAATGACAGTGTTACCCCTTATGTTTTTTTTTCAGGGCCAAATTTTGACCTTCGATATCTCGGCTCTGGAAGGGTCTAGAGCCTCCATTTTTGCGCGCTGGTCGAAGTCTCGTGGCCCTCTGTCAGAATCCAGAGTTTCAAGAAAATCGGAGGGGGTCAAAATTTCGGCCAAAAAAAAAAATGACAGTGTTACCCCTTATGTTTTTTTTTTTTCAGGGCCAAATTTTGACCTTCGATATCTCGGCTCTGGAAGGGTCTAGAGCCTCCATTTTTGCGCGCTGGTCGAAGTCTCGTGGCCCTCTGTCAGAATCCAGAGTTTCAAGAAAATCAGAGGGGGTCAAAATTTCGGCCAAAAAAAAAATGACAGTGTTACCCCTTATGTTTTTTTTTTCAGGGCCAAATTTTGACCTTCGATATCTCGGCTCTGGAAGGGTCTAGAGCCTCCATTTTTGCGCGCTGGTCGAAGTCTCGTGGCCCTCTGTCAGAATCCAGAGTTTCAAGAAAATCGGAGGGGGTCAAAATTTCGGCCAAAAAAAAAAATGACAGTGTTACCCCTTATGTTTTTTTTTTTCAGGGCCAAATTTTGACCTTCGATATCTTGGCTCTGGAAGGGTCTAGAGCCTCCATTTTTGCGCGCTGGTCGAAGTCTCGTGGCCCTCTGTCAGAATCCAGAGTTTCAAGAAAATCGGAGGGGGTCAAAATTTCGTTCAAAAAAAAAAAATGACAGTGTTACCCCTTATGTTTTTTTTTCAGGTCCAAATTTTGACCTTCGATATCTCAGCTCTGGAAGGGTCTAGAGCGTCCATTTTTGCGCGCTGGTCGAAGTCTCGTGGCCCTCTGTCAGAATCCAAAGTTTCAAGAAAATCGGAGGGGGTCAAAATTTCGGCCAAAAAAAAAATGACAGTGTTACCCCTTATGTTTTTTTTTTCAGGTCCAAATTTTGACCTTCGATATCTCGGCTCTGGAAGGGTCTAGAGCCTCCATTTTTGCGCGCTGGTCGAAGTCTCGTGGCCCTCTGTCAGAATCCAGAGTTTCAAGAAAATTGGAGGGGGTCAAAATTTCGGCCAAAAAAAAATGACAGTGTTACCCCTTATGTTTTTTTTTCAGGTCCAAATTTTGACCTTCGATATCTCGGCTCTGGAAGGGTCTAGAGCCTCCATTTTTGCGCGCTGGTCGAAGTCTCGTGGCCCTCTGTCAGAATCCAGAGTTTCAAGAAAATCGGAGGGGGTCAAAATTTCGGCCAAAAAAAAAAAAATGACAGTGTTACCCCTTATGTTTTTTTTTTCAGGTCCAAATTTTGACCTTCGATATCTCGGCTCTGGAAGGGTCTAGAGCCTCCATTTTTGCGCGCTGGTCGAAGTCTCGTGGCCCTCTGTCAGAATCCAGAGTTTCAAGAAAATTGAAGGGGGTCAAAATTTCGGCCAAAAAAAAAAATGACAGTGTTACCCCTTATGTTTTTTTTTTCAGGTCCAAATTTTGACCTTCGATATCTCGGCTCTGGAAGGGTCTAGAGCCTCCATTTTTGCGCACTGGTCGAAGTCTTGTGGCCCTCTGTCAGAATCCAGAGTTTCAAGAAAATCGGAGGGGGTCAAAAATTCGGCCAAAAAAAAAAATGACAGTGTTACCCCTTATGTTTTTTTTTCAGGTCCAAATTTTGACCTTCGATATCTCGGCTCTGGAAGGGTCTAGAGCCTCCATTTTTGCGCGCTGGTCGAAGTCTCGTGGCCCTCTGTCAGAATCCAGAGTTTCAAGAAAATTGAAGGGGGTCAAAATTTCGGCCAAAAAAAAAAAATGACAGTGTTACCCCTTATGTTTTTTTTTTTCAGGTCCAAATTTTGACCTTCGATATCTCGGCTCTGGAAGGGTCTAGAGCCTCCATTTTTGCGCGCTGATCGAAGTCTCGTGGCCCTCTGTCAGAATCCAGAGTTTCAAGAAAATCGGAGGGGGTCAAAATTTCGGCCAAAAAAAAAAATGACAGTGTTACCCCTTATGTTTTTTTTTCAGGTCCAAATTTTGACCTTCGATATCTCGGCTCTGGAAGGGTCTAGAGCCTCCATTTTTGCGCGCTGGTCGAAGTCTCGTGGCCCTCTGTCAGAATCCAGAGTTTCAAGAAAATCGGAGGGGGTCAAAATTTCGGCCAAAAAAAAAATGACAGTGTTACCCCTTATGTTTTTTTTTTCAGGTCCAAATTTTGACCTTCGATATCTCGGCTCTGGAAGGGTCTAGAGCCTCCATTTTTGCGCGCTGGTCGAAGTCTCGTGGCCCTCTGTCAGAATCCAAAGTTTCAAGAAAATCGGAGGGGGTCAAAATTTCGGCCAAAAAAAAAAAATGACAGTGTTACCCCTTATGTTTTTTTTTCAGGTCCAAATTTTGACCTTCGATATCTCGGCTCTGGAAGGGTCTAGAGCCCCCATTTTTGCGCGCTGGTCGAAGTCTCGTGGCCCTCTGTCAGAATCCAGAGTTTCAAGAAAATCGGAGGGGGTCAAAATTTCGGCCAAAAAAAAAAATGACAGTGTTACCCCTTATGTTTTTTTTTCAGGGCCAAATTTTGACCTTCGATATCTCGGCTCTGGAAGGGTCTAGAGCCTCCATTTTTGCGCGCTGGTCGAAGTCTCGTGGCCCTCTGTCAGAATCCAGAGTTTCAAGAAAATCGGAGGGGGTCAAAATTTCGGCCAAAAAAAAAAAATGACAGTGTTACCCCTTATGTTTTTTTTTTTCAGGGCCAAATTTTGACCTTCGATATCTCGGCTCTGGAAGGGTCTAGAGCCTCCATTTTTGCGCGCTGGTCGAAGTCTCGTGGCCCTCTGTCAGAATCCAGAGTTTCAAGAAAATCAGAGGGGGTCAAAATTTCGGCCAAAAAAAAATGACAGTGTTACCCCTTATGTTTTTTTTTTCAGGGCCAAATTTTGACCTTCGATATCTCGGCTCTGGAAGGGTCTAGAGCCTCCATTTTTGCGCGCTGGTCGAAGTCTCGTGGCCCTCTGTCAGAATCCAGAGTTTCAAGAAAATCGGAGGGGGTCAAAATTTCGGCCAAAAAAAAAAATGACAGTGTTACCCCTTATGTTTTTTTTTTTCAGGGCCAAATTTTGACCTTCGATATCTTGGCTCTGGAAGGGTCTAGAGCCTCCATTTTTGCGCGCTGGTCGAAGTCTCGTGGCCCTCTGTCAGAATCCAGAGTTTCAAGAAAATCGGAGGGGGTCAAAATTTCGTTCAAAAAAAAAAATGACAGTGTTACCCCTTATGTTTTTTTTTCAGGTCCAAATTTTGACCTTCGATATCTCAGCTCTGGAAGGGTCTAGAGCCTCCATTTTTGCGCGCTGGTCGAAGTCTCGTGGCCCTCTGTCAGAATCCAAAGTTTCAAGAAAATCGGAGGGGGTCAAAATTTCGGCCAAAAAAAAAAAATGACAGTGTTACCCCTTATGTTTTTTTTTCAGGTCCAAATTTTGACCTTCGATATCTCGGCTCTGGAAGGGTCTAGAGCCTCCATTTTTGCGCGCTGGTCGAAGTCTCGTGGCCCTCTGTCAGAATCCAGAGTTTCAAGAAAATCGGAGGGGGTCAAAATTTCGGCCAAAAAAAAAATTACAGTGTTACCCCTTATGTTTTTTTTTTCAGGTCCAAATTTTGACCTTCGATATCTCGGCTCTGGAAGGGTCTAGAGCCTCCATTTTTGCGCGCTGGTCGAAGTCTCGTGGCCCTCTGTCAGAATCCAGAGTTTCAAGAAAATCGGAGGGGGTCAAAATTTCGGCCAAAAAAAAAATGACAGTGTTACCCCTTATGTTTTTTTTTCAGGTCCAAATTTTGAGCTTCGATATCTCGGCTCTGGAAGGGTCTAGAGCCTCCATTTTTGCGCGCTGGTCGAAGTCTCGTGGCCCTCTGTCAGAATCCAAAGTTTCAAGAAAATCGGAGGGGGTCAAAATTTCGGCCAAAAAAAAAAAATGACAGTGTTACCCCTTATGTTTTTTTTTTCAGGTCCAAATTTTGACCTTCGATATCTCGGCTCTGGAAGGGTCTAGAGCCTCCATTTTTGCGCGCTGGTCGAAGTCTCGTGGCCCTCTGTCAGAATCCAGAGTTTCAAGAAAATCGGAGGGGGTCAAAATTTCGGCCAAAAAAAAAAATTACAGTGTTACCCCTTATGTTTTTTTTTCAGGTCCAAATTTTGACCTTCGATATCTCGGCTCTGGAAGGGTCTAGAGCCTCCATTTTTGCGCGCTGGTCGAAGTCTCGTGGCCCTCTGTCAGAATCCAGAGTTTCAAGAAAATCGGAGGGGGTCAAAATTTCGGCCAAAAAAAAAAATGACAGTGTTACCCCTTATGTTTTTTTTTTTCAGGGCCAAATTTTGACCTTCGATATCTCGGCTCTGGAAGGGTCTAGAGCCTCCATTTTTGCGCGCTGGTCGAAGTCTCGTGGCCCTCTGTCAGAATCCAGAGTTTCAAGAAAATCAGAGGGGGTCAAAATTTCGGCCAAAAAAAAAATGACAGTGTTACCCCTTATGTTTTTTTTTTCAGGGCCAAATTTTGACCTTCGATATCTCGGCTCTGGAAGGGTCTAGAGCCTCCATTTTTGCGCGCTGGTCGAAGTCTCGTGGCCCTCTGTCAGAATCCAGAGTTTCAAGAAAATCGGAGGGGGTCAAAATTTCGTTCAAAAAAAAAAAATGACAGTGTTACCCCTTATGTTTTTTTTTCAGGTCCAAATTTTGACCTTCGATATCTCGGCTCTGGAAGGGTCTAGAGCCTCCATTTTTGCGCGCTGGTCGAAGTCTCGTGGCCCTCTGTCAGAATCCAAAGTTTCAAGAAAATCGGAGGGGGTCAAAATTTCGGCCAAAAAAAAAAAATGACAGTGTTACCCCTTATGTTTTTTTTTTCAGGTCCAAATTTTGACCTTCGATATCTCGGCTCTGGAAGGGTCTAGAGCCTCCATTTTTGCGCGCTGGTCGAAGTCTCGTGGCCCTCTGTCAGAATCCAGAGTTTCAAGAAAATCGGAGGGGGTCAAAATTTCGGCCAAAAAAAAAAAATGACAGTGTTACCCCTTATGTTTTTTTTTTCAGGTCCAAATTTTGACCTTCGATATCTCGGCTCTGGAAGGGTCTAGAGCCTCCATTTTTGCGCGCTGGTCGAAGTCTCGTGGCCCTCTGTCAGAATCCAGAGTTTCAAGAAAATTGAAGGGGGTCAAAATTTCGGCCAAAAAAAAAATGACAGTGTTACCCCTTATGTTTTTTTTTCAGGTCCAAATTTTGACCTTCGATATCTCGGCTCTGGAAGGGTCTAGAGCCTCCATTTTTGCGCACTGGTCGAAGTCTCGTGGCCCTCTGTCAGAATCCAGAGTTTCAAGAAAATCGGAGGGGGTCAAAAATTCGGCCAAAAAAAAAAAATGACAGTGTTACCCCTTATGTTTTTTTTTCAGGTCCAAATTTTGACCTTCGATATCTCGGCTCTGGAAGGGTCTAGAGCCTCCATTTTTGCGCGCTGGTCGAAGTCTCGTGGCCCTCTGTCAGAATCCAGAGTTTCAAGAAAATCGGAGGGGGTCAAAATTTCGGCCAAAAAAAAAATGACAGTGTTACCCCTTATGTTTTTTTTTCAGGTCCAAATTTTGACCTTCGATATCTCGGCTCTGGAAGGGTCTAGAGCCTCCATTTTTGCGCGCTGGTCGAAGTCTCGTGGCCCTCTGTCAGAATCCAGAGTTTCAAGAAAATCGGAGGGGGTCAAAATTTCGGCCAAAAAAAAATGACAGTGTTACCCCTTATGTTTTTTTTTCAGGTCCAAATTTTGACCTTCGATATCTCGGCTCTGGAAGGGTCTAGAGCCTCCATTTTTGCGCGCTGGTCGAAGTCTCGTGGCCCTCTGTCAGAATCCAAAGTTTCAAGAAAATCGGAGGGGGTCAAAATTTCGGCCAAAAAAAAAAAATGACAGTGTTACCCCTTATGTTTTTTTTTCAGGTCCAAATTTTGACCTTCGATATCTCGGTTCTGGAAGGGTCTAGAGCCCCCATTTTTGCGCGCTGGTCGAAGTCTCGTGGCCCTCTGTCAGAATCCAGAGTTTCAAGAAAATCGGAGGGGGTCAAAATTTCGGCCAAAAAAAAAAATGACAGTGTTACCCCTTATGTTTTTTTTTCAGGGCCAAATTTTGACCTTCGATATCTCGGCTCTGGAAGGGTCTAGAGCCTCCATTTTTGCGCGCTGGTCGAAGTCTCGTGGCCCTCTGTCAGAATCCAGAGTTTCAAGAAAATCGGAGGGGGTCAAAATTTCGGCCAAAAAAAAAAAATGACAGTGTTACCCCTTATGTTTTTTTTTTTTCAGGGCCAAATTTTGACCTTCGATATCTCGGCTCTGGAAGGGTCTAGAGCCTCCATTTTTGCGCGCTGGTCGAAGTCTCGTGGCCCTCTGTCAGAATCCAGAGTTTCAAGAAAATCAGAGGGGGTCAAAATTTCGGCCAAAAAAAAAATGACAGTGTTATCCCTTATGTTTTTTTTTTCAGGGCCAAATTTTGACCTTCGATATCTCGGCTCTGGAAGGGTCTAGAGCCTCCATTTTTGCGCGCTGGTCGAAGTCTCGTGGCCCTCTGTCAGAATCCAGAGTTTCAAGAAAATCGGAGGGGGTCAAAATTTCGGCCAAAAAAAAAAATGACAGTGTTACCCCTTATGTTTTTTTTTTTCAGGGCCAAATTTTGACCTTCGATATCTTGGCTCTGGAAGGGTCTAGAGCCTCCATTTTTGCGCGCTGGTCGAAGTCTCGTGGCCCTCTGTCAGAATCCAGAGTTTCAAGAAAATCGGAGGGGGTCAAAATTTCGTTCAAAAAAAAAAAATGACAGTGTTACCCCTTATGTTTTTTTTTCAGGTCCAAATTTTGACCTTCGATATCTCGGCTCTGGAAGGGTCTAGAGCCTCCATTTTTGCGCGCTGGTCGAAGTCTCGTGGCCCTCTGTCAGAATCCAGAGTTTCAAGAAAATCGGAGGGGGTCAAAATTTCGGCCAAAAAAAAAATTACAGTGTTACCCCTTATGTTTTTTTTTTCAGGTCCAAATTTTGACCTTCGATATCTCGGCTCTGGAAGGGTCTAGAGCCTCCATTTTTGCGCGCTGGTCGAAGTCTCGTGGCCCTCTGTCAGAATCCAGAGTTTCAAGAAAATTGGAGGGGGTCAAAATTTCGGCCCAAAAAAAATGACAGTGTTACCCCTTATGTTTTTTTTTCAGGTCCAAATTTTGACCTTCGATATCTCGGCTCTGGAAGGGTCTAGAGCCTCCATTTTTGCGCGCTGGTCGAAGTCTCGTGGCCCTCTGTCAGAATCCAGAGTTTCAAGAAAATCGGAGGGGGTCAAAATTTCGGCCAAAAAAAAAAATGACAGTGTTACCCCTTATGTTTTTTTTTTCAGGTCCAAATTTTGACCTTCAATATCTCGGCTCTGGAAGGGTCTAGAGCCTCCATTTTTGCGCGCTGGTCGAAGTCTCGTGGCCCTCTGTCAGAATCCAGAGTTTCAAGAAAATTGAAGGGGGTCAAAATTTCGGCCAAAAAAAAAAAATGACAGTGTTACCCCTTATGTTTTTTTTTCAGGTCCAAATTTTGACCTTCGATATCTCGGCTCTGGAAGGGTCTAGAGCCTCCATTTTTGCGCACTGGTCGAAGTCTCGTGGCCCTCTGTCAGAATCCAGAGTTTCAAGAAAATCGGAGGGGGTCAAAAATTCGGCCAAAAAAAAAAATGACAGTGTTACCCCTTATGTTTTTTTTTCAGGTCCAAATTTTGACCTTCGATATCTCGGCTCTGGAAGGGTCTAGAGCCTCCATTTTTGCGCGCTGGTCGAAGTCTCGTGGCCCTCTGTCAGAATCCAGAGTTTCAAGAAAATTGAAGGGGGTCAAAATTTCGGCCAAAAAAAAAATGACAGTGTTACCCCTTATGTTTTTTTTTTCAGGTCCAAATTTTGACCTTCGATATCTCGGCTCTGGAAGGGTCTAGAGCCTCCATTTTTGCGCACTGGTCGAAGTCTCGTGGCCCTCTGTCAGAATCCAGAGTTTCAAGAAAATCGGAGGGGGTCAAAAATTCGGCCAAAAAAAAAAAATGACAGTGTTACCCCTTATGTTTTTTTTTCAGGTCCAAATTTTGACCTTCGATATCTCGGCTCTGGAAAGGTCTAGAGCCTCCATTTTTGCGCGCTGGTCGAAGTCTCGTGGCCCTCTGTCAGAATCCAGAGTTTCAAGAAAATCGGAGGGGGTCAAAATTTCGGCCAAAAAAAAAAATGACAGTGTTACCCCTTATGTTTTTTTTTCAGGTCCAAATTTTGACCTTCGATATCTCGGCTCTGGAAGGCTCTAGAGCCTCCATTTTTGCGCGCTGGTCGAAGTCTCGTGGCCCTCTGTCAGAATCCAGAGTTTCAAGAAAATCGGAGGGGGTCAAAATTTCGGCCAAAAAAAAAATGACAGTGTTACCCCTTATGTTTTTTTTTTCAGGTCCAAATTTTGACCTTCGATATCTCGGCTCTGGAAGGGTCTAGAGCCTCCATTTTTGCGCGCTGGTCGAAGTCTCGTGGCCCTCTGTCAGAATCCAAAGTTTCAAGAAAATCGGAGGGGGTCAAAATTTCGGCCAAAAAAAAAAAATGACAGTGTTACCCCTTATGTTTTTTTTTCAGGTCCAAATTTTGACCTTCGATATCTCGGCTCTGGAAGGGTCTAGAGCCCCCATTTTTGCGCGCTGGTCGAAGTCTCGTGGCCCTCTGTCAGAATCCAGAGTTTCAAGAAAATCGGAGGGGGTCAAAATTTCGGCCAAAAAAAAAAATGACAGTGTTACCCCTTATGTTTTTTTTTCAGGGCCAAATTTTGACCTTCGATATCTCGGCTCTGGAAGGGTCTAGAGCCTCCATTTTTGCGCGCTGGTCGAAGTCTCGTGGCCCTCTGTCAGAATCCAGAGTTTCAAGAAAATCGGAGGGGGTCAAAATTTCGGCCAAAAAAAAAAATGACAGTGTTACCCCTTATGTTTTTTTTTTTTCAGGGCCAAATTTTGACCTTCGATATCTCGGCTCTGGAAGGGTCTAGAGCCTCCATTTTTGCGCGCTGGTCGAAGTCTCGTGGCCCTCTGTCAGAATCCAGAGTTTCAAGAAAATCAGAGGGGGTCAAAATTTCGGCCAAAAAAAAAATGACAGTGTTACCCCTTATGTTTTTTTTTTCAGGGCCAAATTTTGACCTTCGATATCTCGGCTCTGGAAGGGTCTAGAGCCTCCATTTTTGCGCGCTGGTCGAAGTCTCGTGGCCCTCTGTCAGAATCCAGAGTTTCAAGAAAATCGGAGGGGGTCAAAATTTCGGCCAAAAAAAAAAATGACAGTGTTACCCCTTATGTTTTTTTTTTCAGGGCCAAATTTTGACCTTCGATATCTTGGCTCTGGAAGGGTCTAGAGCCTCCATTTTTGCGCGCTGGTCGAAGTCTCGTGGCCCTCTGTCAGAATCCAGAGTTTCAAGAAAATCGGAGGGGGTCAAAATTTCGTTCAAAAAAAAAAATGACAGTGTTACCCCTTATGTTTTTTTTTCAGGTCCAAATTTTGACCTTCGATATCTCAGCTCTGGAAGGGTCTAGAGCCTCCATTTTTGCGCGCTGGTCGAAGTCTCGTGGCCCTCTGTCAGAATCCAAAGTTTCAAGAAAATCGGAGGGGGTCAAAATTTCGGCCAAAAAAAAAAATGACAGTGTTACCCCTTATGTTTTTTTTTTCAGGTCCAAATTTTGACCTTCGATATCTCGGCTCTGGAAGGGTCTAGAGCCTCCATTTTTGCGCGCTGGTCGAAGTCTCGTGGCCCTCTGTCAGAATCCAGAGTTTCAAGAAAATCGGAGGGGGTCAAAATTTCGGCCAAAAAAAAAATTACAGTGTTACCCCTTATGTTTTTTTTTTCAGGTCCAAATTTTGACCTTCGATATCTCGGCTCTGGAAGGGTCTAGAGCCTCCATTTTTGCGCGCTGGTCGAAGTCTCGTGGCCCTCTGTCAGAATCCAGAGTTTCAAGAAAATTGGAGGGGGTCAAAATTTCGGCCAAAAAAAAATGACAGTGTTACCCCTTATGTTTTTTTTTCAGGTCCAAATTTTGACCTTCGATATCTCGGCTCTGGAAGGGTCTAGAGCCTCCATTTTTGCGCGCTGGTCGAAGTCTCGTGGCCCTCTGTCAGAATCCAGAGTTTCAAGAAAATCGGAGGGGGTCAAAATTTCGGCCAAAAAAAAAAATGACAGTGTTACCCCTTATGTTTTTTTTTTCAGGTCCAAATTTTGACCTTCGATATCTCGGCTCTGGAAGGGTCTAGAGCCTCCATTTTTGCGCGCTGGTCGAAGTCTCGTGGCCCTCTGTCAGAATCCAGAGTTTCAAGAAAATTGAAGGGGGTCAAAATTTCGGCCAAAAAAAAAAATGACAGTGTTACCCCTTATGTTTTTTTTTCAGGTCCAAATTTTGACCTTCGATATCTCGGCTCTGGAAGGGTCTAGAGCCTCCATTTTTGCGCACTGGTCGAAGTCTCGTGGCCCTCTGTCAGAATCCAGAGTTTCAAGAAAATCGGAGGGGGTCAAAAATTCGGCCAAAAAAAAAAATGACAGTGTTACCCCTTATGTTTTTTTTTCAGGTCCAAATTTTGACCTTTGATATCTCGGCTCTGGAAGGGTCTAGAGCCTCCATTTTTGCGCGCTGGTCGAAGTCTCGTGGCCCTCTGTCAGAATCCAGAGTTTCAAGAAAATCGGAGGGGGTCAAAATTTCGGCCAAAAAAAAAAATGACAGTGTTACCCCTTATGTTTTTTTTTCAGGTCCAAATTTTGACCTTCGATATCTCGGCTCTGGAAGGGTCTAGAGCCTCCATTTTTGCGCGCTGGTCGAAGTCTCGTGGCCCTCTGTCAGAATCCAGAGTTTCAAGAAAATCGGAGGGGGTCAAAATTTCGGCCAAAAAAAAAATGACAGTGTTACCCCTTATGTTTTTTTTTTTTCAGGTCCAAATTTTGACCTTCGATATCTCGGCTCTGGAAGGGTCTAGAGCCTCCATTTTTGCGCGCTGGTCGAAGTCTCGTGGCCCTCTGTCAGAATCCAAAGTTTCAAGAAAATCGGAGGGGGTCAAAATTTCGGCCAAAAAAAAAAAAATGACAGTGTTACCCCTTATGTTTTTTTTTCAGGTCCAAATTTTGACCTTCGATATCTCGGCTCTGGAAGGGTCTAGAGCCTCCATTTTTGCGCGCTGGTCGAAGTCTCGTGGCCCTCTGTCAGAATCCAGAGTTTCAAGAAAATCGGAGGGGGTCAAAATTTCGGCCAAAAAAAAAATGACAGTGTTACCCCTTATGTTTTTTTTTCAGGTCCAAATTTTGACCTTCGATATCTCGGCTCTGGAAGGGTCTAGAGCCTCCATTTTTGCGCGCTGGTCGAAGTCTCGTGGCCCTCTGTCAGAATCCAAAGTTTCAAGAAAATCGGAGGGGGTCAAAATTTCGGCCAAAAAAAAAAATGACAGTGTTACCCCTTATGTTTTTTTTTTCAGGTCCAAATTTTGACCTTCGATATCTCGGCTCTGGAAGGGTCTAGAGCCTCCATTTTTGCGCGCTGGTCGAAGTCTCGTGGCCCTCTGTCAGAATCCAGAGTTTCAAGAAAATCGGAGGGGGTCAAAATTTCGGCCAAAAAAAAAATTACAGTGTTACCCCTTATGTTTTTTTTTTCAGGTCCAAATTTTGACCTTCGATATCTCGGCTCTGGAAGGGTCTAGAGCCTCCATTTTTGCGCGCTGGTCGAAGTCTCGTGGCCCTCTGTCAGAATCCAGAGTTTCAAGAAAATCGGAGGGGGTCAAAATTTCGGCCAAAAAAAAAAATGACAGTGTTACCCCTTATGTTTTTTTTTTCAGGTCCAAATTTTGACCTTCGATATCTCGGCTCTGGAAGGGTCTAGAGCCTCCATTTTTGCGCGCTGGTCGAAGTCTCGTGGCCCTCTGTCAGAATCCAGAGTTTCAAGAAAATTGAAGGGGGTCAAAATTTCGGCCAAAAAAAAAATGACAGTGTTACCCCTTATGTTTTTTTTTTTTCAGGTCCAAATTTTGACCTTCGATATCTCGGCTCTGGAAGGGTCTAGAGCCTCCATTTTTGCGCACTGGTCGAAGTCTCGTGGCCCTCTGTCAGAATCCAGAGTTTCAAGAAAATCGGAGGGGGTCAAAATTTCGGCCAAAAAAAAAAAATGACAGTGTTACCCCTTATGTTTTTTTTTTTTCAGGGCCAAATTTTGACCTTCGATATCTCGGCTCTGGAAGGGTCTAGAGCCTCCATTTTTGCGCGCTGGTCGAAGTCTCGTGGCCCTCTGTCAGAATCCAGAGTTTCAAGAAAATCAGAGGGGGTCAAAATTTCGGCCAAAAAAAAAATGACAGTGTTACCCCTTATGTTTTTTTTTTCAGGGCCAAATTTTGACCTTCGATATCTCGGCTCTGGAAGGGTCTAGAGCCTCCATTTTTGCGCGCTGGTCGAAGTCTCGTGGCCCTCTGTCAGAATCCAGAGTTTCAAGAAAATCGGAGGGGGTCAAAATTTCGTTCAAAAAAAAAAATGACAGTGTTACCCCTTATGTTTTTTTTTCAGGTCCAAATTTTGACCTTCGATATCTCGGCTCTGGAAGGGTCTAGAGCCTCCATTTTTGCGCGCTGGTCGAAGTCTCGTGGCCCTCTGTCAGAATCCAAAGTTTCAAGAAAATCGGAGGGGGTCAAAATTTCGGCCAAAAAAAAAATGACAGTGTTACCCCTTATGTTTTTTTTTTCAGGTCCAAATTTTGACCTTCGATATCTCGGCTCTGGAAGGGTCTAGAGCCTCCATTTTTGCGCGCTGGTCGAAGTCTCGTGGCCCTCTGTCAGAATCCAGAGTTTCAAGAAAATCGGAGGGGGTCAAAATTTCGTTCAAAAAAAAAAATGACAGTGTTACCCCTTATGTTTTTTTTTTCAGGTCCAAATTTTGACCTTCGATATCTCGGCTCTGGAAGGGTCTAGAGCCTCCATTTTTGCGCGCTGGTCGAAGTCTCGTGGCCCTCTGTCAGAATCCAAAGTTTCAAGAAAATCGGAGGGGGTCAAAATTTCGGCCAAAAAAAAAAATGACAGTGTTACCCCTTATGTTTTTTTTTTCAGGTCCAAATTTTGACCTTCGATATCTCGGCTCTGGAAGGGTCTAGAGCCTCCATTTTTGCGCGCTGGTCGAAGTCTCGTGGCCCTCTGTCAGAATCCAGAGTTTCAAGAAAATCGGAGGGGGTCAAAATTTCGGCCAAAAAAAAAAATGACAGTGTTACCCCTTATGTTTTTTTTTTCAGGTCCAAATTTTGACCTTCGATATCTCGGCTCTGGAAGGGTCTAGAGCCTCCATTTTTGCGCGCTGGTCGAAGTCTCGTGGCCCTCTGTCAGAATCCAGAGTTTCAAGAAAATTGAAGGGGGTCAAAATTTCGGCCAAAAAAAAATGACAGTGTTACCCCTTATGTTTTTTTTTCAGGTCCAAATTTTGACCTTCGATATCTCGGCTCTGGAAGGGTCTAGAGCCTCCATTTTTGCGCACTGGTCGAAGTCTCGTGGCCCTCTGTCAGAATCCAGAGTTTCAAGAAAATCGGAGGGGGTCAAAAATTCGGCCAAAAAAAAAAATGACAGTGTTACCCCTTATGTTTTTTTTTCAGGTCCAAATTTTGACCTTCGATATCTCGGCTCTGGAAGGGTCTAGAGCCTCCATTTTTGCGCGCTGGTCGAAGTCTCGTGGCCCTCTGTCAGAATCCAGAGTTTCAAGAAAATCGGAGGGGGTCAAAATTTCGGCCAAAAAAAAAATTGACAGTGTTACCCCTTATGTTTTTTTTTCAGGTCCAAATTTTGACCTTCGATATCTCGGCTCTGGAAGGGTCTAGAGCCTCCATTTTTGCGCGCTGGTCGAAGTCTCGTGGCCCTCTGTCAGAATCCAGAGTTTCAAGAAAATCGGAGGGGGTCAAAATTTCGGCCAAAAAAAAAAATGACAGTGTTACCCCTTATGTTTTTTTTTTCAGGTCCAAATTTTGACCTTCGATATCTCGGCTCTGGAAGGGTCTAGAGCCTCCATTTTTGCGCGCTGGTCGAAGTCTCGTGGCCCTCTGTCAGAATCCAGAGTTTCAAGAAAATCGGAGGGGGTCAAAATTTCGTTCAAAAAAAAAAAATGACAGTGTTACCCCTTATGTTTTTTTTTTCAGGTCCAAATTTTGACCTTCGATATCTCGGCTCTGGAAGGGTCTAGAGCCTCCATTTTTGCGCGCTGGTCGAAGTCTCGTGGCCCTCTGTCAGAATCCAAAGTTTCAAGAAAATCGGAGGGGGTCAAAATTTCGGCCAAAAAAAAAAATGACAGTGTTACCCCTTATGTTTTTTTTTTCAGGTCCAAATTTTGACCTTCGATATCTCGGCTCTGGAAGGGTCTAGAGCCTCCATTTTTGCGCGCTGGTCGAAGTCTCGTGGCCCTCTGTCAGAATCCAGAGTTTCAAGAAAATCGGAGGGGGTCAAAATTTCGGCCAAAAAAAAAAATGACAGTGTTACCCCTTATGTTTTTTTTTTCAGGTCCAAATTTTGACCTTCGATATCTCGGCTCTGGAAGGGTCTAGAGCCTCCATTTTTGCGCGCTGGTCGAAGTCTCGTGGCCCTCTGTCAGAATCCAGAGTTTCAAGAAAATTGAAGGGGGTCAAAATTTCGGCCAAAAAAAAATGACAGTGTTACCCCTTATGTTTTTTTTTCAGGTCCAAATTTTGACCTTCGATATCTCGGCTCTGGAAGGGTCTAGAGCCTCCATTTTTGCGCACTGGTCGAAGTCTCGTGGCCCTCTGTCAGAATCCAGAGTTTCAAGAAAATCGGAGGGGGTCAAAAATTCGGCCAAAAAAAAAAATGACAGTGTTACCCCTTATGTTTTTTTTTCAGGTCCAAATTTTGACCTTCGATATCTCGGCTCTGGAAGGGTCTAGAGCCTCCATTTTTGCGCGCTGGTCGAAGTCTCGTGGCCCTCTGTCAGAATCCAGAGTTTCAAGAAAATCGGAGGGGGTCAAAATTTCGGCCAAAAAAAAAAATGACAGTGTTACCCCTTATGTTTTTTTTTCAGGTCCAAATTTTGACCTTCGATATCTCGGCTCTGGAAGGGTCTAGAGCCTCCATTTTTGCGCGCTGGTCGAAGTCTCGTGGCCCTCTGTCAGAATCCAGAGTTTCAAGAAAATCGGAGGGGGTCAAAATTTCGGCCAAAAAAAAAAATGACAGTGTTACCCCTTATGTTTTTTTTTTCAGGTCCAAATTTTGACCTTCGATATCTCGGCTCTGGAAGGGTCTAGAGCCTCCATTTTTGCGCGCTGGTCGAAGTCTCGTGGCCCTCTGTCAGAATCCAAAGTTTCAAGAAAATCGGAGGGGGTCAAAATTTCGGCCAAAAAAAAAAATGACAGTGTTACCCCTTATGTTTTTTTTTCAGGTCCAAATTTTGACCTTCGATATCTCGGCTCTGGAAGGGTCTAGAGCCCCCATTTTTGCGCGCTGGTCGAAGTCTCGTGGCCCTCTGTCAGAATCCAGAGTTTCAAGAAAATCGGAGGGGGTCAAAATTTCGGCCAAAAAAAAAAATGACAGTGTTACCCCTTATGTTTTTTTTTTCAGGGCCAAATTTTGACCTTCGATATCTCGGCTCTGGAAGGGTCTAGAGCCTACATTTTTGCGCGCTGGTCGAAGTCTCGTGGCCCTCTGTCAGAATCCAGCGTTTCAAGAAAATCAGAGGGGGTCAAAATTTCGGCCAAAAAAAAAATGACAGTGTTACCCCTTATGTTTTTTTTTTCAGGGCCAAATTTTGACCTTCGATATCTCGGCTCTGGAAGGGTCTAGAGCCTCCATTTTTGCGCGCTGGTCGAAGTCTCGTGGCCCTCTGTCAGAATCCAGAGTTTCAAGAAAATCGGAGGGGGTCAAAATTTCGGCCAAAAAAAAAATGACAGTGTTACCCCTTATGTTTTTTTTTTTCAGGGCCAAATTTTGACCTTCGATATCTTGGCTCTGGAAGGGTCTAGAGCCTCCATTTTTGCGCGCTGGTCGAAGTCTCGTGGCCCTCTGTCAGAATCCAGAGTTTCAAGAAAATCGGAGGGGGTCAAAATTTCGTTCAAAAAAAAAAAAATGACAGTGTTACCCCTTATGTTTTTTTTTCAGGTCCAAATTTTGACCTTCGATATCTCGGCTCTGGAAGGGTCTAGAGCCTCCATTTTTGCGCGCTGGTCGAAGTCTCGTGGCCCTCTTTCAGAATCCAAAGTTTCAAGAAAATCGGAGGGGGTCAAAATTTCGGCCAAAAAAAAAAATGACAGTGTTACCCCTTATGTTTTTTTTTCAGGTCCAAATTTTGACCTTCGATATCTCGGCTCTGGAAGGGTCTAGAGCCTCCATTTTTGCGCGCTGGTCGAAGTCTCGTGGCCCTCTGTCAGAATCCAGAGTTTCAAGAAAATCGGAGGGGGTCAAAATTTCGGCCAAAAAAAAAATTACAGTGTTACCCCTTATGTTTTTTTTTCAGGTCCAAATTTTGACCTTCGATATCTCGGCTCTGGAAGGGTCTAGAGCCTCCATTTTTGCGCGCTGGTCGAAGTCTCGTGGCCCTCTGTCAGAATCCAGAGTTTCAAGAAAATCGGAGGGGGTCAAAATTTCGGCCAAAAAAAAAAAATGACAGTGTTACCCCTTATGTTTTTTTTTTTCAGGTCCAATTTTTGACCTTCGATATCTCGGCTCTGGAAGGGTCTAGAGCCTCCATTTTTGCGCGCTGGTCGAAGTCTCGTGGCCCTCTGTCAGAATCCAGAGTTTCAAGAAAATTGAAGGGGGTCAAAATTTCGGCCAAAAAAAAAAATGACAGTGTTACCCCTTATGTTTTTTTTTCAGGTCCAAATTTTGACCTTCGATATCTCGGCTCTGGAAGGGTCTAGAGCCTCCATTTTTGAGCACTGGTCGAAGTCTCGTGGCCCTCTGTCAGAATCCAGAGTTTCAAGAAAATCGGAGGGGGTCAAAAATTCGGCCAAAAAAAAAAATGACAGTGTTACCCCTTATGTTTTTTTTTTCAGGTCCAAATTTTGACCTTCGATATCTCGGCTCTGGAAGGGTCTAGAGCCTCCATTTTTGCGCGCTGGTCGAAGTCTCGTGGCCCTCTGTCAGAATCCAGAGTTTCAAGAAAATCGGAGGGGGTCAAAATTTCGGCCAAAAAAAAAAAATGACAGTGTTACCCCTTATGTTTTTTTTTCAGGTCCAAATTTTGACCTTCGATATCTCGGCTCTGGAAGGGTCTAGAGCCTCCATTTTTGCGCGCTGGTCGAAGTCTCGTGGCCCTCTGTCAGAATCCAGAGTTTCAAGAAAATCGGAGGGGGTAAAAATTTCGGCCAAAAAAAAATGACAGTGTTACCCCTTATGTTTTTTTTTCAGGTCCAAATTTTGACCTTCGATATCTCGGCTCTGGAAGGGTCTAGAGCCTCCATTTTTGCGCGCTGGTCGAAGTCTCGTGGCCCTCTGTCAGAATCCAAAGTTTCAAGAAAATCGGAGGGGGTCAAAATTTCGGCCAAAAAAAAAAAAATGACAGTGTTACCCCTTATGTTTTTTTTTCAGGTCCAAATTTTGACCTTCGATATCTCGGCTCTGGAAGGGTCTAGAGCCCCCATTTTTGCGCGCTGGTCGAAGTCTCGTGGCCCTCTGTCAGAATCCAGAGTTTCAAGAAAATCGGAGGGGGTCAAAATTTCGGCCAAAAAAAAAATGACAGTGTTACCCCTTATGTTTTTTTTTCAGGGCCAAATTTTGACCTTCGATATCTCGGCTCTGGAAGGGTCTAGAGCCTCCATTTTTGCGCGCTGGTCGAAGTCTCGTGGCCCTCTGTCAGAATCCAGAGTTTCAAGAAAATCGGAGGGGGTCAAAATTTCGGCCAAAAAAAAAAATGACAGTGTTACCCCTTATGTTTTTTTTTTTCAGGGCCAAATTTTGACCTTCGATATCTTGGCTCTGGAAGGGTCTAGAGCCTCCATTTTTGCGCGCTGGTCGAAGTCTCGTGGCCCTCTGTCAGAATCCAGAGTTTCAAGAAAATCGGAGGGGGTCAAAATTTCGGCCAAAAAAAAAAATGACAGTGTTACCCCTTATGTTTTTTTTTTCAGGTCCAAATTTTGACCTTCGATATCTCGGCTCTGGAAGGGTCTAGAGCCTCCATTTTTGCGCGCTGGTCGAAGTCTCGTGGCCCTCTGTCAGAATCCAGAGTTTCAAGAAAATTGAAGGGGGTCAAAATTTCGGCCAAAAAAAAAAAATGACAGTGTTACCCCTTATGTTTTTTTTTCAGGTCCAAATTTTGACCTTCGATATCTCGGCTCTGGAAGGGTCTAGAGCCTCCATTTTTGCGCACTGGTCGAAGTCTCGTGGCCCTCTGTCAGAATCCAGAGTTTCAAGAAAATCGGAGGGGGTCAAAAATTCGGCCAAAAAAAAAAAATGACAGTGTTACCCCTTATGTTTTTTTTTCAGGTCCAAATTTTGACCTTCGATATCTCGGCTCTGGAAGGGTCTAGAGCCTCCATTTTTGCGCGCTGGTCGAAGTCTCGTGGCCCTCTGTCAGAATCCAGAGTTTCAAGAAAATCGGAGGGGGTCAAAATTTCGGCCAAAAAAAAAAATGACAGTGTTACCCCTTATGTTTTTTTTTTCAGGTCCAAATTTTGACCTTCGATATCTCGGCTCTGGAAGGGTCTAGAGCCTCCATTTTTGCGCGCTGGTCGAAGTCTCGTGGCCCTCTGTCAGAATCCAGAGTTTCAAGAAAATCGGAGGGGGTCAAAATTTCGGCCAAAAAAAAAATGACAGTGTTACCCCTTATGTTTTTTTTTTCAGGTCCAAATTTTGACCTTCGATATCTCGGCTCTGGAAGGGTCTAGAGCCTCCATTTTTGCGCGCTGGTCGAAGTCTCGTGGCCCTCTGTCAGAATCCAAAGTTTCAAGAAAATCGGAGGGGGTCAAAATTTCGGCCAAAAAAAAAAAATGACAGTGTTACCCCTTATGTTTTTTTTTCAGGTCCAAATTTTGACCTTCGATATCTCGGCTCTGGAAGGGTCTAGAGCCCCCATTTTTGCGCGCTGGTCGAAGTCTCGTGGCCCTCTGTCAGAATCCAGAGTTTCAAGAAAATCGGAGGGGGTCAAAATTTCGGCCAAAAAAAAAAATGACAGTGTTACCCCTTATGTTTTTTTTTCAGGGCCAAATTTTGACCTTCGATATCTCGGCTCTGGAAGGGTCTAGAGCCTCCATTTTTGCGCGCTGGTCGAAGTCTCGTGGCCCTCTGTCAGAATCCAGAGTTTCAAGAAAATCGGAGGGGGTCAAAATTTCGGCCAAAAAAAAAAATGACAGTGTTACCCCTTATGTTTTTTTTTTTTCAGGGCCAAATTTTGACCTTCGATATCTCGGCTCTGGAAGGGTCTAGAGCCTCCATTTTTGCGCGCTGGTCGAAGTCTCGTGGCCCTCTGTCAGAATCCAGAGTTTCAAGAAAATCAGAGGGGGTCAAAATTTCGGCCAAAAAAAAAATGACAGTGTTACCCCTTATGTTTTTTTTTTCAGGGCCAAATTTTGACCTTCGATATCTCGGCTCTGGAAGGGTCTAGAGCCTCCATTTTTGCGCGCTGGTCGAAGTCTCGTGGCCCTCTGTCAGAATCCAGAGTTTCAAGAAAATTGGAGGGGGTCAAAATTTCGGCCAAAAAAAAAAATGACAGTGTTACCCCTTATGTTTTTTTTTTCAGGGCCAAATTTTGACCTTCGATATCTTGGCTCTGGAAGGGTCTAGAGCCTCCATTTTTGCGCGCTGGTCGAAGTCTCGTGGCCCTCTGTCAGAATCCAGAGTTTCAAGAAAATCGGAGGGGGTCAAAATTTCGTTCAAAAAAAAAAATGACAGTGTTACCCCTTATGTTTTTTTTTCAGGTCCAAATTTTGACCTTCGATATCTCAGCTCTGGAAGGGTCTAGAGCCTCCATTTTTGCGCGCTGGTCGAAGTCTCGTGGCCCTCTGTCAGAATCCAAAGTTTCAAGAAAATCGGAGGGGGTCAAAATTTCGGCCAAAAAAAAAAAAATGACAGTGTTACCCCTTATGTTTTTTTTTTTCAGGTCCAAATTTTGACCTTCGATATCTCGGCTCTGGAAGGGTCTAGAGCCTCCATTTTTGCGCGCTGGTCGAAGTCTCGTGGCCCTCTGTCAGAATCCAGAGTTTCAAGAAAATCGGAGGGGGTCAAAATTTCGGCCAAAAAAAAAATTACAGTGTTACCCCTTATGTTTTTTTTTTCAGGTCCAAATTTTGACCTTCGATATCTCGGCTCTGGAAGGGTCTAGAGCCTCCATTTTTGCGCGCTGGTCGAAGTCTCGTGGCCCTCTGTCAGAATCCAGAGTTTCAAGAAAATTGGAGGGGGTCAAAATTTCGGCCAAAAAAAAAATGACAGTGTTACCCCTTATGTTTTTTTTTCAGGTCCAAATTTTGACCTTCGATATCTCGGCTCTGGAAGGGTCTAGAGCCTCCATTTTTGCGCGCTGGTCGAAGTCTCGTGGCCCTCTGTCAGAATCCAGAGTTTCAAGAAAATCGGAGGGGGTCAAAATTTCGGCCAAAAAAAAAAATGACAGTGTTACCCCTTATGTTTTTTTTTTCAGGTCCAAATTTTGACCTTCGATATCTCGGCTCTGGAAGGGTCTAGAGCCTCCATTTTTGCGCGCTGGTCGAAGTCTCGTGGCCCTCTGTCAGAATCCAGAGTTTCAAGAAAATTGAAGGGGGTCAAAATTTCGGCCAAAAAAAAAAATGACAGTGTTACCCCTTATGTTTTTTTTTCAGGTCCAAATTTTGACCTTCGATATCTCGGCTCTGGAAGGGTCTAGAGCCTCCATTTTTGCGCACTGGTCGAAGTCTCGTGGCCCTCTGTCAGAATCCAGAGTTTCAAGAAAATCGGAGGGGGTCAAAAATTCGGCCAAAAAAAAAAATGACAGTGTTACCCCTTATGTTTTTTTTTCAGGTCCAAATTTTGACCTTCGATATCTCGGCTCTGGAAGGGTCTAGAGCCTCCATTTTTGCGCGCTGGTCGAAGTCTCGTGGCCCTCTGTCAGAATCCAGAGTTTCAAGAAAATCGGAGGGGGTCAAAATTTCGGCCAAAAAAAAAAATGACAGTGTTACCCCTTATGTTTTTTTTTCAGGTCCAAATTTTGACCTTCGATATCTCGGCTCTGGAAGGGTCTAGAGCCTCCATTTTTGCGCGCTGGTCGAAGTCTCGTGGCCCTCTGTCAGAATCCAGAGTTTCAAGAAAATCGGAGGGGGTCAAAATTTCGGCCAAAAAAAAAAAATGACAGTGTTACCCCTTATGTTTTTTTTTTCAGGTCCAAATTTTGACCTTCGATATCTCGACTCTGGAAGGGTCTAGAGCCTCCATTTTTGCGCGCTGGTCGAAGTCTCGTGGCCCTCTGTCAGAATCCAGAGTTTCAAGAAAATCGGAGGGGGTCAAAAATTCGGCCAAAAAAAAAAAAATGACAGTGTTACCCCTTATGTTTTTTTTTCAGGTCCAAATTTTGACCTTCGATATCTCGGCTCTGGAAGGGTCTAGAGCCTCCATTTTTGCGCGCTGGTCGAAGTCTCGTGGCCCTCTGTCAGAATCCAGAGTTTCAAGAAAATCGGAGGGGGTCAAAATTTCGGCCAAAAAAAAAATGACAGTGTTACCCCTTATGTTTTTTTTTCAGGTCCAAATTTTGACCTTCGATATCTCGGCTCTGGAAGGGTCTAGAGCCTCCATTTTTGCGCGCTGGTCGAAGTCTCGTGGCCCTCTGTCAGAATCCAGAGTTTCAAGAAAATCGGAGGGGGTCAAAATTTCGGCCAAAAAAAAAAATGACAGTGTTACCCCTTATGTTTTTTTTTTCAGGTCCAAATTTTGACCTTCGATATCTCGGCTCTGGAAGGGTCTAGAGCCTCCATTTTTGCGCGCTGGTCGAAGTCTCGTGGCCCTCTGTCAGAATCCAAAGTTTCAAGAAAATCGGAGGGGGTCAAAATTTCGGCCAAAAAAAAAAATGACAGTGTTACCCCTTATGTTTTTTTTTCAGGTCCAAATTTTGACCTTCGATATCTCGGCTCTGGAAGGGTCTAGAGCCCCCATTTTTGCGCGCTGGTCGAAGTCTCGTGGCCCTCTGTCAGAATCCAGAGTTTCAAGAAAATCGGAGGGGGTCAAAATTTCGGCCAAAAAAAAAATGACAGTGTTACCCCTTATGTTTTTTTTTCAGGGCCAAATTTTGACCTTCGATATCTCGGCTCTGGAAGGGTCTAGAGCCTCCATTTTTGCGCGCTGGTCGAAGTCTCGTGGCCCTCTGTCAGAATCCAGAGTTTCAAGAAAATCGGAGGGGGTCAAAATTTCGGCCAAAAAAAAAAATGACAGTGTTACCCCTTATGTTTTTTTTTTTCAGGGCCAAATTTTGACCTTCGATATCTCGGCTCTGGAAGGGTCTAGAGCCTCCATTTTTGCGCGCTGGTCGAAGTCTTGTGGCCCTCTGTCAGAATCCAGAGTTTCAAGAAAATCAGAGGGGGTCAAAATTTCGGCCAAAAAAAAAAAGACAGTGTTACCCCTTATGTTTTTTTTTTCAGGGCCAAATTTTGACCTTCGATATCTCGGCTCTGGAAGGGTCTAGAGCCTCCATTTTTGCGCGCTGGTCGAAGTCTCGTGGCCCTCTGTCAGAATCCAGAGTTTCAAGAAAATCGGAGGGGGTCAAAATTTCGGCCAAAAAAAAAAATGACAGTGTTACCCCTTATGTTTTTTTTTTCAGGGCCAAATTTTGACCTTCGATATCTTGGCTCTGGAAGGGTCTAGAGCCTCCATTTTTGCGCGCTGGTCGAAGTCTCGTGGCCCTCTGTCAGAATCCAGAGTTTCAAGAAAATCGGAGGGGGTCAAAATTTCGTTCAAAAAAAAAAATGACAGTGTTACCCCTTATGTTTTTTTTTCAGGTCCAAATTTTGACCTTCGATATCTCAGCTCTGGAAGGGTCTAGAGCCTCCATTTTTGCGCGCTGGTCGAAGTCTCGTGGCCCTCTGTCAGAATCCAAAGTTTCAAGAAAATCGGAGGGGGTCAAAATTTCGGCCAAAAAAAAAATGACAGTGTTACCCCTTATGTTTTTTTTTTCAGGTCCAAATTTTGACCTTCGATATCTCGGCTCTGGAAGGGTCTAGAGCCTCCATTTTTGCGCGCTGGTCGAAGTCTCGTGGCCCTCTGTCAGAATCCAGAGTTTCAAGAAAATCGGAGGGGGTCAAAATTTCGGCCAAAAAAAAAATGACTGTTACCCCTTATGTTTTTTTTTTTCAGGTCCAAATTTTGACCTTCGATATCTCGGCTCTGGAAGGGTCTAGAGCCTCCATTTTTGCGCGCTGTTCGAAGTCTCGTGGCCCTCTGTCAGAATCCAGAGTTTCAAGAAAATTGGAGGGGGTCAAAATTTCGGCCAAAAAAAAATGACAGTGTTACCCCTTATGTTTTTTTTTCAGGTCCAAATTTTGACCTTCGATATCTCGGCTCTGGAAGGGTCTAGAGCCTCCATTTTTGCGCGCTGGTCGAAGTCTCGTGGCCCTCTGTCAGAATCCAGAGTTTCAAGAAAATCGGAGGGGGTCAAAATTTCGGCCAAAAAAAAAATGACAGTGTTACCCCTTATGTTTTTTTTTTCAGGTCCAAATTTTGACCTTCGATATCTCGGCTCTGGAAGGGTCTAGAGCCTCCATTTTTGCGCGCTGGTCGAAGTCTCGTGGCCCTCTGTCAGAATCCAGAGTTTCAAGAAAATTGGAGGGGGTCAAAATTTCGGCCAAAAAAAAAAATGACAGTGTTACCCCTTATGTTTTTTTTTCAGGTCCAAATTTTGACCTTCGATATCTCGGCTCTGGAAGGGTCTAGAGCCTCCATTTTTGCGCACTGGTCGAAGTCTCGTGGCCCTCTGTCAGAATCCAGAGTTTCAAGAAAATCGGAGGGGGTCAAAAATTCGGCCAAAAAAAAAAAATGACAGTGTTACCCCTTATGTTTTTTTTTCAGGTCCAAATTTTGACCTTCGATATCTCGGCTCTGGAAGGGTCTAGAGCCTCCATTTTTGCGCGCTGGTCGAAGTCTCGTGGCCCTCTGTCAGAATCCAGAGTTTCAAGAAAATCGGAGGGGGTCAAAATTTCGGCCAAAAAAAAAATGACAGTGTTACCCCTTATGTTTTTTTTTTCAGGTCCAAATTTTGACCTTCGATATCTCGGCTCTGGAAGGGTCTAGAGCCTCCATTTTTGCGCGCTGGTCGAAGTCTCGTGGCCCTCTGTCAGAATCCAAAGTTTCAAGAAAATCGGAGGGGGTTAAAATTTCGGCCAAAAAAAAAATGACAGTGTTACCCCTTATGTTTTTTTTTTCAGGTCCAAATTTTGACCTTCGATATCTCGGCTCTGGAAGGGTCTAGAGCCTCCATTTTTGCGCGCTGGTCGAAGTCTCGTGGCCCTCTGTCAGAATCCAGAGTTTCAAGAAAATCGGAGGGGGTCAAAATTTCGGCCAAAAAAAAAATGACAGTGTTACCCCTTATGTTTTTTTTTCAGGTCCAAATTTTGACCTTCGATATCTCGGCTCTGGAAGGGTCTAGAGCCTCCATTTTTGCGCGCTGGTCGAAGTCTCGTGGCCCTCTGTCAGAATCCAGAGTTTCAAGAAAATTGGAGGGGGTCAAAATTTCGGCCAAAAAAAAATGACAGTGTTACCCCTTATGTTTTTTTTTCAGGTCCAAATTTTGACCTTCGATATCTCGGCTCTGGAAGGGTCTAGAGCCTCCATTTTTGCGCGCTGGTCGAAGTCTCGTGGCCCTCTGTCAGAATCCAGAGTTTCAAGAAAATCGGAGGGGGTCAAAATTTCGGCCAAAAAAAAAGTGACAGTGTTACCCCTTATGTTTTTTTTTTCAGGTCCAAATTTTGACCTTCGATATCTCGGCTCTGGAAGGGTCTAGAGCCTCCATTTTTGCGCGCTGGTCGAAGTCTCGTGGCCCTCTGTCAGAATCCAGAGTTTCAAGAAAATTGGAGGGGGTCAAAATTTCGGCCAAAAAAAAAATGACAGTGTTACCCCTTATGTTTTTTTTTCAGGTCCAAATTTTGACCTTCGATATCTCGGCTCTGGAAGGGTCTAGAGCCTCCATTTTTGCGCACTGGTCGAAGTCTCGTGGCCCTCTGTCAGAATCCAGAGTTTCAAGAAAATCGGAGGGGGTCAAAAATTCGGCCAAAAAAAAAATGACAGTGTTACCCCTTATGTTTTTTTTTCAGGTCCAAATTTTGACCTTCGATATCTCGGCTCTGGAAGGGTCTAGAGCCTCCATTTTTGCGCGCTGGTCGAAGTCTCGTGGCCCTCTGTCAGAATCCAGAGTTTCAAGAAAATCGGAGGGGGTCAAAATTTCGGCCAAAAAAAAAAAATGACAGTGTTACCCCTTATGTTTTTTTTCAGGTCCAAATTTTGACCTTCGATATCTCGGCTCTGGAAGGGTCTAGAGCCTCCATTTTTGCGCACTGGTCGAAGTCTCGTGGCCCTCTGTCAGAATCCAGAGTTTCAAGAAAATCGGAGGGGGTCAAAAATTCGGCCAAAAAAAAAAATGACAGTGTTACCCCTTATGTTTTTTTTTCAGGTCCAAATTTTGACCTTCGATATCTCGGCTCTGGAAGGGTCTAGAGCCTCCATTTTTGCGCGCTGGTCGAAGTCTCGTGGCCCTCTGTCAGAATCCAGAGTTTCAAGAAAATCGGAGGGGGTCAAAATTTCGGCCAAAAAAAAAAATGACAGTGTTACCCCTTATGTTTTTTTTTCAGGTCCAAATTTTGACCTTCGATATCTCGGCTCTGGAAGGGTCTAGAGCCTCCATTTTTGCGCGCTGGTCGAAGTCTCGTGGCCCTCTGTCAGAATCCAGAGTTTCAAGAAAATCGGAGGGGGTCAAAATTTCGGCCAAAAAAAAAAAATGACAGTGTTACCCCTTATGTTTTTTTTTTCAGGTCCAAATTTTGACCTTCGATATCTCGACTCTGGAAGGGTCTAGAGCCTCCATTTTTGCGCGCTGGTCGAAGTCTCGTGGCCCTCTGTCAGAATCCAGAGTTTCAAGAAAATCGGAGGGGGTCAAAAATTCGGCCAAAAAAAAAAAAATGACAGTGTTACCCCTTATGTTTTTTTTTCAGGTCCAAATTTTGACCTTCGATATCTCGGCTCTGGAAGGGTCTAGAGCCTCCATTTTTGCGCGCTGGTCGAAGTCTCGTGGCCCTCTGTCAGAATCCAGAGTTTCAAGAAAATCGGAGGGGGTCAAAATTTCGGCCAAAAAAAAAATGACAGTGTTACCCCTTATGTTTTTTTTTCAGGTCCAAATTTTGACCTTCGATATCTCGGCTCTGGAAGGGTCTAGAGCCTCCATTTTTGCGCGCTGGTCGAAGTCTCGTGGCCCTCTGTCAGAATCCAGAGTTTCAAGAAAATCGGAGGGGGTCAAAATTTCGGCCAAAAAAAAAAATGACAGTGTTACCCCTTATGTTTTTTTTTTCAGGTCCAAATTTTGACCTTCGATATCTCGGCTCTGGAAGGGTCTAGAGCCTCCATTTTTGCGCGCTGGTCGAAGTCTCGTGGCCCTCTGTCAGAATCCAAAGTTTCAAGAAAATCGGAGGGGGTCAAAATTTCGGCCAAAAAAAAAAAATGACAGTGTTACCCCTTATGTTTTTTTTTCAGGTCCAAATTTTGACCTTCGATATCTCGGCTCTGGAAGGGTCTAGAGCCCCCATTTTTGCGCGCTGGTCGAAGTCTCGTGGCCCTCTGTCAGAATCCAGAGTTTCAAGAAAATCGGAGGGGGTCAAAATTTCGGCCAAAAAAAAAATGACAGTGTTACCCCTTATGTTTTTTTTTCAGGGCCAAATTTTGACCTTCGATATCTCGGCTCTGGAAGGGTCTAGAGCCTCCATTTTTGCGCGCTGGTCGAAGTCTCGTGGCCCTCTGTCAGAATCCAGAGTTTCAAGAAAATCGGAGGGGGTCAAAATTTCGGCCAAAAAAAAAAATGACAGTGTTACCCCTTATGTTTTTTTTTTTCAGGGCCAAATTTTGACCTTCGATATCTCGGCTCTGGAAGGGTCTAGAGCCTCCATTTTTGCGCGCTGGTCGAAGTCTTGTGGCCCTCTGTCAGAATCCAGAGTTTCAAGAAAATCAGAGGGGGTCAAAATTTCGGCCAAAAAAAAAAAGACAGTGTTACCCCTTATGTTTTTTTTTTCAGGGCCAAATTTTGACCTTCGATATCTCGGCTCTGGAAGGGTCTAGAGCCTCCATTTTTGCGCGCTGGTCGAAGTCTCGTGGCCCTCTGTCAGAATCCAGAGTTTCAAGAAAATCGGAGGGGGTCAAAATTTCGGCCAAAAAAAAAAATGACAGTGTTACCCCTTATGTTTTTTTTTTCAGGGCCAAATTTTGACCTTCGATATCTTGGCTCTGGAAGGGTCTAGAGCCTCCATTTTTGCGCGCTGGTCGAAGTCTCGTGGCCCTCTGTCAGAATCCAGAGTTTCAAGAAAATCGGAGGGGGTCAAAATTTCGTTCAAAAAAAAAAATGACAGTGTTACCCCTTATGTTTTTTTTTCAGGTCCAAATTTTGACCTTCGATATCTCAGCTCTGGAAGGGTCTAGAGCCTCCATTTTTGCGCGCTGGTCGAAGTCTCGTGGCCCTCTGTCAGAATCCAAAGTTTCAAGAAAATCGGAGGGGGTCAAAATTTCGGCCAAAAAAAAAATGACAGTGTTACCCCTTATGTTTTTTTTTTCAGGTCCAAATTTTGACCTTCGATATCTCGGCTCTGGAGTCTAGAGCCTCCATTTTTGCGCGCTGGTCGAAGTCTCGTGGCCCTCTGTCAGAATCCAGAGTTTCAAGAAAATCGGAGGGGGTCAAAATTTCGGCCAAAAAAAAAATGACTGTTACCCCTTATGTTTTTTTTTTCAGGTCCAAATTTTGACCTTCGATATCTCGGCTCTGGAAGGGTCTAGAGCCTCCATTTTTGCGCGCTGGTCGAAGTCTCGTGGCCCTCTGTCAGAATCCAGAGTTTCAAGAAAATTGGAGGGGGTCAAAATTTCGGCCAAAAAAAAATGACAGTGTTACCCCTTATGTTTTTTTTTCAGGTCCAAATTTTGACCTTCGATATCTCGGCTCTGGAAGGGTCTAGAGCCTCCATTTTTGGCGCGCTGGTCGAAGTCTCGTGGCCCTCTGTCAGAATCCAGAGTTTCAAGAAAATCGGAGGGGGTCAAAATTTCGGCCAAAAAAAAAATGACAGTGTTACCCCTTATGTTTTTTTTTTCAGGTCCAAATTTTGACCTTCGATATCTCGGCTCTGGAAGGGTCTAGAGCCTCCATTTTTGCGCGCTGGTCGAAGTCTCGTGGCCCTCTGTCAGAATCCAGAGTTTCAAGAAAATTGGAGGGGGTCAAAATTTCGGCCAAAAAAAAAATGACAGTGTTACCCCTTATGTTTTTTTTTCAGGTCCAAATTTTGACCTTCGATATCTCGGCTCTGGAAGGGTCTAGAGCCTCCATTTTTGCGCACTGGTCGAAGTCTCGTGGCCCTCTGTCAGAATCCAGAGTTTCAAGAAAATCGGAGGGGGTCAAAAATTCGGCCAAAAAAAAAAAATGACAGTGTTACCCCTTATGTTTTTTTTTCAGGTCCAAATTTTGACCTTCGATATCTCGGCTCTGGAAGGGTCTAGAGCCTCCATTTTTGCGCGCTGGTCGAAGTCTCGTGGCCCTCTGTCAGAATCCAGAGTTTCAAGAAAATCGGAGGGGGTCAAAATTTCGGCCAAAAAAAAAATGACAGTGTTACCCCTTATGTTTTTTTTTTCAGGTCCAATTTTGACCTTCGATATCTCGGCTCTGGAAGGGTCTAGAGCCTCCATTTTTGCGCGCTGGTCGAAGTCTCGTGGCCCTCTGTCAGAATCCAAAGTTTCAAGAAAATCGGAGGGGGTAAAATTTCGGCCAAAAAAAAAATGACAGTGTTACCCCTTATGTTTTTTTTTTCAGGTCCAAATTTTGACCTTCGATATCTCGGCTCTGGAAGGGTCTAGAGCCTCCATTTTTGCGCGCTGGTCGAAGTCTCGTGGCCCTCTGTCAGAATCCAGAGTTTCAAGAAAATCGGAGGGGGTCAAAATTTCGGCCAAAAAAAAAATGACAGTGTTACCCCTTATGTTTTTTTTTTCAGGTCCAAATTTTGACCTTCGATATCTCGGCTCTGGAAGGGTCTAGAGCCTCCATTTTTGCGCGCTGGTCGAAGTCTCGTGGCCCTCTGTCAGAATCCAGAGTTTCAAGAAAATCGGAGGGGGTCAAAATTTCGGCCAAAAAAAAAATGACAGTGTTACCCCTTATGTTTTTTTTTCAGGTCCAAATTTTGACCTTCGATATCTCGGCTCTGGAAGGGTCTAGAGCCTCCATTTTTGCGCGCTGGTCGAAGTCTCGTGGCCCTCTGTCAGAATCCAGAGTTTCAAGAAAATCGGAGGGGGGTCAAAATTTCGGCCAAAAAAAAGTGACAGTGTTACCCTTATGTTTTTTTTTTCAGGTCCAAATTTTGACCTTCGATATCTCGGCTCTGGAAGGGTCTAGAGCCTCCATTTTTGCGCGCTGGTCGAAGTCTCGTGGCCCTCTGTCAGAATCCAGAGTTTCAAGAAAATTGGAGGGGGTCAAAATTTCGGCCAAAAAAAAAATGACAGTGTTACCCCTTATGTTTTTTTTTCAGGTCCAAATTTTGACCTTCGATATCTCGGCTCTGGAAGGGTCTAGAGCCTCCATTTTTGCGCACTGGTCGAAGTCTCGTGGCCCTCTGTCAGAATCCAGAGTTTCAAGAAAATCGGAGGGGGTCAAAAATTCGGCCAAAAAAAAAATGACAGTGTTACCCCTTATGTTTTTTTTTCAGGTCCAAATTTTGACCTTCGATATCTCGGCTCTGGAAGGGTCTAGAGCCTCCATTTTTGCGCGCTGGTCGAAGTCTCGTGGCCCTCTGTCAGAATCCAGAGTTTCAAGAAAATCGGAGGGGGTCAAAATTTCGGCCAAAAAAAAAAATGACAGTGTTACCCCTTATGTTTTTTTTTCAGGTCCAAATTTTGACCTTCGATATCTCGGCTCTGGAAGGGTCTAGAGCCTCCATTTTTGCGCGCTGGTCGAAGTCTCGTGGCCCTCTGTCAGAATCCAGAGTTTCAAGAAAATCGGAGGGGGTCAAAATTTCGGCCAAAAAAAAATGACAGTGTTACCCCTTATGTTTTTTTTTCAGGTCCAAATTTTGACCTTCGATATCTCGGCTCTGGAAGGGTCTAGAGCCTCCATTTTTGCGCGCTGGTCGAAGTCTCGTGGCCCTCTGTCAGAATCCAGAGTTTCAAGAAAATCGGAGGGGGTCAAAATTTCGGCCAAAAAAAAAATGACAGTGTTACCCCTTATGTTTTTTTTTTCAGGTCCAAATTTTGACCTTCGATATCTCGGCTCTGGAAGGGTCTAGAGCCTCCATTTTTGCGCGCTGGTCGAAGTCTCGTGGCCTCTGTCAGAATCCAAGTTTCAAGAAAATCGGAGGGGGTCAAAATTTCGGCCAAAAAAAATGACAGTGTTACCCCTTATGTTTTTTTTTTCAGGTCCAAATTTTGACCTTCGATATCTCGGCTCTGGAAGGGTCTAGAGCCTCCATTTTTGCGCGCTGGTCGAAGTCTCGTGGCCCTCTGTCAGAATCCAGAGTTTCAAGAAAATCGGAGGGGGTCAAAATTTCGGCCAAAAAAAAATGACAGTGTTACCCCTTATGTTTTTTTTTTCAGGTCCAAATTTTGACCTTCGATATCTCGGCTCTGGAAGGGTCTAGAGCCTCCATTTTTGCGCGCTGGTCGAAGTCTCGTGGCCCTCTGTCAGAATCCAGAGTTTCAAGAAAATCGGAGGGGGTCAAAATTTCGGCCAAAAAAAATGACAGTGTTACCCCTTATGTTTTTTTTTCAGGTCCAAATTTTGACCTTCGATATCTCGGCTCTGGAAGGGTCTAGAGCCTCCATTTTTGCGCGCTGGTCGAAGTCTCGTGGCCCTCTGTCAGAATCCAGAGTTTCAAGAAAATCGGAGGGGGGTCAAAATTTCGGCCAAAAAAAAAATGACAGTGTTACCCCTTATGTTTTTTTTTTCAGGTCCAAATTTTGACCTTCGATATCTCGGCTCTGGAAGGGTCTAGAGCCTCCATTTTTGCGCGCTGGTCGAAGTCTCGTGGCCCTCTGTCAGAATCCAGAGTTTCAAGAAAATTGGAGGGGGTCAAAATTTCGGCCAAAAAAAAATGACAGTGTTACCCCTTATGTTTTTTTTTCAGGTCCAAATTTTGACCTTCGATATCTCGGCTCTGGAAGGGTCTAGAGCCTCCATTTTTGCGCGCTGGTCGAAGTCTCGTGGCCCTCTGTCAGAATCCAGAGTTTCAAGAAAATCGGAGGGGGTCAAAAATTTCGGCCAAAAAAAAAATGACAGTGTTACCCCTTATGTTTTTTTTTTCAGGTCCAAATTTTGACCTTCGATATCTCGGCTCTGGAAGGGTCTAGAGCCTCCATTTTTGCGCGCTGGTCGAAGTCTCGTGGCCCTCTGTCAGAATCCAGAGTTTCAAGAAAATCGGAGGGGGTCAAAATTTCGGCCAAAAAAAAAATGACAGTGTTACCCCTTATGTTTTTTTTTCAGGTCCAAATTTTGACCTTCGATATCTCGGCTCTGGAAGGGTCTAGAGCCTCCATTTTTGCGCGCTGGTCGAAGTCTCGTGGCCCTCTGTCAGAATCCAGAGTTTCAGAAAATCGGAGGGGGTCAAAATTTCGGCCAAAAAAAAATGACAGTGTTACCCCTTATGTTTTTTTTTCAGGTCCAAATTTTGACCTTCGATATCTCGGCTCTGGAAGGGTCTAGAGCCTCCATTTTTGCGCGCTGGTCGAAGTCTCGTGGCCCTCTGTCAGAATCCAGAGTTTCAAGAAAATCGGAGGGGGTCAAAAATTCGGCCAAAAAAAAAATGACAGTGTTACCCCTTATGTTTTTTTTTCAGGTCCAAATTTTGACCTTCGATATCTCGGCTCTGGAAGGGTCTAGAGCCTCCATTTTTGCGCACTGGTCGAAGTCTCGTGGCCCTCTGTCAGAATCCAGAGTTTCAAGAAAATCGGAGGGGGTCAAAAATTCGGCCAAAAAAAAAATGACAGTGTTACCCCTTATGTTTTTTTTTTCAGGTCCAAATTTTGACCTTCGATATCTCGGCTCTGGAAGGGTCTAGAGCCTCCATTTTTGCGCGCTGGTCGAAGTCTCGTGGCCCTCTGTCAGAATCCAGAGTTTCAAGAAAATCGGAGGGGGTCAAAATTTCGGCCAAAAAAAAAATGACAGTGTTACCCCTTATGTTTTTTTTTCAGGTCCAAATTTTGACCTTCGATATCTCGGCTCTGGAAGGGTCTAGAGCCTCCATTTTTGCGCGCTGGTCGAAGTCTCGTGGCCCTCTGTCAGAATCCAGAGTTTCAAGAAAATTGGAGGGGGTCAAAATTTCGGCCAAAAAAAAAATGACAGTGTTACCCCTTATGTTTTTTTTTTCAGGTCCAAATTTTGACCTTCGATATCTCGGCTCTGGAAGGGTCTAGAGCCTCCATTTTTGCGCGCTGGTCGAAGTCTCGTGGCCCTCTGTCAGAATCCAGAGTTTCAAGAAAATCGGAGGGGGTCAAAATTTCGGCCAAAAAAAAAAATGACAGTGTTACCCCTTATGTTTTTTTTTTCAGGTCCAAATTTTGACCTTCGATATCTCGGCTCTGGAAGGGTCTAGAGCCTCCATTTTTGCGCGCTGGTCGAAGTCTCGTGGCCCTCTGTCAGAATCCAGAGTTTCAAGAAAATCGGAGGGGGTCAAAATTTCGGCCAAAAAAAAAATGACAGTGTTACCCCTTATGTTTTTTTTTTCAGGTCCAAATTTTGACCTTCGATATCTCGGCTCTGGAAGGGTCTAGAGCCTCCATTTTTGCGCGCTGGTCGAAGTCTCGTGGCCCTCTGTCAGAATCCAGAGTTTCAAGAAAATCGGAGGGGGTCAAAATTTCGGCCAAAAAAAAAAATGACAGTGTTACCCCTTATGTTTTTTTTTTCAGGTCCAAATTTTGACCTTCGATATCTCGGCTCTGGAAGGGTCTAGAGCCTCCATTTTTGCGCGCTGGTCGAAGTCTCGTGGCCCTCTGTCAGAATCCAGAGTTTCAAGAAAATCGGAGGGGGTCAAAATTTCGGCCAAAAAAAAAAAATGACAGTGTTACCCCTTATGTTTTTTTTTTCAGGTCCAAATTTTGACCTTCGATATCTCGGCTCTGGAAGGGTCTAGAGCCTCCATTTTTGCGCGCTGGTCGAAGTCTCGTGGCCCTCTGTCAGAATCCAGAGTTTCAAGAAAATCGGAGGGGGTCAAAATTTCGGCCAAAAAAAAAAATGACAGTGTTACCCCTTATGTTTTTTTTTTCAGGTCCAAATTTTGACCTTCGATATCTCGGCTCTGGAAGGGTCTAGAGCCTCCATTTTTGCGCGCTGGTCGAAGTCTCGTGGCCCTCTGTCAGAATCCAGAGTTTCAAGAAAATCGGAGGGGGTCAAAATTTCGGCCAAAAAAAAAAATGACAGTGTTACCCCTTATGTTTTTTTTTTCAGGTCCAAATTTTGACCTTCGATATCTCGGCTCTGGAAGGGTCTAGAGCCTCCATTTTTGCGCGCTGGTCGAAGTCTCGTGGCCCTCTGTCAGAATCCAGAGTTTCAAGAAAATCGGAGGGGGTCAAAATTTCGGCCAAAAAAAAAAATGACAGTGTTACCCCTTATGTTTTTTTTTCAGGTCCAAATTTTGACCTTCGATATCTCGGCTCTGGAAGGGTCTAGAGCCTCCATTTTTGCGCGCTGGTCGAAGTCTCGTGGCCCTCTGTCAGAATCCAGAGTTTCAAGAAAATCGGAGGGGGTCAAAATTTCGGCCAAAAAAAAAAATGACAGTGTTACCCCTTATGTTTTTTTTTCAGGTCCAAATTTTGACCTTCGATATCTCGGCTCTGGAAGGGTCTAGAGCCTCCATTTTTGCGCGCTGGTCGAAGTCTCGTGGCCCTCTGTCAGAATCCAGAGTTTCAAGAAAATCGGAGGGGGTCAAAATTTCGGCCAAAAAAAAAAATGACAGTGTTACCCCTTATGTTTTTTTTTTCAGGTCCAAATTTTGACCTTCGATATCTCGGCTCTGGAAGGGTCTAGAGCCTCCATTTTTGCGCGCTGGTCGAAGTCTCGTGGCCCTCTGTCAGAATCCAGAGTTTCAAGAAAATCGGAGGGGGTCAAAATTTCGGCCAAAAAAAAAAATGACAGTGTTACCCCTTATGTTTTTTTTTTCAGGTCCAAATTTTGACCTTCGATATCTCGGCTCTGGAAGGGTCTAGAGCCTCCATTTTTGCGCGCTGGTCGAAGTCTCGTGGCCCTCTGTCAGAATCCAGAGTTTCAAGAAAATCGGAGGGGGTCAAAATTTCGGCCAAAAAAAAAAATGACAGTGTTACCCCTTATGTTTTTTTTTTCAGGTCCAAATTTTGACCTTCGATATCTCGGCTCTGGAAGGGTCTAGAGCCTCCATTTTTGCGCGCTGGTCGAAGTCTCGTGGCCCTCTGTCAGAATCCAGAGTTTCAAGAAAATCGGAGGGGGTCAAAATTTCGGCCAAAAAAAAAAATGACAGTGTTACCCCTTATGTTTTTTTTTTCAGGTCCAAATTTTGACCTTCGATATCTCGGCTCTGGAAGGGTCTAGAGCCTCCATTTTTGCGCGCTGGTCGAAGTCTCGTGGCCCTCTGTCAGAATCCAGAGTTTCAAGAAAATCGGAGGGGGTCAAAATTTCGGCCAAAAAAAAAAATGACAGTGTTACCCCTTATGTTTTTTTTTCAGGTCCAAATTTTGACCTTCGATATCTCGGCTCTGGAAGGGTCTAGAGCCTCCATTTTTGCGCGCTGGTCGAAGTCTCGTGGCCCTCTGTCAGAATCCAGAGTTTCAAGAAAATCGGAGGGGGTCAAAATTTCGGCCAAAAAAAAAAATGACAGTGTTACCCCTTATGTTTTTTTTTCAGGTCCAAATTTTGACCTTCGATATCTCGGCTCTGGAAGGGTCTAGAGCCTCCATTTTTGCGCGCTGGTCGAAGTCTCGTGGCCCTCTGTCAGAATCCAGAGTTTCAAGAAAATCGGAGGGGGTCAAAATTTCGGCCAAAAAAAAAAATGACAGTGTTACCCCTTATGTTTTTTTTTTCAGGTCCAAATTTTGACCTTCGATATCTCGGCTCTGGAAGGGTCTAGAGCCTCCATTTTTGCGCGCTGGTCGAAGTCTCGTGGCCCTCTGTCAGAATCCAGAGTTTCAAGAAAATCGGAGGGGGTCAAAATTTCGGCCAAAAAAAAAATGACAGTGTTACCCCTTATGTTTTTTTTTTCAGGTCCAAATTTTGACCTTCGATATCTCGGCTCTGGAAGGGTCTAGAGCCTCCATTTTTGCGCGCTGGTCGAAGTCTCGTGGCCCTCTGTCAGAATCCAGAGTTTCAAGAAAATCGGAGGGGGTCAAAATTTCGGCCAAAAAAAAAATGACAGTGTTACCCCTTATGTTTTTTTTTTCAGGTCCAAATTTTGACCTTCGATATCTCGGCTCTGGAAGGGTCTAGAGCCTCCATTTTTGCGCGCTGGTCGAAGTCTCGTGGCCCTCTGTCAGAATCCAGAGTTTCAAGAAAATCGGAGGGGGTCAAAATTTCGGCCAAAAAAAAAAATGACAGTGTTACCCCTTATGTTTTTTTTTTCAGGTCCAAATTTTGACCTTCGATATCTCGGCTCTGGAAGGGTCTAGAGCCTCCATTTTTGCGCGCTGGTCGAAGTCTCGTGGCCCTCTGTCAGAATCCAGAGTTTCAAGAAAATCGGAGGGGGTCAAAATTTCGGCCAAAAAAAAAAATGACAGTGTTACCCCTTATGTTTTTTTTTTCAGGTCCAAATTTTGACCTTCGATATCTCGGCTCTGGAAGGGTCTAGAGCCTCCATTTTTGCGCGCTGGTCGAAGTCTCGTGGCCCTCTGTCAGAATCCAGAGTTTCAAGAAAATCGGAGGGGGTCAAAATTTCGGCCAAAAAAAAAAATGACAGTGTTACCCCTTATGTTTTTTTTTTCAGGTCCAAATTTTGACCTTCGATATCTCGGCTCTGGAAGGGTCTAGAGCCTCCATTTTTGCGCGCTGGTCGAAGTCTCGTGGCCCTCTGTCAGAATCCAGAGTTTCAAGAAAATCGGAGGGGGTCAAAATTTCGGCCAAAAAAAAAAATGACAGTGTTACCCCTTATGTTTTTTTTTTCAGGTCCAAATTTTGACCTTCGATATCTCGGCTCTGGAAGGGTCTAGAGCCTCCATTTTTGCGCGCTGGTCGAAGTCTCGTGGCCCTCTGTCAGAATCCAGAGTTTCAAGAAAATCGGAGGGGGTCAAAATTTCGGCCAAAAAAAAAAATGACAGTGTTACCCCTTATGTTTTTTTTTTCAGGTCCAAATTTTGACCTTCGATATCTCGGCTCTGGAAGGGTCTAGAGCCTCCATTTTTGCGCGCTGGTCGAAGTCTCGTGGCCCTCTGTCAGAATCCAGAGTTTCAAGAAAATCGGAGGGGGTCAAAATTTCGGCCAAAAAAAAAAATGACAGTGTTACCCCTTATGTTTTTTTTTTCAGGTCCAAATTTTGACCTTCGATATCTCGGCTCTGGAAGGGTCTAGAGCCTCCATTTTTGCGCGCTGGTCGAAGTCTCGTGGCCCTCTGTCAGAATCCAGAGTTTCAAGAAAATCGGAGGGGGTCAAAATTTCGGCCAAAAAAAAAAATGACAGTGTTACCCCTTATGTTTTTTTTTTCAGGTCCAAATTTTGACCTTCGATATCTCGGCTCTGGAAGGGTCTAGAGCCTCCATTTTTGCGCGCTGGTCGAAGTCTCGTGGCCCTCTGTCAGAATCCAGAGTTTCAAGAAAATCGGAGGGGGTCAAAATTTCGGCCAAAAAAAAAAATGACAGTGTTACCCCTTATGTTTTTTTTTTCAGGTCCAAATTTTGACCTTCGATATCTCGGCTCTGGAAGGGTCTAGAGCCTCCATTTTTGCGCGCTGGTCGAAGTCTCGTGGCCCTCTGTCAGAATCCAGAGTTTCAAGAAAATCGGAGGGGGTCAAAATTTCGGCCAAAAAAAAAAATGACAGTGTTACCCCTTATGTTTTTTTTTTCAGGTCCAAATTTTGACCTTCGATATCTCGGCTCTGGAAGGGTCTAGAGCCTCCATTTTTGCGCGCTGGTCGAAGTCTCGTGGCCCTCTGTCAGAATCCAGAGTTTCAAGAAAATCGGAGGGGGTCAAAATTTCGGCCAAAAAAAAAAAATGACAGTGTTACCCCTTATGTTTTTTTTTTCAGGTCCAAACTTTTGACCTTCGATATCTCGGCTCTGGAAGGGTCTAGAGCCTCCATTTTTGCGCGCTGGTCGAAGTCTCGTGGCCCTCTGTCAGAATCCAGAGTTTCAAGAAAATCGGAGGGGGTCAAAATTTCGGCCAAAAAAAAAAATGAAGTGTTACCCCTTATGTTTTTTTTTTCAGGTCCAAATTTTGACCTTCGATATCTTGACCGATATCTTCGATATCAAATTTTGACCTCCATTTTTGCGCGCTGGTCGAAGTCTCGTGGCCCTCTGTCAGAATCCAGAGTTTCAAGAAAATCGGAGGGGGTCAAAATTTCGGCCAAAAAAAAATGACAGTGTTACCCCTTATGTTTTTTTTTTCAGGTCCAAATTTTGACCTTCGATGTCTCGGCTCTGGAAGGGTCTAGAGCCTCCATTTTTGCGCGCTGGTCGAAGTCTCGTGGCCCTCTGTCAGAATCCAGAGTTTCAAGAAAATCGGAGAGGGGTCAAAATTTCGGCCAAAAAAAAAAAATGACAGTGTTACCCCTTATGTTTTTTTTTCAGGTCCAAATTTTGACGTTCGATATCTCGGCTCTGGAAGGGTCTAGAGCCTCCATTTTTGCGCGCTGGTCGAAGTCTCGTGGCCCTCTGTCAGAATCCAGAGTTTCAAGAAAATCGGAGGGGGTCAAAATTTCGGCCAAAAAAAAAAATGACAGTGTTACCCCTTATGTTTTTTTTTTCAGGTCCAAATTTTGACCTTCGATATCTCGGCTCTGGAAGGGTCTAGAGCCTCCATTTTTGCGCGCTGGTCGAAGTCTCGTGGCCCTCTGTCAGAATCCAGAGTTTCAAGAAAATCGGAGGGGGTCAAAATTTCGGCCAAAAAAAAAAATGACAGTGTTACCCCTTATGTTTTTTTTTTCAGGTCCAAATTTTGACCTTCGATATCTCGGCTCTGGAAGGGTCTAGAGCCTCCATTTTTGCGCGCTGGTCGAAGTCTCGTGGCCCTCTGTCAGAATCCAGAGTTTCAAGAAAATCGGAGGGGGTCAAAATTTCGGCCAAAAAAAAAATGACAGTGTTACCCCTTATGTTTTTTTTTTCAGGTCCAAATTTTGACCTTCGATATCTCGGCTCTGGAAGGGTCTAGAGCCTCCATTTTTGCGCGCTGGTCGAAGTCTCGTGGCCCTCTGTCAGAATCCAGAGTTTCAAGAAAATCGGAGGGGGTCAAAATTTCGGCCAAAAAAAAAAATGACAGTGTTACCCCTTATGTTTTTTTTTTCAGGTCCAAATTTTGACCTTCGATATCTCGGCTCTGGAAGGGTCTAGAGCCTCCATTTTTGCGCGCTGGTCGAAGTCTCGTGGCCCTCTGTCAGAATCCAGAGTTTCAAGAAAATCGGAGGGGGTCAAAATTTCGGCCAAAAAAAAAAATGACAGTGTTACCCCTTATGTTTTTTTTTCAGGTCCAAATTTTGACCTTCGATATCTCGGCTCTGGAAGGGTCTAGAGCCTCCATTTTTGCGCGCTGGTCGAAGTCTCGTGGCCCTCTGTCAGAATCCAGAGTTTCAAGAAAATCGGAGGGGGTCAAAATTTCGGCCAAAAAAAAAAATGACAGTGTTACCCCTTATGTTTTTTTTTTCAGGTCCAAATTTTGACCTTCGATATCTCGGCTCTGGAAGGGTCTAGAGCCTCCATTTTTGCGCGCTGGTCGAAGTCTCGTGGCCCTCTGTCAGAATCCAGAGTTTCAAGAAAATCGGAGGGGGTCAAAATTTCGGCCAAAAAAAAAAATGACAGTGTTACCCCTTATGTTTTTTTTTTCAGGTCCAAATTTTGACCTTCGATATCTCGGCTCTGGAAGGGTCTAGAGCCTCCATTTTTGCGCGCTGGTCGAAGTCTCGTGGCCCTCTGTCAGAATCCAGAGTTTCAAGAAAATCGGAGGGGGTCAAAATTTCGGCCAAAAAAAAAAATGACAGTGTTACCCCTTATGTTTTTTTTTTCAGGTCCAAATTTTGACCTTCGATATCTCGGCTCTGGAAGGGTCTAGAGCCTCCATTTTTGCGCGCTGGTCGAAGTCTCGTGGCCCTCTGTCAGAATCCAGAGTTTCAAGAAAATCGGAGGGGGTCAAAATTTCGGCCAAAAAAAAAAATGACAGTGTTACCCCTTATGTTTTTTTTTTCAGGTCCAAATTTTGACCTTCGATATCTCGGCTCTGGAAGGGTTTAGAGCCTCCATTTTTGCGCGCTGGTCGAAGTCTCGTGGCCCTCTGTCAGAATCCAGAGTTTCAAGAAAATCGGAGAGGGGTCAAAATTTCGGCCAAAAAAAAAAATGACAGTGTTACCCCTTATGTTTTTTTTTCAGGTCCAAATTTTGACCTTCGATATCTCAGCTCTGGAAGGGTCTAGAGCCTCCATTTTTGCGCGCTGGTCGAAGTCTCGTGGCCCTCTGTCAGAATCCAGAGTTTCAAGAAAATCGGAGGGGGTCAAAATTTCGGCCAAAAAAAAAAATGACAGTGTTACCCCTTATGTTTTTTTTTTCAGGTCCAAATTTTGACCTTCGATATCTTGGCTCTGGAAGGGTCTAGAGCCTCCATTTTTGCGCGCTGGTCGAAGTCTCGTGGCCCTCTGTCAGAATCCAGAGTTTCAAGAAAATCGGAGGGGGTCAAAATTTCGGCCAAAAAAAAAAATGCAGTGTTACCCCTTATGTTTTTTTTTCAGGTCCAAATTTTGACCTTCGATATCTCGGCTCTGGCAGGGTCTAGAGCCTCCATTTTTGCGCGCTGGTCGAAGTCTCGTGGCCCTCTGTCAGAATCCAGAGTTTCAAGAAAATCGGAGGGGGTCAAAATTTCGGCCAAAAAAAAAAATGACAGTGTTACCCCTTATGTTTTTTTTTTTCAGGTCCAAATTTTGACCTTCGATATCTCGGCTCTGGAAGGGTCTAGAGCCTCCATTTTTGCGTGCTGGTCGAAGTCTCGTGGCCCTCTGTCAGAATCCAGAGTTTCAAGAAAATCGGAGGGGGTCAAAATTTCGGCCAAAAAAAAAAAATGACAGTGTTACCCCTTATGTTTTTTTTTTCAGGTCCAAATTTTGACCTTCGATATCTCGGCTCTGGAAGGGTTTAGAGCCTCCATTTTTGCGCGCTGGTCGAAGTCTCATGGCCCTCTGTCAGAATCCAGAGTTTCAAGAAAATCGGAGAGGGGTCAAAATTTCGGCCAAAAAAAAAAATGACAGTGTTACCCCTTATGTTTTTTTTTTCAGGTCCAAATTTTGACCTTCGATATCTCGGCTCTGGAAGGGTCTAGAGCCTCCATTTTTGCACGCTGGTCGAAGTCTCGTGGCCCTCTGTCAGAATCCAGAGTTTCAAGAAAATCGGAGGGGGTCAAAATTTCGGCCAAAAAAAAAATGACAGTGTTACCCCTTATGTTTTTTTTTTTTCAGGTCCAAATTTTGACCTTCGATATCTCGGCTCTGGAAGGGTCTAGAGCCTCCATTTTTGCGCGCTGGTCGAAGTCTCGTGGCCCTCTGTCAGAATCCAGAGTTTCAAGAAAATCGGAGGGGGTCAAAATTTCGGCCAAAAAAAAAATGACAGTGTTACCCCTTATGTTTTTTTTTTCAGGTCCAAATTTTGACCTTCGATATCTCGGCTCTGGAAGGCTCTAGAGCCTCCATTTTTGCGCGCTGGTCGAAGTCTCGTGGCCCTCTGTCAGAATCCAGAGTTTCAAGAAAATCGGAGGGGGTCAAAATTTCGGCCAAAAAAAAAAAATGACAGTGTTACCCCTTATGTTTTTTTTTTTCAGGTCCAAATTTTGACCTTCGATATCTCGGCTCTGGAAGGGTCTAGAGCCTCCATTTTTGCGCGCTGGTCGAAGTCTCGTGGCCCTCTGTCAGAATCCAGAGTTTCAAGAAAATCGGAGGGGGTCAAAATTTCGGCCAAAAAAAAAAATGACAGTGTTACCCCTTATGTTTTTTTTTTTCAGGTCCAAATTTTGACCTTCGATATCTCGGCTCTGGAAGGGTCTAGAGCCTCCATTTTTGCGCGCTGGTCGAAGTCTCGTGGCCCTCTGTCAGAATCCAGAGTTTCAAGAAAATCGGAGGGGGTCAAAATTTCGGCCAAAAAAAAAATGACAGTGTTACCCCTTATGTTTTTTTTTCAGGTCCAAATTTTGACCTTCGATACCTCGGCTCTGGAAGGGTCTAGAGCCTCCATTTTTGCGCGCTAGTCGAAGTCTCGTGGCCCTCTGTCAGAATCCAGAGTTTCAAGAAAATCGGAGGGGGTCAAAATTTCGGTCAAAAAAAAAATGACAGTGTTACCCCTTATGTTTTTTTTTTCAGGTCCAAATTTTGACCTTCGATATCTCGGCTCTGGAAGGGTCTAGAGCCTCCATTTTGGCGCGCTGGTCGAAGTCTCGTGGCCCTCTGTCAGAATCCAGAGTTTCAAGAAAATCGGAGGGGGTCAAAATTTCGGCCAAAAAAAAATGACAGTGTTACCCCTTATGTTTTTTTTTCAGGTCCAAATTTTGACCTTTGATATCTCGGCTCTGGAAGGGTCTAGAGCTTCCATTTTTGCGCGCTGGTCGAAGTCTCGTGGCCCTCTGTCAGAATCCAGAGTTTCAAGAAAATCGGAGGGGGTCAAAATTTCGGCCAAAAAAAAAATGACAGTGTTACCCCTTATGTTTTTTTTTCACGTCCAAATTTTGACCTTCGATATCTCGGCTCTGGAAGGGTCTAGAGCCTCCATTTTTGCGCGCTGGTCGAAGTCTCGTGGCCCTCTGTCAGAATCCAGAGTTTCAAGAAAATCGGAGGGGGTCAAAATTTCGGCCAAAAAAAAAAAATGACAGTGTTACCCCTTATGTTTTTTTTTTCAGGTCCAAATTTTGACCTTCGATATCTCGGCTCTGGAAGGGTCTAGAGCCTCCATTTTTGCGCGCTGGTCGAAGTCTCGTGGCCCTCTGTCAGAATCCAGAGTTTCAAGAAAATCGGAGGGGGTCAAAATTTCGGCCAAAAAAAAAAATGACAGTGTTACCCCTTATGTTTTTTTTTTCAGGTCCAAATTTTGACCTTAGATATCTCGGCTCTGGAAGGGTCTAGAGCCTCCATTTTTGCGCGCTGGTCGAAGTCTCGTGGCCCTCTGTCAGAATCCAGAGTTTCAAGAAAATCGGAGGGGGTCAAAATTTCGGCCAAAAAAAAAAATGACAGTGTTATCCCTTATGTTTTTTTTTTCAGGTCCAAATTTTGACCTTCGATATCTCGGCTCTGGAAGGGTCTAGAGCCTCCATTTTTGCGCGCTGGTCGAAGTCTCGTGGCCCTCTGTCAGAATCCAGAGTTTCAAGAAAATCGGAGGGGGTCAAAATTTCGGCCAAAAAAAAAAAATGACAGTGTTACCCCTTATGTTTTTTTTTTCAGGTCCAAATTTTGACCTTCGATATCTCGTCTCTGGAAGGGTCTAGAGCCTCCATTTTTGCGCGCTGGTCGAAGTCTCGTGGCCCTCTGTCAGAATCCAGAGTTTCAAGAAAATCGGAGGGGGTCAAAATTTCGGCCAAAAAAAAAATTACAGTGTTACCCCTTATGTTTTTTTTTTTCAGGTCCAAATTTTGACCTTCGATATCTCGGCTCTGGAAGGGTCTAGAGCCTCCATTTTTGCGCGCTGGTCGAAGTCTCGTGGCCCTCTGTCAGAATCCAGAGTTTCAAGAAAATCGGAGGGGGTCAAAATTTCGGCCAAAAAAAAAAATGACAGTGTTACCCCTTATGTTTTTTTTTTCAGGTCCAAATTTTGACCTTCGATATCTCGGCTCTGGAAGGGTCTAGAGCCTCCATTTTTGCCCGCTGGTCGAAGTCTTGTGGCCCTCTGTCAGAATCCAGAGTTTCAAGAAAATCGGAGGGGGTCAAAATTTCGGCCAAAAAAAAAAATGACAGTGTTACCCCTTATGTTTTTTTTTTCAGGTCCAAATTTTGACCTTCAATATCTCGGCTCTGGAAGGGTTTAGAGCCTCCATTTTTGCGCGCTGGTCGAAGTCTCGTGGCCCTCTGTCAGAATCCAGAGTTTCAAGAAAATCGGAGAGGGGTCAAAATTTCGGCCAAAAAAAAAAATGACAGTGTTACCCCTTATGTTTTTTTTTCAGGTCCAAATTTTGACCTTCGATATCTCGGCTCTGGAAGGGTCTAGAGCCTCCATTTTTGCGCGCTGGTCGAAGTCTCGTGGCCCTCTGTCAGAATCCAGAGTTTCAAGAAAATCGGAGGGGGTCAAAATTTCGGCCAAAAAAAAAAATGACAGTGTTACCCCTTATGTTTTTTTTTTCAGGTCCAAATTTTGACCTTCGATATCTTGGCTCTGGAAGGGTCTAGAGCCTCCATTTTTGCGCGCTGGTCGAAGTCTCGTGGCCCTCTGTCAGAATCCAGAGTTTCAAGAAAATCGGAGGGGGTCAAAATTTCGGCCAAAAAAAAAAATGACAGTGTTACCCCTTATGTTTTTTTTTTTCAGGTCCAAATTTTGACCTTCGATATCTCGGCTCTGGAAGGGTCTAGAGCCTCCATTTTTGCGCGCTGGTCGAAGTCTCGTGGCCCTCTGTCAGAATCCAGAGTTTCAAGAAAATCGGAGGGGGTCAAAATTTCGGCCAAAAAAAAAAATGACAGTGTTACCCCTTATGTTTTTTTTTCAGGTCCAAATTTTGACCTTCGATATCTCGGCTCTGGAAGGGTCTAGAGCCTCCATTTTTGCGCGCTGGTCGAAGTCTCGTGGCCCTCTGTCAGAATCCAGAGTTTCAAGAAAATCGGAGGGGGTCAAAATTTCGGCCAAAAAAAAAATGACAGTGTTACCCCTTATGTTTTTTTTTCAGGTCCAAATTTTGACCTTCGATATCTCGGCTCTGGAAGGGTCTAGAGCCTCCATTTTTGCGCGCTGGTCGAAGTCTCGTGGCCCTCTGTCAGAATCCAGAGTTTCAAGAAAATCGGAGGGGGTCAAAATTTCGGCCAAAAAAAAAATGACAGTGTTACCCCTTATGTTTTTTTTTTCAGGTCCAAATTTTGACCTTCGATATCTCGGCTCTGGAAGGGTCTAGAGCCTCCATTTTTGCGCGCTGGTCGAAGTCTCGTGGCCCTCTGTCAGAATCCAGAGTTTCAAGAAAATCGGAGGGGGTCAAAATTTCGGCCAAAAAAAAAAAATGACAGTGTTACCCCTTATGTTTTTTTTTTCAGGTCCAAATTTTGACCTTCGATATCTCGGCTCTGGAAGGGTCTAGAGCCTCCATTTTTGCGCGCTGGTCGAAGTCTCGTGGCCCTCTGTCAGAATCCAGAGTTTCAAGAAAATCGGAGGGGGTCAAAATTTCGGCCAAAAAAAAAATGACAGTGTTACCCCTTATGTTTTTTTTTCAGGTCCAAATTTTGACCTTCGATATCTCGGCTCTGGAAGGGTCTAGAGCCTCCATTTTTGCGCGCTGGTCGAAGTCTCGTGGCCCTCTGTCAGAATCCAGAGTTTCAAGAAAATCGGAGGGGGTCAAAATTTCGGCCAAAAAAAAATGACAGTGTTACCCCTTATGTTTTTTTTTTCAGGTCCAAATTTTGACCTTCGATATCTCGGCTCTGGAAGGGTCTAGAGCCTCCATTTTGGCGCGCTGGTCGAAGTCTCGTGGCCCTCTGTCAGAATCCAGAGTTTCAAGAAAATCGGAGGGGGTCAAAATTTCGGCCAAAAAAAAAAAATGACAGTGTTACCCCTTATGTTTTTTTATCAGGTCCAAATTTTGACCTTCGATATCTCGGCTCTGGAAGGGTCTAGAGCCTCCATTTTTGCGCGCTGGTCGAAGTCTCGTGGCCCTCTGTCAGAATCCAGAGTTTCAAGAAAATCGGAGGGGGTCAAAATTTCGGCCAAAAAAAAAATGACAGTGTTACCCCTTATGTTTTTTTTTTCAGGTCCAAATTTTGACCTTCGATATCTCGGCTCTGGAAGGGTCTAGAGCCTCCATTTTTGCGCGCTGGTCGAAGTCTCGTGGCCCTCTGTCAGAATCCAGAGTTTCAAGAAAATCGGAGGGGGTCAAAATTTCGGCCAAAAAAAAAATGACAGTGTTACCCCTTATGTTTTTTTTTTCAGGTCCAAATTTTGACCTTAGATATCTCGGCTCTGGAAGGGTCTAGAGCCTCCATTTTTGCGCGCTGGTCGAAGTCTCGTGGCCCTCTGTCAGAATCCAGAGTTTCAAGAAAATCGGAGGGGGTCAAAATTTCGGCCAAAAAAAAAATGACAGTGTTACCCCTTATGTTTTTTTTTTCAGGTCCAAATTTTGACCTTCGATATCTCGGCTCTGGAAGGGTCTAGAGCCTCCATTTTGGCGCGCTGGTCGAAGTCTCGTGGCCCTCTGTCAGAATCCAGAGTTTCAAGAAAATCGGAGGGGGTCAAAATTTCGGCCAAAAAAAAAAAATGACAGTGTTACCCCTTATGTTTTTTTATCAGGTCCAAATTTTGACCTTCGATATCTCGGCTCTGGAAGGGTCTAGAGCCTCCATTTTTGCGCGCTGGTCGAAGTCTCGTGGCCCTCTGTCAGAATCCAGAGTTTCAAGAAAATCGGAGGGGGTCAAAATTTCGGCCAAAAAAAAAATGACAGTGTTACCCCTTATGTTTTTTTTTTCAGGTCCAAATTTTGACCTTCGATATCTCGGCTCTGGAAGGGTCTAGAGCCTCCATTTTTGCGCGCTGGTCGAAGTCTCGTGGCCCTCTGTCAGAATCCAGAGTTTCAAGAAAATCGGAGGGGGTCAAAATTTCGGCCAAAAAAAAAATGACAGTGTTACCCCTTATGTTTTTTTTTTCAGGTCCAAATTTTGACCTTAGATATCTCGGCTCTGGAAGGGTCTAGAGCCTCCATTTTTGCGCGCTGGTCGAAGTCTCGTGGCCCTCTGTCAGAATCCAGAGTTTCAAGAAAATCGGAGGGGGTCAAAATTTCGGCCAAAAAAAAAATGACAGTGTTACCCCTTATGTTTTTTTTTTCAGGTCCAAATTTTGACCTTCGATATCTCGGCTCTGGAAGGGTCTAGAGCCTCCATTTTTGCGCGCTGGTCGAAGTCTCGTGGCCCTCTGTCAGAATCCAGAGTTTCAAGAAAATCGGAGGGGGTCAAAATTTCGGCCAAAAAAAAAAATGACAGTGTTACCCCTTATGTTTTTTTTTTCAGGTCCAAATTTTGACCTTCGATATCTCGGCTCTGGAAGGGTCTAGAGCCTCCATTTTTGCGCGCTGGTCGAAGTCTCGTGGCCCTCTGTCAGAATCCAGAGTTTCAAGAAAATCGGAGGGGGTCAAAATTTCGGCCCAAAAAAAATGACAGTGTTACCCCTTATGTTTTTTTTTTTCAGGTCCAAATTTTGACCTTCGATATCTCGGCTCTGGAAGGGTCTAGAGCCTCCATTTTTGCGCGCTGGTCGAAGTCTCGTGGCCCTCTGTCAGAATCCAGAGTTTCAAGAAAATCGGAGGGGGTCAAAATTTCGGCCAAAAAAAAAATGACAGTGTTACCCCTTATGTTTTTTTTTTTTCAGGTCCAAATTTTGACCTTCGATATCTCGGCTCTGGAAGGGTCTAGAGCCTCCATTTTTGCGCGCTGGTCGAAGTCTCGTGGCCCTCTGTCAGAATCCAGAGTTTCAAGAAAATCGGAGGGGGTCAAAATTTCGGCCAAAAAAAAAAATGACAGTGTTACCCCTTATGTTTTTTTTTTCAGGTCCAAATTTTGACCTTCGATATCTCGGCTCTGGAAGGGTTTAGAGCCTCCATTTTTGCGCGCTGGTCGAAGTCTCGTGGCCCTCTGTCAGAATCCAGAGTTTCAAGAAAATCGGAGAGGGGTCAAAATTTCGGCCAAAAAAAAAAATGACAGTGTTACCCCTTATGTTTTTTTTTTCAGGTCCAAATTTTGACCTTCGATATCTCGGCTCTGGAAGGGTCTAGAGCCTCCATTTTTGCGCGCTGGTCGAAGTCTCGTGGCCCTCTGTCAGAATCCAGAGTTTCAAGAAAATCGGAGGGGGTCAAAATTTCGGCCAAAAAAAAAAATGACAGTGTTACCCCTTATGTTTTTTTTTCAGGTCCAAATTTTGACCTTCAATATCTCGGCTCTGGAAGGGTCTAGAGCCTCCATTTTTGCGCGCTGGTCGAAGTCTCGTGGCCCTCTGTCAGAATCCAGAGTTTCAAGAAAATCGGAGGGGGTCAAAATTTCGGCCAAAAAAAAAAATGACAGTGTTACCCCTTATGTTTTTTTTTTCAGGTCCAAATTTTGACCTTCGATATCTCGGCTCTGGAAGGGTCTAGAGCCTCCATTTTTGCGCGCTGGTCGAAGTCTCGTGGCCCTCTGTCAGAATCCAGAGTTTCAAGAAAATCGGAGGGGGTCAAAATTTCGGCCAAAAAAAAAATGACAGTGTTACCCCTTATGTTTTTTTTTTCAGGTCCAAATTTTGACCTTCGATATCTCGGCTCTGGAAGGGTCTAGAGCCTCCATTTTTGCGCGCTGGTCGAAGTCTCGTGGCCCTCTGTCAGAATCCAGAGTTTCAAGAAAATCGGAGGGGGTCAAAATTTCGGCCAAAAAAAAAATGACAGTGTTACCCCTTATGTTTTTTTTTCAGGTCCAAATTTTGACCTTCGATATCTCGGCTCTGGAAGGGTCTAGAGCCTCCATTTTTGCGCGCTGGTCGAAGTCTCGTGGCCCTCTTTCAGAATCCAGAGTTTCAAGAAAATCGGAGGGGGTCAAAATTTCGGCCAAAAAAAAATGACAGTGTTACCCCTTATGTTTTTTTTTTCAGGTCCAAATTTTGACCTTCGATATCTCGGCTCTGGAAGGGTCTAGAGCCTCCATTTTTGCGCGCTGGTCGAAGTCTCGTGGCCCTCTGTCAGAATCCAGAGTTTCAAGAAAATCGGAGGGGGTCAAAATTTCGGCCAAAAAAAAAAATGACAGTGTTACCCCTTATGTTTTTTTTTCAGATCCAAATTTTGACCTTCGATATCTCGGCTCTGGAAGGGTCTAGAGCCTCCATTTTTGCGCGCTGGTCGAAGTCTCGTGGCCCTCTGTCAGAATCCAGAGTTTCAAGAAAATCGGAGGGGGTCAAAATTTCGGCCAAAAAAAAAAATGACAGTGTTACCCCTTATGTTTTTTTTTTCAGGTCCAAATTTTGACCTTCGATATCTCGGCTCTGGAAGGGTCTAGAGCCTCCATTTTTGCGCGCTGGTCGAAGTCTCGTGGCCCTCTGTCAGAATCCAGAGTTTCAAGAAAATCGGAGGGGGTCAAAATTTCGGCCAAAAAAAAAATGACAGTGTTACCCCTTATGTTTTTTTTTTCAGGTCCAAATTTTGACCTTCGATATCTCAGCTCTGGAAGGGTCTAGAGCCTCCATTTTGGCGCGCTGGTCGAAGTCTCGTGGCCCTCTGTCAGAATCCAGAGTTTCAAGAAAATCGGAGGGGGTCAAAATTTCGGCCAAAAAAAAAAATGACAGTGTTACCCCTTATGTTTTTTTTTTCAGGTCCAAATTTTGACCTTCGATATCTCGGCTCTGGAAGGGTCTAGAGCCTCCATTTTTGCGCGCTGGTCGAAGTCTCGTGGCCCTCTGTCAGAATCCAGAGTTTCAAGAAGATCGGAGGGGGTCAAAATTTCGGCCAAAAAAAAAAATGACAAAGTGTTACCCCTTATGTTTTTTTTTTCAGGTCCAAATTTTGACCTTAGATATCTCGGCTCTGGAAGGGTCTAGAGCCTCCATTTTTGCGCGCTGGTTGAAGTCTCGTGGCCCTCTGTCAGAATCCAGAGTTTCAAGAAAATCGGAGGGGGTCAAAATTTCGGCCAAAAAAAAAATGACAGTGTTACCCCTTATGTTTTTTTTTCAGGTCCAAATTTTGACCTTCGATATCTCGGCTCTGGAAGGGTCTAGAGCCTCCATTTTTGCGCGCTGGTCGAAGTCTCGTGGCCCTCTGTCAGAATCCAGAGTTTCAAGAAAATCGGAGGGGGTCAAAATTTCGGCCAAAAAAAAAATGACAGTGTTACCCCTTATGTTTTTTTTTTCAGGTCCAAATTTTGACCTTCGATATCTCGGCTCTGGAAGGGTCTAGAGCCTCCATTTTTGCGCGCTGGTCGAAGTCTCGTGGCCCTCTGTCAGAATCCAGAGTTTCAAGAAAATCGGAGGGGGTCAAAATTTCGGCCAAAAAAAAAAATGACAGTGTTACCCCTTATGTTTTTTTTTCAGGTCCAAATTTTGACCTTCGATATCTCGGCTCTGGAAGGGTCTAGAGCCTCCATTTTTGCGCGCTGGTCGAAGTCTCGTGGCCCTCTGTCAGAATCCAGAGTTTCAAGAAAATCGGAGGGGGTCAAAATTTCGGCCAAAAAAAAAATGACAGTGTTAACCCTTATGTTTTTTTTTTCAGGTCCAAATTTTGACCTTCGATATCTCGGCTCTGGAAGGGTCTAGAGCCTCCATTTTTGCGCGCTGGTCGAAGTCTCGTGGCCCTCTGTCAGAATCCAGAGTTTCAAGAAAATCGGAGGGGGTCAAAATTTCGGCCAAAAAAAAAATGACAGTGTTACCCCTTATGTTTTTTTTTTCAGGTCCAAATTTTATTGACCTTCGATATCTCGGCTCTGGAAGGGTCTAGAGCCTCCATTTTTGCGCGCTGGTCGAAGTCTCGTGGCCCTCTGTCAGAATCCAGAGTTTCAAGAAAATCGGAGGGGGTCAAAATTTCGGCCAAAAAAAAAAATGACAGTGTTACCCCTTATGTTTTTTTTTTCAGGTCCAAATTTTGACCTTCGATATCTCGGCTCTGGAAGGGTCTAGAGCCTCCATTTTTGCGCGCTGGTCGAAGTCTCGTGGCCCTCTGTCAGAATCCAGAGTTTCAAGAAAATCGGAGGGGGTCAAAATTTCGGCCAAAAAAAAAAATGACAGTGTTACCCCTTATGTTTTTTTTTTCAGGTCCAAATTTTGACCTTCGATATCTCGGCTCTGGAAGGGTCTAGAGCCTCCATTTTTGCGCGCTGGTCGAAGTCTCGTGGCCCTCTGTCAGAATCCAGAGTTTCAAGAAAATCGGAGGGGGTCAAAATTTCGGCCAAAAAAAAAAATGACAGTGTTACCCCTTATGTTTTTTTTTCAGGTCCAAATTTTGACCTTCGATATCTCGGCTCTGGAAGGGTCTAGAGCCTCCATTTTTGCGCGCTGGTCGAAGTCTCGTGGCCCTCTGTCAGAATCCAGAGTTTCAAGAAAATCGGAGGGGGTCAAAATTTCGGCCAAAAAAAAAAATGACAGTGTTACCCCTTATGTTTTTTTTTTCAGGTCCAAATTTTGACCTTCGATATCTCGGCTCTGGAAGGGTCTAGAGCCTCCATTTTTGCGCGCTGGTCGAAGTCTCGTGGCCCTCTGTCAGAATCCAGAGTTTCAAGAAAATCGGAGGGGGTCAAAATTTCGGCCAAAAAAAAAAATGACAGTGTTACCCCTTATGTTTTTTTTTTCAGGTCCAAATTTTGACCTTCGATATCTCGGCTCTGGAAGGGTCTAGAGCCTCCATTTTTGCGCGCTGGTCGAAGTCTCGTGGCCCTCTGTCAGAATCCAGAGTTTCAAGAAAATCGGAGGGGGTCAAAATTTCGGCCAAAAAAAAAAATGACAGTGTTACCCCTTATGTTTTTTTTTTCAGGTCCAAATTTTGACCTTCGATATCTCGGCTCTGGAAGGGTCTAGAGCCTCCATTTTTGCGCGCTGGTCGAAGTCTCGTGGCCCTCTGTCAGAATCCAGAGTTTCAAGAAAATCGGAGGGGGTCAAAATTTCGGCCAAAAAAAAAAATGACAGTGTTACCCCTTATGTTTTTTTTTTCAGGTCCAAATTTTGACCTTCGATATCTCGGCTCTGGAAGGGTCTAGAGCCTCCATTTTTGCGCGCTGGTCGAAGTCTCGTGGCCCTCTGTCAGAATCCAGAGTTTCAAGAAAATCGGAGGGGGTCAAAATTTCGGCCAAAAAAAAAAATGACAGTGTTACCCCTTATGTTTTTTTTTTCAGGTCCAAATTTTGACCTTCGATATCTCGGCTCTGGAAGGGTCTAGAGCCTCCATTTTTGCGCGCTGGTCGAAGTCTCGTGGCCCTCTGTCAGAATCCAGAGTTTCAAGAAAATCGGAGGGGGTCAAAATTTCGGCCAAAAAAAAAAATGACAGTGTTACCCCTTATGTTTTTTTTTTCAGGTCCAAATTTTGACCTTCGATATCTCGGCTCTGGAAGGGTCTAGAGCCTCCATTTTTGCGCGCTGGTCGAAGTCTCGTGGCCCTCTGTCAGAATCCAGAGTTTCAAGAAAATCGGAGGGGGTCAAAATTTCGGCCAAAAAAAAAAATGACAGTGTTACCCCTTATGTTTTTTTTTTCAGGTCCAAATTTTGACCTTCGATATCTCGGCTCTGGAAGGGTCTAGAGCCTCCATTTTTGCGCGCTGGTCGAAGTCTCGTGGCCCTCTGTCAGAATCCAGAGTTTCAAGAAAATCGGAGGGGGTCAAAATTTCGGCCAAAAAAAAAAATGACAGTGTTACCCCTTATGTTTTTTTTTTCAGGTCCAAATTTTGACCTTCGATATCTCGGCTCTGGAAGGGTCTAGAGCCTCCATTTTTGCGCGCTGGTCGAAGTCTCGTGGCCCTCTGTCAGAATCCAGAGTTTCAAGAAAATCGGAGGGGGTCAAAATTTCGGCCAAAAAAAAAAATGACAGTGTTACCCCTTATGTTTTTTTTTTCAGGTCCAAATTTTGACCTTCGATATCTCGGCTCTGGAAGGGTCTAGAGCCTCCATTTTTGCGCGCTGGTCGAAGTCTCGTGGCCCTCTGTCAGAATCCAGAGTTTCAAGAAAATCGGAGGGGGTCAAAATTTCGGCCAAAAAAAAAAATGACAGTGTTACCCCTTATGTTTTTTTTTTCAGGTCCAAATTTTGACCTTCGATATCTCGGCTCTGGAAGGGTCTAGAGCCTCCATTTTTGCGCGCTGGTCGAAGTCTCGTGGCCCTCTGTCAGAATCCAGAGTTTCAAGAAAATCGGAGGGGGTCAAAATTTCGGCCAAAAAAAAAAATGACAGTGTTACCCCTTATGTTTTTTTTTCAGGTCCAAATTTTGACCTTCGATATACGGCTCTGGAAGGGTCTAGAGCCTCCATTTTTGCGCGCTGGTCGAAGTCTCGTGGCCCTCTGTCAGAATCCAGAGTTTCAAGAAAATCGGAGGGGGTCAAAATTTCGGCCAAAAAAAAAAATGACAGTGTTACCCCTTATGTTTTTTTTTTCAGGTCCAAATTTTGACCTTCGATATCTCGGCTCTGGAAAGGTCTAGAGCCTCCATTTTTGCGCGCTGGTCGAAGTCTCGTGGCCCTCTGTCAGAATCCAGAGTTTCAAGAAAATCGGAGGGGGTCAAAATTTCGGCCAAAAAAAAAAAATGACAGTGTTACCCCTTATGTTTTTTTTTCAGGTCCAAATTTTGACCTTCGATATCTCGGCTCTGGAAGGGTCTAGAGCCTCCATTTTTGCGCGCTGGTCGAAGTCTCGTGGCCCTCTGTCAGAATCCAGAGTTTCAAGAAAATCGGAGGGGGTCAAAATTTCGGCCAAAAAAAAAATGACAGTGTTACCCCTTATGTTTTTTTTTCAGGTCCAAATTTTGACCTTCGATATCTCGGCTCTGGAAGGGTCTAGAGCCTCCATTTTTGCGCGCTGGTCGAAGTCTCGTGGCCCTCTGTCAGAATCCAGAGTTTCAAGAAAATCGGAGGGGGTCAAAATTTCGGCCAAAAAAAAAAATGACAGTGTTACCCCTTATGTTTTTTTTTCAGGTCCAAATTTTGACCTTCGATATCTCGGCTCTGGAAGGGTCTAGAGCCTCCATTTTTGCGCGCTGGTCGAAGTCTCGTGGCCCTCTGTCAGAATCCAGAGTTTCAAGAAAATCGGAGGGGGTCAAAATTTCGGCCAAAAAAAAAAAATGACAGTGTTACCCCTTATGTTTTTTTTTCAGGTCCAAATTTTGACCTTCGATATCTCGGCTCTGGAAGGGTCTAGAGCCTCCATTTTTGCGCGCTGGTCGAAGTCTCGTGGCCCTCTGTCAGAATCCAGAGTTTCAAGAAAATCGGAGGGGGTCAAAATTTCGGCCAAAAAAAAAAATGACAGTGTTACCCCTTATGTTTTTTTTTTCAGGTCCAAATTTTGACATTCGATATCTCGGCTCTGGAAGGGTCTAGAGCCTCCATTTTTGCGCGCTGGTCGAAGTCTCGTGGCCCTTCTGTCAGAATCCAGAGTTTCAAGAAAATCGGAGGGGGTCAAAATTTCGGCCAAAAAAAAAATGACAGTGTTACCCCTTACGTTTTTTTTTTCAGGTCCAAATTTTGACCTTCGATATCTCGGCTCTGGAAGGGTCTAGAGCCTCCATTTTTGCGCGCTGGTCGAAGTCTCGTGGCCCTCTGTCAGAATCCAGAGTTTCAAGAAAATCGGAGGGGGTCAAAATTTCGGCCAAAAAAAAAAATGACAGTGTTACCCCTTATGTTTTTTTTTTTCAGGTCCAAATTTTGACCTTCGATATCTCGGCTCTGGAAGGGTCTAGAGCCTCCATTTTTGCGCGCTGGTCGAAGTCTCGTGGCCCTCTGTCAGAATCCAGAGTTTCAAGAAAATCGGAGGGGGTCAAAATTTCGGCCAAAAAAAAAAAATGACAGTGTTACCCCTTATGTTTTTTTTTCAGGTCCAAATTTTGACCTTCGATATCTCGGCTCTGGAAGGGTCTAGAGCCTCCATTTTTGCGCGCTGGTCGAAGTCTCGTGGCCCTCTGTCAGAATCCAGAGTTTCAAGAAAATCGGAGGGGGTCAAAATTTCGGCCCAAAAAAAAAACGACAGTGTTACCCCTTATGTTTTTTTTTCAGGTCCAAATTTTGACCTTCGATATCTCGGCTCTGGAAGGGTCTAGAGCCTCCATTTTTGTGCGCTGGTCGAAGTCTCGTGGCCCTCTGTCAGAATCCAGAGTTTCAAGAAAATCGGAGGGGGTCAAAATTTCGGCCAAAAAAAAAATGACAGTGTTACCCCTTATGTTTTTTTTTCAGGTCCAAATTTTGACCTTCGATATCTCGGCTCTGGAAGGGTCTAGAGCCTCCATTTTTGCGCGCTGGTCGAAGTCTCGTGGCCCTCTGTCAGAATCCAGAGTTTCAAGAAAATCGGAGGGGGTCAAAATTTCGGCCAAAAAAAAAATGACAGTGTTACCCCTTATGTTTTTTTTTTCAGGTCCAAATTTTGACCTTCGATATCTCGGCTCTGGAAGGGTCTAGAGCCTCCATTTTTGCGCGCTGGTCGAAGTCTCGTGGCCCTCTGTCAGAATCCAGAGTTTCAAGAAAATCGGAGGGGGTCAAAATTTCGGCCAAAAAAAAAAATGACAGTGTTAATCCTTATGTTTTTTTTTCAGGTCCAAATTTTGACCTTCGATATCTCGGCTCTGGAAGGGTCTAGAGCCTCCATTTTTGCGCGCTGGTCGAAGTCTCGTGGCCCTCTGTCAGAATCCAGAGTTTCAAGAAAATCGGAGGGGGTCAAAATTTCGGCCAAAAAAAAAATGACAGTGTTACCCCTTATGTTTTTTTTTTTCAGGTCCAAATTTTGACCTTCGATATCTCGGCTCTGGAAGGGTCTAGAGCCTCCATTTTTGCGCGCTGGTCGAAGTCTCGTGGCCCTCTGTCAGAATCCAGAGTTTCAAGAAAATCGGAGGGGGTCAAAATTTCGGCCAAAAAAAAAAAAATGACAGTGTTACCCCTTATGTTTTTTTTTCAGGTCCAAATTTTGACCTTCGATATCTCGGCTCTGGAAGGGTCTAGAGCCTCCATTTTTGCGCGCTGGTCGAAGTCTCGTGGCCCTCTGTCAGAATCCAGAGTTTCAAGAAAATCGGAGGGGGTCAAAATTTCGGCCAAAAAAAAAAAATGACAGTGTTACCCCTTATGTTTTTTTTTCAGGATCTAAATTTTGACCTTCGATATCTCGGCTCTGGAAGGGTCTAGAGCCTCCATTTTTGCGCGCTGGTCGAAGTCTTGTGGCCCTCTGTCAGAATCCAGAGTTTCAAGAAAATCGGAGGGGGTCAAAATTTCGGCCAAAAAAAAAAATGACAGTGTTACCCCTTATGTTTTTTTTTTCAGGTCCAAATTTTGACCTTCGATATATCGGCTCTGGAAGGGTCTAGAGCCTCCATTTTTGCGCGCTGGTCGAAGTCTCGTGGCCCTCTGTCAGAATCCAGAGTTTCAAGAAAATCGGAGGGGGTCAAAATTTCGGCCAAAAAAAAAAATGACAGTGTTACCCCTTATGTTTTTTTTTCAGGTCCAAATTTTGACCTTCGATATCTCGGCTCTGGAAGGGTCTAGAGCCTCCATTTTTGCGCGCTGGTCGAAGTCTCGTGGCCCTCTGTCAGAATCCAGAGTTTCAAGAAAATCGGAGGGGGTCAAAATTTCGGCCAAAAAAAAAAAATGACAGTGTTACCCCTTATGTTTTTTTTTTCAGGTCCAAATTTTGACCTTCGATATCTCGGCTCTGGAAGGGTCTAGAGCCTCCATTTTTGCGCGCTGGTCGAAGTCTCGTGGCCCTCTGTCAGAATCCAGAGTTTCAAGAAAATCGGAGGGGGTCAAAATTTCGGCCAAAAAAAAAAATGACAGTGTTACCCCTTATGTTTTTTTTTCAGGTCCAAATTTTGACCTTCGATATCTCGGCTCTGGAAGGGTCTAGAGCCTCCATTTTTGCGCGCTGGTCGAAGTCTCGTGGCCCTCTGTCAGAATCCAGAGTTTCAAGAAAATCGGAGGGGGTCAAAATTTCGGCCAAAAAAAAAAAATGACAGTGTTACCCCTTATGTTTTTTTTTTCAGGTCCAAATTTTGACCTTCGATATCTCGGCTCTGGAAGGGTCTAGAGCCTCCATTTTTGCGCGCTGGTCGAAGTCTCGTGGCCCTCTGTCAGAATCCAGAGTTTCAAGAAAATCGGAGGGGGTCAAAATTTCGGCCAAAAAAAAAAAAAATGACAGTGTTACCCCTTATGTTTTTTTTTCAGGTCCAAATTTTGACCTTCGATATCTCGGCTCTGGAAGGGTCTAGAGCCTCCATTTTTGCGCGCTGGTCGAAGTCTCGTGGCCCTCTGTCAGAATCCAGAGTTTCAAATCGGAGGGGGTCAAAATTTCGGCCAAAAAAAAAAATGACAGTGTTACCCCTTATGTTTTTTTTTTCAGGTCCAAATTTTGACCTTCGATATCTCGGCTCTGGAAGGGTCTAGAGCCTCCATTTTTGCGCGCTGGTCGAAGTCTCGTGGCCCTCTGTCAGAATCCAGAGTTTCAAGAAAATCGGAGGGGGTCAAAATTTCGGCCAAAAAAAAAAATGACAGTGTTACCCCTTATGTTTTTTTTTTCAGGTCCAAATTTTGACCTTCGATATCTCGGCTCTGGAAGGGTCTAGAGCCTCCATTTTTGCGCGCTGGTCGAAGTCTCGTGGCCCTCTGTCAGAATCCAGAGTTTCAAGAAAATCGGAGGGGGTCAAAATTTCGGCCAAAAAAAAAAATGACAGTGTTACCCCTTATGTTTTTTTTTTCAGGTCCAAATTTTGACCTTCGATATCTCGGCTCTGGAAGGGTCTAGAGCCTCCATTTTTGCGCGCTGGTCGAAGTCTCGTGGCCCTCTGTCAGAATCCAGAGTTTCAAGAAAATCGGAGGGGGTCAAAATTTCGGCCAAAAAAAAAAATGACAGTGTTACCCCTTATGTTTTTTTTTTCAGGTCCAAATTTTGACCTTCGATATCTCGGCTCTGGAAGGGTCTAGAGCCTCCATTTTTGCGCGCTGGTCGAAGTCTCGTGGCCCTCTGTCAGAATCCAGAGTTTCAAGAAAATCGGAGGGGGTCAAAATTTCGGCCAAAAAAAAAAATGACAGTGTTACCCCTTATGTTTTTTTTTTCAGGTCCAAATTTTGACCTTCGATATCTCGGCTCTGGAAGGGTCTAGAGCCTCCATTTTTGCGCGCTGGTCGAAGTCTCGTGGCCCTCTGTCAGAATCCAGAGTTTCAAGAAAATCGGAGGGGGTCAAAATTTCGGCCAAAAAAAAAAATGACAGTGTTACCCCTTATGTTTTTTTTTTCAGGTCCAAATTTTGACCTTCGATATCTCGGCTCTGGAAGGGTCTAGAGCCTCCATTTTTGCGCGCTGGTCGAAGTCTCGTGGCCCTCTGTCAGAATCCAGAGTTTCAAGAAAATCGGAGGGGGTCAAAATTTCGGCCAAAAAAAAAAATGACAGTGTTACCCCTTATGTTTTTTTTTTCAGGTCCAAATTTTGACCTTCGATATCTCGGCTCTGGAAGGGTCTAGAGCCTCCATTTTTGCGCGCTGGTCGAAGTCTCGTGGCCCTCTGTCAGAATCCAGAGTTTCAAGAAAATCGGAGGGGGTCAAAATTTCGGCCAAAAAAAAAAATGACAGTGTTACCCCTTATGTTTTTTTTTTCAGGTCCAAATTTTGACCTTCGATATCTCGGCTCTGGAAGGGTCTAGAGCCTCCATTTTTGCGCGCTGGTCGAAGTCTCGTGGCCCTCTGTCAGAATCCAGAGTTTCAAGAAAATCGGAGGGGGTCAAAATTTCGGCCAAAAAAAAAAATGACAGTGTTACCCCTTATGTTTTTTTTTTCAGGTCCAAATTTTGACCTTCGATATCTCGGCTCTGGAAGGGTCTAGAGCCTCCATTTTTGCGCGCTGGTCGAAGTCTCGTGGCCCTCTGTCAGAATCCAGAGTTTCAAGAAAATCGGAGGGGGTCAAAATTTCGGCCAAAAAAAAAAATGACAGTGTTACCCCTTATGTTTTTTTTTTCAGGTCCAAATTTTGACCTTCGATATCTCGGCTCTGGAAGGGTCTAGAGCCTCCATTTTTGCGCGCTGGTCGAAGTCTCGTGGCCCTCTGTCAGAATCCAGAGTTTCAAGAAAATCGGAGGGGGTCAAAATTTCGGCCAAAAAAAAAAATGACAGTGTTACCCCTTATGTTTTTTTTTCAGGTCCAAATTTTGACCTTCGATATCTCGGCTCTGGAAGGGTCTAGAGCCTCCATTTTTGCGCGCTGGTCGAAGTCTCGTGGCCCTCTGTCAGAATCCAGAGTTTCAAGAAAATCGGAGGGGGTCAAAATTTCGGCCAAAAAAAAAAATGACAGTGTTACCCCTTATGTTTTTTTTTTCAGGTCCAAATTTTGACCTTCGATATCTCGGCTCTGGAAGGGTCTAGAGCCTCCATTTTTGCGCGCTGGTCGAAGTCTCGTGGCCCTCTGTCAGAATCCAGAGTTTCAAGAAAATCGGAGGGGGTCAAAATTTCGGCCAAAAAAAAAAATGACAGTGTTACCCCTTATGTTTTTTTTTTCAGGTCCAAATTTTGACCTTCGATATCTCGGCTCTGGAAGGGTCTAGAGCCTCCATTTTTGCGCGCTGGTCGAAGTCTCGTGGCCCTCTGTCAGAATCCAGAGTTTCAAGAAAATCGGAGGGGGTCAAAATTTCGGCCAAAAAAAAAAATGACAGTGTTACCCCTTATGTTTTTTTTTTCAGGTCCAAATTTTGACCTTCGATATCTCGGCTCTGGAAGGGTCTAGAGCCTCCATTTTTGCGCGCTGGTCGAAGTCTCGTGGCCCTCTGTCAGAATCCAGAGTTTCAAGAAAATCGGAGGGGGTCAAAATTTCGGCCAAAAAAAAAATGACAGTGTTACCCCTTATGTTTTTTTTTTCAGGTCCAAATTTTGACCTTCGATATCTCGGCTCTGGAAGGGTCTAGAGCCTCCATTTTTGCGCGCTGGTCGAAGTCTCGTGGCCCTCTGTCAGAATCCAGAGTTTCAAGAAAATCGGAGGGGGTCAAAATTTCGGCCAAAAAAAAAAATGACAGTGTTACCCCTTATGTTTTTTTTTTCAGGTCCAAATTTTGACCTTCGATATCTCGGCTCTGGAAGGGTCTAGAGCCTCCATTTTTGCGCGCTGGTCGAAGTCTCGTGGCCCTCTGTCAGAATCCAGAGTTTCAAGAAAATCGGAGGGGGTCAAAATTTCGGCCAAAAAAAAAATGACAGTGTTACCCCTTATGTTTTTTTTTTCAGGTCCAAATTTTGACCTTCGATATCTCGGCTCTGGAAGGGTCTAGAGCCTCCATTTTTGCGCGCTGGTCGAAGTCTCGTGGCCCTCTGTCAGAATCCAGAGTTTCAAGAAAATCGGAGGGGGTCAAAATTTCGGCCAAAAAAAAAAATGACAGTGTTACCCCTTATGTTTTTTTTTTCAGGTCCAAATTTTGACCTTCGATATCTCGGCTCTGGAAGGGTCTAGAGCCTCCATTTTTGCGCGCTGGTCGAAGTCTCGTGGCCCTCTGTCAGAATCCAGAGTTTCAAGAAAATCGGAGGGGGTCAAAATTTCGGCCAAAAAAAAAAATGACAGTGTTACCCCTTATGTTTTTTTTTTCAGGTCCAAATTTTGACCTTCGATATCTCGGCTCTGGAAGGGTCTAGAGCCTCCATTTTTGCGCGCTGGTCGAAGTCTCGTGGCCCTCTGTCAGAATCCAGAGTTTCAAGAAAATCGGAGGGGGTCAAAATTTCGGCCAAAAAAAAAAATGACAGTGTTACCCCTTATGTTTTTTTTTTCAGGTCCAAATTTTGACCTTCGATATCTCGGCTCTGGAAGGGTCTAGAGCCTCCATTTTTGCGCGCTGGTCGAAGTCTCGTGGCCCTCTGTCAGAATCCAGAGTTTCAAGAAAATCGGAGGGGGTCAAAATTTCGGCCAAAAAAAAAATGACAGTGTTACCCCTTATGTTTTTTTTTTCAGGTCCAAATTTTGACCTTCGATATCTCGGCTCTGGAAGGGTCTAGAGCCTCCATTTTTGCGCGCTGGTCGAAGTCTCGTGGCCCTCTGTCAGAATCCAGAGTTTCAAGAAAATCGGAGGGGGTCAAAATTTCGGCCAAAAAAAAAAATGACAGTGTTACCCCTTATGTTTTTTTTTTCAGGTCCAAATTTTGACCTTCGATATCTCGGCTCTGGAAGGGTCTAGAGCCTCCATTTTTGCGCGCTGGTCGAAGTCTCGTGGCCCTCTGTCAGAATCCAGAGTTTCAAGAAAATCGGAGGGGGTCAAAATTTCGGCCAAAAAAAAAAATGACAGTGTTACCCCTTATGTTTTTTTTTTCAGGTCCAAATTTTGACCTTCGATATCTCGGCTCTGGAAGGGTCTAGAGCCTCCATTTTTGCGCGCTGGTCGAAGTCTCGTGGCCCTCTGTCAGAATCCAGAGTTTCAAGAAAATCGGAGGGGGTCAAAATTTCGGCCAAAAAAAAAAATGACAGTGTTACCCCTTATGTTTTTTTTTTCAGGTCCAAATTTTGACCTTCGATATCTCGGCTCTGGAAGGGTCTAGAGCCTCCATTTTTGCGCGCTGGTCGAAGTCTCGTGGCCCTCTGTCAGAATCCAGAGTTTCAAGAAAATCGGAGGGGGTCAAAATTTCGGCCAAAAAAAAAAATGACAGTGTTACCCCTTATGTTTTTTTTTTCAGGTCCAAATTTTGACCTTCGATATCTCGGCTCTGGAAGGGTCTAGAGCCTCCATTTTTGCGCGCTGGTCGAAGTCTCGTGGCCCTCTGTCAGAATCCAGAGTTTCAAGAAAATCGGAGGGGGTCAAAATTTCGGCCAAAAAAAAAAATGACAGTGTTACCCCTTATGTTTTTTTTTTCAGGTCCAAATTTTGACCTTCGATATCTCGGCTCTGGAAGGGTCTAGAGCCTCCATTTTTGCGCGCTGGTCGAAGTCTCGTGGCCCTCTGTCAGAATCCAGAGTTTCAAGAAAATCGGAGGGGGTCAAAATTTCGGCCAAAAAAAAAAATGACAGTGTTACCCCTTATGTTTTTTTTTTCAGGTCCAAATTTTGACCTTCGATATCTCGGCTCTGGAAGGGTCTAGAGCCTCCATTTTTGCGCGCTGGTCGAAGTCTCGTGGCCCTCTGTCAGAATCCAGAGTTTCAAGAAAATCGGAGGGGGTCAAAATTTCGGCCAAAAAAAAAATGACAGTGTTACCCCTTATGTTTTTTTTTTCAGGTCCAAATTTTGACCTTCGATATCTCGGCTCTGGAAGGGTCTAGAGCCTCCATTTTTGCGCGCTGGTCGAAGTCTCGTGGCCCTCTGTCAGAATCCAGAGTTTCAAGAAAATCGGAGGGGGTCAAAATTTCGGCCAAAAAAAAAAATGACAGTGTTACCCCTTATGTTTTTTTTTTCAGGTCCAAATTTTGACCTTCGATATCTCGGCTCTGGAAGGGTCTAGAGCCTCCATTTTTGCGCGCTGGTCGAAGTCTCGTGGCCCTCTGTCAGAATCCAGAGTTTCAAGAAAATCGGAGGGGGTCAAAATTTCGGCCAAAAAAAAAAATGACAGTGTTACCCCTTATGTTTTTTTTTTCAGGTCCAAATTTTGACCTTCGATATCTCGGCTCTGGAAGGGTCTAGAGCCTCCATTTTTGCGCGCTGGTCGAAGTCTCGTGGCCCTCTGTCAGAATCCAGAGTTTCAAGAAAATCGGAGGGGGTCAAAATTTCGGCCAAAAAAAAAAATGACAGTGTTACCCCTTATGTTTTTTTTTTCAGGTCCAAATTTTGACCTTCGATATCTCGGCTCTGGAAGGGTCTAGAGCCTCCATTTTTGCGCGCTGGTCGAAGTCTCGTGGCCCTCTGTCAGAATCCAGAGTTTCAAGAAAATCGGAGGGGGTCAAAATTTCGGCCAAAAAAAAAAATGACAGTGTTACCCCTTATGTTTTTTTTTTCAGGTCCAAATTTTGACCTTCGATATCTCGGCTCTGGAAGGGTCTAGAGCCTCCATTTTTGCGCGCTGGTCGAAGTCTCGTGGCCCTCTGTCAGAATCCAGAGTTTCAAGAAAATCAGAGGGGGTCAAAATTTCGGCCAAAAAAAAAAAATGACAGTGTTACCCCTTATGTTTTTTTTTCAGGTCCAAATTTTGACCTTCGATATCTCGGCTCTGGAAGGGTCTAGAGCCTCCATTTTTGCGCGCTGGTCGAAGTCTCCTGGCCCTCTGTCAGAATCCAGAGTTTCAAGAAAATCGGAGGGGGTCAAAATTTCGGCCAAAAAAAAAAAAGACAGTGTTACCCCTTATGTTTTTTTTTTCAGGTCCAAATTTTGACCTTCGATATCTCGGCTCTGGAAGGGTTTAGAGCCTCCATTTTTGCGCGCTGGTCGAAGTCTCGTGGCCCTCTGTCAGAATCCAGAGTTTCAAGAAAATCGGAGGGGGTCAAAATTTCGGCCAAAAAAAAAAATGACAGTGTTACCCCTTATGTTTTTTTTTTTCAGGTCCAAATTTTGACCTTCGATATCTCGGCTCTGGAAGGGTCTAGAGCCTCCATTTTTGCGCGCTGGTCGAAGTCTCGTGGCACTCTGTCAGAATCCAGAGTTTCAAGAAAATCAGAGGGGGTCAAAATTTCGGCAAAAAAAAAATGACAGTGTTACCCCTTATGTTTTTTTTTTCAGGTCCAAATTTTGACCTTCGATATCTCGGCTCTGGAAGGGTCTAGAGCCTCCATTTTTGCGCGCTGGTCGAAGTCTCGTGGCCCTCTGTCAGAATCCAGAGTTTCAAGAAAATCGGAGGGGGTCAAAATTTCGGCCAAAAAAAAAAATGACAGTGTTACCCCTTTTATGTTTTTTTTCAGGTCCAAATTTTGACCTTCGATATCTCGGCTCTGGAAGGGTCTAGAGCCTCCATTTTTGTGCGCTGGTCGAAGTCTCGGTGCCCTCTGTCAGAATCCAGAGTTTCAGGAAAATCGGAGGGGGTCAAAATTTCGGCCAAAAAAAAAAATGACAGTGTTACCCCTTATGTTTTTTTTTCAGGTCCAAATTTTGACCTTCGATATCTCGGCTCTGGAAGGGTCTAGAGCCTCCATTTTTGCGCGCTGGTCGAAGTCTCGTGGCCCTCTGTCAGAATCCAGAGTTTCAAGAAAATCGGAGGGGGTCAAAATTTCGGCCAAAAAAAAAAAAATGACAGTGTTACCCCTTATGTTTTTTTTTTCAGGTCCAAATTTTGACCTTCGATATCTCGGCTCTGGAAGGGTCTAGAGCCTCCATTTTTGCGCGCTGGTCAAAGTCTCGTGGCCCTCTGTCAGAATCCAGAGTTTCAAGAAAATCGGAGGGGGTCAAAATTTCGGCTAAAAAAAAAAATGACAGTGTTACCCCTTATGTTTTTTTTTTTCAGGTCCAAATTTTGACCTTCGATATCTCGGCTCTGGAAGGGTCTAGAGCCTCCATTTTTGCGCGCTGGTCGAAGTCTCGTGGCACTCTGTCAGAATCCAGAGTTTCAAGAAAATCGGAGGGGGTCAAAATTTCGGCCAAAAAAAAAAATGACAGTGTTACCCCTTATGTTTTTTTTTTCAGGTCCAAATTTTGACCTTCGATATCTCGGCTCTGGAAGGGTCTAGAGCCTCCATTTTTGCGCGCTGGTCGAAGTCTCGTGGCCCTCTGTCAGAATCCAGAGTTTCAAGAAAATCGGAGGGGGTCAAAATTTCGGCCAAAAAAAAAAAATGACAGTGTTACCCCTTATGTTTTTTTTTCAGGTCCAAATTTTGACCTTCGATATCTCGGCTCTGGAAGGGTCTAGAGCCTACATTTTTGCGCGCTGGTCGAAGTCTCGTGGCACTCTGTCAGAATCCAGAGTTTCAAGAAAATCGGAGGGGGTCAAAATTTCGGCCAAAAAAAAAAATGACAGTGTTACCCCTTATGTTTTTTTTTCAGGTCCAAATTTTGACCTTCGATATCTCGGCTCTGGAAGGGTCTAGAGCCTCCATTTTTGCGCGCTGGTCGAAGTCTCGTGGCCCTCTGTCAGAATCCAGAGTTTCAAGAAAATCGGAGGGGGTCAAAATTTCGGCCAAAAAAAAAAATGACAGTGTTACCCCTTATGTTTTTTTTTTCAGGTCCAAATTTTGACCTTCGATATCTCGGCTCTGGAAGGGTCTAGAGCCTCCATTTTTGTGCGCTGGTCGAAGTCTCGTGGCCCTCTGTCAGAATCCAGAGTTTCAAGAAAATCGGAGGGGGTCAAAATTTCGGCCAAAAAAAAAAATGACAGTGTTACCCCTTATGTTTTTTTTTCAGGTCCAAATTTTGACCTTCGATATCTCGGCTCTGGAAGGGTCTAGAGCCTCCATTTTTGCGCGCTGGTCGAAGTCTCGTGGCCCTCTGTCAGAATCCAGAGTTTCAAGAAAATCGGAGGGGGTCAAAATTTTGGCCAAAAAAAAAAAATGACAGTGTTACCCCTTATGTTTTTTTTTTCAAGTCCAAATTTTGACCTTCGATATCTCGGCTCTGGAAGGGTCTAGAGCCTCCATTTTTGTGCGCTGGTCGAAGTCTCGTGGCCCTCTGTCAGAATCCAGAGTTTCAAGAAAATCGGAGGGGGTCAAAATTTCGGCCAAAAAAAAAAAAATGACAGTGTTACCCCTTATGTTTTTTTTTCAGGTCCAAATTTTGACCTTCGATATCTCGGCTCTGGAAGGGTCTAGAGCCTCCATTTTTGTGCGCTGGTCGAAGTCTCGTGGCCCTCTGTCAGAATCCAGAGTTTCAAGAAAATCGGAGGGGGTCAAAATTTCGGCCAAAAAAAAAAATGACAGTGTTACCCCTTATGTTTTTTTTTCAGGTCCAAATTTTGACCTTCGATATCTCGGCTCTGGAAGGGTCTAGAGCCTCCATTTTTGCGCGCTGGTCGAAGTCTCGTGGCCCTCTGTCAGAATCCAGAGTTTCAAGAAAATCGGAGGGGGTCAAAATTTCGGCCAAAAAAAAAAAATGACAGTGTTACCCCTTATGTTTTTTTTTCAGGTCCAAATTTTGACCTTCGATATCTCGGCTCTGGAAGGGTCTAGAGCCTCCATTTTTGCGCGCTGGTCGAAGTCTCGTGGCCCTCTGTCAGAATCCAGAGTTTCAAGAAAATCGGAGGGGGTCAAAATTTCGGCCAAAAAAAAAAATGACAGTGTTACCCCTTATGTTTTTTTTTCAGGTCCAAATTTTGACCTTCGATATCTCGGCTCTGGAAGGGTCTAGAGCCTCCATTTTTGCGCTCTGTTCGAAGTCTCGTGGCCCTCTGTCAGAATCCAGAGTTTCAAGAAGATCGGAAGGGGTCAAAATTTCGGCCAAAAAAAAAAAAAATGACAGTGTTACCCCTTATGTTTTTTTTTTCAGGTCCAAATTTTGACCTTCAATATCTCGGCTCTGGAAGGGTCTAGAGCCTCCATTTTTGCGCGCTGGTCGAAGTCTCGTGGCCCTCTCTCAGAATCCAGAGTTTCAAGAAAATCGGAGGGGGTCAAAATTTCGGCCAAAAAAAAAATGACAGTGTTACCCCTTATGTTTTTTTTTTTCAGGTCCAAATTTTGACCTTCGATATCTCGGCTCTGGAAGGGTCTAGAGCCTCCATTTTTGCGCGCTGGTCGAAGTCTCGTGGCCCTCTGTCAGAATCCAGAGTTTCAAGAAAATCGGAGGGGGTCAAAATTTCGGCCAAAAAAAAAAATGACAGTGTTACCCCTTATGTTTTTTTTTCAGGTCCAAATTTTGACCTTCGATATCTCGGCTCTGGAAGGGTCTAGAGCCTCCATTTTTGCGCGCTGGTCGAAGTCTCGTGGCCCTCTGTCAGAATCCAGAGTTTCAAGAAAATCGGAGGGGGTCAAAATTTCGGCCAAAAAAAAAAAAATGACAGTGTTACCCCTTATGTTTTTTTTTCAGGTCCAAATTTTGACCTTCGATATCTCGGCTCTGGAAGGGTCTAGAGCCTCCATTTTTGCGCGCTGGTCGAAGTCTCGTGGCCCTCTGTCAGAATCCAGAGTTTCAAGAAAATCGGAGGGGGTCAAAATTTCAGCCAAAAAAAAAAATGACAGTGTTACCCCTTATGGTTTTTTTTCAGGTCCAAATTTTGACCTTCGATATCTCGGCTCTGGAAGGGTCTAGAGCCTCCATTTTTGCGCGCTGGTCGAAGTCTCGTGGCCCTCTGTCAGAATCCAGAGTTTCAAGAAAATCGGAGGGGGTCAAAATTTCGGCCAAAAAAAAAAATGACAGTGTTACCCCTTATGTTTTTTTTTCAGGTCCAAATTTTGACCTTCGATATCTCGGCTCTGGAAGGGTCCAGAGCCTCCATTTTTGCGCGCTGGTCGAAGTCTCGTGGCCCTCTGTCAGAATCCAGAGTTTCAAGAAAATCGGAGGGGGTCAAAATTTCGGCCAAAAAAAAAATGACAGTGTTACCCCTTATGTTTTTTTTTCAGGTCCAAATTTTGACCTTCGATATCTCGGCTCTGGAAGGGTCTAGAGCCTCCATTTTTGCGCGCTGGTCGAAGTCTCGTGGCCCTCTGTCAGAATCCAGAGTTTCAAGAAAATCGGAGGGGGTCAAAATTTCGGCCAAAAAAAAAAATGACAGTGTTACCCCTTATGTTTTTTTTTCAGGTCCAAATTTTGACCTTCGATATCTCGGCTCTGGAAGGGTCTAGAGCCTCCATTTTTGCGCTCTGGTCGAAGTCTCGTGGCCCTCTGTCAGAATCCAGAGTTTCAAGAAAATCGGAGGGGGTCAAAATTTCGGCCAAAAAAAAAAATGACAGTGTTACCCCTTATGTTTTTTTTTTTCAGGTCCAAATTTTGACCTTCGATATCTCGGCTCTGGAAGGGTCTAGAGCCTCCATTTTTGCGCGCTGGTCGAAGTCTCGTGGCCCTCTGTCAGAATCCAGAGTTTCAAGAAAATCGGAGGGGGTCAAAATTTCGGCCAAAAAAAAAATGACAGTGTTACCCCTTATGTTTTTTTTTTTCAGGTCCAAATTTTGACCTTCGATATCTCGGCTCTGGAAGGGTCTAGAGCCTCCATTTTTGCGCGCTGGTCGAAGTCTCGTGGCCCTCTGTCAGAATCCAGAGTTTCAAGAAAATCGGAGGGGGTCAAAATTTCGGCCAAAAAAAAAAATGACAGTGTTACCCCTTATGTTTTTTTTTTCAGGTCCAAATTTTGACCTTCGATATCTCGGCTCTGGAAGGGTCTAGAGCCTCCATTTTTGCGCGCTGGTCGAAGTCTCGTGGCCCTCTGTCAGAATCCAGAGTTTCAAGAAAATCGGAGGGGGTCAAAATTTCGGCCAAAAAAAAAAATGACAGTGTTACCCCTTATGTTTTTTTTTTCAGGTCCAAATTTTGACCTTCGATATCTCGGCTCTGGAAGGGTCTAGAGCCTCCATTTTTGCGCGCTGGTCGAAGTCTCGTGGCCCTCTGTCAGAATCCAGAGTTTCAAGAAAATCGGAGGGGGTCAAAATTTCGGCCAAAAAAAAAAATGACAGTGTTACCCCTTATGTTTTTTTTTCAGGTCCAAATTTTGACCTTCGATATCTCGGCTCTGGAAGGGTCTAGAGCCTCCATTTTTGCGCGCTGGTCGAAGTCTCGTGGCCCTCTGTCAGAATCCAGAGTTTCAAGAAAATCGGAGGGGGTCAAAATTTCGGCCAAAAAAAAAAAATGACAGTGTTACCCCTTATGTTTTTTTTTCAGGTCCAAATTTTGACCTTCGATATCTCGGCTCTGGAAGGGTCTAGAGCCTCCATTTTTGCGCGCTGGTCGAAGTCTCGTGGCCCTCTGTCAGAATCCAGAGTTTCAAGAAAATCGGAGGGGGTCAAAATTTCGGCCAAAAAAAAAAATGACAGTGTTACCCCTTATGTTTTTTTTTCAGGTCCAAATTTTGACCTTCGATATCTCGGCTCTGGAAGGGTCTAGAGCCTCCATTTTTGCGCGCTGGTCGAAGTCTCGTGGCCCTCTGTCAGAATCCAGAGTTTCAAGAAAATCGGAGGGGGTCAAAATTTCGGCCAAAAAAAAAAATGACAGTGTTACCCCTTATGTTTTTTTTTTCAGGTCCAAATTTTGACCTTCGATATCTCGGCTCTGGAAGGGTCTAGAGCCTCCATTTTTGCGCGCTGGTCGAAGTCTCGTGGCCCTCTGTCAGAATCCAGAGTTTCAAGAAAATCGGAGGGGGTCAAAATTTCGGCCAAAAAAAAAAAATGACAGTGTTACCCCTTATGTTTTTTTTTCAGGTCCAAATTTTGACCTTCGATATCTCGGCTCTGGAAGGGTCTAGAGCCTCCATTTTTGCGCGCTGGTCGAAGTCTCGTGGCCCTCTGTCAGAATCCAGAGTTTCAAGAAAATCGGAGGGGGTCAAAATTTCGGCCAAAAAAAAAAATGACAGTGTTACCCCTTATGTTTTTTTTTTCAGGTCCAAATTTTGACCTTCGATATCTCGGCTCTGGAAGGGTCTAGAGCCTCCATTTTTGCGCGCTGGTCGAAGTCTCGTGGCCCTCTGTCAGAATCCAGAGTTTCAAGAAAATCGGAGGGGGTCAAAATTTCGGCCAAAAAAAAAAATGACAGTGTTACCCCTTATGTTTTTTTTTCAGGTCCAAATTTTGACCTTCGATATCTCGGCTCTGGAAGGGTCTAGAGCCTCCATTTTTGCGCGCTGGTCGAAGTCTCGTGGCCCTCTGTCAGAATCCAGAGTTTCAAGAAAATCGGAGGGGGTCAAAATTTCGGCCAAAAAAAAAAATGACAGTGTTACCCCTTATGTTTTTTTTTCAGGTCCAAATTTTGACCTTCGATATCTCGGCTCTGGAAGGGTCTAGAGCCTCCATTTTTGCGCGCTGGTCGAAGTCTCGTGGCCCTCTGTCAGAATCCAGAGTTTCAAGAAAATCGGAGGGGGTCAAAATTTCGGCCAAAAAAAAAAATGACAGTGTTACCCCTTATGTTTTTTTTTTCAGGTCCAAATTTTGACCTTCGATATCTCGGCTCTGGAAGGGTCTAGAGCCTCCATTTTTGCGCGCTGGTCGAAGTCTCGTGGCCCTCTGTCAGAATCCAGAGTTTCAAGAAAATCGGAGGGGGTCAAAATTTCGGCCAAAAAAAAAAATGACAGTGTTACCCCTTATGTTTTTTTTTTCAGGTCCAAATTTTGACCTTCGATATCTCGGCTCTGGAAGGGTCTAGAGCCTCCATTTTTGCGCGCTGGTCGAAGTCTCGTGGCCCTCTGTCAGAATCCAGAGTTTCAAGAAAATCGGAGGGGGTCAAAATTTCGGCCAAAAAAAAAAAATGACAGTGTTACCCCTTATGTTTTTTTTTTCAGGTCCAAATTTTGACCTTCGATATCTCGGCTCTGGAAGGGTCTAGAGCCTCCATTTTTGCGCGCTGGTCGAAGTCTCGTGGCCCTCTGTCAGAATCCAGAGTTTCAAGAAAATCGGAGGGGGTCAAAATTTCGGCCAAAAAAAAAAATGACAGTGTTACCCCTTATGTTTTTTTTTTCAGGTCCAAATTTTGACCTTCGATATCTCGGCTCTGGAAGGGTCTAGAGCCTCCATTTTTGCGCGCTGGTCGAAGTCTCGTGGCCCTCTGTCAGAATCCAGAGTTTCAAGAAAATCGGAGGGGGTCAAAATTTCGGCCAAAAAAAAAAAATGACAGTGTTACCCCTTATGTTTTTTTTTTCAGGTCCAAATTTTGACCTTCGATATCTCGGCTCTGGAAGGGTCTAGAGCCTCCATTTTTGCGCGCTGGTCGAAGTCTCGTGGCCCTCTGTCAGAATCCAGAGTTTCAAGAAAATCGGAGGGGGTCAAAATTTCGGCCAAAAAAAAAAAATGACAGTGTTACCCCTTATGTTTTTTTTTTCAGGTCCAAATTTTGACCTTCGATATCTCGGCTCTGGAAGGGTCTAGAGCCTCCATTTTTGCGCGCTGGTCGAAGTCTCGTGGCCCTCTGTCAGAATCCAGAGTTTCAAGAAAATCGGAGGGGGTCAAAATTTCGGCCAAAAAAAAAAAATGACAGTGTTACCCCTTATGTTTTTTTTTCAGGTCCAAATTTTGACCTTCGATATCTCGGCTCTGGAAGGGTCTAGAGCCTCCATTTTTGCGCGCTGGTCGAAGTCTCGTGGCACTCTGTCAGAATCCAGAGTTTCAAGAAAATCGGAGGGGGTCAAAATTTCGGCCAAAAAAAAAAATGACAGTGTTACCCCTTATGTTTTTTTTTCAGGTCCAAATTTTGACCTTCGATATCTCGGCTCTGGAAGGGTCTAGAGCCTCCATTTTTGCGCGCTGGTCGAAGTCTCGTGGCCCTCTGTCAGAATCCAGAGTTTCAAGAAAATCGGAGGGGGTCAAAATTTCGGCCAAAAAAAAAAATGACAGTGTTACCCCTTATGTTTTTTTTTCAGGTCCAAATTTTGACCTTCGATATCTCGGCTCTGGAAGGGTCTAGAGCCTCCATTTTTGTGCGCTGGTCGAAGTCTCGTGGCCCTCTGTCAGAATCCAGAGTTTCAAGAAAATCGGAGGGGGTCAAAATTTCGGCCAAAAAAAAAAATGACAGTGTTACCCCTTATGTTTTTTTTTTCAGGTCCAAATTTTGACCTTCGATATCTCGGCTCTGGAAGGGTCTAGAGCCTCCATTTTTGCGCTCTGGTCGAAGTCTCGTGGCCCTCTGTCAGAATCCAGAGTTTCAAGAAAATCGGAGGGGGTCAAAATTTCGGCCAAAAAAAAAAATGACAGTGTTACCCCTTATGTTTTTTTTTTCAGGTCCAAATTTTGACCTTCGATATCTCGGCTCTGGAAGGGTCTAGAGCCTCCATTTTTGCGCGCTGGTCAAAGTCTCGTGGCCCTCTGTCAGAATCCAGAGTTTCAAGAAAATCGGAGGGGGTCAAAATTTCGGCTAAAAAAAAAAATGACAGTGTTACCCCTTATGTTTTTTTTTTCAGGTCCAAATTTTGACCTTCGATATCTCGGCTCTGGAAGGGTCTAGAGCCTCCATTTTTGCGCGCTGGTCGAAGTCTCGTGGCCCTCTGTCAGAATCCAGAGTTTCAAGAAAATCGGAGGGGGTCAAAATTTCGGCCAAAAAAAAAAAAATGACAGTGTTACCCCTTATGTTTTTTTTTTCAAGTCCAAATTTTGACCTTCGATATCTCGGCTCTGGAAGGGTCTAGAGCCTCCATTTTTGCGCGCTGGTCGAAGTCTCGTGGCCCTCTGTCAGAATCCAGAGTTTCAAGAAAATCGGAGGGGGTCAAAATTTCGGCCAAAAAAAAAAAAATGACAGTGTTACCCCTTATGTTTTTTTTTCAGGTCCAAATTTTGACCTTCGATATCTCGGCTCTGGAAGGGTCTAGAGCCTCCATTTTTGCGCGCTGGTCGAAGTCTCGTGGCACTCTGTCAGAATCCAGAGTTTCAAGAAAATCGGAGGGGGTCAAAATTTCGGCCAAAAAAAAAAAATGAGTGTTACCCCTTATGTTTTTTTTTCAGGTCCAAATTTTGACCTTCGATATCTCGGCTCTGGAAGGGTCTAGAGCCTCCATTTTTGCGCGCTGGTCGAAGTCTCGTGGCCCTCTGTCAGAATCCAGAGTTTCAAGAAAATCGGAGGGGGTCAAAATTTCGGCCAAAAAAAAAATGACAGTGTTACCCCTTATGTTTTTTTTTCAGGTCCAAATTTTGACCTTCGATATCTCGGCTCTGGAAGGGTCTAGAGCCTCCATTTTTGTGCGCTGGTCGAAGTCTCGTGGCCCTCTGTCAGAATCCAGAGTTTCAAGAAAATCGGAGGGGGTCAAAATTTCGGCCAAAAAAAAAAAATGACAGTGTTACCCCTTATGTTTTTTTTTTCAGGTCCAAATTTTGACCTTCGATATCTCGGCTCTGGAAGGGTCTAGAGCCTCCATTTTTGCGCGCTGGTCAAAGTCTCGTGGCCCTCTGTCAGAATCCAGAGTTTCAAGAAAATCGGAGGGGGTCAAAATTTCGGCTAAAAAAAAAAAATGACAGTGTTACCCCTTATGTTTTTTTTTTCAGGTCCAAATTTTGACCTTCGATATCTCGGCTCTGGAAGGGTCTAGAGCCTCCATTTTTGCGCGCTGGTCGAAGTCTCGTGGCCCCCTGTCAGAATCCAGAGTTTCAAGAAGATCGGAGGGGGTCAAAATTTCGGCCAAAAAAAAAATGACAGTGTTACCCCTTACGTTTTTTTTCAGGTCCAAATTTTGACCTTCGATATCTCGGCTCTGGAAGGGTCTAGAGCCTCCATTTTTGCGCGCTGGTCGAAGTCTCGTGGCCCTCTGTCAGAATCCAGAGTTTCAAGAAGATCGGAGGGGGTCAAAGTTTCGGCCAAAAAAAAAATGACAGTGTTACCCCTTATGTTTTTTTTTCAGGTCCAAAATTTGACCTTCGATATCTCGGCTCTGGAAGGGTCTAGAGCCTCCATTTTTGCGCGTTGGTCGAAGTCTCGTGGCCCCCTGTCAGAATCCAGAGTTTCAAGAAGATCGGAGGGGGTCAAAATTTCGGCCAAAAAAAGAAAAAATGACAGTGTTACCCCTTATGTTTTTTTTTTTCAGGTCCAAATTTTGACCTTCGATATCTCGGCTCTGGAAGGGTCTAGAGCCTCCATTTTTGCGCGCTGGTCGAAGTCTCGTGGCCCTCTGTCAGAATCCAGAGTTTCAAGAAGATCGGAGGGGGTCAAAATTTCGGCCAAAAAAAAAAAAACGACAGTGTTACCCCTTATGTTTTTTTTTCAGGTCCAAATTTTGACCTTCAATATCTCGGCTCTGGAAGGGTCTAGAGCCTCCATTTTTGCGCTCTGGTCGAAGTCTCGTGGCCCTCTGTCAGAATCTAGAGTTTCAAGAAGATCGGAGGGGGTCAAAATTTCGGCCAAAAAAAAAAATGACAGTGTTACCCCTTATGTTTTTTTTTTCAGGTCCAAATTTTGACGTTCGATATCTCGGCTCTGGAAGGGTCTAGAGCCTCCATTTTTGCGCGCTGGTCGAAGTCTCCTGGCCCTCTGTCAGAATCCAGAGTTTCAAGAAGATCGGAGGGGGTCAAAATTTCGGCCAAAAAAAAAAATGACAGTGTTACCCCTTATGTTTTTTTTTCAGGTCCAAATTTTGACCTTCGATATCTCGGCTCTGGAAGGGTCTAGAGCCTCCATTTTTGCGCGCTGGTCGAAGTCTCGTGGCCCTCTGTCAGAATCCAGAGTTTCAAGAAAATCGGAGGGGGTCAAAATTTCGGCCAAAAAAAAAAAATGACAGTGTTACCCCTTATGGTTTTTTTTTCAGGTCCAAATTTTGACCTTCGATATCTCGGCTCTGGAAGGGTCTAGAGCCTCCATTTTTGCGCGCTGGTCGAAGTCTCGTGGCCCTCTGTCAGAATCCAGAGTTTCAAGAAAATCGGAGGGGGTCAAAATTTCGGCCAAAAAAAAAATGACAGTGTTACCCCTTATGTTTTTTTTTTCAGGTCCAAATTTTGACCTTCGATATCTCGGCTCTGGAAGGGTCTAGAGCCTCCATTTTTGCGCGCTGGTCGAAGTCTCGTGGCCCTCTGTCAGAATCCAGAGTTTCAAGAAAATCGGAGGGGGTCAAAATTTCGGCCAAAAAAAAAATGACAGTGTTACCCCTTATGTTTTTTTTTCAGGTCCAAATTTTGACCTTCGATATCTCGGCTCTGGAAGGGTCTAGAGCCTCCATTTTTGCGCGCTGGTCGAAGTCTCGTGGCCCTCTGTCAGAATCCAGAGTTTCAAGAAAATCGGAGGGGGTCAAAATTTCGGCCAAAAAAAAAAATGACAGTGTTACCCCTTATGTTTTTTTTTCAGGTCCAAATTTTGACCTTCGATATCTCGGCTCTGGAAGGGTCTAGAGCCTCCATTTTTGCGCGCTGGTCGAAGTCTCGTGGCCCTCTGTCAGAATCCAGAGTTTCAAGAAAATCGGAGGGGGTCAAAATTTCGGCCAAAAAAAAATGACAGTGTTACCCCTTATGTTTTTTTTTTCAGGTCCAAATTTTGACCTTCGATATCTCGGCTCTGGAAGGGTCTAGAGCCTCCATTTTTGCGCTCTGGTCGAAGTCTCGTGGCCCTCTGTCAGAATCCAGAGTTTCAAGAAAATCGGAGGGGGTCAAAATTTCGGCCAAAAAAAAAATGACAGTGTTACCCCTTATGTTTTTTTTTCAGGTCCAAATTTTGACCTTCGATATCTCGGCTCTGGAAGGGTCTAGAGCCTCCATTTTTGCGCGCTGGTCAAAGTCTCGTGGCCCTCTGTCAGAATCCAGAGTTTCAAGAAAATCGGAGGGGGTCAAAATTTCGGCTAAAAAAAAAAAATGACAGTGTTACCCCTTATGTTTTTTTTTTCAGGTCCAAATTTTGACCTTCGATATCTCGGCTCTGGAAGGGTCTAGAGCCTCCATTTTTGCGCGCTGGTCGAAGTCTCGTGGCCCCCTGTCAGAATCCAGAGTTTCAAGAAGATCGGAGGGGGTCAAAATTTCGGCCAAAAAAAAAAATGACAGTGTTACCCCTTACGTTTTTTTTCAGGTCCAAATTTTGACCTTCGATATCTCGGCTCTGGAAGGGTCTAGAGCCTCCATTTTTGCGCGCTGGTCGAAGTCTCGTGGCCCTCTGTCAGAATCCAGAGTTTCAAGAAGATCGGAGGGGGTCAAAGTTTCGGCCAAAAAAAAAATGACAGTGTTACCCCTTATGTTTTTTTTTCAGGTCCAAAATTTGACCTTCGATATCTCGGCTCTGGAAGGGTCTAGAGCCTCCATTTTTGCGCGTTGGTCGAAGTCTCGTGGCCCCCTGTCAGAATCCAGAGTTTCAAGAAGATCGGAGGGGGTCAAAATTTCGGCCAAAAAAAAAAAAAAATGACAGTGTTACCCCTTATGTTTTTTTTTTCAGGTCCAAATTTTGACCTTCGATATCTCGGCTCTGGAAGGGTCTAGAGCCTCCATTTTTGCGCGCTGGTCGAAGTCTCGTGGCCCTCTGTCAGAATCCAGAGTTTCAAGAAAATCGGAGGGGGTCAAAATTTCAGCCAAAAAAAAAAAATGACAGTGTTACCCCTTATGTTTTTTTTTTCAGGTCCAAATTTTGACCTTCAATATCTCGGCTCTGGAAGGGTCTAGAGCCTCCATTTTTGCGCTCTGGTCGAAGTCTCGTGGCCCTCTGTCAGAATCCAGAGTTTCAAGAAAATCGGAGGGGGTCAAAATTTCGGCCAAAAAAAAAAATGACAGTGTTACCCCTTATGTTTTTTTTTCAGGTCCAAATTTTGACCTTCGATATCTCGGCTCTGGAAGGGTCTAGAGCCTCCATTTTTGCGCGCTGGTCGAAGTCTCGTGGCCCTCTGTCAGAATCCAGAGTTTCAAGAAAATCGGAGGGGGTCAAAATTTCGGCCCAAAAAAAAAAATGACAGTGTTACCCCTTATGTTTTTTTTTTCAGGTCCAAATTTTGACCTTCGATATCTCGGCTCTGGAAGGGTCTAGAGCCTCCATTTTTGCGCGCTGGTCGAAGTCTCGTGGCCCTCTGTCAGAATCCAGAGTTTCAAGAAAATCGGAGGGGGTCAAAATTTCGGCCAAAAAAAAAATGACAGTGTTACCCCTTATGTTTTTTTTTCAGGTCCAAATTTTGACCTTCGATATCTCGGCTCTGGAAGGGTCTAGAGCCTCCATTTTTGCGCGCTGGTCGAAGTCTCGTGGCCCTCTGTCAGAATCCAGAGTTTCAAGAAAATCGGAGGGGGTCAAAATTTCGGCCAAAAAAAAAAAATGACAGTGTTACCCCTTATGTTTTTTTTTCAGGTCCAAATTTTGACCTTCGATATCTCGGCTCTGGAAGGGTCTAGAGCCTCCATTTTTGCGCGCTGGTCGAAGTCTCGTGGCCCTCTGTCAGAATCCAGAGTTTCAAGAAAATCGGAGGGGGTCAAAATTTCGGCCAAAAAAAAAAATGACAGTGTTACCCCTTATGTTTTTTTTTCAGGTCCAAATTTTGACCTTCGATATCTCGGCTCTGGAAGGGTCTAGAGCCTCCATTTTTGCGCGCTGGTCGAAGTCTCGTGGCCCTCTGTCAGAATCCAGAGTTTCAAGAAAATCGGAGGGGGTCAAAATTTCGGCCCAAAAAAAAAATGACAGTGTTACCCCTTATGTTTTTTTTTCAGGTCCAAATTTTGACCTTCGATATCTCGGCTCTGGAAGGGTCTAGAGCCTCCATTTTTGCGCGCTGGTCGAAGTCTCGTGGCCCTCTGTCAGAATCCAGAGTTTCAAGAAAATCGGAGGGGGTCAAAATTTCGGCCAAAAAAAAAAAATGACAGTGTTACCCCTTATGGTTTTTTTTTCAGGTCCAAATTTTGACCTTCGATATCTCGGCTCTGGAAGGGTCTAGAGCCTCCATTTTTGCGCGCTGGTCGAAGTCTCGTGGCCCTCTGTCAGAATCCAGAGTTTCAAGAAAATCGGAGGGGGTCAAAATTTCGGCCAAAAAAAAAAAAATGACAGTGTTACCCCTTATGTTTTTTTTTTCAGGTCCAAATTTTGACCTTCGATATCTCGGCTCTGGAAGGGTCTAGAGCCTCCATTTTTGCGCGCTGGTCGAAGTCTCGTGGCCCTCTGTCAGAATCCAGAGTTTCAAGAAAATCGGAGGGGGTCAAAATTTCGGCCAAAAAAAAAAATGACAGTGTTACCCCTTATGTTTTTTTTTTCAGGTCCAAATTTTGACCTTCGATATCTCGGCTCTGGAAGGGTCTAGAGCCTCCATTTTTGCGCGCTGGTCGAAGTCTCGTGGCCCTCTGTCAGAATCCAGAGTTTCAAGAAAATCGGAGGGGGTCAAAATTTCGGCCAAAAAAAAAAAAATGACAGTGTTACCCCTTATGTTTTTTTTTCAGGTCCAAATTTTGACCTTCGATATCTCGGCTCTGGAAGGGTCTAGAGCCTCCATTTTTGCGCGCTGGTCAAAGTCTCGTGGCCCTCTGTCAGAATCCAGAGTTTCAAGAAAATCGGAGGGGGTCAAAATTTCGGCTAAAAAAAAAAAATGACAGTGTTACCCCTTATGTTTTTTTTTTCAGGTCCAAATTTTGACCTTCGATATCTCGGCTCTGGAAGGGTCTAGAGCCTCCATTTTTGCGCGCTGGTCGAAGTCTCGTGGCCCTCTGTCAGAATCCAGAGTTTCAAGAAAATCGGAGGGGGTCAAAATTTCGGCCAAAAAAAAAAAATGACAGTGTTACCCCTTATGTTTTTTTTTTCAAGTCCAAATTTTGACCTTCGATATCTCGGCTCTGGAAGGGTCTAGAGCCTCCATTTTTGCGCGCTGGTCGAAGTCTCGTGGCCCTCTGTCAGAATCCAGAGTTTCAAGAAAATCGGAGGGGGTCAAAATTTCGGCCAAAAAAAAAAAATGACAGTGTTACCCCTTATGTTTTTTTTTCAGGTCCAAATTTTGACCTTCGATATCTCGGCTCTGGAAGGGTCTAGAGCCTCCATTTTTGCGCGCTGGTCGAAGTCTCGTGGCACTCTGTCAGAATCCAGAGTTTCAAGAAAATCGGAGGGGGTCAAAATTTCGGCCAAAAAAAAAAAATGAGTGTTACCCCTTATGTTTTTTTTTCAGGTCCAAATTTTGACCTTCGATATCTCGGCTCTGGAAGGGTCTAGAGCCTCCATTTTTGCGCGCTGGTCGAAGTCTCGTGGCCCTCTGTCAGAATCCAGAGTTTCAAGAAAATCGGAGGGGGTCAAAATTTCGGCCAAAAAAAAAATGACAGTGTTACCCCTTATGTTTTTTTTTCAGGTCCAAATTTTGACCTTCGATATCTCGGCTCTGGAAGGGTCTAGAGCCTTCATTTTTGTGCGCTGGTCGAAGTCTCGTGGCCCTCTGTCAGAATCCAGAGTTTCAAGAAAATCGGAGGGGGTCAAAATTTCGGCCAAAAAAAAAAATGACAGTGTTACCCCTTATGTTTTTTTTTTCAGGTCCAAATTTTGACCTTCGATATCTCGGCTCTGGAAGGGTCTAGAGCCTCAATTTTTGCGCGCTGGTCGAAGTCTCGTGGCCCTCTGTCAGAATCCAGAGTTTCAAGAAAATCGGAGGGGGTCAAAATTTCGGCCAAAAAAAAAAAATGACAGTGTTACCCCTTATGTTTTTTTTTTCAGGTCCAAATTTTGACCTTCGATATCTCGGCTCTGGAAGGGTCTAGAGCCTCCATTTTTGCGCGCTGGTCAAAGTCTCGTGGCCCTCTGTCAGAATCCAGAGTTTCAAGAAAATCGGAGGGGGTCAAAATTTCGGCTAAAAAAAAAAATGACAGTGTTACCCCTTATGTTTTTTTTTTCAGGTCCAAATTTTGACCTTCGATATCTCGGCTCTGGAAGGGTCTAGAGCCTCCATTTTTGCGCGCTGGTCGAAGTCTCGTGGCCCCCTGTCAGAATCCAGAGTTTCAAGAAGATCGGAGGGGGTCAAAATTTCGGCCAAAAAAAAAATGACAGTGTTACCCCTTACGTTTTTTTTCAGGTCCAAATTTTGACCTTCGATATCTCGGCTCTGGAAGGGTCTAGAGCCTCCATTTTTGCGCGCTGGTCGAAGTCTCGTGGCCCTCTGTCAGAATCCAGAGTTTCAAGAAGATCGGAGGGGGTCAAAGTTTCGGCCAAAAAAAAAATGACAGTGTTACCCCTTATGTTTTTTTTTTCAGGTCCAAAATTTGACCTTCGATATCTCGGCTCTGGAAGGGTCTAGAGCCTCCATTTTTGCGCGTTGGTCGAAGTCTCGTGGCCCCCTGTCAGAATCCAGAGTTTCAAGAAGATCGGAGGGGGTCAAAATTTCGGCCAAAAAAAGAAAAAATGACAGTGTTACCCCTTATGTTTTTTTTTTTCAGGTCCAAATTTTGACCTTCGATATCTCGGCTCTGGAAGGGTCTAGAGCCTCCATTTTTGCGCGCTGGTCGAAGTCTCGTGGCCCTCTGTCAGAATCCAGAGTTTCAAGAAGATCGGAGGGGGTCAAAATTTCGGCCAAAAAAAAAAAAACGACAGTGTTACCCCTTATGTTTTTTTTTTCAGGTCCAAATTTTGACCTTCAATATCTCGGCTCTGGAAGGGTCTAGAGCCTCCATTTTTGCGCTCTGGTCGAAGTCTCGTGGCCCTCTGTCAGAATCTAGAGTTTCAAGAAGATCGGAGGGGGTCAAAATTTCGGCCAAAAAAAAAAATGACAGTGTTACCCCTTATGTTTTTTTTTTCAGGTCCAAATTTTGACGTTCGATATCTCGGCTCTGGAAGGGTCTAGAGCCTCCATTTTTGCGCGCTGGTCGAAGTCTCCTGGCCCTCTGTCAGAATCCAGAGTTTCAAGAAGATCGGAGGGGGTCAAAATTTCGGCCAAAAAAAAAAATGACAGTGTTACCCCTTATGTTTTTTTTTCAGGTCCAAATTTTGACCTTCGATATCTCGGCTCTGGAAGGGTCTAGAGCCTCCATTTTTGCGCGCTGGTCGAAGTCTCGTGGCCCTCTGTCAGAATCCAGAGTTTCAAGAAAATCGGAGGGGGTCAAAATTTCGGCCAAAAAAAAAAAATGACAGTGTTACCCCTTATGGTTTTTTTTTCAGGTCCAAATTTTGACCTTCGATATCTCGGCTCTGGAAGGGTCTAGAGCCTCCATTTTTGCGCGCTGGTCGAAGTCTCGTGGCCCTCTGTCAGAATCCAGAGTTTCAAGAAAATCGGAGGGGGTCAAAATTTCGGCCAAAAAAAAAAATGACAGTGTTACCCCTTATGTTTTTTTTTTCAGGTCCAAATTTTGACCTTCGATATCTCGGCTCTGGAAGGGTCTAGAGCCTCCATTTTTGCGCGCTGGTCGAAGTCTCGTGGCCCTCTGTCAGAATCCAGAGTTTCAAGAAAATCGGAGGGGGTCAAAATTTCGGCCAAAAAAAAAATGACAGTGTTACCCCTTATGTTTTTTTTTCAGGTCCAAATTTTGACCTTCGATATCTCGGCTCTGGAAGGGTCTAGAGCCTCCATTTTTGCGCGCTGGTCGAAGTCTCGTGGCCCTCTGTCAGAATCCAGAGTTTCAAGAAAATCGGAGGGGGTCAAAATTTCGGCCAAAAAAAAAAAATGACAGTGTTACCCCTTATGTTTTTTTTTCAGGTCCAAATTTTGACCTTCGATATCTCGGCTCTGGAAGGGTCTAGAGCCTCCATTTTTGCGCGCTGGTCGAAGTCTCGTGGCCCTCTGTCAGAATCCAGAGTTTCAAGAAAATCGGAGGGGGTCAAAATTTCGGCTAAAAAAAAAAAATGACAGTGTTACCCCTTATGTTTTTTTTTTTCAGGTCCAAATTTTGACCTTCGATATCTCGGCTCTGGAAGGGTCTAGAGCCTCCATTTTTGCGCGCTGGTCGAAGTCTCGTGGCCCTCTGTCAGAATCCAGAGTTTCAAGAAAATCGGAGGGGGTCAAAATTTCGGCCAAAAAAAAATGACAGTGTTACCCCTTATGTTTTTTTTTTCAGGTCCAAATTTTGACCTTCGATATCTCGGCTCTGGAAGGGTCTAGAGCCTCCATTTTTGCGCTCTGGTCGAAGTCTCGTGGCCCTCTGTCAGAATCCAGAGTTTCAAGAAAATCGGAGGGGGTCAAAATTTCGGCCAAAAAAAAAATGACAGTGTTACCCCTTATGTTTTTTTTTCAGGTCCAAATTTTGACCTTCGATATCTCGGCTCTGGAAGGGTCTAGAGCCTCCATTTTTGCGCGCTGGTCAAAGTCTCGTGGCCCTCTGTCAGAATCCAGAGTTTCAAGAAAATCGGAGGGGGTCAAAATTTCGGCTAAAAAAAAAAAATGACAGTGTTACCCCTTATGTTTTTTTTTTCAGGTCCAAATTTTGACCTTCGATATCTCGGCTCTGGAAGGGTCTAGAGCCTCCATTTTTGCGCGCTGGTCGAAGTCTCGTGGCCCCCTGTCAGAATCCAGAGTTTCAAGAAGATCGGAGGGGGTCAAAATTTCGGCCAAAAAAAAAAATGACAGTGTTACCCCTTACTTTTTTTTTCAGGTCCAAATTTTGACCTTCGATATCTCGGCTCTGGAAGGGTCTAGAGCCTCCATTTTTGCGCGCTGGTCGAAGTCTCGTGGCCCTCTGTCAGAATCCAGAGTTTCAAGAAGATCGGAGGGGGTCAAAGTTTCGGCCAAAAAAAAATGACAGTGTTACCCCTTATGTTTTTTTTTCAGGTCCAAAATTTGACCTTCGATATCTCGGCTCTGGAAGGGTCTAGAGCCTCCATTTTTGCGCGTTGGTCGAAGTCTCGTGGCCCCCTGTCAGAATCCAGAGTTTCAAGAAGATCGGAGGGGGTCAAAATTTCGGCCAAAAAAAAAAAAAAATGACAGTGTTACCCCTTATGTTTTTTTTTTCAGGTCCAAATTTTGACCTTCGATATCTCGGCTCTGGAAGGGTCTAGAGCCTCCATTTTTGCGCGCTGGTCGAAGTCTCGTGGCCCTCTGTCAGAATCCAGAGTTTCAAGAAAATCGGAGGGGGTCAAAATTTCAGCCAAAAAAAAAAATGACAGTGTTACCCCTTATGTTTTTTTTTCAGGTCCAAATTTTGACCTTCGATATCTCGGCTCTGGAAGGGTCTAGAGCCTCCATTTTTGCGCGCTGGTCGAAGTCTCGTGGCCCTCTGTCAGAATCCAGAGTTTCAAGAAAATCGGAGGGGGTCAAAATTTCGGCCAAAAAAAAAAAAATGACAGTGTTACCCCTTATGTTTTTTTTTCAGGTCCAAATTTTGACCTTTGATATCTCGGCTCTGGAAGGGTCTAGAGCCTCCATTTTTGCGCGCTGGTCGAAGTCTCGTGGCCCTCTGTCAGAATCCAGAGTTTCAAGAAAATCGGAGGGGGTCAAAATTTCGGCCCAAAAAAAAAATGACAGTGTTACCCCTTATGTTTTTTTTTTCAGGTCCAAATTTTGACCTTCGATATCTCGGCTCTGGAAGGGTCTAGAGCCTCCATTTTTGCGCACTGGTCGAAGTCTCGTGGCCCTCTGTCAGAATCCAGAGTTTCAAGAAAATCGGAGGGGGTCAAAATTTCGGCCAAAAAAAAAATGACAGTGTTACCCCTTATGTTTTTTTTTTCAGGTCCAAATTTTGACCTTCGATATCTCGGCTCTGGAAGGGTCTAGAGCCTCCATTTTTGCGCGCTGGTCGAAGTCTCGTGGCCCTCTGTCAGAATCCAGAGTTTCAAGAAAATCGGAGGGGGTAAAAATTTCGGCCAAAAAAAAAAATGACAGTGTTACCCCTTATGTTTTTTTTTCAGGTCCAAATTTTGACCTTCGATATCTCGGCTCTGGAAGGGTCTAGAGCCTCCATTTTTGCGCGCTGGTCGAAGTCTCGTGGCCCTCTGTCAGAATCCAGAGTTTCAAGAAAATCGGAGGGGGTCAAAATTTCGGCCAAAAAAAAAATGACAGTGTTACCCCTTATGTTTTTTTTTTCAGGTCCAAATTTTGACCTTCGATATCTCGGCTCTGGAAGGGTCTAGAGCCTCCATTTTTGCGCGCTGGTCGAAGTCTCGTGGCCCTCTGTCAGAATCCAGAGTTTCAAGAAAATCGGAGGGGGTCAAAATTTCGGCCAAAAAAAAAAAAATGACAGTGTTACCCCTTATGTTTTTTTTTCAGGTCCAAATTTTGACCTTCGATATCTCGGCTCTGGAAGGGTCTAGAGCCTCCATTTTTGCGCGCTGGTCGAAGTCTCGTGGCCCTCTGTCAGAATCCAGAGTTTCAAGAAAATCGGAGGGGGTCAAAATTTCGGCCCAAAAAAAAAAAATGACAGTGTTACCCCTTATGTTTTTTTTTCAGGTCCAAATTTTGACCTTCGATATCTCGGCTCTGGAAGGGTCTAGAGCCTCCATTTTTGCGCGCTGGTCGAAGTCTCGTGGCCCTCTGTCAGAATCCAGAGTTTCAAGAAAATCGGAGGGGGTCAAAATTTCGGCCAAAAAAAAAAATGACAGTGTTACCCCTTATGTTTTTTTTTTCAGGTCCAAATTTTGACCTTCGATATCTCGGCTCTGGAAGGGTCTAGAGCCTCCATTTTTGCGCGCTGGTCGAAGTCTCGTGGCCCTCTGTCAGAATCCAGAGTTTCAAGAAAATCGGAGGGGGTCAAAATTTCGGCCAAAAAAAAAATGACAGTGTTACCCCTTATGTTTTTTTTTCAGGTCCAAATTTTGACCTTCGATATCTCGGCTCTGGAAGGGTCTAGAGCCTCCATTTTTGCGCGCTGGTCGAAGTCTCGTGGCCCTCTGTCAGAATCCAGAGTTTCAAGAAAATCGGAGGGGGTCAAAATTTCGGCCAAAAAAAAAAATGACAGTGTTACCCCTTATGTTTTTTTTTCAGGTCCAAATTTTGACCTTCGATATCTCGGCTCTGGAAGGGTCTAGAGCCTCCATTTTTGCGCGCTGGTCGAAGTCTCGTGGCCCTCTGTCAGAATCCAGAGTTTCAAGAAAATCGGAGGGGGTCAAAATTTCGGCCAAAAAAAAAAAATGACAGTGTTACCCCTTATGTTTTTTTTTTCAGGTCCAAATTTTGACCTTCGATATCTCGGCTCTGGAAGGGTCTAGAGCCTCCATTTTTGCGCGCTGGTCGAAGTCTCGTGGCCCTCTGTCAGAATCCAGAGTTTCAAGAAAATCGGAGGGGGTCAAAATTTCGGCCAAAAAAAAAAAATGACAGTGTTACCCCTTATGTTTTTTTTTTCAGGTCCAAATTTTGACCTTCGATATCTCGGCTCTGGAAGGGTCTAGAGCCTCCATTTTTGCGCGCTGGTCGAAGTCTCGTGGCCCTCTGTCAGAATCCAGAGTTTCAAGAAAATCGGAGGGGGTCAAAATTTCGGCCAAAAAAAAAAAATGACAGTGTTACCCCTTATGTTTTTTTTTTCAGGTCCAAATTTTGACCTTCGATATCTCGGCTCTGGAAGGGTCTAGAGCCTCACATTTTTGCGCGCTGGTCGAAGTCTCGTGGCCCTCTGTCAGAATCCAGAGTTTCAAGAAAATCGGAGGGGGTCAAAATTTCGGCCAAAAAAAAAAATGACAGTGTTACCCCTTATGTTTTTTTTTCAGGTCCAAATTTTGACCTTCGATATCTCGGCTCTGGAAGGGTCTAGAGCCTCGCGCGCTGGTCGAAGTCTCGTGGCCCTCTGTCAGAATCCAGAGTTTCAAGAAAATCGGAGGGGGTCAAAATTTCGGCCAAAAAAAAAAATGACAGTGTTACCCCTTATGTTTTTTTTTTCAGGTCCAAATTTTGACCTTCGATATCTCGGCTCTGGAAGGGTCTAGAGCCTCCATTTTTGCGCGCTGGTCGAAGTCTCGTGGCCCTCTGTCAGAATCCAGAGTTTCAAGAAAATCGGAGGGGGTCAAAATTTCGGCCAAAAAAAAAAATGACAGTGTTACCCCTTATGTTTTTTTTTTCAGGTCCAAATTTTGACCTTCGATATCTCGGCTCTGGAAGGGTCTAGAGCCTCCATTTTTGCGCGCTGGTCGAAGTCTCGTGGCCCTCTGTCAGAATCCAGAGTTTCAAGAAAATCGGAGGGGGTCAAAATTTCGGCCAAAAAAAAAAATGACAGTGTTACCCCTTATGTTTTTTTTTTCAGGTCCAAATTTTGACCTTCGATATCTCGGCTCTGGAAGGGTCTAGAGCCTCCATTTTTGCGCGCTGGTCGAAGTCTCGTGGCCCTCTGTCAGAATCCAGAGTTTCAAGAAAATCGGAGGGGGTCAAAATTTCGGCCAAAAAAAAAAATGACAGTGTTACCCCTTATGTTTTTTTTTTCAGGTCCAAATTTTGACCTTCGATATCTCGGCTCTGGAAGGGTCTAGAGCCTCCATTTTTGCGCGCTGGTCGAAGTCTCGTGGCCCTCTGTCAGAATCCAGAGTTTCAAGAAAATCGGAGGGGGTCAAAATTTCGGCCAAAAAAAAAAAATGACAGTGTTACCCCTTATGTTTTTTTTTTCAGGTCCAAATTTTGACCTTCGATATCTCGGCTCTGGAAGGGTCTAGAGCCTCCATTTTTGCGCGCTGGTCGAAGTCTCGTGGCCCTCTGTCAGAATCCAGAGTTTCAAGAAAATCGGAGGGGGTCAAAATTTCGGCCAAAAAAAAAAAATGACAGTGTTACCCCTTATGTTTTTTTTTTCAGGTCCAAATTTTGACCTTCGATATCTCGGCTCTGGAAGGGTCTAGAGCCTCCATTTTTGCGCGCTGGTCGAAGTCTCGTGGCCCTCTGTCAGAATCCAGAGTTTCAAGAAAATCGGAGGGGGTCAAAATTTCGGCCAAAAAAAAAAATGACAGTGTTACCCCTTATGTTTTTTTTTCAGGTCCAAATTTTGACCTTCGATATCTCGGCTCTGGAAGGGTCTAGAGCCTCCATTTTTGCGCGCTGGTCGAAGTCTCGTGGCACTCTGTCAGAATCCAGAGTTTCAAGAAAATCGGAGGGGGTCAAAATTTCGGCCAAAAAAAAAAATGACAGTGTTACCCCTTATGTTTTTTTTTCAGGTCCAAATTTTGACCTTCGATATCTCGGCTCTGGAAGGGTCTAGAGCCTCCATTTTTGCGCGCTGGTCGAAGTCTCGTGGCCCTCTGTCAGAATCCAGAGTTTCAAGAAAATCGGAGGGGGTCAAAATTTCGGCCACAAAAAAAAAAAATGACAGTGTTACCCCTTATGTTTTTTTTTTCAGGTCCAAATTTTGACCTTCGATATCTCGGCTCTGGAAGGGTCTAGAGCCTCCATTTTTGCGCGCTGGTCGAAGTCTCGTGGCCCTCTGTCAGAATCCAGAGTTTCAAGAAAATCGGAGGGGGTCAAAATTTCGGCCAAAAAAAAAAAATGACAGTGTTACCCCTTATGTTTTTTTTTTCAGGTCCAAATTTTGACCTTCGATATCTCGGCTCTGGAAGGGTCTAGAGCCTCCATTTTTGCGCGCTGGTCGAAGTCTCGTGGCACTCTGTCAGAATCCAGAGTTTCAAGAAAATCGGAGGGGGTCAAAATTTCGGCCAAAAAAAAAAAAATGACAGTGTTACCCCTTATGTTTTTTTTTCAGGTCCAAATTTTGACCTTCGATATCTCGGCTCTGGAAGGGTCTAGAGCCTCCATTTTTGCGCGCTGGTCGAAGTCTCGTGGCCCTCTGTCAGAATCCAGAGTTTCAAGAAAATCGGAGGGGGTCAAAATTTCGGCCAAAAAAAAAAAATGACAGTGTTACCCCTTATGTTTTTTTTTTTCAGGTCCAAATTTTGACCTTCGATATCTCGGCTCTGGAAGGGTCTAGAGCCTCCATTTTTGCGCGCTGGTCGAAGTCTCGTGGCCCTCTGTCAGAATCCAGAGTTTCAAGAAAATCGGAGGGGGTCAAAATTTCGGCCAAAAAAAAAAATGACAGTGTTACCCCTTATGTTTTTTTTTCAGGTCCAAATTTTGACCTTCGATATCTCGGCTCTGGAAGGGTCTAGAGCCTCCATTTTTGCGCGCTGGTCGAAGTCTCGTGGCCCTCTGTCAGAATCCAGAGTTTCAAGAAAATCAGAGGGGGTCAAAATTTCGGCCAAAAAAAAAAATGACAGTGTTACCCCTTATGTTTTTTTTTCAGGTCCAAATTTTGACCTTCAATATCTCGGCTCTGGAAGGGTCTAGAGCCTCCATTTTTGCGCGCTGGTCGAAGTCTCGTGGCCCTCTGTCAGAATCCAGAGTTTCAAGAAAATCGGAGGGGGTCAAAATTTCGGCCAAAAAAAAAAAAATGACAGTGTTACCCCTTATGTTTTTTTTTCAGGTCCAAATTTTGACCTTCGATATCTCGGCTCTGGAAGGGTCTAGAGCCTCCATTTTTGCGCGCTGGTCGAAGTCTCGTGGCCCTCTGTCAGAATCCAGAGTTTCAAGAAAATCGGAGGGGGTCAAAATTTCGGCCAAAAAAAAAAAATGACAGTGTTACCCCTTATGTTTTTTTTTCAGGTCCAAATTTTGACCTTCGATATCTCGGCTCTGGAAGGGTCTAGAGCCTCCATTTTTGCGCGCTGGTCGAAGTCTCGTGGCCCTCTGTCAGAATCCAGAGTTTCAAGAAAATCGGAGGGGGTCAAAATTTCGGCCAAAAAAAAAAAAAATGACAGTGTTACCCCTTATGTTTTTTTTTCAGGTCCAAATTTTGACCTTCGATATCTCGGCTCTGGAAGGGTCTAGAGCCTCCATTTTTGCGCGCTGGTCGAAGTCTCGTGGCCCTCTGTCAGAATCCAGAGTTTCAAGAAAATCGGAGGGGGTCAAAATTTCGGCCAAAAAAAAAAAATGACAGTGTTACCCCTTATGTTTTTTTTTCAGGTCCAAATTTTGACCTTCGATATCTCGGCTCTGGAAGGGTCTAGAGCCTCCATTTTTGCGCGCTGGTCGAAGTCTCGTGGCCCTCTGTCAGAATCCAGAGTTTCAAGAAAATCGGAGGGGGTCAAAATTTCGGCCAAAAAAAAAAATGACAGTGTTACCCCTTATGTTTTTTTTTTCAGGTCCAAATTTTGACCTTCGATATCTCGGCTCTGGAAGGGTCTAGAGCCTCCATTTTTGCGCGCTGGTCGAAGTCTCGTGGCCCTCTGTCAGAATCCAGAGTTTCAAGAAAATCGGAGGGGGTCAAAATTTCGGCCAAAAAAAAAAAAATGACAGTGTTACCCCTTATGTTTTTTTTTTTCAGGTCCAAATTTTGACCTTCGATATCTCGGCTCTGGAAGGGTCTAGAGCCTCCATTTTTGCGCGCTGGTCGAAGTCTCGTGGCCCTCTGTCAGAATCCAGAGTTTCAAGAAAATCAGAGGGGGTCAAAATTTCGGCCAAAAAAAAAATGACAGTGTTACCCCTTATGTTTTTTTTTTCAGGTCCAAATTTTGACCTTCGATATCTCGGCTCTGGAAGGGTCTAGAGCCTCCATTTTTGCGCGCTGGTCGAAGTCTCGTGGCCCTCTGTCAGAATCCAGAGTTTCAAGAAAATCGGAGGGGGTCAAAATTTCGGCCAAAAAAAAAATGACAGTGTTACCCCTTATGTTTTTTTTTCAGGTCCAAATTTTGACCTTCGATATCTCGGCTCTGGAAGGGTCTAGAGCCTCCATTTTTGCGCGCTGGTCGAAGTCTCGTGGCCCTCTGTCAGAATCCAGAGTTTCAAGAAAATCGGAGGGGGTCAAAATTTCGGCCAAAAAAAAAAATGACAGTGTTACCCCTTATGTTTTTTTTTCAGGTCCAAATTTTGACCTTCGATATCTCGGCTCTGGAAGGGTCTAGAGCCTCCATTTTTGCGCGCTGGTCGAAGTCTCGTGGCCCTCTGTCAGAATCCAGAGTTTCAAGAAAATCGGAGGGGGTCAAAATTTCGGCCAAAAAAAAATGACAGTGTTACCCCTTATGTTTTTTTTTTCAGGTCCAAATTTTGACCTTCGATATCTCGGCTCTGGAAGGGTCTAGAGCCTCCATTTTTGCGCGCTGGTCGAAGTCTCGTGGCCCTCTGTCAGAATCCAGAGTTTCAAGAAAATCGGAGGGGGTCAAAATTTCGGCCAAAAAAAAAAATGACAGTGTTACCCCTTATGTTTTTTTTTCAGGTCCAAATTTTGACCTTCGATATCTCGGCTCTGGAAGGGTCTAGAGCCTCCATTTTTGCGCGCTGGTCGAAGTCTCGTGGCCCTCTGTCAGAATCCAGAGTTTCAAGAAAATCGGAGGGGGTCAAAATTTCGGCCAAAAAAAAAATGACAGTGTTACCCCTTATGTTTTTTTTTTCAGGTCCAAATTTTGACCTTCGATATCTCGGCTCTGGAAGGGTCTAGAGCCTCCATTTTTGCGCGCTGGTCGAAGTCTCGTGGCCCTCTGTCAGAATCCAGAGTTTCAAGAAAATCGGAGGGGGTCAAAATTTCGGCCAAAAAAAAAAAATGACAGTGTTACCCCTTATGTTTTTTTTTCAGGTCCAAATTTTGACCTTCGATATCTCGGCTCTGGAAGGGTCTAGAGCCTCCATTTTTGCGCGCTGGTCGAAGTCTCGTGGCCCTCTGTCAGAATCCAGAGTTTCAAGAAAATCGGAGGGGGTCAAAATTTCGGCCAAAAAAAAAAATGACAGTGTTACCCCTTATGTTTTTTTTTTCAGGTCCAAATTTTGACCTTCGATATCTCGGCTCTGGAAGGGTCTAGAGCCTCCATTTTTGCGCACTGGTCGAAGTCTCGTGGCCCTCTGTCAGAATCCAGAGTTTCAAGAAAATCGGAGGGGGTCAAAATTTCGGCCAAAAAAAAAAAAATGCCAGTGTTACCCCTTCCCAGCCAACATGTATATGTGGGCCCCACATGGTTTATGCCTGGGCTACGTGGGTACCAAGTGGGCATGGTCCCAAAATGGGCATCTTTTCTGGGGCCCACTTGGGTCAGCTACGTTGGTCCCACATGGGCAAAAATAGGTGGGCTCCCTATGTGGGTCCTAGCTGGGTCACTAATGGGAAATGAGGGCATGGGCTCAAAATGGGCAACACAAATGGGGCCCATTTGGGTTTATCAAATGGGTTAGACATTGGCAATTACAACCAGTCCCATATAGGCTGCCTGCGTGGGCCCAAGGTAGTACCCACATAGATAATCTCTATATGGGTTATGAATGGGAAAAGTATATAGGGCCCACTTTCATAACCCATATGGGTCAGACATGGGCAAACACAATCAGTCCTATATAGGCTGCCTACATGAGCCCAATGTGGCACCCACGTAGGTTATCTCTATATGGGTTTTGAATGGGGCAATACATATGGGGCCCACATGGCCAAACTATATGGGACAGACATGTGCAAACACAATCAATCCCATATAGACTACCTACATAGGCCCAATGTAGTTCCCTCATAGGTAATCTCTATATGGGTTCTGAGTGTGAAAAACATATGGGGCCCACTTTGATAAACCGCATGGGTTAGACATGGGCAAACACAAACAGTCCCATATAGGCTGCCTACATGGGCCCAAGATAGTTCCCTCATAGGGAATCTCTATATGGGTTCTGATTGGGAAAAACATATGGGGCCCACTTTGATAAAACGCATGAGTCAGACATGGGCAAACACAAACAATCCCATATAGGCTACCTACATGGGCCCAGGGTAGGTCCCTCATAGGTAATCTCTATATGGGTTCTGATTGTGAAAAACATATGGGGCCCACTTTGATAAACCGCATGGGTCAGACATGGGCAAACACAAACAGTCCCATATAGGCTGCCTACATGGGCCCAGGGTAGTTCCCTCAAAGGGAATCTCTATATGGGTTCTGATTGGGAAAAACATATGGGGCCCACTTTGATAAAACGCATGGGTCAGACATGGGCAAACACAAACAGTCCCATGTAGGCTACCTACATGGGCCCAGGGTAGTTCCCTCATAGGTAATCTCTATATGGGTTCTGATTGTGAAAAACATATGGGGCCCACTTTGATAAACCGCATGGGTCAGACATGGGCAAACACAAACAGTCCCATATAGGCTGCCTAGATGGGCCCAGGGTAGTTCCCTCATAGGGAATCTCTAAATGGGTTCTGATTGGGAAAAACATATGGGGCCCACTTTGATAAAACGCATGGGTCAGACATGGGCAAACACAAACAGTCCCATCTAGGCTGCCTTACATGGGCACAGGGTAGTTCCCTCATAGGGAATCTCTATATGGGTTCTGATTGGGAAAAAACATATGGGGCCCACTTTGATAAACCGTATGGGCCTGACATGGGCAAACACAAACAGTCCCATATAGGCTGCCTACATGGGCCCAAAGTAGTTCCCTCATAGGGAATCTCTATATGGGTTCTGATTGGGAAAAACATACGGGGCCCACTTTGATAAACCGCATGGGTCAGACATGGGCAAACACAAACAGTCCCATATAAGCTGCCTACATGGGCCCAAGGTAGTTCCCTCATAGGTAATCTCTATATGGGTTCTGATTGTGAAAAATATATGGGGCCCACTTTGATAAACCGCATGGGCCTGACATGGGCAAACACAAACAGTCCCATTTAGGCTGCCTACATAGGCCCGAGGTAGTTCCCTCATAGGTAATCTCTATATGGGTTCTGATTGTGAAAAACATATGGGGCCCACTTTGATAAACCGCATGGGTTAGACATGGGCAAACACAAACAGTCCCATATAGGCTGCCTACATGGGCCCAAGGTAGTTCCCTCATAGGTAATCTCTAAATGGGTTCTGATTGGGAAAAACATATGGGGCCCACTTTGATAAACCACATGGGCCTGACATGGGCAAACACAAACAGTCCCATATAGGCTGCCTACATAGGCCCGAGGTAGTTCCCTCATAGGTAATCTCTATATGGGTTCTGTTTGTGAAAAACATACGGGGCCCACTTTGATAAACCGCATGGGTCAGACATGGGCAAACACAAACAGTCCCATATAGGCTGCCTACATGGGCCCAGGGTAGGTCCCTCATAGGGAATCTCTATATGGGTTCTGTTTGGGAAAAACATATGGGGCCCACTTTGATAAAACGCATGGGTCAGACATGGGCAAACACAAACAGTCCCATATAGGCTGCCTACATGGGCCCAGGGTAGTTCCCTCATAGGGAATCTCTATATGGGTTCTGATTGTGAAAAAACATATGGGGCCCACTTTGATAAACCGCATGGGTCAGACATGGGCAAACACAAAAAGTCCCATATAGGCTGCCTACATGGACCCAAGGTAGTTCCCTCATAGGTAATCTCTATATGGGTTCTGATTGGGAAAAGCATATGGGGCCCACTTTGATAAACTGCATGGGTCAGACATGGGCAAACACAAACAGTCCCAAATAGGCTGCCTAGATGGGCCCAGGGTAGATCCCTCATAGGAAATCTCTATATGCGTTCTGATTGTGAAAAACATATGGGGCCCACTTTGATAAATCGCATGGGTCTGACAAGGGCAAACACAAACAGTCCCATATAGGCTGCCTACATGGGCCCAGGGTAGTTCCCTCAAAGGAAATCTCTATATGGGTTCTGATTGTGAAAAACATATGGGGCCCACTTTGATAAACCGCATGGGTCAGACATGAGCAAACACAAACAGTCCCATATAGGCTGCCTACATGGGCCCAGGGTAGTTTCCACATAAATAATCTCTATGTGGATCCTTAATGCGGAAATATATACAAGTATAATTGTGAATATAATGAATTATGGAATAAATATAAATTCTGGATCTGTAAATGACTTCATAAACTATACACTTGTAAAAAAAACATCGGTGCAATCATTAAAACATTTATATACAGTATATTTGTGATTACAGTATAATTCTTGTTTAAATACCACTAACAGTTGATCATATTTAGTAGTGAGGAAATTTCATAAATGGACTTATTCCACAGGTGGAAATCATGGTACCATGCTTGAATTCACTGAGCTCCTGAAAGCGACCTATGTTTTCACACATGTTTGTAGAAGCACCTGCATGCCTAGCTGCTTGATTTTATACAACTGTGGCCATGGAAGTGATTGAAACACCCCCATATTCAATGACTTGGATGAGTGTCCCAATACTGTCAATATAGTGTATGTGGGTAAAGTATAGGCCACGGCTCTTCAAATACAGTCCTGGAGTGTTGGCGTTCAGGAGATATAGACCTTATTCAGAGCAGCGCCATGACAGGTTTGAGAGTGAGGCTGTGAGGGATAGACTTACCGTGTTTCCAATGGCCTCCGCTGTAAAAGGCTGAATAAAGCTCAAATTGAAGAGTTCAGATGCAAAAGCCTCTAAGTGCCATTTCAAATTTTCTTCTAGAATGATCATTTTTATCAAGCTTGCATATTTAAATTCAGTAATTTCACTTAAATTGCAATGAAGATTACCTATTAATTGTCATTCACGTGAAATTACTGAACTTGAATATATGAGCTTGATAAAATTATCATTTTAGAAGAAAATTTCAAATGGCACTTAGAGGCTTTTGCATCTGAACTCTTCAATTACTGACGATTTTTTCACAGCTTACATTGTCGGGAGTTTTTTGTCAACTGAAATTTCTTGGAAAGATATTTTTTCCAGTGTTTCATAAACAGAACAATCTGAAAACACGTTAAATAACAGTACGGCCCATTGAAGAGCTGTATGTCTATCCCTCACAGCCTCTCTTTCATTCTCATTAAAAATCAAAGATGGCGCTGCCGTGAATAAGGCTAATTAGTTCCAACCCTAATCATTGACACTAAATATTGAAAGTGTCAACTTTTAGTGGTCTAATTTTGTTACTGCAAAATTATGAGTTACTGATATGCTTATCTCAATATAGTTATTTTAAAATGTATACAAATGGTTCAAAATATCCCAAAAATGGTCACCGTACAATATGAAGAACGGGTTCCAGAAGCTACTTATCTATCAAAACAATGGAATTATAATGGCTTAGAGATGGCTAGAATAAATCAAACCCCTAGCAACAGCCAAATGCCCTTATTCAATGGAAATACTCAAGAGTTTTCTGGTCAGTCAGTTAGCGACAATGTAATTCTAGAGATTTTAAATATTGGGGTTAGGGTTAGGGTTTTGATTATTGAAAGGGGCACTTCAGTCCAGATGATGAAATAGCCCAAGTAAAGAAAGTTAGAATGCAAAATGCAGGGTTTGAAGGGAAATCCAAACTAAATTCAAAAAGCACATTTGCAGCACAGGAGTAAAGAATGTAATGTAACGTTTAATTTAACGTTTAATGCTAAACAGTTGAAAAGGTTTTTTTTTTATCTTGTTGAATCAATGTCATGTCAAGAAATCCATAACATTTAAATTATTATTATTTCTAATTATTAATTTCTAATTATTATTGTAGCATTTATGATATTTTGATCAAAACACCACTTCAAAAATCTAAATTTGTGTTGAAATAGAATCAGTATATTATTAACAATAATAATGGATTTAATTTCAATCTCAACAAGTTCAGAATAAACTTTTTTTTTTTTTTTTGCTTTGTGCGATTTTGTTTGGGGTTTAAAATGTTGTGTGTGTGCCTAAAGTTTAGCTTGCAGGATTACATTTTTATTTGAAAAAAAAAAAAAAAAATCATTACCACTGAAACATTGGTTGTTTCACCTTCTTTGATCATGATTGGTTAATCTGACTGTCATCTATGTAACTGGCCAATGACAACTTTCCGCGCCTTTTTACTGGTCATGTTTTTTAAAATTCAAATACATCATTTTGAGTTATGACGACGGCTGCACAGCAAGATTACTCGGTCTTTCCTTATGTCTGTTCAATTATTATTTTGAACTAATTTGCGACGTGACATGTAAACGAAGGAGAACAGAAGATGATGTGAACACACAGAAGAAGGTCGGACTGGATGTGTAAGATCATGCAATATTGGCGATCAGGTAAGAGAACATTTTTTCTGTCGCTATCTTCCACTATCATAACTGAGATCCATTAATATTTAAACGTTTAGGTATTACATTCAAATAAGTGGATGAGAGTGTTAATATAGTTAATGGTGGAATATACAGTATGCAGATAAACAAAACGTCTGTGAATGGAGTTAATTAACGTTACCCAGAAATGTTCTGTATAACTTACACGAGAGATTTATAAACGGATAACGGACGTAAGGATAGGTTAGGAGTTGTGTGTGTAACATAACGGGTTGTTAACCATTGACTGTTAAGTATTTAAGTAGTATTCTGAGTATAACGTTTGCATTTGATTGTGCCAAAGTGGAACTATTGCAAATATACTTTAGGTACACTTAACTTTATTTATTATTATTTTTTTGTCGTAATATAGCTATAGGCTATAGAAAAAAATCTTCATTGTGTAATAAAGTCTTCTTAGATGATGTGTCAATAATGAAATTGAAGTATAATTAGTATGTAATGTGTTTTAAATATACTTTGGTATAAGTTATTTATTTATTTACTAGGGAAGGAGAATCCAAATGAGTAAAGTGACTGATATATTGTGAAAAGCACTATATACTTGATTTGACTGATAAAACAGTCTCTCTGAAACACTGGAATCTACAGAAAAGTTGAGAAATGTTATTTATGTTTTTGTATATGCCCGTTTCTTAATATTTTACATCACCTCTTAAAAAACTGATAACTGCGAACAGTTAATGATAAGAGATTTGTTTACTTTTTTTATTTTTATATATCGAGCACTGGAAGAAGATTTTTGGGGGGAGAGCAGGCACCCAACAGAGAGACAAATGCACCACGGCATTATTATCAACTTCATTAAGATGTAAGTCAGTTTTAACCATTTCTTCTAAACCTTACATTGGGATTAATATTATGTTGTTAAAAATATTATACTCATCATTAAAAGTCATATCCTCTACCAGTGACAAGTCTGAGTAACTTTTTATCTTTATATCTTTCTTCCTCTAAAGTGACAAAGAAAGGAGAAAATGGCACCATCATGAGCTCTTTATTTAGTTCACGGAAGAACATCAAGGGAAAGACCCTCAGACGTGTCATAACAGGATAAATGTGGCTACAGGTAAAATTATTAGATGGTTTGTTTGATTTTGGAGTAGCAATTGTCTTTTTTAAAGCTACAATTGTGTGATGTGATGAGACATGTAGCCAAGTATGGTTTTCCCATACTCGGAATTTGTGCTCTTCATTTCATCCATTCAAGTGCACGTAAGCACACACACACAGAGCAGTGAGTATTAAACACACACAGTGGCGCCCGGGGAGCTATTGGGGACCATTTTTTCATGTTCTCTGAATGTTTTATAATCGCAAATGTTGGTATGATATAAACACGTTTTGTTTAATATTGTATAAAGGAATTGAAAATATGTAATCTTTATTTTTAAGGACGCATCACCCCACCCCATCCCAGATTGACCAAGGATCCAGATGCGTACTGGCAATTTGGTGGATTGCTCTTTATCTACTACAGTGTACTGTCACTTCCGGTATGGATTTATTAACCTTGTTGAGGTGTTTTGATTGTACTTAATTTAAAATTGACAAAATTAATTAATTGATCAAATTTAATTAGAGTAGTTAGCCCATGATTTACTCACCCTCAAGCCATCCTAGGTGTATATTAGCCCACGTTCTTCTTTCAGACAAATACAATCAGAGTTTTATTAATAAACACCCTGACGCTTTCAAGCTTCATAATGGCAGTGGATTGCAACTATTACTTTGAAGCTCACCCAAGCTCATGCATCCAAAAGTGCATCCATCCATCATAAACTCCACAGGGCTCCAGGGGGGTTAATAAAGGCCTTCTGAAGCAAAGTTTTTGTTTGAAAAATACCCATATTTAAAACATTTTAAAGTAAAATAACTAGTTTCCAACTAAATGGCCATAAGCAGCCTACTTACAAACTTACGCAATTGACCTATGGCTAAGCTAACTTAGCCTAACATTACGTTAGAGATTTTAAAGATAACGTTCAAATACGTTGTTGACTTAACTTAGAACAGAAAAGACATCTTTTTTTAATTTATCGATGTTTAGTCAGTGTTGTGGTCTACCGCATAACTTAATCGCATTACTTAATCCAGAGCAGACACTTATCTCGGTTGAGAAGTGGCTTGGGAAAGGGTAAAGAAATACACGCCGTCGCCCAGTCTCTTGGGAACCTAATGTCGGAGTTGCATATACCCCATGCGCACCGTTTGACCATTTTAAACTTAAAATGACAAGAAAAAAACTAACGAAAACTGACTAACTGCAATGCATTTCAATGGACGTGGAAGCAGAGAATGTCCGAGTGTATTGGGTTAGCTGCGCACTGTGATTGGCTCACCGCATTTGAGTGTATGGCTTTGTCATAGGTCAATTTGTGACGTCAGAAGTAGTGTAGTGCATAATGGCGTAGAGTAAATATCAACTTAAAACTGCATAAGTTGCACTTTACACTTAAGTGCAATCTGTATGTTTGCTTGGCCGGAAGTTGGTTATTTTATTTAATAAAGTTTTAAATATGAATATTTGATAATGCTTTAGATTACAGCCTGGAAAGTACAGCGTAATTAAAGCGATTTAACAGCGTAAACTTTGGTAATTATAGTGTACCTATACCATACTTACAATATAAGTATAAGGGAACAATATTTTAAGTTTGAGGAATAAGGGGGTAACAACCAGAAGAATTAAACAATTATTTGTAAGTCTTAAAGAACTAAAGGGTGCTTATCCTACTATTATTATATAACAATCTTACATTTGGGAGTAATTGAGCGAGAATATACACTGCGTACCCTTTTGAAATAATGGTGAACCACCTACTGTAAAATTACAGGCTTTTTAAAAAAATACAGGGTACATAATATGCATTTCTAAAGTCGTCTTTTTTACAAAAGTGCACTAACACGAAAACTATTGCAACTTTTGCTTAAATATTGAGGAAAGATACTCTTGTTTCATGTAGTGGTGCTTGTTACCCCCTTGTTCCATGTAGTTACAGGGTAAGTACAATAAAAATACATACACAGTTTTATATCACTGACTTGGAAACTTTTATTTATTATACAAGCACCACTTACCCTGTAACCACATCAAACAAACCAAAAATTACAATAGAGAGCCTAAGTCCCTCCCCTTCCGGTCGCCCACCATGGGACCTTATTTCGGAAAAATATTGAATGGTAGTCAATGGCGAGAGACAACAAATATTTTGATCTGGTTTGAATTGTGCCCTGAATTACACATATGATGTCTGTCAATTTAAAAGATACATTTTAAAATAAAGAAAGTCGCAGTTTGATGTAAAACCGTTGAGGTATAAGACTGTGAAAATACGTAATTACAAAGACTACAAACCCCAAAGGCGCACGTTTTCTCTCAATGACTGAAGCTAACTTTACTGAGGCTGTCTGTCATTGTTCCCACAGTCTTACGTTATAATCGTAACGTTACACCGTCCTAACTGAGTGTTTTGTACCAGACTGCACACACACGAGCAGCGGATCTCGTTTCGTTTCCCGGGAGATGTAGTTCACAGAGCGATTTTCACATAAAACTAAAAGTTACTCTTCTGTTGTATGACAAACTGCGACGTTTTTGACTTTGAGAATCATCTTTTAAATTGACAAACATCATATGTGTAATTGAGGGCACAGTTCAGACGGAATAAAAAGATAAGTTGTCTCTCGCCATTGACCACCATTCATATTTTTTCCGAAATAAGGTCCCATGAGCCGGAAGCGAAGGGGCGGGACTTAGGCTCTCTATAGTCTTAGCTTTTCTTGCCCTAAAACATGTTAGCCAAAACTTAAACATATACACTTTTGCTATAATTTCTTTTTAAAAAATAATAAAGATTTGTATAAATGCCTAGATATGTACCCTGTCATTTAAAAAAAAAACTATACAGTATTGATACACAATTTTTACAAAAAGGTTTGCAGTGTATGTACTCACTAAATTGCTCCCAAATGTAAGATTGTTGTATCATAATAGTAGAATAAGTACCCCTTAGTTCTATAATACTTACAGTATAAACATATATTTTTAATTCTCCTAGTTGTTACCCCTTTATTCCCAAAACTTTACCCATATGCTTACATGCAAGTATTTTATAGGTACACTATAATTGCATAAAGTTACACTGTAAATTCCTCTTAATTACACAGTACATTCCGGGCTGTAATCTAAAGCGTTACTGAATGTTTTTCTTACACAAACTCATGGCTTTGCTTCAGAAGGCGTTTAATAACCCCCTCCCACTGTATGCGCTCTTTTGACAGGGTGTCCGCGGGGTTTTAAAAAGTATTAAAAAGTGATAAATCAAAATTGTCAAATTTAAGGCTTTTAAAAGTGTTAAATGTAGTCTGAGAGGTATTATTTTTTTTAAAAAATTAGGTATTATTTTTTTCAGACTATCAGGTGTCCCATTCTGTGTTTGTGTTAGTCCGTTTAAAAATGGGCTTTAGCTTATCTGGGCACAATCAAAGATCTTTCATCTCTGTCTGTTTGATGCTGACGTCATATTCAGTGGCTGGACGATATGACGATATATAGAGGCTATATAACCCTGATATAAGTGATCGCCCAGATTTAGACCTACCTAAATTGTATTTATATAAAGCATTCACAGGCAAATTTGCTTTTGCCTTTGTAGGTCTACATATTGCTTTTATTTCCCTGGTATTGAAATCAGGCAAACATAAATGTCAGGCGACACGATTGCTTGGCTGCATGTCAATATCCAAGGATCACTGGATCTTTAGTAAGTTGTTAGGAACACTATATTGAGTCCAACATTTAGTTCATCATTCAGTTCAAATTCGTCAAATTGTTCGTTTTAGTTGCATTTTCGCATTTTCCCCTCTTAAATCTAGTCACGCAGCAGATCTTTTGCCACTCAGTCAGACTTAGGGGGGTTGTACTGGTGGGAAAGTGATGTCAATGCATTCCCTATTGTTTGGTGTGTAAAAAAACATGAATGTTAACTGGATGGGAGCTAATGCGCTTCGGTCGCACTCGCAAATGCAATCCATTAAACATAAAAATGGAATGTGTGCTCTAAATCTATTCATTTTTGTATGTTGTAAATGTCAAAATCTGTGTAATAGAAAGGTCGCTGGTTAACACTTGCAATTCAGTGTCGTGATGGTTTTAAAAAAATATCTGAAGATAGTAAAAAAGATATTAAAAAGTAGTAAATTTAACTTAAGGATTACTGTATATACCCTGTTTGTTTATGCCTTCAAATGCAGACTTATGACTCATTTATTTGTTCAGGCTTTTTCTACCTGTGTTACATGACATGATCATGTACTGTCTATGCTTTTATTGTGTGTATTTTATGATATTAATGTTTTTGTTGTAAGGCACTTTGTGGCCTTGTACCTGTGAAAGGTGCTATAATATAAATAAACTTTTACTTACTTACTTAGTTAACCTAACCCTAATATCTGGCCGATTGATCGAAGCATCCCTAATTTTACTTTAAAAGCAATCATAAATCATTATACTTACTTATTATGCATGCTTTATAAACTGTTTTTATTGATTTCCCAAATGCCCTTCTAGTGACATTCCAAAACCGCCACTATTCCTTTATAATTTATTTGCTGTTTTTTTTTATCCTGAGTAAAAATTGTTGTTCTGGCATAAGGTTTTGTGATATGTGTAAGTAACATGTTTTTTCTAAAATCAAAATCCCTAAAAAATAAAATAAAATAAAATTGTTTTGCAGAGGAACACAGATCAACTGGCCAGGAATTGAGAGGGAACTCTCAAAATAGTCCAGGACAAGAGATGGAGGAGGAGAGTGTCTAGAACTGCAAATGACTGTCTGCAGTGTAAGCTGATAAATGTACTGTATAGTTGCTGCTTCTTCTGTCACCAATTTATATCTTGTTCAAATGTTCAGTAAAGACTGGGTCAAATACAGGTTCAAAATATGTACTTTAACAAATAGGTATAAAACATTAAAGAGATACTGTATTCTCTGACATAAATCTGCTTCTTTAAATATTGTCCCAGGAATTTTAGAATATAGCATAATATGATGATGAGTAATTTTAATAAAATTGAAATTTGAAAATATTTCAATATCACTGTGTGCTCTAATGATTTAAAACTTGTTTGTGTGGTGTTGCTACTTATTTAGATGGAGCCCAGATGATCCCTAGTTGGGCCACATGCATGATTCCAAGTTGGGCCCCACCTAAAGCCCTGTGAAATCCTGAATCCAGCAAGTTGCTGGGGCCAGCATGGAATCTATGGACAAACCCACTTAAAGCCCGTATTTCAGCCCATATAGTAATCTTGTAGTACCCACAAAAAACTAAAGCTGGGACCAAGATAGGTCTTGTGCATGTGGCCCAGTTGGGGCCCACCTGTTTATAAGTGCGATCCTATATGATATACATGTGGGCAGTTGGCATGGGGCCATTATTGAACCCATGGACAATCCCATACAGAGCCCATTTTTCAGCCCATTTCAAACCCACATGGGCCCCACATACAAATTTCAGGTGGGTTAAAGCTTGGCCCGAGATGGGTCTTGTGCATGTGGCCCACTTAGGTCCGACCTAGTACCAAGTGCAATCCTACATGAAATTCATCTGGGCAATTAACATGGGGCCATTATGTAACCCGCGGACAATCCCATACAGAACCCATTTTTGCAGCCCATTTCAAACCCACATGGGCCCCACATACAAATGTCGGCTGGGTTACAGCTGGGCCCGAGATGGGTCTTGTGCAAGTTGCCCACTTGGGTCCGACCTAGTACCAAGTGCAATCCTACATGAAATTCATCTGGGCAATTAACATGGGGCCATTATGTAACCCGCGGACAATCCCATACAGAGCCCATTTTTCAGCCCATTTCAAACCCACATGGGCCCCACATACAAATGTGGGCTGGGTTACAGCTGGGCCCGAGATGGGTCTTGTGCAAGTTGCCCACGTGGGTCCGACCTAGTACCAAGTGCAATCCTACATGAAATTCATCTGGGCAATTAACATGGGGCCATTATGTAACCCGCGGACAATCCCATACAGAGCCCATTTTTGCAGCCCATTTCAAACCCACATGGGCCCCACATACAAATGTCGGCTGGGTTACAGCTGGGCCCGAGATGGGTCTTGTGCAAGTTGCCCACTTGGGTCCGACCTAGTACCAAGTGCAATCCTACATGAAATTCATCTGGGCAATTAACGTGGGGCCATTATGTAACCCGCGGACAATCCCATACAGAGCCCATTTTTCAGCCCATTTCAAACCCACATGGGCCCCACATACAAATGTCGGCTGGGTTAAACCTGGGCCCGAGATGGGTCTTGTGCATGTTGCCCACTTGGGTCCAGCTTAGTACCAAGTGCAATCCTACATGGAATTTATCTGGGCAATGAACATGGGGCCATTACGTAACCCGCGGACAATCCTACATGGGGCCCATTTTTCAGCCCATTTCATACCCATATGGGCCCCACATACAAATGTTGGCTGGGTTATGTTTTTTTTTTCAGGTCCAAATTTTGACCTTCGATATCTCGGCTCTGGAAGGGTCTAGAGCCTCCATTTTTGCGCGCTGGTCGAAGTCTCGTGGCCCTCTGTCAGAATCCAGAGTTTCAAGAAAATCGGAGGGGGTCAAAATTTCGGCCAAAAAAAAAAAATGACAGTGTTACCCCTTATGTTTTTTTTTCAGGTCCAAATTTTGACCTTCGATATCTCGGCTCTAGAAGGGTCTAGAGCATCCATTTTTGCGCGCTGGTCGAAGTCTCGTGGCCCTCTGTCAGAATCCAGAGTTTCAAGAAAATCGGAGGGGGTCAAAATTTCGGCCAAAAAAAAAATGACAGTGTTACCCCTTATGTTTTTTTTTTCAGGTCCAAATTTTGACCTTCGATATCTCGGCTCTGGAAGGGTCTAGAGCCTCCATTTTTGCGCGCTGGTCGAAGTCTCGTGGCCCTCTGTCAGAATCCAGAGTTTCAAGAAAATCGGAGGGGGTCAAAATTTCGGCCCAAAAAAAAATGACAGTGTTACCCCTTATGTTTTTTTTTTCAGGTCCAAATTTTGACCTTCGATATCTCGGCTCTGGAAGGGTCTACCGCCTCCATTTTTGCGCGCTGGTCGAAGTCTCGTGGCCCTCTGTCAGAATCCAGAGTTTCAAGAAAATCGGAGGGGGTCAAAATTTCGGCCAAAAAAAAAAATGACAGTGTTACCCCTTATGTTTTTTTTTCAGGTCCAAATTTTGACCTTCGATATCTCGGCTCTGGAAGGGTCTAGAGCCTCCATTTTTGCGCGCTGGTCGAAGTCTCGTGGCCCTCTGTCAGAATCCAGAGTTTCAAGAAAATCGGAGGGGGTCAAAATTTCGGCCAAAAAAAAAAAATGACAGTGTTACCCCTTATGTTTTTTTTTCAGGTCCAAATTTTGACCTTCGATATCTCGGCTCTGGAAGGGTCTAGAGCCTCCATTTTTGCGCGCTGGTCGAAGTCTCGTGGCCCTCTGTCAGAATCCAGAGTTTCAAGAAAATCGGAGGGGGTCAAAATTTCGGCCAAAAAAAAAAAATGACAGTGTTACCCCTTATGTTTTTTTTTCAGGTCCAAATTTTGACCTTCGATATCTCGGCTCTGGAAGGGTCTGGAGCCTCCATTTTTGCGCGCTGGTCGAAGTCTCGTGGCCCTCTGTCAGAATCCAGAGTTTCAAGAAAATCGGAGGGGGTCAAAATTTCGGCCAAAAAAAAAAATGACAGTGTTACCCCTTATGTTTTTTTTTTTCAGGTCCAAATTTTGACCTTCGATATCTCGGCTCTGGAAGGTTCTAGAGCCTCCATTTTTGCGCGCTGGTCGAAGTCTCGTGGCCCTCTGTCAGAATCCAGAGTTTCAAGAAAATCGGAGGGGGTCAAAATTTCGGCCAAAAAAAAAAATGACAGTGTTACCCCTTATGTTTTTTTTTCAGGTCCAAATTTTGACCTTCGATATCTCGGCTCTGGAAGGGTCTAGAGCCTCCATTTTTGCGCGCTGGTCGAAGTCTCGTGGCCCTCTGTCAGAATCCAGAGTTTCAAGAAAATCGGAGGGGGTCAAAATTTCGGCCAAAAAAAAAAAATGACAGTGTTACCCCTTATGTTTTTTTTTCAGGTCCAAATTTTGACCTTCGATATCTCGGCTCTGGAAGGGTCTAGAGCCTCCATTTTTGCGCGCTGGTCGAAGTCTCGTGGCCCTCTGTCAGAATCCAGAGTTTCAAGAAAATCGGAGGGGGTCAAAATTTCGGCCAAAAAAAAAAATGACAGTGTTACCCCTTATGTTTTTTTTTCAGGTCCAAATTTTGACCTTCGATATCTCGGCTCTGGAAGGGTCTAGAGCCTCCATTTTTGCGCGCTGGTCGAAGTCTCGTGGCCCTCTGTCAGAATCCAGAGTTTCAAGAAAATCGGAGGGGGTCAAAATTTCGGCCAAAAAAAAAAATGACAGTGTTACCCCTTATGTTTTTTTTTCAGGTCCAAATTTTGACCTTCGATATCTCGGCTCTGGAAGGGTCTAGAGCCTCCATTTTTGCGCGCTGGTCGAAGTCTCGTGGCCCTCTGTCAGAATCCAGAGTTTCAAGAAAATCAGAGGGGGTCAAAATTTCGGCCAAAAAAAAAAAATGACAGTGTTACCCCTTATGTTTTTTTTCAGGTCCAAATTTTGACCTTCAATATCTCGGCTCTGGAAGGGTCTAGAGCCTCCATTTTTGCGCGCTGGTCGAAGTCTCGTGGCCCTCTGTCAGAATCCAGAGTTTCAAGAAAATCGGAGGGGGTCAAAATTTCGGCCAAAAAAAAAAAATGACAGTGTTACCCCTTATGTTTTTTTTTCAGGTCCAAATTTTGACCTTCGATATCTCGGCTCTGGAAGGTTCTAGAGCCTCCATTTTTGCGCGCTGGTCGAAGTCTCGTGGCCCTCTGTCAGAATCCAGAGTTTCAAGAAAATCGGAGGGGGTCAAAATTTCGGCCAAAAAAAAAAATGACAGTGTTACCCCTTTTGTTTTTTTTTTCAGGTCCAAATTTTGACCTTCGATATCTCGGCTCTGGAAGGGTCTAGAGCCTCCATTTTTGCGCGCTGGTCGAAGTCTCGTGGCCCTCTGTCAGAATCCAGAGTTTCAAGAAAATCGGAGGGGGTCAAAATTTCGGCCAAAAAAAAAAAATGACAGTGTTACCCCTTATGTTTTTTTTTCAGGTCCAAATTTTGACCTTCGATATCTCGGCTCTGGAAGGGTCTAGAGCCTCCATTTTTGCGCGCTGGTCGAAGTCTCGTGGCCCTCTGTCAGAATCCAGAGTTTCAAGAAAATCGGAGGGGGTCAAAATTTCGGCCAAAAAAAAAAAAAATGACAGTGTTACCCCTTATGTTTTTTTTTCAGGTCCAAATTTTGACCTTCGATATCTCGGCTCTGGAAGGGTCTAGAGCCTCCATTTTTGCGCGCTGGTCGAAGTCTCGTGGCCCTCTGTCAGAATCCAGAGTTTCAAGAAAATCGGAGGGGGTCAAAATTTCGGCCAAAAAAAAAATGACAGTGTTACCCCTTATGTTTTTTTTTCAGGTCCAAATTTTGACCTTCGATATCTCGGCTCTGGAAGGGTCTAGAGCCTCCATTTTTGCGCACTGGTCGAAGTCTCGTGGCCCTCTGTCAGAATCCAGAGTTTCAAGAAAATCGGAGGGGGTCAAAATTTCGGCCAAAAAAAAAAAATGACAGTGTTACCCCTTATGTTTTTTTTTTCAGGTCCAAATTTTGACCTTCGATATCTCGGCTCTGGAAGGGTCTAGAGCCTCCATTTTTGCGCGCTGGTCGAAGTCTCGTGGCCCTCTGTCAGAATCCAGAGTTTCAAGAAAATCGGAGGGGGTCAAAATTTCGGCCAAAAAAAAAAAATGACAGTGTTACCCCTTATGTTTTTTTTTCAGGTCCAAATTTTGACCTTCGATATCTCGGCTCTAGAAGGGTCTAGAGCATCCATTTTTGCGCGCTGGTCGAAGTCTCGTGGCCCTCTGTCAGAATCCAGAGTTTCAAGAAAATCGGAGGGGGTCAAAATTTCGGCCAAAAAAAAAATGACAGTGTTACCCCTTATGTTTTTTTTTTCAGGTCCAAATTTTGACCTTCGATATCTCGGCTCTGGAAGGGTCTAGAGCCTCCATTTTTGCGCGCTGGTCGAAGTCTCGTGGCCCTCTGTCAGAATCCAGAGTTTCAAGAAAATCGGAGGGGGTCAAAATTTCGGCCCAAAAAAAAATGACAGTGTTACCCCTTATGTTTTTTTTTTCAGGTCCAAATTTTGACCTTCGATATCTCGGCTCTGGAAGGGTCTACCGCCTCCATTTTTGCGCGCTGGTCGAAGTCTCGTGGCCCTCTGTCAGAATCCAGAGTTTCAAGAAAATCGGAGGGGGTCAAAATTTCGGCCAAAAAAAAAAATGACAGTGTTACCCCTTATGTTTTTTTTTCAGGTCCAAATTTTGACCTTCGATATCTCGGCTCTGGAAGGGTCTAGAGCCTCCATTTTTGCGCGCTGGTCGAAGTCTCGTGGCCCTCTGTCAGAATCCAGAGTTTCAAGAAAATCGGAGGGGGTCAAAATTTCGGCCAAAAAAAAAAAAATGACAGTGTTACCCCTTATGTTTTTTTTTCAGGTCCAAATTTTGACCTTCGATATCTCGGCTCTGGAAGGGTCTAGAGCCTCCATTTTTGCGCGCTGGTCGAAGTCTCGTGGCCCTCTGTCAGAATCCAGAGTTTCAAGAAAATCGGAGGGGGTCAAAATTTCGGCCAAAAAAAAAAAATGACAGTGTTACCCCTTATGTTTTTTTTTCAGGTCCAAATTTTGACCTTCGATATCTCGGCTCTGGAAGGGTCTGGAGCCTCCATTTTTGCGCGCTGGTCGAAGTCTCGTGGCCCTCTGTCAGAATCCAGAGTTTCAAGAAAATCGGAGGGGGTCAAAATTTCGGCCAAAAAAAAAAATGACAGTGTTACCCCTTATGTTTTTTTTTTTCAGGTCCAAATTTTGACCTTCGATATCTCGGCTCTGGAAGGTTCTAGAGCCTCCATTTTTGCGCGCTGGTCGAAGTCTCGTGGCCCTCTGTCAGAATCCAGAGTTTCAAGAAAATCGGAGGGGGTCAAAATTTCGGCCAAAAAAAAAAAATGACAGTGTTACCCCTTATGTTTTTTTTTCAGGTCCAAATTTTGACCCTCCCAGAGCCGGTCGATATCTCGGCTCTGGGAGGGTCTAGAGCCTCCATTTTTGCGCGCTGGTCGAAGTCTCGTGGCCCTCTGTCAGAATCCAGAGTTTCAAGAAAATCGGAGGGGGTCAAAATTTCGGCCAAAAAAAAAAATGACAGTGTTACCCCTTATGTTTTTTTTTCAGGTCCAAATTTTGACCTTCGATATCTCGGCTCTGGAAGGGTCTAGAGCCTCCATTTTTGCGCGCTGGTCGAAGTCTCGTGGCCCTCTGTCAGAATCCAGAGTTTCAAGAAAATCGGAGGGGGTCAAAATTTCGGCCAAAAAAAAAATGACATTGTTACCCCTTATGTTTTTTTTTTCAGGTCCAAATTTTGACCTTCGATATCTCGGCTCTGGAAGGGTCTAGAGCCTCCATTTTTGCGCGCTGGTCGAAGTCTCGTGGCCCTCTGTCAGAATCCAGAGTTTCAAGAAAATCGGAGGGGGTCAAAATTTCGGCCAAAAAAAAAAAATGACAGTGTTACCCCTTATGTTTTTTTTCAGGTCCAAATTTTGACCTTCGATATCTCGGCTCTGGAAGGGTCTAGAGCCTCCATTTTTGCGCGCTGGTCGAAGTCTCGTGGCCCTCTGTCAGAATCCAGAGTTTCAAGAAAATCGGAGGGGGTCAAAATTTCGGCCAAAAAAAAAAATGACAGTGTTACCCCTTATGTTTTTTTTTCAGGTCCAAATTTTGACCTTCGATATCTCGGCTCTGGAAGGGTCTAGAGCCTCCATTTTTGCGCGCTGGTCGAAGTCTCGTGGCCCTCTGTCAGAATCCAGAGTTTCAAGAAAATCGGAGGGGGTCAAAATTTCGGCCAAAAAAAAAAATGACAGTGTTACCCCTTATGGTTTTTTTTTCAGGTCCAAATTTTGACCTTCGATATCTCGGCTCTGGAAGGGTCTAGAGCCTCCATTTTTGCGCGCTGGTCGAAGTCTCGTGGCCCTCTGTCAGAATCCAGAGTTTCAAGAAAATCGGAGGGGGTCAAAATTTCGGCCAAAAAAAAAAATGACAGTGTTACCCCTTATGTTTTTTTTTCAGGTCCAAATTTTGACCTTCGATATCTCGGCTCTGGAAGGGTCTAGAGCCTCCATTTTTGCGCGCTGGTCGAAGTCTCGTGGCCCTCTGTCAGAATCCAGAGTTTCAAGAAAATCAGAGGGGGTCAAAATTTCGGCCAAAAAAAAAAAAATGACAGTGTTACCCCTTATGTTTTTTTTTCAGGTCCAAATTTTGACCTTCAATATCTCGGCTCTGGAAGGGTCTAGAGCCTCCATTTTTGCGCGCTGGTCGAAGTCTCGTGGCCCTCTGTCAGAATCCAGAGTTTCAAGAAAATCGGAGGGGGTCAAAATTTCGGCCAAAAAAAAAAAATGACAGTGTTACCCCTTATGTTTTTTTTTCAGGTCCAAATTTTGACCTTCGATATCTCGGCTCTGGAAGGGTCTAGAGCCTCCATTTTTGCGCGCTGGTCGAAGTCTCGTGGCCCTCTGTCAGAATCCAGAGTTTCAAGAAAATCGGAGGGGGTCAAAATTTCGGCCAAAAAAAAAAAAATGACAGTGTTACCCCTTATGTTTTTTTTTCAGGTCCAAATTTTGACCTTCGATATCTCGGCTCTGGAAGGGTCTAGAGCCTCCATTTTTGCGCGCTGGTCGAAGTCTCGTGGCCCTCTGTCAGAATCCAGAGTTTCAAGAAAATCGGAGGGGGTCAAAATTTCGGCCAAAAAAAAAAAATGACAGTGTTACCCCTTATGTTTTTTTTTTCAGGTCCAAATTTTGACCTTCGATATCTCGGCTCTGGAAGGGTCTAGAGCCTCCATTTTTGCGCGCTGGTCGAAGTCTCGTGGCCCTCTGTCAGAATCCAGAGTTTCAAGAAAATCGGAGGGGGTCAAAATTTCGGCCAAAAAAAAAAAAATGACAGTGTTACCCCTTATGTTTTTTTTTTCAGGTCCAAATTTTGACCTTCGATATCTCGGCTCTGGAAGGGTCTAGAGCCTCCATTTTTGCGCGCTGGTCGAAGTCTCGTGGCCCTCTGTCAGAATCCAGAGTTTCAAGAAAATCGGAGGGGGTCAAAATTTCGGCCAAAAAAAAAAATGACAGTGTTACCCCTTATGTTTTTTTTTTCAGGTCCAAATTTTGACCTTCGATATCTCGGCTCTGGAAGGGTCTAGAGCCTCCATTTTTGCGCGCTGGTCGAAGTCTCGTGGCCCTCTGTCAGAATCCAGAGTTTCAAGAAAATCGGAGGGGGTCAAAATTTCGGCCAAAAAAAAAAAATGACAGTGTTACCCCTTATGTTTTTTTTTTCAGGTCCAAATTTTGACCTTCGATATCTCGGCTCTGGAAGGGTCTAGAGCCTCCATTTTTGCGCGCTGGTCGAAGTCTCGTGGCCCTCTGTCAGAATCCAGAGTTTCAAGAAAATCGGAGGGGGTCAAAATTTCGGCCAAAAAAAAAAAATGACAGTGTTACCCCTTATGTTTTTTTTTTCAGGTCCAAATTTTGACCTTCGATATCTCGGCTCTGGAAGGGTCTAGAGCCTCCATTTTTGCGCGCTGGTCGAAGTCTCGTGGCCCTCTGTCAGAATCCAGAGTTTCAAGAAAATCGGAGGGGGTCAAAATTTCGGCCAAAAAAAAAAATGACAGTGTTACCCCTTATGTTTTTTTTTCAGGTCCAAATTTTGACCTTCGATATCTCGGCTCTGGAAGGGTCTAGAGCCTCCATTTTTGCGCGCTGGTCGAAGTCTCGTGGCCCTCTGTCAGAATCCAGAGTTTCAAGAAAATCGCGAGGGGGTCAAAATTTCGGCCAAAAAAAAAAAATGACAGTGTTACCCCTTATGTTTTTTTTTCAGGTCCAAATTTTGACCTTCGATATCTCGGCTCTGGAAGGGTCTAGAGCCTCCATTTTTGCGCGCTGGTCGAAGTCTCGTGGCCCTCTGTCAGAATCCAGAGTTTCAAGAAAATCGGAGGGGGTCAAAATTTCGGCCAAAAAAAAAAATGACAGTGTTACCCCTTATGTTTTTTTTTCAGGTCCAAATTTTGACCTTCGATATCTCGGCTCTGGAAGGGTCTAGAGCCTCCATTTTTGCGCGCTGGTCGAAGTCTCGTGGCCCTCTGTCAGAATCCAGAGTTTCAAGAAAATCGGAGGGGGTCAAAATTTCGGCCAAAAAAAAAAATGACAGTGTTACCCCTTATGTTTTTTTTTTCAGGTCCAAATTTTGACCTTCGATATCTCGGCTCTGGAAGGGTCTAGAGCCTCCATTTTTGCGCGCTGGTCGAAGTCTCGTGGCCCTCTGTCAGAATCCAGAGTTTCAAGAAAATCGGAGGGGGTCAAAATTTCGGCCAAAAAAAAAAATGACAGTGTTACCCCTTATGTTTTTTTTTTCAGGTCCAAATTTTGACCTTCGATATCTCGGCTCTGGAAGGGTCTAGAGCCTCCATTTTTGCGCGCTGGTCGAAGTCTCGTGGCCCTCTGTCAGAATCCAGAGTTTCAAGAAAATCGGAGGGGGTCAAAATTTCGGCCAAAAAAAAAAATGACAGTGTTACCCCTTATGTTTTTTTTTTCAGGTCCAAATTTTGACCTTCGATATCTCGGCTCTGGAAGGGTCTAGAGCCTCCATTTTTGCGCGCTGGTCGAAGTCTCGTGGCCCTCTGTCAGAATCCAGAGTTTCAAGAAAATCGGAGGGGGTCAAAATTTCGGCCAAAAAAAAAAATGACAGTGTTACCCCTTATGTTTTTTTTTTCAGGTCCAAATTTTGACCTTCGATATCTCGGCTCTGGAAGGGTCTAGAGCCTCCATTTTTGCGCGCTGGTCGAAGTCTCGTGGCCCTCTGTCAGAATCCAGAGTTTCAAGAAAATCGGAGGGGGTCAAAATTTCGGCCAAAAAAAAAAAATGACAGTGTTACCCCTTATGTTTTTTTTCAGGTCCAAATTTTGACCTTCGATATCTCGGCTCTGGAAGGGTCTAGAGCCTCCATTTTTGCGCGCTGGTCGAAGTCTCGTGGCCCTCTGTCAGAATCCAGAGTTTCAAGAAAATCGGAGGGGGTCAAAATTTCGGCCAAAAAAAAAAATGACAGTGTTACCCCTTATGTTTTTTTTTTCAGGTCCAAATTTTGACCTTCGATATCTCGGCTCTGGAAGGGTCTAGAGCCTCCATTTTTGCGCGCTGGTCGAAAGTCTCGTGGCCCTCTGTCAGAATCCAGAGTTTCAAGAAAATCGGAGGGGGTCAAAATTTCGGCCAAAAAAAAATGACAGTGTTACCCCTTATGTTTTTTTTTTTCAGGTCCAAATTTTGACCTTCGATATCTCGGCTCTGGAAGGGTCTAGAGCCTCCATTTTTGCGCGCTGGTCGAAGTCTCGTGGCCCTCTGTCAGAATCCAGAGTTTCAAGAAATCGGAGGGGGTCAAAATTTCGGCCAAAAAAAAAAATGACAGTGTTACCCCTTATGTTTTTTTTTTCAGGTCCAAATTTTGACCTTCGATATCTCGGCTCTGGAAGGGTCTAGAGCCTCATTTTTGCGCGCTGGTCGAAGTCTCGTGGCCCTCTGTCAGAATCCAGAGTTTCAAGAAAATCGGAGGGGGTCAAAATTTCGGCCAAAAAAAAAAATGACAGTGTTACCCCTTATGTTTTTTTTTTCAGGTCCAAATTTTGACCTTCGATATCTCGGCTCTGGAAGGGTCTAGAGCCTCCATTTTTGCGCGCTGGTCGAAGTCTCGTGGCCCTCTGTCAGAATCCAGAGTTTCAAGAAAATCGGAGGGGGTCAAAATTTCGGCCAAAAAAAAAAATGACAGTGTTACCCCTTATGTTTTTTTTTCAGGTCAAATTTTGACCTTCGATATCTCGGCTCTGGAAGGGTCTAGAGCCTCCATTTTTGCGCGCTGGTCGAAGTCTCGTGGCCCTCTGTCAGAATCCAGAGTTTCAAGAAGATCGGAGGGGTCAAAATTTCGGCCAAAAAAAAAAAATGACAGTGTTACCCCTTATGTTTTTTTTTTCAGGTCCAAATTTTGACCTTCGATATCTCGGCTCTGGAAGGGTCTAGAGCCTCCATTTTTGCGCGCTGGTCGAAGTCTCGTGGCCCTCTGTCAGAATCCAGAGTTTCAAGAAAATCGGAGGGGGTCAAAATTTCGGCCAAAAAAAAAAATGACAGTGTTACCCCTTATGTTTTTTTTTTCAGGTCCAAATTTTGACCTTCGATATCTCGGCTCTGGAAGGGTCTAGAGCCTCCATTTTTGCGCGCTTGGTCGAAGTCTCGTGGCCCTCTGTCAGAATCCAGAGTTTCAAGAAAATCGGAGGGGGGTCAAAATTTCGGCCAAAAAAAAAAAATGACAGTGTTACCCCTTATGTTTTTTTTTCAGGTCCAAATTTTGACCTTCGATATCTCGGCTCTGGAAGGGTCTAGAGCCTCCATTTTTGCGCGCTGGTCGAAGTCTCGTGGCCCTCTGTCAGAATCCAGAGTTTCAAGAAAAATCGGAGGGGGTCAAAATTTCGGCCAAAAAAAAAAAATGACAGTGTTACCCCTTATGTTTTTTTTTTCAGGTCCAAATTTTGACCTTCGATATCTCGGCTCTGGAAGGGTCTAGAGCCTCCATTTTTGCAGCGCTGGTCGAAGTCTCGTGGCCCTCTGTCAGAATCCAGAGTTTCAAGAAAATCGGAGGGGGTCAAAATTTCGGCCAAAAAAAAAAATGACAGTGTTACCCCTTATGTTTTTTTTTTCAGGTCCAAATTTTGACCTTCGATATCTCGGCTCTGGAAGGGTCTAGAGCCTCCATTTTTGCGCGCTGGTCGAAGTCTCGTGGCCCTCTGTCAGAATCCAGAGTTTCAAGAAAATCGGAGGGGGTCAAAATTTCGGCCAAAAAAAAAAATGACAGTGTTACCCCTTATGTTTTTTTTTTCAGGTCCAAATTTTGACCTTCGATATCTCGGCTCTGGAAGGGTCTGGAGCCTCCATTTTTGCGCGCTGGTCGAAGTCTCGTGGCCCTCTGTCAGAATCCAGAGTTTCAAGAAAATCGGAGGGGGTCAAAATTTCGGCCAAAAAAAAAATGACAGTGTTACCCCTTATGTTTTTTTTTTTTCAGGTCCAAATTTTGACCTTCGATATCTCGGCTCTGGAAGGGTCTAGAGCCTCCATTTTTGCGCGCTGGTCGAAGTCTCGTGGCCCTCTGTCAGAATCCAGAGTTTCAAGAAAATCGGAGGGGGTCAAAATTTCGGCCAAAAAAAAAAAAATGACAGTGTTACCCCTTATGTTTTTTTTTCAGGTCCAAATTTTGATCTTCGATATCTCGGCTCTAGAAGGGTCTAGAGCCTCCATTTTTGCGCGCTGGTCGAAGTCTCGTGGCCCTCTGTCAGAATCCAGAGTTTCAAGAAAATCGGAGGGGGTCAAAATTTCGGCCAAAAAAAAAAATGACAGTGTTACCCCTTATGTTTTTTTTTCAGGTCCAAATTTTGACCTTCGATATCTCGGCTCTGGAAGGGTCTAGAGCCTCGATTTTTGCGCGCTGGTCGAAGTCTCGTGGCCCTCTGTCAGAATCCAGAGTTTCAAGAAAATCGGAGGGGGTCAAAATTTCGGCCAAAAAAAAAAAATGACAGTGTTACCCCTTATGTTTTTTTTTTCAGGTCCAAATTTTGACCTTCGATATCTCGGCTCTGGAAGGGTCTAGAGCCTCCATTTTTGCGCGCTGGTCGAAGTCTCGTGGCCCTCTGTCAGAATCCAGAGTTTCAAGAAGATCGGAGGGGGTCAAAATTTCGGCCAAAAAAAAAAAATGACAGTGTTACCCCTTATGTTTTTTTTTTCAGGTCCAAATTTTGACCTTCGATATCTCGGCTCTGGAAGGGTCTAGAGCCTCCATTTTTGCGCGCTGGTCGAAGTCTCGTGGCCCTCTGTCAGAATCCAGAGTTTCAAGAAAATCGGAGGGGGTCAAAATTTCGGCCAAAAAAAAAAAATGACAGTGTTACCCCTTATGTTTTTTTTTTCAGGTCCAAATTTTGACCTTCGATATCTCGGCTCTGGAAGGGTCTAGAGCCTCCATTTTTGCGCGCTGGTCGAAGTCTCGTGGCCCTCTGTCAGAATCCAGAGTTTCAAGAAAATCGGAGGGGGTCAAAATTTCGGCCAAAAAAAAAATGACAGTGTTATGTTTTTTTTCAGGTCCAAATTTTGACCTTCGATATCTCGGCTCTGGAAGGGTCTAGAGCCTCCATTTTTGCGCGCTGGTCGAAGTCTCGTGGCCCTCTGTCAGAATCCAGAGTTTCAAGAAAATCAGAGGGGGTCAAAATTTCGGCCAAAAAAAAAAAAATGACAGTGTTACCCCTTATGTTTTTTTTTTCATGTCCAAATTTTGACCTTCGATATCTCGGCTCTGGAAGGGTCTAGAGCCTCCATTTTTGCGCGCTGGTCGAAGTCTCGTGGCCCTCTGTCAGAATCCAGAGTTTCAAGAAAATCGGAGGGGGTCAAAATTTCGGCCAAAAAAAAAAATGACAGTGTTACCCCTTATGTTTTTTTTTCAGGTCCAAATTTTGACCTTCGATATCTCGGCTCTGGAAGGGTCTAGAGCCTCCATTTTTGCGCGCTGGTCGAAGTCTCGTGGCCCTCTGTCAGAATCCAGAGTTTCAAGAAAATCGGAGGGGGTCAAAATTTCGGCCAAAAAAAAAATGACAGTGTTACCCCTTATGTTTTTTTTTTCAGGTCCAAATTTTGACCTTCGATATCTCGGCTCTAGAAGGGTCTAGAGCCTCCATTTTTGCGCGCTGGTCGAAGTCTCGTGGCCCTCTGTCAGAATCCAGAGTTTCAAGAAAATCGGAGGGGGTCAAAATTTCGGCCAAAAAAAAAAAATGACAGTGAAACCCCTTATGTTTTTTTTTTTTCAGGTCCAAATTTTGACCTTCGATATCTCGGCTCTGGAAGGGTCTAGAGCCTCCATTGTTGCGCGCTGGTCGAAGTCTCGTGGCCCTCTGTCAGAATCCAGAGTTTCAAGAAAATCGGAGGGGGTCAAAATTTTGGCCAAAAAAAAAAATGACAGTGTTACCCCTTATGTTTTTTTTCAGGTCCAAATTTTGATCTTCGATATCTCGGCTCTGGAAGGGTCTAGAGACTCCATTTTTGCGCGCTGGTCGAAGTCTCGTGGCCCTCTGTCAGAATCCAGAGTTTCAAGAAAATCGGAGGGGGTCAAAATTTCGGCCAAAAAAAAAATGACAGTGTTACCCCTTATGTTTTTTTTTTCAGGTCCAAATTTTGACCTTCGATATCTCGGCTCTGGAAGGGTCTAGAGCCTCCATTTTTTCGCGCTGGTCGAAGTCTCGTGGCCCTCTGTCAGAATCCAGAGTTTCAAGAAAATCGGAGGGGGTCAAAATTTCGGCCAAAAAAAAATGACAGTGTTACCCCTTATGTTTTTTTTTCAGGTCCAAATTTTGACCTTCGATATCTCGGCTCTGGAAGGGTCTAGAGCCTCCATTTTTGCGCGCTGGTCGAAGTCTCGTGGCCCTCTGTCAGAATCCAGAGTTTCAAGAAAATCGGAGGGGGTCAAAATTTCGGCCACAAAAAAAAAAATGACAGTGTTACCCCTTATGTTTTTTTTTTTTCAGGTCCAAATTTTGACCTTCGATATCTCGGCTCTACTAGGGTCTAGAGCCTCCATTTTTGCGCGCTGGTCGAAGTCTCGTGGCCCTCTGTCAGAATCCAGAGTTTCAAGAAAATCGGAGGGGGTCAAAATTTCGGCCAAAAAAAAAAATGACAGTGTTACCCCTTATGTTTTTTTTTTTCAGGTCCAAATTTTGACCTTCGATATCTCGGCTCTGGAAGGGTCTAGAGCCTCCATTTTTGCGCGCTGGTCGAAGTCTCGTGGCCCTCTGTCAGAATCCAGAGTTTCAAGAAGATCGGAGGGGGTCAAAATTTCGGCCAAAAAAAAAAATGACAGTGTTACCCCTTATGTTTTTTTTTCAGGTCCAAATTTTGACCTTCGATATCTCGGCTCTGGAAGGGTCTAGAGCCTCCATTTTTGCGCGCTGGTCGAAGTCTCGTGGCCCTCTGTCAGAATCCAGAGTTTCAAGTAAATCGGAGGGGGTCAAAATTTCGGCCAAAAAAAAAAATGACAGTGTTACCCCTTATGTTTTTTTTTTCATGTCCAAATTTTGACCTTCGATATCTCGGCTCTGGAAGGGTCTAGAGCCTCCATTTTTGCGCGCTGGTCGAAGTCTCGTGGCCCTCTGTCAGAATCCAGAGTTTCAAGAAAATCGGAGGGGGTCAAAATTTCGGCCAAAAAAAAAAAATGACAGTGTTACCCCTTATGTTTTTTTTTTCAGGTCCAAATTTTGACCTTCGATATCTCGGCTCTGGAAGGGTCTAGAGCCTCCATTTTTGCGCGCTGGTCGAAGTCTCGTGGCCCTCTGTCAGAATCCAGAGTTTCAAGAAAATCGGAGGGGGTCAAAATTTCGGCCAAAAAAAAAAAATGACAGTGTTACCCCTTATGTTTTTTTTTCAGGTCCAAATTTTGACCTTCGATATCTCGGCTCTGGAAGGGTCTAGAGCCTCCATTTTTGCGCGCTGGTCGAAGTCTCGTGGCCCTCTGTCAGAATCCAGAGTTTCAAGAAAATCGGAGGGGGTCAAAATTTCGGCCAAAAAAAAAAATGACAGTGTTACCCCTTATGTTTTTTTTTCAGGTCCAAATTTTGACCTTCGATATCTCGGCTCTGGAAGGGTCTAGAGCCTCCATTTTTGCACGCTGGTCGAAGTCTCGTGGCCCTCTGTCAGAATCCAGAGTTTCAAGAAAATCGGAGGGGGTCAAAATTTCGGCCAAAAAAAAAAATGACAGTGTTACCCCTTATGTTTTTTTTTTCAGGTCCAAATTTTGACCTTCGATATCTCGGCTCTGGAAGGGTCTAGAGCCTCCATTTTTGCGCGCTGGTCGAAGTCTCGTGGCCCTCTGTCAGAATCCAGAGTTTCAAGAAAATCGGAGGGGGTCAAAATTTCGGCCAAAAAAAAAAATGACAGTGTTACCCCTTATGTTTTTTTTTTCAGGTCCAAATTTTGACCTTCGATATCTCGGCTCTGGAAGGGTCTGGAGCCTCCATTTTTGCGCGCTGGTCGAAGTCTCGTGGCCCTCTGTCAGAATCCAGAGTTTCAAGAAAATCGGAGGGGGTCAAAATTTCGGCCAAAAAAAAAAATGACAGTGTTACCCCTTATGTTTTTTTTTCAGGTCCAAATTTTGACCTTCGATATCTCGGCTCTGGAAGGGTCTAGAGCCTCCATTTTTGCGCGCTGGTCGAAGTCTCGTGGCCCTCTGTCAGAATCCAGAGTTTCAAGAAAATCGGAGGGGGTCAAAATTTCGGCCAAAAAAAAAAAATGACAGTGTTACCCCTTATGTTTTTTTTTCAGGTCCAAATTTTGATCTTCGATATCTCGGCTCTAGAAGGGTCTAGAGCCTCCATTTTTGCGCGCTGGTCGAAGTCTCGTGGCCCTCTGTCAGAATCCAGAGTTTCAAGAAAATCGGAGGGGGTCAAAATTTCGGCCAAAAAAAAAAAATGACAGTGTTACCCCTTATGTTTTTTTTTCAGGTCCAAATTTTGACCTTCGATATCTCGGCTCTGGAAGGGTCTAGAGCCTCGATTTTTGCGCGCTGGTCGAAGTCTCGTGGCCCTCTGTCAGAATCCAGAGTTTCAAGAAAATCGGAGGGGGTCAAAATTTCGGCCAAAAAAAAAAAATGACAGTGTTACCCCTTATGTTTTTTTTTTCAGGTCCAAATTTTGACCTTCGATATCTCGGCTCTGGAAGGGTCTAGAGCCTCCATTTTTGCGCGCTGGTCGAAGTCTCGTGGCCCTCTGTCAGAATCCAGAGTTTCAAGAAGATCGGAGGGGGTCAAAATTTCGGCCAAAAAAAAAAAAATGACAGTGTTACCCCTTATGTTTTTTTTTTCAGGTCCAAATTTTGACCTTCGATATCTCGGCTCTGGAAGGGTCTAGAGCCTCCATTTTTGCGCGCTGGTCGAAGTCTCGTGGCCCTCTGTCAGAATCCAGAGTTTCAAGAAAATCGGAGGGGGTCAAAATTTCGGCCAAAAAAAAAAAATGACAGTGTTACCCCTTATGTTTTTTTTTTCAGGTCCAAATTTTGACCTTCGATATCTCGGCTCTGGAAGGGTCTAGAGCCTCCATTTTTGCGCGCTGGTCGAAGTCTCGTGGCCCTCTGTCAGAATCCAGAGTTTCAAGAAAATCGGAGGGGGTCAAAATTTCGGCCAAAAAAAAAATGACAGTGTTATGTTTTTTTTCAGGTCCAAATTTTGACCTTCGATATCTCGGCTCTGGAAGGGTCTAGAGCCTCCATTTTTGCGCGCTGGTCGAAGTCTCGTGGCCCTCTGTCAGAATCCAGAGTTTCAAGAAAATCAGAGGGGGTCAAAATTTCGGCCAAAAAAAAAAAATGACAGTGTTACCCCTTATGTTTTTTTTTTCATGTCCAAATTTTGACCTTCGATATCTCGGCTCTGGAAGGGTCTAGAGCCTCCATTTTTGCGCGCTGGTCGAAGTCTCGTGGCCCTCTGTCAGAATCCAGAGTTTCAAGAAAATCGGAGGGGGTCAAAATTTCGGCCAAAAAAAAAAATGACAGTGTTACCCCTTATGTTTTTTTTTTCAGGTCCAAATTTTGACCTTCGATATCTCGGCTCTGGAAGGGTCTAGAGCCTCCATTTTTGCGCGCTGGTCGAAGTCTCGTGGCCCTCTGTCAGAATCCAGAGTTTCAAGAAAATCGGAGGGGGTCAAAATTTCGGCCAAAAAAAAAAATGACAGTGTTACCCTTTATGTTTTTTTTTTCAGGTCCAAATTTTGACCTTCGATATCTCGGCTCTAGAAGGGTCTAGAGCCTCCATTTTTGCGCGCTGGTCGAAGTCTCGTGGCCCTCTGTCAGAATCCAGAGTTTCAAGAAAATCGGAGGGGGTCAAAATTTCGGCCAAAAAAAAAAAATGACAGTGAAACCCCTTATGTTTTTTTTTTTCAGGTCCAAATTTTGACCTTCGATATCTCGGCTCTGGAAGGGTCTAGAGCCTCCATTGTTGCGCGCTGGTCGAAGTCTCGTGGCCCTCTGTCAGAATCCAGAGTTTCAAGAAAATCGGAGGGGGTCAAAATTTTGGCCAAAAAAAAAAATGACAGTGTTACCCCTTATGTTTTTTTTTCAGGTCCAAATTTTGATCTTCGATATCTCGGCTCTGGAAGGGTCTAGAGACTCCATTTTTGCGCGCTGGTCGAAGTCTCGTGGCCCTCTGTCAGAATCCAGAGTTTCAAGAAAATCGGAGGGGGTCAAAATTTCGGCCAAAAAAAAAATGACAGTGTTACCCCTTATGTTTTTTTTTTCAGGTCCAAATTTTGATCTTCGATATCTCGGCTCTGGAAGGGTCTAGAGCCTCCATTTTTTCGCGCTGGTCGAAGTCTCGTGGCCCTCTGTCAGAATCCAGAGTTTCAAGAAGATCGGAGGGGGTCAAAATTTCGGCCAAAAAAAAAAAATGACAGTGTTACCCCTTATGTTTTTTTTTCAGGTCCAAATTTTGACCTTCGATATCTCGGCTCTGGAAGGGTCTAGAGCCTCCATTTTTGCGCGCTGGTCGAAGTCTCGTGGCCCTCTGTCAGAATCCAGAGTTTCAAGAAAATCGGAGGGGGTCAAAATTTCGGCCAAAAAAAAAAAATGACAGTGTTACCCCTTATGTTTTTTTTTCAGGTCCAAATTTTGACCTTCGATATCTCGGCTCTAGAAGGGTCTAGAGCCTCCATTTTTGCGCGCTGGTCGAAGTCTCGTGGCCCTCTGTCAGAATCCAGAGTTTCAAGAAAATCGGAGGGGGTCAAAATTTCGGCCAAAAAAAAAAAATGACAGTGAAACCCCTTATGTTTTTTTTTTCAGGTCCAAATTTTGACCTTCGATATCTCGGCTCTGGAAGGGTCTAGAGCCTCCATTTTTGCGCGCTGGTCGAAGTCTCGTGGCCCTCTGTCAGAATCCAGAGTTTCAAGAAAATCGGAGGGGGTCAAAATTTCGGCCAAAAAAAATGACAGTGTTACCCCTTATGTTTTTTTTTCAGGTCCAAATTTTGACCTTCGATATCTCGGCTCTGGAAGGGTCTAGAGCCTCCATTTTTGCGCGCTGGTCGAAGTCTCGTGGCCCTCTGTCAGAATCCAGAGTTTCAAGAAAATCGGAGGGGGTCAAAATTTCGGCCACAAAAAAAAAAATGACAGTGTTACCCCTTATGTTTTTTTTTTTCAGGTCCAAATTTTGACCTTCGATATCTCGGCTCTGGAAGGGTCTAGAGCCTCGATTTTTGCGCGCTGGTCGAAGTCTCGTGGCCCTCTGTCAGAATCCAGAGTTTCAAGAAAATCGGAGGGGGTCAAAATTTCGGCCAAAAAAAAAAAATGACAGTGTTACCCCTTATGTTTTTTTTTTCAGGTCCAAATTTTGACCTTCGATATCTCGGCTCTGGAA